>JAPMIB010000034.1:0-1200000 GCA_034770305.1 Trichogramma dendrolimi | reverse complement strand
AAAATTGACGACACGATAAGTGTAAAAAAAGGCAAATATTACTTTTCCGGTGGTAAATTATACATAACTGTAAACAGGTCGAAGAAAAATTAATTACGGTCATCTCTGTAAAATATATGACAGATTCGACGTGAACTACAACGACGAGTCTAATATTTATTCCGAAACGGTCCGTCATCTCTTTAAAATATATGACAGATTCGACGTGAACTACACCGACGAGTTTGGATTCATGCATTTCCATGCGGCCTGCAAGTTCAACATCGTAGAGGTCGTTTCCTTATCAGGAAACAATTATAAGGAAATAAGGGAGAAGAAATTTATATGTATGATCGATGTTAGTTACAAAGACGAAATTAAGGAAATTTTCCGAGGCAAAGAGATCGAACGTTTTCTCTTGTATCACGTTAACGGTTCATACAATCGTCTGTATGGCAACAGGGAAGATATTGGAGTAGAGGTACAAAATTAATAATTTTAATAAATAATAATTTCTAAATTAATAATTAAATTAATAAGGGACACAACTTTAAAAAAAACGCGCCGGAATATCTACCTCTTGAAACATTTTTCGGACACATTGACATTTGATCGGAAACATTAACATTTGATAGCGACAAATGATAATGTTTAATGGACAAAAAAACTTCTTTCATAGGTGGTGGGAAACGATATTAGTTATTTATGTATGTTACGTTAGTATTAAGTATAAATTATTTAAAATGTATAAACCTATTTTTATATGTTTTTGCTCAACGTTGATCAACACATTGATGTGCCAAAAATCAACTGATTTCGTAGGTGTGGTGGAAAAGGTATAAACACTACACTTATCGAATTATTCCTTATCATTAACGATATAAGTAATAAAAAAAACTCGTTAAATTCTGGACATAACATATTTGTACATATTCAATATTTAATCAATAAATATTTTGTAATTGAATAATTATTATTCTTAAAATTTCAAACGGGGGGTTGGCGAGCGGAGCGAGCAGGGGGGCGGAGCCCCCCTAGTATATATATATATATATATATATATATATATCTATATGTACGTGAGGTGCAATATTCCAGGACATTTTAATTTATTTAATACAAAGACATAATTTATTGAACTATTACGATGTATTTTGATTAATTCAATCATTTTCTCATAGAAATTAATATAGAAGCATTTGTTTTTCCCAGGACAGGCAGGAATAAATCAGGACTTATTCTTTTTTTCTACATGATGTCTGGTAATTACCAGGACTGACCTCATGATATTTTATTAAAAGTCTGATACATACCAGACACGTGATTGGAACATATCAGGAAAATTATTTACATCTGTCAATGTGTTTGGAATATACCAGAAATAAATCTGAAATTTATAAGAGCGATAATATTAAACGTTTTAAGGAAGCTAAAGATTTCGCGTTAAAAGACTAGACAAGAAAAGCATTAATAGATTAATAAAATAGAATTTACTTCGTAAATATAAATTCATAATATTCTGTTAATTATTAGTTTTATTATCATATATTATCAAAATTAGTACTTTGGAAGGAACCCGTTAGCTATGAATCTTAGATAGATCGCGGTATAATTATGTAAATAATTTTTTGAAAAAATCATTTCCCATATGTAATGATTACATGGTTCTCAATTTCATGAGTAAATATTAATCCAAATAAATCGTCATTTTGTGACTTGTCCCGAAAAAGCTGCATACTTTGTTAACATAAGGAATTACAATTTTTTTTGCACAGCACCACAATAGTTTTTTTACAATAAATATTTATTTAATGATAAACATGATAAATGAAATTCTATTAATTTTAAATAATAGGATTTTCCAAAAAGGAAATGGAGTAAAATTAAGAGTGTTACGGAAATAGCGCGAAGAGGCTGAAAATCACCAAAAGATATCGGAGTACTCGATAAAGCAGCATAATATCAATTACCGAATCAATTTTAACAGCATTAAATCAATTATCGAACATGAGATTTTGTCCAAATCCTTGTGTTACGTAGGTGAGCAGTAAAGGCTATAAATGCCAGAGAGTTCAGTTTGTAGCTTCAATATATATTATAAGTTAATGATCATTCGATTTATCTTTACAATCGTCTTTCTCAAAATGGTTTAATGAAAATCTTATGTAATCGAAATTAAATGACTGTCCCGGAAAAGCAGCATCAAGTGCCAATGATGAAAGGAACGATTCTTTTGGATCTATGCACCGAATAAATTCTTTTTTTATTATCAATTTATATTATGTCATACGTTTTTATCTTTTTTATCATAAACTACTGAACATACAATTTTTACACGTGAAATCAGGCCATAATCTAGTGTAACGAAGTTATTTTTCCGTAGTTTAGCAGCAACGGCTATTAATGCCAGATAGTAATGTGATGATGATTAGTATGCAATTTTAATAGTTATTATTAGTTGAAAATTATTCATTTTGTCTCTTCCATTGTCTTTTATTACATGATTTCATAAAAATCTCATGAAATTGTAATTTCAAGCCTGTCCCGAAAAAGCTGGATACTTTATTAACATAAGGAGTTCAAGTTTTTTTGTTGCACAGCTCCACAATAGTTTTTGTCACAAACTAATTTAATGATACATATGATACGTGACATTCCATTAGTTTTTAATTATAGGATTTCCAAAAATATAATAATTTGAAAATTAGAGTTTTATGGAAGTAGCGTGTAAAGTCCGAAAATCACCAAAAGATACCGCGGTAACGATAAAAGATACTTTTTCTAGAGAATTATTTCTTATATTTTCTGCGCTATTTTTAATTACATGGTTTACATGGCATATAATGATTATCTATGGGATATTAATTTTTTGGGTGTTGTTCCGTGCGATAATATTTTTATAAATATATAAATCACGTTGAACAATTTGAGTACAATTATCTTTAATTGCCGTACTGAAGATATTACACGAGACATCTGTTCAAATCCTAGTTTCACGTACACCTAGGCCGTAAAGACCATGAATATTTGAGAATTCGCATCCGCTAGTACATATTTTTGTTTTTATAACGAAGTAGTGATCAATAAATCGAATTTGTATGCCATGATCTTGGGTCCGAAAAATTTTACCATAAATAATGAAGTTTGAAAAACTATTGTCTTAAAAAAGGCGTCAGTCTACCGAACAGTGTTAAACTTTCTCGGGACACTTGGAACAGATGTTACTCGAAATAGATTGTTTTATACTCGTATTTAGTTGAGATCAATGGCTAATTAAATACTCAGCGATTATTTCGAGGTAGAAAGGCACAGCTATAAGCTTTAAATAAAAAAAACTAGTAATTTTATTATTTATTTAAGGAAAATATCAAATTTTAATTATGAGATTATCAAACATTTCGTATTTCGTAGAGGACATTTTTATATCCATTTTTCCATTTGTTCGACAGTAACACTTTTTAATCATTTTTTGTTGAACAATAAGAAATAAAATAATCTTAAGATAATATAAAATATATTTCTGTAATATAGATTTTAAACTTTTTCTGTAGGCGAAAAAAATTTTCTTTTCCAAACTGTGCACTTAAATTCATGCTGTTTAATTTTTATTGAAGAAAACCAATTCCGACATTTACTGCATTGATTTTTTTCGTGTTTTAATGACCTCGTAGAGGATCTATTTCGTGGAGTGATTTTCTCATCATAAATATCATTGAATTCCTGTAACCCTTTTAATCTAAACTGATTGAGTAGGTGACGTCTCTCCTGATAATCATCAGACTTCAGGATTTTTTTAATTCCCTTATCATTTATATGTTTTTTCGATACGAGATGTCGGCCAAGCTTCACCTCCACTGAATGGCAAAGTGGACATCGTCCTCCCCACTGTGACTTCATCACTTTTAAATTCCATTGATTAAATGGAAATGCAAAATAGGTTTAAAAAAATACAAAAATTGAGTGAAATGAAAGTCATTGCCTAAGGTAATTTACCTCTTTCGCTGGGAACTTTTTTAAATACCATTTCCTTTTTAAGTAAATCTTCGACAGAATTCAACTTTTCTACTCGAACAGTGACTTTTAGTTTTAGTTTAATATCCTGCTCATATTCTACAGGAAGATTCTTGATTTTTTCTTTCAACGCCAAGTTTTTCTCTAATACATTAAGTTTTTCACAATGATCTAACTCTCTAATCATCAGTTTGAACATTTCAGCTGCATGCTGATGATCTGAAATCATTTGATCAGGAAATCCATAAAAATCATTCTCATCTGAAGAAAAATCTATAAAATAGAATAGGTTTTATATAATTTTATTTCATATATTAAACAAAAAAGCCCATAAAACACTTCAGTACTTGAATGTAAACTCACTTATATTTGTAGTCAAGTTTTCCTCTAATACATTTAATTCAACACAATCATCTGACTTTCTAACCATCAATTTGAACATTTCAGCTGCATGTTGATGAACTGAAACTGTTTGATCATGAAATCCACAAAAATCTGTCTCTTCTGAAGAAAAAGCTGTGAAATAGAATAGGTTTGACATAATTTTTAAGAAAAACAAAATTTATACAATTTTATTGCAAAATATCCCATAAACATAGTAATGTATGAATGAAAACTCACATGTATTTTTTGGTCCATCGTGTGATACACATCTTTCTGAAGATAGATTCAATGGGGAATCTGTAAACAAAATTTTTATGTATATTATCAAAATTGAAACTTCATTTTTTTTTTTTTTTGAACCATGTTTTTTGGCTCTTTGCAAGCTTTCAAATTGTGTCTCTAAGTCAACCGATGACCAGGATTTCACAAAAGTTGTGTTTTGATACTATTTTTAGGAGAATTATAGTTAAGGTCGTCATTTTTGAGTTCAAATATGAATTCCTCATCAAATTTTACATCAATAATAAAAGTCCACCTTTGAAGCCTTATATTCATGCAGGATATATATTTATCATATAGTAGGCTAGGCATTTGACATATGTATGGCTGAGAATGAAGCTTCTTCAAACGAATGAGTTCTAATAATCTTGACCTATTATAGAGTAAAAAATTTGAGGTACTTACCATTATGAGCCAATAAACAAGTTTCACACTTGCAATCTACATTGTTTGGTCCAAAATAATCATTTCCATAATTGACAAATAATTCTTCTCCTTCAATAATATTTTTAATAACATTTATGTGAATTACGTTTGAAGATAAAGAGTAATATTCACAATTAGGTTGACAGGCATGGTTGACAAATGATATGGGTCCTAGTAAAATACTTGTCTTTTTATTCCTGGTACTTTTCAACAATGAAAAGTTTAATTTATCATTATTGATAATATGCTGCTCAGAATCTGGTACTATTTTATGGATACCAAAAACATATTTCAACACTGTATTAGCTTTAATATTATGTTTAGCAGCCACTCCTAGACCATTGTAATCATCTCTAGGGTATCTTGTACAGTGTACAAGCTTTACTTCAGACGTAGAATGAAAAAGTTTCAAATGAAGCTCAAAGTATAATCTCATGGTGTTAAAACTGCTTATACTATAGTAATACGATAACTTATACTTTTTTATTATCTCCATGAACTGTTTCAATGTTTCTTGAATATCTTGTTTTATTCTAAAATTTGAAATGATTTTGAGACTATCATCTTTTACATGTTTCATAAACGGAAGACTTCTGGATGGGTTCATTTTTTTTAGTCTATAATCATCAAATGACTCTATTATGATAGATTTAGACAGGTCGTCTATATTACACAATGTAAAATAATTCATTTTTTCTATATGATTGACACTTTTTAATAACACTTGACAAGGTCGATAGGCTAAATGTGTATTAACTTAACCTACGTTTACAGCGCGCCACCGCACGGGCATTATAGAATTAGTTGCATAAAACTCAAACGCGGTGCGTAGATGGCGATCATCAGTCAGGTTCAACTATTCTATTAGAGAACGGAACTGAATTCGCATTTCGCATTTCCTCTAGAAATGTTAACCTTCAAGGGTGCAAAAAATTGGTTTTTAAGAGTATTAAAAAAAGACGTTTTTATCTTACGAATCATCGACATAAACGTCTTCAATATA
Source organism: Trichogramma dendrolimi (assembly GCA_034770305.1). Lineage (NCBI taxonomy): Eukaryota > Metazoa > Arthropoda > Insecta > Hymenoptera > Trichogrammatidae > Trichogramma > Trichogramma dendrolimi. The sequence continues at coordinate 1,193,918 of JAPMIB010000034.1, read as the reverse complement.
ACTATTTAATCATCGAAACAGCAATTTTTATTACTATACACTTGGTCGAAAGGAATATTTATGTAATTCCTTGCTTATTAATAAAAAAGAAAAGTAAAAAAAAGGATATTTGAGCCTAACCTCTTATCGAATACAGCGTATAAAAATCAAGGACATGGATTCAAATAGAAAATTGAAAGATTGGAGAAGTAATTAAACACAATGATATTGATGGTCAAAAATAACAAATCGTTTAAGAATGTATTAACTTAATGTTTTTATTTTTTAAGATAATCTTGTTACATCGAACAGTCAAGTTGAAGAAAATGTATACACGGATCATTCCCCCATTGTTACATCATCACAGAAACTGGTGGATTACTCGTTGCAGAGTGATGGTAATTTCTTCTTATTCTAGACATTTATCTTGAAAAGTTTTGTAAGCACTATAAAGTGAAATTACAAGTACTCAAGTAAATGAATATTATTCATCCTTAAATGATTATAAAGTACAATTAATTGCTATACGTATAGTAAAAAATGAACTTTCATCAAACGAATGGATATTATTAATTCTTAAAATGATTATATAGTCAATTAATTGCAATACGTATAGTGAAAAATTAATAATATTCATTCGCTTGAAGAAGATTCATCCTAAAATGATTATAAAGTACAATCAATTTCAATACGTATAGTGAATAATGAATAATATTCATTCGCTTGAAGAAGATTCATCCTAAAATAATTATAAAGTACAATTAACTGCAACACGTATAGTGAAAAATGATTTGTCTTCAAGCTAATGAATATTATTCATTTTAAGATTATTTGTACTTTATAATCATTTTAAGATATTATTCATTTTTCACTATACGTATTGAAATTCATTGTACTTTATATTCATTTTAATATGAATCTTCTTCAAGTGAATGAATATTATTCATTTTTCACTATACGTATTGAAATTGATTGTACTTTATAATCATTTTAGGATGAATCTTCTTCAAGCGAATGAATATTATTAATTTTTCACTATACGTATTGCAATTAATTGACTATATAATCATTTTAAGAATTAATATATCCATTCGTTTGATGAAAGTTCTTTTTTACTATACGTATAGCAATTAATTGTACTTTATAATCATTTAAGGATGAATAATATTCATTTACTTGAGTACTTGTAATTTCACTTTATAGTGCTTACAAAACTTTTCAAGATAAATGTCTAGAATAAGAAGAAATTACCATCACTCTGCAACGAGTAATCCACCAGTTTCTGTGATGATGTAACAATGGGGGAATGATCCGTGTATACATTTTCTTCAACTTGACTGTTCGATGTAACAAGATTATCTTAAAAAATAAAAACATTAAGTTAATACATTCTTAAACGATTTGTTATTTTTGACCATCAATATCATTGTGTTTAATTACTTCTCCAATCTTTCAATTTTCTATTTGAATCCATGTCCTTGATTTTTATACGCTGTATTCGATAAGAGGTTAGGCTCAAATATCCTTTTTTTTTACTTTTCTTTTTTATTAATAAGCAAGGAATTACATAAATATTCCTTTCGACCAAGTGTATAGTAATAAAAATTGCTGTTTCGATGATTAAATAGTTATATTGAAGACGTTTATGTCGATGATTCGTAAGATAAAAACGTCTTTTTTTAATACTCTTAAAAACCAATTTTTTGCACCCTTGAAGGTTAACATTTCTAGAGGAAATGCGAAATGCGAATTCAGTTCCGTTCTCTAATAGAATAGTTGAACCTGACTGATGATCGCCATCTACGCACCGCGTTTGAGTTTTATGCAACTAATTCTATAATGCCCGTGCGGTGGCGCGCTGTAAACGTAGGTTAAGTTAATACACATTTAGCCTATCGACCTTGTCAAGTGTTATTAAAAAGTGTCAATCATATAGAAAAAATGAATTATTTTACATTGTGTAATATAGACGACCTGTCTAAATCTATCAATAGAGTCATTTGATGATTATAGACTAAAAAAAATGAACCCATCCAGAAGTCTTCCGTTTATGAAACATGTAAAAGATGATAGTCTCAAAATCATTTCAAATTTTAGAATAAAACAAGATATTCAAGAAACATTGAAACAGTTCATGGAGATAATAAAAAAGTATAAGTTATCGTATTACTATAGTATAAGCAGTTTTAACACCATGAGATTATACTTTGAGCTTCATTTGAAACTTTTTCATTCTACGTCTGAAGTAAAGCTTGTACACTGTACAAGATACCCTAGAGATGATTACAATGGTCTAGGAGTGGCTGCTAAACATAATATTAAAGCTAATACAGTGTTGAAATATGTTTTTGGTATCCATAAAATAGTACCAGATTCTGAGCAGCATATTATCAATAATGATAAATTAAACTTTTCATTGTTGAAAAGTACCAGGAATAAAAAGACAAGTATTTTACTAGGACCCATATCATTTGTCAACCATGCCTGTCAACCTAATTGTGAATATTACTCTTTATCTTCAAACGTAATTCACATAAATGTTATTAAAAATATTATTGAAGGAGAAGAATTATTTGTCAATTATGGAAATGATTATTTTGGACCAAACAATGTAGATTGCAAGTGTGAAACTTGTTTATTGGCTCATAATGGTAAGTACCTCAAATTTTTTACTCTATAATAGGTCAAGATTATTAGAACTCATTCGTTTGAAGAAGCTTCATTCTCAGCCATACATATGTCAAATGCCTAGCCTACTATATGATAAATATATATCCTGCATGAATATATAAGGCTTCAAAGGTGGACTTTTATTATTGATGTAAAATTTGATGAGGAATTCATATTTGAACTCAAAAATGACGACCTTAACTATAATTCTCCTAAAAATAGTATCAAAACACAACTTTTGTGAAATCCTGGTCATCGGTTGACTTAGAGACACAATTTGAAAGCTTGCAAAGAGCCAAAAAACATGGTTCAAAAAAAAAAAAAAATGAAGTTTCAATTTTGATAATATATACATAAAAATTTTGTTTACAGATTCCCCATTGAATCTATCTTCAGAAAGATGTGTATCACACGATGGACCAAAAAATACATGTGAGTTTTCATTCATACATTACTATGTTTATGGGATATTTTGCAATAAAATTGTATAAATTTTGTTTTTCTTAAAAATTATGTCAAACCTATTCTATTTCACAGCTTTTTCTTCAGAAGAGACAGATTTTTGTGGATTTCATGATCAAACAGTTTCAGTTCATCAACATGCAGCTGAAATGTTCAAATTGATGGTTAGAAAGTCAGATGATTGTGTTGAATTAAATGTATTAGAGGAAAACTTGACTACAAATATAAGTGAGTTTACATTCAAGTACTGAAGTGTTTTATGGGCTTTTTTGTTTAATATATGAAATAAATTATATAAAACCTATTCTATTTTATAGATTTTTCTTCAGATGAGAATGATTTTTATGGATTTCCTGATCAAATGATTTCAGATCATCAGCATGCAGCTGAAATGTTCAAACTGATGATTAGAGAGTTAGATCATTGTGAAAAACTTAATGTATTAGAGAAAAACTTGGCGTTGAAAGAAAAAATCAAGAATCTTCCTGTAGAATATGAGCAGGATATTAAACTAAAACTAAAAGTCACTGTTCGAGTAGAAAAGTTGAATTCTGTCGAAGATTTACTTAAAAAGGAAATGGTATTTAAAAAAGTTCCCAGCGCGAAAGAGGTAAATTACCTTAGGCAATGACTTTCATTTCACTCAATTTTTGTATTTTTTTAAACCTATTTTGCATTTCCATTTAATCAATGGAATTTAAAAGTGATGAAGTCACAGTGGGGAGGACGATGTCCACTTTGCCATTCAGTGGAGGTGAAGCTTGGCCGACATCTCGTATCGAAAAAACATATAAATGATAAGGGAATTAAAAAAATCCTGAAGTCTGATGATTATCAGGAGAGACGTCACCTACTCAATCAGTTTAGATTAAAAGGGTTACAGGAATTCAATGATATTTATGATGAGAAAATCACTCCACGAAATAGATCCTCTACGAGGTCATTAAAACACGAAAAAAATCAATGCAGTAAATGTCGGAATTGGTTTTCTTCAATAAAAATTAAACAGCATGAATTTAAGTGCACAGTTTGGAAAAGAAAATTTTTTTCGCCTACAGAAAAAGTTTAAAATCTATATTACAGAAATATATTTTATATTATCTTAAGATTATTTTATTTCTTATTGTTCAACAAAAAATGATTAAAAAGTGTTACTGTCGAACAAATGGAAAAATGGATATAAAAATGTCCTCTACGAAATACGAAATGTTTGATAATCTCATAATTAAAATTTGATATTTTCCTTAAATAAATAATAAAATTACTAGTTTTTTTTATTTAAAGCTTATAGCTGTGCCTTTCTACCTCGAAATAATCGCTGAGTATTTAATTAGCCATTGATCTCAACTAAATACGAGTATAAAACAATCTATTTCGAGTAACATCTGTTCCAGTGTCCCGAGAAAGTTTAACACTGTTCGGTAGACTGACGCCTTTTTAAGACAATAGTTTTTCAAACTTCATTATTTATGGTAAAATTTTTCGGACCCAAGATCATGGCATACAAATTCGATTTATTGATCACTACTTCGTTATAAAAACAAAAATATGTACTAGCGGATGCGAATTCTCAAATATTCATGGTCTTTACGGCCTAGGTGTACGTGAAACTAGGATTTGAACAGATGTCTCGTGTAATATCTTCAGTACGGCGGCAATTAAAGATAATTGTACTCAAATTGTTCAACGTGATTTATATATTTATAAAAATATTATCGCACGGAACAACACCCAAAAAATTAATATCCCATAGATAATCATTATATGCCATGTAAACCATGTAATTAAAAATAGCGCAGAAAATATAAGAAATAATTCTCTAGAAAAAGTATCTTTTATCGTTACCGCGGTATCTTTTGGTGATTTTCGGACTTTACACGCTACTTCCATAAAACTCTAATTTTCAAATTATTATATTTTTGGAAATCCTATAATTAAAAACTAATGGAATGTCACGTATCATATGTATCATTAAATTAGTTTATTGTGACAAAAACTATTGTGGAGCTGTGCAACAAAAAAACTTGAACTCCTTATGTTAATAAAGTATCCAGCTTTTTCGGGACAGGCTTGAAATTACAATTTCATGAGATTTTTATGAAATCATGTAATAAAAGACAATGGAAGAGACAAAATGAATAATTTTCAACTAATAATAACTATTAAAATTGCATACTAATCATCATCACATTACTATCTGGCATTAATAGCCGTTGCTGCTAAACTACGGAAAAATAACTTCGTTACACTAGATTATGGCCTGATTTCACGTGTAAAAATTGTATGTTCAGTAGTTTATGATAAAAAAGATAAAAACGTATGACATAATATAAATTGATAATAAAAAAAGAATTTATTCGGTGCATAGATCCAAAAGAATCGTTCCTTTCATCATTGGCACTTGATGCTGCTTTTCCGGGACAGTCATTTAATTTCGATTACATAAGATTTTCATTAAACCATTTTGAGAAAGACGATTGTAAAGATAAATCGAATGATCATTAACTTATAATATATATTGAAGCTACAAACTGAACTCTCTGGCATTTATAGCCTTTACTGCTCCACCTACGTAACACAAGGATTTGGACAAAATCTCATGTTCGATAATTGATTTAATGCTGTTAAAATTGATTCGGTAATTGATATTATGCTGCTTTATCGAGTACTCCGATATCTTTTGGTGATTTTCAGCCTCTTCGCGCTATTTCCGTAACACTCTTAATTTTACTCCATTTCCTTTTTGGAAAATCCTATTATTTAAAATTAATAGAATTTCATTTATCATGTTTATCATTAAATAAATATTTATGTAAAAAAACTATTGTGGTGCTGTGCAAAAAAAATTGTAATTCCTTATGTTAACAAAGTATGCAGCTTTTTCGGGACAAGTCACAAAATGACGATTTATTTGGATTAATATTTACTCATGAAATTGAGAACCATGTAATCATTACATATGGGAAATGATTTTTTCAAAAAATTATTTACATAATTATACCGCGATCTATCTAAGATTCATAGCTAACGGGTTCCTTCCAAAGTACTAATTTTGATAATATATGATAATAAAACTAATAATTAACAGAATATTATGAATTTATATTTACGAAGTAAATTCTATTTTATTAATCTATTAATGCTTTTCTTGTCTAGTCTTTTAACGCGAAATCTTTAGCTTCCTTAAAACGTTTAATATTATCGCTCTTATAAATTTCAGATTTATTTCTGGTATATTCCAAACACATTGACAGATGTAAATAATTTTCCTGATATGTTCCAATCACGTGTCTGGTATGTATCAGACTTTTAATAAAATATCATGAGGTCAGTCCTGGTAATTACCAGACATCATGTAGAAAAAAAGAATAAGTCCTGATTTATTCCTGCCTGTCCTGGGAAAAACAAATGCTTCTATATTAATTTCTATGAGAAAATGATTGAATTAATCAAAATACATCGTAATAGTTCAATAAATTATGTCTTTGTATTAAATAAATTAAAATGTCCTGGAATATTGCACCTCACGTACATATAGATATATATATATATATATATATATACTAGGGGGGCTCCGCCCCCCTGCTCGCTCCGCTCACCAACCCCCTTTTTTCGAAATAAAAGTAGAAATGTAGTTATTGAAATAAATTTTATTATTTAAATAATAGGTATTAAAAAAATTATTCGTCACTTGTTGCTTGGAGGAAAAACCAAGGTCTACCATTTGTTAAATCCACACTATCGTGCATATTTGCCAGGAAGATATATACAATTCAATATTCTTAATAAAACCATGACATGGGATAATTTTATATTTGATTGGAGTGAATATTGAATAAAAATATAATATTGAATAAATTTGAATAATTTTGATATGGAGGTAAAATAAGAATAAGTTGTTGTCACCCATTTGTTTAATTCACAAAACACCTTGCACATTTGCTTGGAGGCAAGAAAATACAAGATCACCTATTTGTTTAACTCACAGAAACTTGTGCATTTGCTTGGAGGTAAAACATACAAGGTCACCCTTTTCTTTAATCCACGACACGTTGCACACGTGAAAGGCAAAAATACAAGGTATCCCATTTGTCTAACCCACAACACCTTGCAAATCTTCTCAGAGGCAAAAATACAAGGTTTTCCATTTGTTGAACCCACAACACCTTGCACATGTTCTTAGAGCCAAAAATACAAGGTTTCCCATTTGATTAACCCATATACAAGGTCTCCCATTTGTTTAGCCCACAACAATTTGCACATGTTCTTAGAGGCAAAAAATACAAGGTTTCCCATTTGTTTAACCCACAACACCTTGCACATGTTCTTAGAGGCAAAAATACATGGTTTCCCATTTGTTTAACCAACAACACCTTGCACATTTGCTCGGAGGCAAGAAAATACAAGGTCACCCATTTGATTAACCCATATACAAGGTCTCCCATTTGTTTAACCCACAACACCTTGCACATTTTGTTGGAGGTAAAAATACAATTATTCAATCCACAATACCTAGTACCTATGCACAGTGAATAAATATAATTATTGAATAAATTTCGAACGATCTTGATCAGCAAACAATATAAGAATAGGTTTTATTGGGTATCCGCACTAATAATCACTTTACCGATTGGCCTGGAGGAAAAAGTACAAGGTCTCCCATTTGTTTAACCCATAACACCTTGCATATTTCTGAACAGGTGGCAGCAGTGGCGATATGTTTTTATAATATAGAGAGATATATATATTAACAATTATTCTTAATATTAAAATGGTATACGAAAATACTTGCTGCTGTACTTACATCAAAGCATAGGTATCGTATACTGCGTGTGGAGCTCAACAAACTCTTCAATATTATTTAGCCGAATTAGGGCGGTGACGCTGCATCGGTGATGTACGTAATTTACATATCTTAGGTAACTGTAAAAGAAATACATGAACGATTGACAAATGATAGTAAAATAATAAAATATATTTATTTTAAGTGCGGTACACTGCAAAGAGAAAATAAGTTAAGTGAGATCAACTGAAGCGCCCAAGTAAATTCTTTTCTGGTGGCGTGACTGCAGAGGCTGGAGCTGATTCAATTCAGTACTCAAGTAGATATAACTAATTAATCAATTTGAGTCACTACTACCACTTTACTTGAAAATAATTAACTTGGGCGCTCAAGTTAACGTAGCCTAATATTTTTCTCATTATGATAAAAATCACAACTCACATCGTATTAGGCATCGTATTTGTCACTTCCTACATGCGACCGTTTTTGCAACGCGAGTGAATCCGCAATGACATTTTTGAATAAAAAAATTGAGATTAACTAATTTCGTGCCGAGTAATATGTAAAAACGAGTACTAGTGAACTGAGTATGAAGACCGATCGCGCCGCGAAGAGGGAGAGGGCTTTGAGAACGAGAGAGACAAAAATACTATATGTTACAATGACGATCGAGGTTCAGCAGTAAATCCGCGCGTTTTTTGCGCCGCATAGAAGGAGAGCTGGAGATTTAATATTTCGAAACAAAGGCAATTATCGCGCACTATCATATTTCGCACTTTTAATGAACAAAATGTATGCCGTGGAAACGACATTTATTTAATATGCCCTATAAAACAACGAAGTTTTATTGAAATCAGAATGAAGTTAAACACGCAACAGCACGGATTCTCAAAAGCAATGGAAGTAAAAAGATGAACAGGGTTCGCGAACAACGGCACGAGGATAGACTCAGCGTTACGATCCGTCAAAATAAAAATCAAAAATGAAACCGAACTTGTCTCGACTTCGATAATTGTCCTTTTAGTGACGAATAGGAAGAGGCGAAACGTCGATTTGCCATGTTGTCGGGTATAAAAAGCCTTTCGAACAATTGTTAAAATAAAAAAACTTACATCGTATGAGTCGTCGAATTATTAACGTTGTACAGCCGGTCGTTCTTGCTGCGTAAACGCACAGGTAACGGCATTTTTTAAATAAAAAAATAATTTCCGTGACTGACGAGTACAAAGATGATTGGGGCCCGTCTCGATGCTCCGCGCTGTAGAAGTCAGAGTAGTCGAACTGAGCAATCGCACCGCGAAGTGGGGGAGGACTTCATGCGAGCGAGCGAACGAGAGAGACGCGAGCGATCAAAAGAGCTAGAAATTCTACATGCTTTTTTTTTTATATGGGAGCGATGGGCTCATTTTATTGAGAAACAAAAAAAGAAAATGTATGAGAAGATATGAGTAGGCACAGGTCGGCCCGATGGAGGTCCCCAGGCCTCCGGGTGGCAGCGAGGAGGTACAATAAAGGTACACGAGAGGTTAAGGTTAAAAGCAATGTTTATTCGTCCGAGCGAAGCTTCGTGCTAGCCGTCTCGACAAGATCTGAGCGGGTAGCACGGAGCTGCGTGTGGCAGCGCCAGCGGCGAGCCGAGAGGGGAGCGCTGTGAGGGGAGAGACGCCTCGTCCGATCCCCACATGTATTACAGTACATTTATGGGGTTTCGGTTACATATGATATGTAGAGCAGAATAAGAATAAGGTAAAATAAATATGAAGGAATATGGAGGATGTTGTGTGGCCCATCGGCTTCTCCTTCTGCCCCTGTTTAACCCCTGTGGAACCGCCGTTGGGCACTGCTTCGCGGGGAGAGGCTGGGCTGGTGCAGCGAACTCGTCACGTTTGCACTTTTGTTACGTTTTCTTCATGCCGCATCGTCCGGTCATCTTCTTCTGGCCATCTCTTCAGCTCTCAGACTTGTCATGACTGAGTAGGCGAAGGTGGCTACCGCGAGCCAGTTCTTTTTGTCCGCTAGCATGAGCTGGACGATGTTTTCAGGCCTGGCAGCTTCCTGGAGCTGGCGATGGAGCTTCTCTCTTCCCTCCTCGAATCGAGGACAGTTGAAGAAGACGTGCTCTGCGTTCTCAACCGTATGGGGACAGGCTGGGCAATCTGCGCTAGCGTTGTGGTCGTAGCGTTGGCTGTGGTGTTTAAAATAGCCGTGGCCTGTCAGGAGCTGGGTAAGGTGGTAGTCTACCTCTCCGTGTTTCCTCTCTATCCACAAACTGATGTTCGGGATCAGCCTGTACGTCCATCGTCCTTTTGGCGAGCGGTTCCACTGGCTCTGCCATCTTCTCAATGTCTCCTGGCGTTCTTCGGCTCTTGCGTCCTCGTGGCGGCGCTGGTAGAGCCGGCTACGCTCGTCTGCTAATAGGGCCAGCGGTGGTATGCTGGCGAGGACGTAGGTAGCCTCGTACGAAAGGTGCGGGCGACCACTGATTACACGCAGACAGGCTCGCCGATGGATTGCTTCCGCCCGACGCGTGCCGGCCCGCGTTCCGGTTCCAGAGCTCCAGATAGGGGCGCCGTAAAGGAGAATTGAGTCGATGACGTTGGCGTAGAGCCGCCTCCGACTGCTCCTGGGGCCACCTATGGTCGGCATTATCTGCGAAAGGGCTCCCGCCACTCTCGAAGCCTTCTCGCTGGCCGCTCTGAGGTGATCGTTGAATGTCAACCTCGCGTCCAGTTGTAGGCCCAGGTAGCGGATGCAAGGAGAGGAAGAGATGAAGCAGTCACCTACTTCAATGGTGATGGTCTCCAGCCTCCTCTTCCTTGATACTAGCAGGGCCTCAGTCTTATGGTCTGCGGTCTCTAGACCCAGTCCCCACAGCGCACCGCGCACCACAGCGATGGCGCGGCTGAGGAGATCCTCGACCTCGTACGTCGTCCCTGCCACGGTGACCACGGCGATATCATCCGCGAAGCCGACTATGCGCACTCCTTCGTCCAATCTCAGGCGCAAGATGATGTCATACATTACGTTCCACAAGATCGGACCGAGGACCGAGCCCTGTGGAACGCCAGCCGTGATACTGCAGGACTCCGGGCCATCATCGGTATCGTATTCCAGCACTCTGGCTTGGAAATAGCTGTAGATGATCTTCTGCAGGTACTCAGGCGTGCGGATTCTCTCGAGCGCGGCGAGGATGTTGTTCCACCGTGCCGAGTTGAACGCGTTTCGGACTTCCAGGGTGACGACGGCGCAGTACTTGCGGCTGCCCCTCGCGCCCCCGACTGCCTCACGGGCCGCAGCGGCGACAGACTCGATGGCGTCGATGGTCGATCTTCCTCCCCGGAATCCGTGCTGGTGCTCCGAGAGGCCGCCCGGGGCCTCCATATACACCTCCAGGCGTCTGCATATAATCCTCTCTAGGATCTTGCCCGCCGTTTCGAGCATACACAGCGGACGGTAGGACGAAGGTGAATCGGGCGGCCTGCCCGGCTTCGGCAGCAGCACAAGCCTTTGCCTCTTCCGCGGGCTCGGGAAGACGCCACCGCGCAAGCATGCCGAGTACACACGCAAGAAGGCTTCCAGAGGCAAGGCGATGGCGAGCTTGAGGGCCCTGTTCGGCACACTATCAGGTCCGGGTACTGCACCATCCCGGATCCTGGCGCAGGCTCCTCGAAGCTCCTCAAGGGAGACACCAGGGATAACGGCGCCGGCCGGTCCCGCCGGTGGCTGGATCAGCGCCTCGGTCACCGTCGGGAATAGGACGGCGACTGTCCGACGCACCAGAGATGTCTCTCGCGGTGGCGTCGTCCTGGGGCCCCTCAGGTGCGACATAACCGTCCCGTATGGCAGGCCCCACACGTCCCGGTCGACCTCATCACAAAGGTCGCTCAAACAGCGGCGCTTACTCTCCTCGATGGCAGCGCGCAGTCGGCCTCTTGCGACAGCGAAATCGGCCTGTCGAGCATCCTCCACGGCACGTCCCCTCGCTCTTTGGGCAAGTCTTCGTGCCCGCAGGCACCGTCGACGGAGAGCGGCAATCTCATCCGTCCACCAGTAAACGGGCTCGCGACGACGGCGGCGCCCTCCCCCGCTAGACATCGACGCGCTGTGACGCGACGGTGATGAGGGCAGCCGCCATGTCCTCCGGGTGCTCAGGCGTCGCGTGCGGGATCCTCTCGCTGGACAGCCGCTCGGAGAAGGCCTCTTCATCCAGGGTGCGGGCGCTCCATCTCCGTCTCGGGCCCGCCGAGGTCCTGAGAGGTCTATGCATGCTCAGGTTGAAGGTGATGGCTCGGTGGTCGCTGTACGTGAAGACTTCCCTCTCCACTCGCCACCCCACCACTCTGGGAGTAAGCGAGTCACTGGCGAAGGAGAGGTCGATGATGGAGCTGCCCAGTGGACCGGTGAAGATTCTACATGCTTATTGGTGTATCAGATCGGCCTGCAATAGAGGTTGCGCGCGTAATTTTGAATCGCATAGAATGTAGGATCAGCTTTTACTGTCTCATGTACAAGTAAAAATTTATATAGAAATTAAACATAAAAATAAAAATTAATATTAATAATACTTTGCTCAATTAAAGCCCCAGCCTCCACCGCTAGAAGGCATGTACCGTAATTTGTAAATATGCAACTGGCAGAGTGGCGGTCTGCTTTGTTTACAAAAATAGGTCGCGACAAACTGTCATTTATTAATAATCTTAATAATTATTTTAATAATTATAATAATTATACTTTTAAAAATTATAATCAATTTTTTAACATTTTTTAACTTACATCATTTCAAATGAAGGGCTCAAAGTTAGGTTAAATTGTTTTAAATCCTACTTTTTTAGCATTAGACTTTAAAAAGAAGATATTTATTGAAAAAATATACAACAACTAAAAAATGAAGTATTCATTGTTATGATAACAAAGACATTAAGCGATAAGTATTTGATTTATTTTAGCTTCTTGTCATAAGATACTAAGCCAACATATGAATCAATTTGAGTTAATGTATAAACATAAAACTTGCTTTTGATTACTCTACTAAAACAAGTTCAGTCTTTGAAAGCAAGTCGCACGTTGAAGTGTTTTGTTGGGGTGATACTTACACAATCATACCAATAAAATTACTAATTCGGCTTTCAAATGCTAAACTGGCATTCATAGAGCATTTCAAAGCAAGTCTTTTGTTGATATATTTTTTGGGCTTATAAGTGCACAGATAATTCAATAAAACTTCCAATCTGGCTTACGATAAATAAAATTGCATTATCAATGTATTCAAGATCAAGTTTTATATTGACGTATTAACTGAATTGAGTCATACAGTTAGTACTTACTTTATAGTATCTTATGATAGAAAGCTTAAATGAATAGTCGACACCATTTCAATGTATTTAACTAATTTTAACTATTAGACTGGAAAAGTTATTTCCAATTGGAGATTTTCCGAAAAACTGTACTTTTATTTTTACAGCCTAACGCTTGTAAATGTGAGATTTAAATAAATTCAACCTAGCTATTAGTCCTCAAAAGAAATGAAATTAATTATTTTTCTTTGAAACTATTTACAATGTATATTGTTGTTTCTTAATTTTGTGTAATAACATGAACAAATAATTCTATACAATAATAATTCAAATGGAAAATTGTGTTTCAAGAAAATATCAGTTACTCACCTTATATTATTTCCAACTAGAACTTGGCACCAGCACTTGACACAGAGGATTGGAAGATCATTTGTTTTATTGAATATTAACGATGTACCATCGTTGAATGGCTTTGTATTTACATTTTTTTTAACAAGTGCTTGATTATCCATTGATTTGGTGTTTTGTCGAACAACAAACATAACCCAACTTCCGTATAGCCGGCGCTTGTAAAAGCAATCGCCATTTGGTGCATCAATAATTTAGTTATAAATAAGAGGCTAGCAAATTTACCGAGTTTACGAATCGGAATTCAATTCAGCGCTTTTAAGCTCTGAAAATATTTTTATAAACAAACGGTTCTTCATTCGTTGACTTTAGCACATGTAACTGGACTCTACGCATTTGGAGCAAACAAAATGGATATCTTGCACGGGGTTCTCAGTGTCAGCAACGAAGCAACAGCCGACAGAGAAAACTACACGGGTCGTTTCACTTAACGTATAGCTTGTGTGAGCTCGTGCTGCACTGTGCGCACTATACATGACCCAACTTATGCAGTGTCAGCAAATTACACGGCTTCACTTTTAACGTATATAGCTTGTGTGAGCTCGTGCTGCACTGTGCGCACTATACAATGATCTGCAATGGCACTCGAGTTGACACTGACACTCGGTGCGTAATTTATTGTTGTCAAAGTTGTTGTTGAACTAGTCCTCTGCAGTTTACAGTTTAAAATGCGGATCTACGATCGTATCAACGGACGTGATCAGTTCTTCGCATGATCTTTCTCTTCGATGCAGTTGCAGAAGAGCACAGGAACGTTACATCTTTTAGCTTGATTAAATCAATTTTTATTTTACGGTGGCAACATTTTTTCGAGAAATAAGAAGTATACATGAGCGATGAACAAATCTCAATGAGTCGGAAATGCAGAGCCTCAACGCCTATACGTATATGCGATAATGCGTCGATGAATTGATCGAACTGTTTGTAACACGCAATGTTGGCTGCGGAAATTCCAGGATCGCTTAACCCTTTCTGCCTCCACCTGTATATATTTTCTGCGCACATGTATGAACACACACATCAACACGCATTACTAGTAGTATATGTAGGCAATATATGTTTTGTAAATAGATGTTGGAAATCGACACGGTTTCTATTTTTCAAGCAAAAGGCCGTTTTTGTTGTCATTTCTGTTGCACGTGCAACACATTTGTGTTGCACGGGACGAGGTTCCGCGGACTTCATCAATTCTCGGCTTGAAGCTGCTGAGGCTCTTTGATCTCCTGATGGTTGAAGAGAATCTGCGACTGAGCAGCGGTTTGCTTGGCCTCGAGCGGCCGGAAGGCCGTAGCGTAAGGGAAGCGCCGGTGGCCTCGAGGGCCGTGGGGCAATTGGCGAGGTTGACCGCCTCCAAGCCCGGAGCATCGAGGCCGGTGACCAGCTCGAGCTTGTGAGATAATTCTCGCGAGATCGCGCTTTCGTTGTGCAACAGGTTGCGATGATTTACTCAAACTTATATGATTATACTTATATGATGTTTGGAATGCACCTTACCTGAATTAATTAATTACGTTCAGTAGTATTTAATTTATAATATGATATTAGCACGTAACCATATATTTTTAAAAGTAGATAAATTTTTTATTGAATGTAGATATTATTGTACATATTAGACATAAATAATGTATGATTTTATTCATCAAAATTGGCTCGGTTTCATGGAAAAAAAGACACATACCTTTGAACTGTACATACTTGGCCGTTTTTGTTATCATTTCTTGCAATCTCGTCGCACGCGATTTTAAATATTAAAAATTAAGCAATTCTTTTATTAAAAGTTATCGACTGAGATTTTTTGCAACCTGCAATTTTTAGAAGTTAGTAACGCTTGTATTGCTATAGAAATCTTACGCGCTGCGACATCTGACGCTTTTAACGGAACTAAGAAGAATTCGGGTTTCAAAGTTGTTCGGATAATTCCGTTTCGGTCAATGCTGTAGAGCTGCATTGTCCAATTAATTCGCTCATATCTGTCTCGTTATTGACAGTTTCGGCTAGACTATGTTATAGTATTTTCGTGATGAATTCTTCATAATCATATTAATTATAATTATAGTGCTTGGCCGCTTGAGCTATTCAAGTTTTCGATTAAAACCGGTTAGGACTTTTGAAATTATGACCCACCCGTATTATATCAAAAGCTGTTGGATGAAGCTATATTCGTAGAGAAAATTAGGAGCAGGATCACACAATGAATTACACTAACAGTTCAATTTTTAACACAGTAATAGTTTATTGTTTATCACTCGACGCTCGAAGTACTCGATGAAAAAAAATAATTATATATTGTGACGTTGTAGACGTTATCGAGCGCTAGGAGCGAGGGAGATTGTAGCGTCGCGAGATGCTGCGGTTTCCTCGCCGTATTGTTTGATGGGGATCTGTGCGAGCGACCTGCGAGGAGAGGGGGCTGGGAGTTTAGGCCTTCGCCGCGCAGGTATGTAGCTCAGAGAATTAATTAGCATTGAATAGCGAGAGAATAATTATCGCGAGTTTTGCTTTCTTTTGTGCGGATCCTGTGTTCGAGCGTGCAGATAACTCAGGGTAGGGATAGTGTGTTTCAGGAGCGCGTCCTAGGACAGCCCTGATAGTGTGTGAGTGAGAGAGAGCCCTGGTCGAGCGAAGAGCTCGACAGGACTCTGTGTGTGCGTGTGCGAGGCGAGGTACGGAGCATCGTCAGCTCCGGGTGACGCGACGAGAGGGTCGGGACCCGTGCGCGCGTGAAACGGACGGGAACGGGCCGCGCGAGTTCAAGTGTAAGTTGGCGCAGGTCGAAGCAGTCCTCTGGACGAGCTCACGATCTTGGGCGTAACTTCCGGCTTCATAACGGAAGCTACAGAGTCTCGGTCGGGTAAATAGGTTCAGGCAACTTCGTCGGCGGTAGTGTCCAGCTACCTGGCGCTCTGCCTTGGCAGAAAAGTCGGCGAACTTGGCGAGATAGAAACGCGAGTGATTGTACGTGCAACGGTAGAGTGCGTACTATTGCGAACTACGTTTCAACTGGCGCCCATAAGTCAACGGCGAACGACGACGACGTGAACATCGTCTTCACGGACAGGTCATCGTCGCCTGGGCAAGTGCGTTCAAGGACTGGGTTGTGGTGCAGGAGAGAGAGGGAACAGAAAGTCTACAACGGTGAGTTCGTTCCAATTTTTTCTCCAAATTTCGGTGTGGATTATTATTATTAAAAATTTTATACAGTGCGGTATATTTTTACTCGTAAGATCGTTTGATTTAGCCAACGCGTGCGAAACTCGCAGCGTGAGGCGCAAACGATAAGACTACGCGCGTTTTGGTCCGAGTGCCGGTTTGTTTACGCGGTAAAGGTCGAAGAGATTGGATTCGACAGATTATAAGAGTCGAGGGTCGGTGGACCTGTCGTAGATCGTCGTATTTTTGTGCGTGAGCATACGTATTTGAAAATGCCGATAACAGCAGCAGAGACGCAGAGTCTCAGCGTACTGTTCGGCAAGTATGCAGGGGGGAACAGATGCCGGAGCTCGTGGAGCGGCTGTCTGATATGGCGAGGGACGAAATAAAAGACGAATTAAAAAATTATGACGCGTGTGTTACTGGCGAATCAGCGATATTGCGCGATCGGTTATTACGGCTACATTTAATTTTGTTGGGTTTTGATCCGCAGTGGGGTACAGAAACAGATGGGCGGAAACCGGATCTATCGACGATCCGGCAATCGGCGGTAACTGAAAAGAAAAGCGCGGGGAAGACGAGCACGGTAGCGGTGACGACGACAACGAGCGCTGCGACAACGGCCGGCGCAGCAGCGCCGATCGTGAGTGTCGTTGACACGCCGGCCACGGAGAATATGTTGCTCGATTTTAACGAGTCGGAAGTAGAGCGCGAGCGGGTGTTCATGCAGCGTATGCGCGAACGCGGTTGGACCCCGCCGCCGACTCTGTACGCGGGTATCAGGGAGAAAGAGCAGGTGAAATTTTCGACGATAGAAGAGAAGAGTGAGCGAAGTCACTCGTCGCGCGCGAAGTCGGGTGTGTCAGCGGAAGAATTCGCCGAATTGTCGAAGCAAATAGAAAATTTGCAGCGTACGGTAGCGGCTTTATCGGTAGCGAAAAGCGGCGCGGGAAAAAGCGAGCGTGGGAATTCGTTGGGAAATAGGAGAGAAAACAACGCAGCGCGCGAAAGCAGCGGCGAGTCTTCGGACACGGGCGAGTCGGAGCGATCCGACAGGCGTCGACGCAGGCTCGATCGAACGAACCGAGCGTATCGGGAGCGATTTAGTGCAGGAGCTCTCGCGAGATTGGAGAGGTTCTCAAAGCTGCTGCAGAACAGAAAACTGCAATTCAAATCGGGAGATCGCGCTAAAGCACAGGCGTTCTTACAGCGGGTAAGAGAGTTTCGTGCCAGCGTTCCGATGTCGAGTAGCGAGTTCCTTGAAACAATCACACACGCGTTTATCGACGATGCCGATGTCTGGTTTATGGCGAATAAGCCAGAATTTTTGACTTATGAGGATTTTGAGCGGGGGTTTAAGAATATGTATATCGGCGCGTACGATGAAGACGACGTACTAGATGAGCTGATGCATCGTGTGCAGGGCGAAAGCGAGACGATCTCGCAGTATTTGACTTTCGTGCGTATGCAACTGAGGCAATGCGACGAACCACCGGCGGGCAAGAAGCTTGCTAGGATTATCTGGCGAAATTTGAGGCCGAGTTATAGGCGAGCAATGCTCGATACGTGTCCTAGCTCAATGAAAGGAATTGAGCAGGCAGGCCTGCGATACGAGCGAGGTCGCGAGCTTGACGGTAAGGGAGAGCGTTGAAAGGAAGAACGTTAACGACAATCGGCGAGAATTGGCGCGATAATTTCAAGTGAATCCGGTAAAGATAAGTCGGTCGAGGGGTAGAAAAAGTCGAATAAACAGGAAATCGCCGATTGCTGGGTACAAGATGGTCGTA
Source organism: Trichogramma dendrolimi (assembly GCA_034770305.1). Lineage (NCBI taxonomy): Eukaryota > Metazoa > Arthropoda > Insecta > Hymenoptera > Trichogrammatidae > Trichogramma > Trichogramma dendrolimi. Next base: position 1,175,385 of record JAPMIB010000034.1, on the reverse strand, counting down.
GTGAGTAGCGTGGCGTCGACCGAATTTTGTGGCGCTTGCTACCAATGTGGTTTAAAACGGGGGCCATAGGGCGCGAGAATGTCGTTTACGCGTTGTTACCGCTGTCAAGGACATCGGGCGCGGCAATGTCCGAATGCGGCGAGTAACGGCGAGGCAGACGACAGCAGAGACTCAGCAGTCATCGCGAGTCGTCGAGCCGTCGCCGTTATGTTGCGAAGGGTGCGGTACGGAAAATTTTACGTTTTTTAATTGTCCGAAATGTGCGCGCGTGAGAAAATTTTTGGAAAACCAATGTGCGGGAGCGACAAGCAACCAATCGCTCCCGCAGTCAGGCTCGTCGAAGAGTCAAAAGTAGAAGGGTTGCAAGGAAGCATATGCGAGGGAAATGACTCGTGCGAGGCTGAACAGCCAGCGCGGGAAATTAGACGAAAAAATGAGGAAAATTTGTCGGTTATCGATGATGGTGAAATAGCGGAAAGCGAGGTAGATGTTCGAAGCGGTAATAAAATTCGGCGCGAAAACGGTGAATGTAGAGAAAGTGTGTTTGGCGAAACTGAGCTTTGTGGGAGCGGTAACATAAACATTGCGAATACCCGCGGGCAGCAATGTAATGTTATTGAGCAAAGGCGATCAGTAGGCGACACTGATGTTATTTCGCGTTCAACGTGCTCGAATGAATTGCCGAATGTCGCGAATAAAATCATGGGATCGTATGTAAACATTGCGTGGCCAGAAGAGCGCGGAAATGAACCGCTTCATGAATACGTCAAACGAACGGGCGCGCGAAGGAAACTTCGGGTTATAGGTTGAATGACAGCGGCGAGCTGGCTGCGAAGCTAGCAGCCGATGGTGTGTTTGATGCGCAATTAGCAGCCGACGGCGAGTTCGCTGCGCAGTTAGCAGCCGACGATGGGCGTACTGCGGGGCTAGCAGCCGACGGCGAGCTTGCTGCTAGGCTAGCAGCCGACAGCGAGCATGTCATTGCAGAGGAGAGAAGTGGAAACAATACAGACTCGTTTGTTTTCTGATGATCAATCGAAAGAGAATCGGAGTATAGGCGAAGGCGCGACTGATTTTCATCCGAGGGTAATTACTCAAGATGATAATCAAGTTGCGGCGATGATGGCCGAGAATAGGGACTTTTTAATGATTAAAATTAACGGTGTAGTTTATCGGGCGTTGTTTGATCCTGGTGCGCAAATAACGTTGGTAGGGCCGCGCGTAGTAGATAAATTTAAAGAGCGTGTGCAGACGACATTGGCGAGCACAATCACAACACCGTGTGCGCCGATTGTAACGAACACCATCGGTACAGTCGACGTGCAGGTTGAGATTGACGGGCGATCGAAAGTTATGAAATGGCGAGTAGTTGCGTATCTTGATGGAGATGTGATACTCGGAGCGGATTTCAAATATAAGTGGGAGATCGATACACTGGCGAAAGGTCGTCGCTGGCGAGCGCATGAAGGTCCGTGGCATTCGTTTGAGTCGAAAAATAATTCGAAAATCGATGTTTTCGCTGAATGTGCCGGACTCGCGGTAGTCGATGCGTGTGAGCGTGAAAAATTACAGGAGATTTTTAATGCTGTATGGGGTCAATGTGACGTGCGGGAAATTGACCAGCGAGCAGTAGATGACGGATTAAAATTCGACTGTGCGGGTATTAATGATGCGAGCGAAAGTAAATTTTTTATAATCGCGGGTTTATGCGGTCTCGATGAGGAACAGGCGCGTGTATTAGAGGGAAAAATTGAGAGATTTTTGGCGACAGAGCAATCGCAGCTCGGGGAGACGACTCTCACCGAACATCATATTGATGTGCAAGGTGCAGAGCCGATTAAACACCGGCCGAGGCGTATGTCCCCGAAAACTCTCGAGATAGCGTACAAGGAAATTGATAAGATGTTGGCGGATGGCGTGATCGAGCGTTCTGCTTCAGCGTGGAGCAGCGCGCCGGTAATTGTCAAAAAGGCGGATGGTTCGGACCGGTTTTGCATTGACTATCGGGACTTGAATAAAGTAACGAAGAAAGATGCGTATCCGGTGCCGAACATTGATCATATTCTTGATAAATTGCGACGAGCGAGGTATATTACGACGATTGATTTGAAATCGGCGTATTTTCAAATTCGTATGGAAGAGGCGAGTAAGAAATTTACAGCCTTCGCGGTGCCAGGGTCGGGACTTTATCAGTTCGTGCGGATGCCGTTTGGGCTTTGCAATGCGCCGGCTACGCTGCAACGACTGATTGATGCGCTTTTCGGGCCCGAATTCGAGCCGCATGTGTTCGGGTATCTTGATGATATCATTATCGTGAATGAAAGTTTTGACGAGCATATGAAATGGCTCGAGCTCGTATTATCGAAGCTACGAGATGCGGGACTTACTGTAAATAGGAAAAAATGTAATTTTTGTGCTTCGCAGGTCAAGTATCTCGGCTATGTGCTTGATAGTGAGGGTTTACGCGTCGATGCAGAGAAGGTTATGCCGGTAATGCGGTATCCTGCGCCGACGAATATTAAAGAATTAAGGCGATTTCTTGGCATGGTGGGTTGGTACGCGCGATTTATTTACAACGATTCGGAGATTAAAAAGCCATTGCTGAATTTATTACATAAAGATGCGGAGTGGAAATGGGGACCAGAACAGCAAGAGGCGTTCGAATTATTAAAACGAGCGATTACTGAAGCACCTGTACTGGCGCGGCCCGATTTTACGAGGCCATTCGTCGTACAGTGCGATGCGTCGGATATTGCGATCGGCGGGGTATTGACACAGGTTCACGAGGACGGCGAACACCCGATCGTCTACGTGAGCCGGGTGTTGACGCCGGCGGAGCGAAATTATAACACAAGCGAAAAAGAGTGTTTAGCGTTATTGTGGGCGATTCGGAAATTGCGACCGTATCTTGAAGGTTATAAATTCGTTGCGATAACTGATCATAGTGCGTTGCAATATTTGAGAAATTTAAAAGACCCAACGGGGCGATTGGCACGTTGGGCTCTCGAAATGCAACAGTATGATTTTGAGATAGTGCACAGGAAAGGTAAGCATAATGAGCTTCCTGATGCATTATCTCGCGTGTGTGTTCAAGATGAAACGAAGCAGTATGAGGTAAGTGAGTCGTGTGTGGCGAGTTTGTGCGAAATCGATGATGCAGCTTACACAGCTCGCATCAATGAAGTTCAAGAGAGGCCGGATCGGTGGCGAAATTGGAAAGTCGAGAACGGCATGCTGTATAAATACAGGCATGACGCGTTGCTCGATCCAATTTGCGGCGAAAGGGAGGGGTGGAAGCTCGTGGTGCCGAAGAATCTCCACGAGCGTGTGTTGCATGAAGCACACTCTGTGAAAAGCGCGGCTCATCTCGGAGTCGAGAAGACTTATGATCGGCTGGCGCGAGATTATTTTTGGCGAGGCATGTATCATGATGTGCACGAATTTGTACGCACGTGTGATACATGCCAGCAATATAAATTTGTACAGACTGGGCCGCAGGGACTGATGGGCAAGCGTGTGCTTGAGGAGCCGTGGGTCGTAGTCGCGTGTGATTGCATGGAATTTCCGACGTCGAAAGCGCAGAATAAGTATTTGATAGTGTTGCAGGACTTATTTACGCGTTGGATTGAAGTTCGACCGGTACGAAGAGCGACGGGTAAGGCGATCGTAAGCGCCGTTGAAGAGCTTGTAATTTTCAGGTGGGGAACTCCGGAGCTTTTGTTGACTGACAATGGCACGGAGTTCATTAATAAAGATGTGGAAAAGTGTTTGCAAGAGCGTGGTATTAAGAGATCGATGATTCCAGCCTATCATGCGCAAGCTAATCCGGTCGAACGGTCAAATCGTACGATAAAAACGTGCATAGCGATGTATGTGGGCGCGGATCATCGTACGTGGGATCAGCATGTTCATGAACTTGCGTATGCAATCAACACGGCTGTGCAGGCGTCGTCGCGGGTGTCTCCGGCATTTTTGAATTTTGGACGACACCCGAGACAAGCGAGAACGTTGAGGAGAGAAATTGAGCGAGGCGAAATCGACGAATGGCGAGTCGATGAATCGGCGTGGCTTGATCGAGTCAAGACGCTTCACGTGATTTATGATATTGTCGCGGATCACGTGGAGAAAGCTCAGGCTCGACAAGCCGAATATTACAATAAGGGTAGGAAAGATGTACGGTTTGTAGTCGGCGATTTAGTGATGCGGAAAGCACACGTGCTTTCGAGCGGTGCGGACGGGAAATCGAAAAAGCTCGCGCAACGTTATGAAGGGCCGTTTCGCGTATTAAAGGTAATTTCGCCGACAATTTACGAAGTCGAGACGACTGGTAGGCGGAAAAGTGCGCGCGTCGATGTCGGAGATTTGCAGCGTTACAGAGAGAGAGTGAAAGAATGAATGAAAAGAACACAAAAAGGTAAGAAAAAATATAGATTTTAATTTGAATTTTTGTTTTTCTTTTTCAGATGCAGCAGAGCAACGAAATTGTGTCGGTCGGTGCGACCTCCTTGGGGCAGCAAGGATTTGTAGGCGAAGCTGTTCGCAGCGGAGTCGAGGTCCTGGCTCCCGGGGAGGAAGCGGGGCCGATACTTTCGTGGGCCGATGAGGTGGAGCGCGAAGAGGCGATGCAGTGGAGACTGCAAGTCGAGGAGGTAACTCCGGACAAGCAGTCTCTGCTGCAGGAGCGCGAGGAGAGGCAGAAGAGGGCGCGCGAGCTCATTCTGCCCTCGGTTGCAACGTCGCCGCGGAGTACGGTCGGAGGAGGGCCACCGCGTTCGCCATCGCCAGCACCGCTGGTGATGACGCGGTCGGCTATCAAAGCGCGTAGGCGTAGGGCGGCCAGGCAAAGGTTGCGCGGCGACCGGCGCCAATGGACGCTGGACGACCTGGAGTCTGCCGTAGGCAGATGCAGCCTACGGATGGACGTAGGGGAATCTGTGTCGGCGACGGGAGCCGTGGTCGACCTAGGAGCGGGACAGGGTCATCGGCGCCCGCTCCGATAGCCGGTGGCGTTGGGTTTGACGCCGGAGAACCGCGGTCGGCGGAAACGAGCGCGATCTCAAGCCGACCGACGGCACCGCGTGCGGGTGTGCAACGGGGTCGCGTCGAGAAGCGGGCGGCATTGAACGCGGCGCGGCGCGAGAGAAGAGTGCGATTGCGTGCCCGGATAGAGGAGGGTTATGTTCCGCCGACGACGAGTACCGAAACAGGAGCCGTGCCGACGCGAAATGCGGAAAGGCGGCACGGCACACTTTTCGGAGAGCTCGACAAGGTGGTGGTGGACCCGACGATCGATCCGCCACCCGGAGTTTGTTTTGAATGTTGGGGGAAAGGGCACGTGGCGCTGAACTGTCCACAAAAGGGTGCGAGGTTCTGCGTCAATTGCGGCCGCCGCGGTCGTCTGATAGGCGATTGCGAGCGTTGCGGTCGACGTTGGCGTTGGATATCGCAGCGTGCGGGGGAGGGAACGGGCAGTCGAATGTGTGAACAGGGCCCTGCTCCACCGCAGGAATCCCCTGTCTGCGGGTGGCCGGGTCAGGCGCCCGTACAACATCCAGGGTGGCCTGCACACGAGTCGCCGGCGTTGGCTATCCGCCGCGAGGAGGCGAGGCAGGCCGAGGCTTTCGCGCACGAATATTGGCGACAGATGGCAGAGGCGCGGCGGCGGCGCGACGAGTTCCTGCATTTATTGATGCGGAGCAGGAGCGTCGTCGCCAAGGAGAATGGCAACATTTTAGGTGGTAGGCGGCCAACGCGCGCGGGGTGGCCGGTAGGGTCGTTTTTTTAGGGGAAACGGCGTCGCCGAGGTGAGAGGCTCGGGCCATCACTCGGTGAGTTGGCGGCCCCTACGCGAAAAAAAAATTAAAAAGAATTTGTTAATTGTCGCGTAAGGGACGTGGGTTCGTTGAAAGGGGTAGTTTGATAAGGGGAGGGGAGTTGTGACGTTGTAGACGTTATCGAGCGCTAGGAGCGAGGGAGATTGTAGCGTCGCGAGATGCTGCGGTTTCCTCGCCGTATTGTTTGATGGGGATCTGTGCGAGCGACCTGCGAGAGAGGGGGCTGGGAGTTTAGGCCTTCGCCGCGCAGGTATGTAGCTCAGAGAATTTTAGCATTGAATAGCGAGAGAATAATATCGCGAGTTTTGCTTTCTTTGTGCGGATCCTGTGTTCGAGCGTGCAGATAATCAGGGTAGGGGATAGTGTGTTTCAGGAGCGCGTCCTAGACAGCCCTGATAGTGTGTGAGTGAGAGAGAGCCCTGGTCGAGCGAAGAGCTCGACAGGACTCTGTGTGTGCGTGTGCGAGGCGAGGTACGGAGCATCGTCAGCTCCGGATGACGCGACGAGAGGGTCGGGACCCGTGCGCGCGTGAAACGGACGGGAACGGGCCGCGCGAGTTCAAGTGTAAGTTGGCGCAGGTCGAAGCAGTCCTCTGGACGAGCTCACGATCTTGGGCGTAACTTCCGGCTTCATAACGGAAGCTACAGAGTCTCGGTCGGGTAAATAGGTTCAGGCAACTTCGTCGGCGGTAGTGTCCAGCTACCTGGCGCTCTGCCTTGGCAGGAAAGTCGGCGAACTTGGCGAGATAGAAACGCGAGTGATTGTACGTGCAACGGTAGAGTGCGTACTATTGCGAACTACGTTTCAATATAAATACTCAAAGTATGAGATGAAGGAAATTTGTGTTCGGCTAGCGAATCTTAATGTGTACGCAGCTATGGCTATACGAACAGTGGTGAGTCGCAGCCGGTCAGGCCTCGTCTGCGTGTGTAGCGAGCGATCAGAGCGCTCGTCAATCTCGTACACACACATGCGGTGCCTGGGGGAAGCTCAGGGGTGTCGAGGACCTCGCGCTGATTGCGCCTGTGGAGAAAGGCCCTCTAACAAAAGCCCATTTGGATTTCATACCCCCCTCCTATCCGTCATGCCGCACATCATAGAGTCGCTTATTCGATAGGTCTCTGAATTCGTTCAGTATAAAATAAGAATCGGGCTGTAACGTTGTAAAAAGACGAAAGACAGCTTCTGCATCGGTTGAACATCCGACATGCCGCCAATCATAGAGTCGCTTATTCGATAGGTCTCTGAATTCGTTCAGTATAAAATAAGAATCGGGCTGTAACGTCGTAGAAAGACGAAGACAGCTTCCGCAGCAATCATAAGTAACTCCTCGCGACTTTTCAACAACACCTAATCAGTTTCAATAATTAGAAAAAGGCTCGTGGGGGGAAGTAGTCCCTCCGTGCCGCCGTTGCTACGGGCGTCTTGAGCATAACAATCTAGCGAAAAAAGTTATTTTTTCACATTAGAAAAAAAAAATTATTTCGGAAAATCTATGAGATTTTGTGTGCATTTAATATTTGCAGACGTTTTCGAATCAAATTAGCTTTCTGTTAAATTTTTCTTTAACTTCTGATCGAAAAAAATTTTTTTTCGACCCATTTACATTTCTACGAAAATTATCGTTTCTGGTAAAATTATCTGTTATGTTCTTATAATATATCTTGGTACTCCATCGAAAAGGGCAAACTTTTTCCTTTATTTGGATATAAATTTTGTATAGACAATAATGTCGTATACTATTTTTAATTTTGAAAAAACCAATGTGTGCGCTTTATGTGAAACATACTGTATATATCCACAATAGACTCGAAAAACGGTTACTAGCAATTGCCCCTCTCGGAAAACAGTAAACAATACACAGCTTTTACAGTCCTAGGCCGAGGCCTAATGCAGTTTACGGGCATGACATTTGGCTTGCACTCCGCCCCAGCTGCTTTTCAGCGTCTAATGGATAGCAACATAACCCGCGAATTGGAACCGAACGTCTTCTGCTACTTAGACGATATCGTGATAATATGAGAAACATACGAAAAACCTATCCTTATTACACGAAGTTTTCCGCAGATTAAAAGCCGCTAAACTTGAACCAAACTTGGAGAAAAGTAAATCAGACGCGATATCTCGTAGCCGAAAAATTTGAAAGAACTACGACGATTCACGGGTCTAATATCTTGGTATAGGCGTTTTGTGCCAAACGTAGCATCATTAGCGGCACCTTTAAATAAATTACTCCGCAAAAACGTTGGTTGGAATTGGGGCGAGACACAAGAGAATTCATTCCATACTTTGAAAGAGCATCTGATGTAATGCTGAATCGGTATTATTTAGTGAAAGGTAGTCTGACACATCACTGTCGGTCAAGGCTGAATAATGGTTGTTATAGTAATTATGATTCTGCGTGATGTTTTCCTTTTGCTTCCTTATAGAGGATGCTTTGTAACGGACCGGTTTTCGACTTTCATAACTAATAATCGTAGAGTTCTTTTACATATATATTATTAAACTAGATCGAATTGCTGACACATGTCTGTATGTGTGTTGTGTGTGTGGTGTGTGTGTGGTGTGTGTGTGTGGTTGGTGTGTGTGTGTGTGTGTGTGTGTTGTGTGGTGTTGTGTGGTGTGGTGTGTGAGTGCGCGTGTTGGGATTGCGCAGTGATATCTCGATGACGGTAGTTCGTATCGTTACTGTAGATGTCTCATTTTATTCGTTTTGATGTAAGGAAGAAGCCAAAATATCATTTTAAGTTCTGCGTTAAGTATTGAAAAAGTTATGAGGGATTTTCGAGAAAAACATTTTTTTTTCATTTTTTTTAGTTTTGTCATTTGTTCTAAAACTAACTGGTTTTTTTTAATAAAAGTAATACTTTTTTAAAGGAAGAGCTTTTAACCTTTGATTTAAGATAAAAAGTGTAAAGATTCACCGTAAGTTTGAAAAGTTACGTTTTGAAAATGAAATTTGGTTTTTATGATTTGTGTTCAAAATTTATGATGAGTCAAAACATTGTTTATGGATGGATTAAGGATGAAGCCAGAAAATTTGATTTAGCGATAAACGAACAAAAAAATTTTTTTTTGATTTTCAAAAATTTTTTTTTCGGGAAAATTTTTTTTTTCTTTCTTTTTCGTATCGTTTGGTTGAGAAATAATTTATGATTGGAACTGTTTCGTGAACAAATTAGAAAAGATGATATTAATATTTCCAATAGTATATTACTGCCCTAGGCCGTGAAAAACAAAAGTCCCAGAGTACGTGTAATTAGTATCCGAGGCGAAGCCGAGGCCGATAAACACGTGCTCTGGAGCTTTCTTTTTTCGCGGCATAGGCCTGTATACTATTATTCATACACAGTGGCCCGAAAATCGCTCTTCCCGTTATGCGCAGTGGCAGGGAAGTAGTCACTTTCGGGCCGCTGGTATGACAATTTTTTTTTTTTTGAGGGCGACCACCAACGGCGACCACCAGGTTATCTCGAGGAGGAGACGTTATCGGCGGTGAGCTGGACGGCAGGGCCGTCATATTGCGACGTGCGAGGGTTTTAGGCCTTAGCCTATGCTCGCCCTGCAGTCGTATAATTTATTTACTGAGGCTCCGGTTAGCCTACCTGGTCGTCTTACCTCAAAAGGGGGTCGAGCCTTCCACCAAGTGTGCCTCGAGCGTCGGCGATTCGTGCTGAAAATTCGTAAAAGGGTTCGCGAAATAACCACAAGAGGGAGTTAGTTTAAACAAAATTACTTAATTTATTATTCCAAGTCAAAGTTAATTTTTATCCGAAGATTTACCAATCAATACTCGATTACGGTTCGATTGTATTTTATTTACAAGGAAAAGTCTCAATAATTGCGTTAATGACGTCACATTACCATAAGGGTACTCGCGCAGTAAAGTCCAAGGGGATACTGTCGAGTCACAATACGACCTCGGCTCGAATCCCGATATCGTGCCGCGCACTTGCACTCGCGTGTCTCCGTTCCACTGTAGACGAAGCCTAATGCCACGTGCGTTCGCTCGCGAAAGTCCAAGGGGAAGTACGGAGTCACAACACGTGCTCCGTTCGAATCCCGTTTTCGTGACGTTCGCTTAGCTGCTACGCGGAAGTGACTTCGCACCGCTCGGCCTACGACGGCTCCGCGACTTCGTGCGAACGGGCACGGCGATGTACAAAGATGGCCGCTTTCCGATGTCGGTACGCGCGCGACGTAACAGCGACTTGCTCGCCTCGGACGACTTCTACTACGCGACGATGAGACACACAATTCGACTTTACTTTACACCGCGATCTTCTCATACGCAGAAAACGACATACAATTTACTATTCTACTTCGTGCGATTCTTCGTACGCACACAATAACATACGACAATGCTACGTTCTCTCGCGATTTTCATACACGCAACACATACCATACCACACACTCGCATACACGACCGACCAAGTAACTACAATACAATTTGATGCCCGCTTACGATGTCGTTGGCGTTGCTCCGCGACGACATGCCTGCCGGTCTCTGCTACTGTTGCGGTTATGTCCGAGTTCCGAAGAAAATTTGGATCGGCGCCGCGTCTCGACGGTCGGCCGGATCCGCTCGTTGCACGTGCTTGTGCGGCGGCTGCCGGTGATGTCACCTCGGCACTCGCGACGATGTGGCTCGTCTTCTACGCGGGCACACACACACAGCACAACGTGGCACGCGAATGCAGCTGATCGTCGTCGAGTTCGGCCGCCTAACCTCCTTGCTGTTCTATAGCAACGCGTCACTGCCGCTCTGCCTTTTCGCCTCGGACTGTCTTTTCCACACGTTACTTTTTCGAGTGTCCTCACTCTCACGCACTGCCACTGCACTCGTTTCTCTAGTGCACTCACTACTCGCTTTTAGCCTCGGACTTTATTCGCCTTCGCAGTCGCGCGATCACGTACAATCTTTTTTTCACTCGCTGTTTTCTTAGCCTCAAAACTACTGCTCTACCTATGCGTGCGGCCGCGTGCGTAACAACCCACGTAATCATGGTCGTCGTCGTCGCCTCACGTGGCTTCTTCCGCTGCCTTCGTTCTTCTCTCCTACTGCTGCTGCTGCTGCCGCTGCTACCGCCACGGCTGATTGCCGAGCCGTTTGTTCGGTCGGCAATGCACGTGCCTACGCTGCCGCGGTGTGCGGAGGTTAGAAGAGCTTGGCTCTTCCTTCACCCTGCACGGTCGGTCGGTCGGTCGCAACTCTCACGCTTATACACGCGACATTCACTCGGCATCGGGCACGTTCGTGTGCCCGTGACATCGTCACAATATATATAGTTTGTTGTATTAGTTTTTCTGTTCAAAGATGTTGCCACTAGAGGGCGCCGGCCTGGCGAGTCGCACTCGCTATAGAAGCAGTCGAGGCCGTAAGATAAGTACGGGCTCGCCTCACGGTAAAATTGATTTACTGGCACACGCTAGCGGTAGCTGCAAGGCACTTGAGTTTCGCGGTGGGAGAGATTTTCTCTCAGCTCGCTGCGAACTTACTGTTGTCGGTCGGAGATTTTATCTCGGCTCGCTGACGGCGTAAGGAGAAGGGTCGTGGGGCAACCCTCGCTGTCTCTCAAGTGTTTTTGCAGCCTATCGGCTAGCATTGTGCTTTTTGTAGGCGCGACTCTTACAACGAGCAGTAAGAGTCGACTATTTTACTCGGCGTCGGCTGATAAATCAATCTTAATCATTGGAAGATTGACCGCTCCGAGCTTGCATCACGAAGCTCGGCAATTTGTTATACAAAGACTATTCTATTTTTTGTTCTACTTATATGTAAATATATATTCTCAATTATTGACTTTGATAAACCTATTAAATTTATATCTCGATCTCACAAACTTATTTCAATCCCCTTCCAGCACAAGAGATCATAAAGCAAGGCTTTATTGTTTTTGGCCTTTACTAACAAAAAACATGGTCCTTCGAGCCGGATAAACTCTGTTGTGTTTGGACGGTTAAGTTGAATATAGTTTATCGACTATTTAAAAAAAGTTAATTGGAAATTACTTCATTGAGATAGACAAAATGCAGGAACAAAAGAAAGTGATCCGCCTGATCAAAAATTCCTTTACCAACTTCAAAAAGCTTGGAAAGGATTTGATGACGGCTGGCGCTTGTATGTCTCGAATGGAACAGCTAAAAGTACGCTGGGATGAGTTCGAGAAAAATCACAAGGCATTGATGGCGGATGAAGCCACGGTCGCTGAAGATGAATATTTCGCGAAGAGTCAATACGATGTCAGCTATGAGGACTTCCTCATGAATATGGGCCTCTACCAAGATCACCTTCTCAAAGTTAAGAGAGAGATCAGTCAACTTGAGGCAAGGTCAGGTACCAAGCAAATAGAGGCTGACATGGATGCTAATCGAGCCAAGTTGCCACAAATAATCATCGGCGACTTCTCTGGCGACATCCAAGATTGGGTGAGATTCCGTGATACGTTCAAAGAGATGGTAATTGATAGACCGAATCTCCCGAACATCTTCAGGATGAATTACCTGAGGACGTACGTCAAACGTGAAGCAGCCGAGCTACTGAGAGAAATCCCCTCTGGCGGTGAACACTTCGCCAACGCTTGGAAGGTGTGGCTGAATCATTACGACAACACCAGATTATTGATTCATAAGCTGCTGGAGAGCTTAATATCAATGCCGGCAATGGTCGATAATTCAGCCAGCGAACTTATGCGCGTGCTGAATGGGACACGCAACATACTGCAAGCTCTGAAAGCTCGGCAGCCCAGTAGAGCATTGGGACCACTTACTTTTTTCTCACCAGGAGCAAAATAACGCTTCAGTGTCAAGCCAAGTGGGAAGATAGCGTGAAGCAGAAGAGCACTCTACAACACCCAGCTCATTCGAAGAGCTTTGCAAGTTTTTGGAAGCTGAAAGAAGTACGCTATCGCTGTTGGAAAGCACCAAAGAATTTGCGAAGAAAACTCCTCAACCCAGAACAGAAAACAAGGCCACGACGAGCAAAGGTCGCAAATCCAATAATTTTGTGCAAGCAAGCGCTGATAAGACAACGTGCCCGGTATGTTCTGAAGCGCATCCTATCGAACAATGCATCAAATTTAGAAAGCAAAGCGTTGACGAAAGAAAACAGACTCTCGGCAAAAAGCGATTGTGCTACAATTGCTTTGGCACTCACATGTTAAGAGATTGTCAGTCACAGCCACGTGCTTCACGTAATGGCAAGCACCATACATTGATTCATGCTCCGTTCAAAAGGGATGGTGCTCCAAGTTCGTCTGGCAAAAAGAAGGTAACCACGCAAGAAAGCCCGATTACCGTGAGGAAGTTGTATCTCCGCAGAGCGTTTTAGCCACGACTTCTTGCAATGTGCAGGAAATAAACGGCGAAGCTTTGCTGGCAACAGCTAGCATCAGAGCGTCCTCAAGTGACGGACAGTGCGCTGTCGTGCGTGCTCGGTCGATCAATGCGCTCAGTCTTCCTTTGTGACTGAGGCTTTGTGTCAGCGATTGTGCCTGAAGAAACGCAGAGTAAACATTCCGGTTTCTGGCATAGGACAGGGTCTGACAAACAGTCGATCAGAAGTAGAGTTGGCGATTCGACCACATTTCCCGTCGAAATTTAAGCTGATGTTGAAAGCTTACGTACTGCCGACTATCACGAGTTATCAGCCATCGTGCAGAGATCCGAAGATATGGTCGCATATCCAAGGACTGCAGTTGGCCGACCCGGACTTTGAGCGACCCGGTCGCATCGACGTGCTGTTAAGCACACAGATTCACGCCCGCATCGTGCAAGAAGGCTTGAAAACGGGCGGTGAAAATGCACCTATCGCCACTAAGTCAAGGCTCGGTTGGATACTGTCTGGTAGTATTGACGAGCCAAGTCATGGGTACTATCGTGTGCCTTCAAACAGATGGTCAGTTGGACGATCTGTTGAATCTTTCTGGGAGATCGAAGAGCCGCCACTGCTCTTCCTTGGTCCGCAGAAGACAAGCTGTGTGAAACGCACTACCAGAAGAATACTATTGACTCGCAGATGGTCGATATCAAGTTCGCCTCCCAGCGAAGCCCGAGATTCCGCTTGACTGGACAACTCTCGGCAGATAGCGCGAAGCTGTTTACTTTCATTGGAAAGAAAGTTCGGCAGGAATCCCTCTCTTCGAGTTGAATACAGCGCAGCGATTACGCAAATGATCGAGTCGAATCAGATGCGCAGAGTCGATATCTCACCAGAAGATTATAGCTCGCACTATTTCTGCCGCATCATGCAGTGGTCAAAGAGAGCAGTACAACTACTCGTTTGACCCGTATTCAACGCTTCGGCTAGAAATGCCGCAGGTCAATCGCTGAATGAACATCTCATGACTGGGCCGAATCTACTGCCACAGCTCGTGCTCGTGCTTGCTCATTGGCGCTGTTACCCTATAGCTTTCGTGGCAGATGTCTCGAAAATGTACCTGCAAGTACGCCTTCACCCGGAGGATTGGAAATTACAATCCATCCTTTGGCGTGAAGACCCGAAAAAGGATATTGAAAATTACGTCCTTACCACCGTCACGTTTGGCTGTGGCCCTTCTGCTTTTTTGGCCAGCCGCACTCTGAGAAGACTAGCACAGGACGATGGAGATAAATTTCCGCTGGCTACTTCTGTCATACATAACGAAATGTATATGGACGATGTCTTGTCTGGAGCTTTCGACGTCGATACAGCTGTGCAGAAGCGAAATCAACTGAACTCGTTGCTGTCGGCTGGGGGCTTTAGTCTGGCCAAGTGGATGACTAATGACGCAAAGTTATTGAGCTCGTTCAAGCCGTCAGCTTTGGCCAAAGAAGCGACCCTCAAGGTCGACTGGGATTTTCAGTACTCGGGCTCGTATGGGAGCCGAAAACTGATGTTTTTCGCTTCAACGTAACTCTGGAACCTCTGTCAGCGCCGATAACCAAAAGAAAGGTTTTATCGAGCATTGCGGGCATGTTCGACCCCTCTGGTTGGATTTCGCCCGTCTTGATCCCATTAAAAATCTATATGCAGTCTCTGTGGCTCTTGACCAAAGAGTGGGATACTCCATTGCCCGACGCTGAGACTGAGAGATGGCGTGCTTTCGAGGTCGACTTGCAAGATCTGCCTTCTGTCACGATTCCCAGATGGAATGCTTTCATGAACGACACGCTTATTGAATTGCACGGATTCGCAGACGCGTCAAAGTTTGCTTACGCTGCAGTGCTTTATTTGCGTTTGATTTGTCAAGGGCAGGCTCGAGTTACGTTGCTCGCTTCAAAGACAAAGGTGGCTCCGCTCAAGACTTTATCCATACCCCGACTTGAGCTGTGTGCTGCGCACCTCTTATCAAAGCTCACAGCGTCCTTTGTTGCCACGAGTGATTTTTCGCAAGCCAAGCTGCACCTTTGGTCTGATTCGAAAACTACGCTACATTGGATCCACGGCCTGCCAGCAAGATGGCCCGTATTTGTAGCCAACCGATGCGCCGATATAATCACGCACGTACCGCAAGCAATATGGCATTATGTAAATACAAAGCATAATCCTGCCGATCTTGCGTCTAGAGGATGTACTGTGTCTGTCTTGCGCAACGAGCGGCTTTGGTGGCATGGTCCAGAGATGCTCTCGGCAACGACTCGTCCGTGGACGAGTGACGAAGCGAACTACGCGTCGGAGAATGAAGCGAGCGAGGCCGCAGTCGAACAGACGGTGCTGGCGCAGAGCAGAATCACTTCGCAGGACTGTGAGTTGTTCAATCGCTTTTCGTCGTACTTGCGCTTGAAGAAGGCTATGGTGCATTGTCTGCGCTTCGTAACTAAACTAGCAGTCCGATGCAATTTAACTTTGAAGTTGCAATTCGAGGCGGCCGATGGCTCCGAGGTCACTGTGCGTGAGCTGGAGCAATCAGCACGACATTTATGTCAGATGACGCAAGTTGTGCTTTTACCTGAGGAAATGCAACTTCTCGCCAACAAGACACAGCTCGCCAAAGAGCACCCTCTTGCCAAGTTGTGTCTAATCCTCGTAAGCGGTTTAATCCGTGTTGGTGGCAGACTAAGAAACGCTGCTCTCAGTGAGGAGAGCAACCATCCCATTATTTTGCCGACCAAGAGTCGATTAGTTCAGTTACTTGTCGACTACATGCACGAGCGGATGTTCCACGGCGGCATACACTTGATCGCTACGCACTTGAGGCAGCAGTATTGGATCCCGCGCCTCAAAGACGTGATAAACACAAGATTGCGGCGATGTGTAGTGTGTCTCCGATACGGAGCCGAGACGGCGTTCCAGCGCATGGCTGATTTACCTGCAGCTCGTGTGAATCGATGCCGCTCCTTTGAGGAGGCCGGTCTGGACTAAGCTGGTCCTTTCCCGATCAAAGCTTCCAGGCATCGAGGATCATATTCATACAAGGGTTATTTCGCCATTTTTTTAATGCATGGCCACAAAAGCGACTCATTTGGAGGCCGTATCGTCTCACGACACAGACTCTTTCATCGCTGCTTTTCGCCGCTTCGTCTCTCGAAGCGGACCTTGCCGACACCTGTACAGCGACCGAGGCGGAAAATTTCGTAGGAGCACACGCTGAACTTCGACGATTGCACAGTCAAGGTTCGGGATTCTACGACTCAATCTGTGCTCAGCTGCGTGACAAGCATGGCACAACGTGGCACTTCAATCCGCCAAGTGCTCCGCACTTCGGTGGTTTATGGGAGTCTGGAGTGAAATTCGTCAAATACCATTTAAAGCGAATAGTCGGAGATAATTTGTTCACTTACGAAAAGTTTTCAACTCTACTAGCACAGATCAAGGCAATATTAAATTCGCGGCCACTCACGCCATTGCCTGATATTCTTTTTCAACCCTTTCATGAAACCCAGTGCAGCTACGTTCAGAACACGTATTTATCTATTTATATGGCCTATAGGGCCTTTAAATTCATATCAAAAGGTATACAATTCATACATTACCGATTCATACGGATAACGAAAGTCTCCTACGATTCACAAGATTGAAAGCCATACGGCATAAATGCGCCTTAAATAAGATCTTTCTATGTCGTAAGTACTTACAACATGAAAATGCAGAAAAAAATGATTGAAAACAGTGGAAACTGGCTCCCATTATTCTTTTTCAACCCTTACATAAAACCTAGTGCAGATACGTTAAGAACCCGTATTTATCTATTACGGTGGGCTATAGGCCCTGTAAATACATATTAAAAGGTATACAATTCATACTTGAAAGCGGATAACGAAAGTCTCTTACGTTTCACAAGATTGAAAGCCATACGGCATAAATGCGCCTTAATAAAGATCCTTCTATGTCGTAAGTACTTACAACATGAAAATGCGGAAAAAATGATTGAAAACAGTGGAAACTGGCTCCCATTATTCTTTTTCAACCCTTACATAAAACCTAGTGCAGATACGTTAAGAACCCGTATTTATCTATTACGGTGGGCTATAGGCCCTGTAAATACAAATTAAAAGGTATACAATTCATACTTGAAAGCGGATAACGAAAGTCTCTTACGATTCACAAGATTGAAAGCCATACGGCATAAATGCGCCTTAAATAAGATCTTTCTATGTCGTAAGTACTTACAACATGAAAATGCAGAAAAAAATGATTGAAAACAGTGGAAACTGGCTCCCATTATTCTTTTTCAACCCTTACATAAAACCTAGTGCAGATACGTTAAGAACCCGTATTTATCTATTACGGTGGGCTATAGGCCCTGTAAATACAAATTAAAAGGTATACAATTCATACTTGAAAGCGGATAACGAAAGTCTCTTACGATTCACAAGATTGAAAGCCATACGGCATAAATGCGCCTTAACTAAGATCTTTCTATGTCGTAAGTACTTACAACATGAAAATGCGGAAAAAAATGATTGAAAACAGTGGAAACTGGCTCCCATTATTCTTTTTCACCCTTTCATAAACCTAGTGCAGATACGTTAAGAACCCGTATTTATCTATTACGGTGGGCTATAGGCCCTGTAAATACAAATTAAAAGGTATACAATTCATACTTGAAAGCGGATAACGAAGTCTCTTACGATTCACAAGATTGAAAGCCATACGGCAAATGCGCCTTAACTAAGATCTTTCTATGTCGTAAGTACTTACAACATGAAAATGCGGAAAAAAAATGATTGAAAACAGGGAAACTGGCTCCATTATTCTTTTTCAACCCTTTCATAAAACCTAGTGCAGATACGTTCAGAACACGTATTTATCTATTTCGGAGGCCTATAGGCCCTGTAAATTCATATTAAAAGGTATACAATTCATACTTGAAAGTGGATTACGAAAGTTCTTACGATTCACAAGACTGAAAGCCATACGGCATAAATGCGCCTTAAATACGATCTTTCTATGTCGTAAGTACTTACAACATGAAAATGCAGAAAAAAATGATTGAAAACAAGGGAAACTGGCTATTATTTTTTTTCAACCCTTTCATAAAACCTAGTGCAGATACGTTAAGAACGTATTTATCTATGACGGTGGCTATAGGCCCTGTAAATTCATATTAAAAGGTATACAATTCATACTTGAAGGCGGATAACGAAAGTCTCCTACGATTCACAAGATTGAAAGCCTACGGCATAAATGCGCCTTAAATAAGATCTTTCTATGTCGTAAGTACTTACAACATGAAAATGCAGAAAAAAATGATTGAAAACAGTGGAAACGGCTCCCATTATTCTTTTTCAACCCTTTCAAAAACCTAGTGCAGATACGTTAAGAACACGTATTTATCTATTATCGGCCTATAGGCCTTTAAATTCATCTTAAAAGGTATACAATTCATCTTGAAAGCGGTTTACGAAGTTCTTCTACGATTCACAAGATTGAAATCCATATGACTTAAACGCACTTAAAAACGGTATTTTCATGTCGTAAGTACTTACAACCTAAAAATGCAGGAAAAAATAATTGAAAACAGTGGAAACTGGCTCCTATTTTTCTTTTTCAACCCTTTCATAAAAACCAGTGCAGATACGTTAAGAACCCGTATTTATCTATGACGGTGGCCTATAGGCCCTGTAAATTCATATTAAAAGGTATACAATTCATACTTGAAAGCGGATAACGAAAGTCTCCTACGATTCACAAGATTGAAAGCCCTACGGCATAAATGCGCCTTAAATAGATCTTCTATGTCGTAAGTACTTACAACATGAAAATGCAGAAAAAAATGATTGAAAACAGTGGAAACTGGCTCCCATTATTCTTTTCAACCCTTACATAAAACCTAGTGCAGATACGTTAAGAACCCGTATTTATCTATTACGGTGGCTATAGGCCCTGTAAATACAATTAAAAGGTATACAATTCATACTTGAAAGCGGATAACGAAAGTCTCTTACGATTCACAAGATTGAAAGCCATACGGCATAAATGCGCCTTAACTAAGATCTTTCTATGTCGTAAGTACTTACAACATGAAAATGCGGAAAAAAATGATTGAAAACAGTGGTGGAAACTGGCTCCCATTATTCTTTTTCAACCCTTTCATAAAACCTAGTGCAGATACGTTAAGAGCCCGTATTATTCTTACGGTGGCCTATAGGCCCTGTAAATACATATTAAAAGGTATACAATTCATACTTGAAAGTGGATTACGAAAGTCTCTTACGATTCACAAGACTGAAAGCCATACGGCATAAATGCGCCTTAAATACGATCTTTCTATGTCGTAAGTACTTACAACATGAAAATGCAGAAAAAAATGATTGAAAACAAGGGAAACTGGCTCCTATTATTTTTTTCAACCCTTTCATAAAACCTAGTGCAGATACGTTAAGAACACGTATTTATCTATTATATGGCCTATAGGGCCTTTAAATTCATATTAAAAGGTATACAATTCATACTTGAAAGCGGTTTACGAAGTTCTTCTACGATTCACAAGTTTGAAATCCATATGACTTAAACGCACTTAAAAAACGGTATTTTCATGTCGTAAGTACTTACAACCTAAAAATGCAGGAAAAAATAATTGAAAACAGTGGAAACTGGCTCCATTTTTCTTTTTCAACCCTTCATAAAAACCAGTGCAGATACGTTAAGACACGTATTTATCTATTTATATGGCCTATAGGGCCTTAAATTCATATTAAAAGGTATACAATTCATACTTGAAAGCGGATAACGAAAGTCTCCTACGATTCACAAGATTGAAAGCCATACGGCATAAATGCGCCTTAAATAAGATCTTTCTATGTCGTAAGTACTTACAACATGAAAATGCAGAAAAAAATGATTGAAAACAGTGGAAACTGGCTCCCATTATTCTTTTTCAACCCTTACATAAAACCTAGTGCAGATACGTTAAGAACCCATATTTATCTATTACGGTGGCCTATAGGTAAGGGTCTATTGGCTACTCAAAGGCGGTTTACGAAGTTCTTCTACGATTCACAAGATTGAAATCCATATGACTTAAACGCACTTAAAAAACGGTATTTCATGTCGTAAGTACTTACAACCTAAAAATGCAGGAAAAAATAATTGAAAACAGTGGAAACTGGCTCCTATTTTTCTTTTTCAACCCTTTCATAAAAACCAGTGCAGATACGTTAAGAACCCGTATTTATCTATTACGGTGGGCTATAGGCCCTGTAAATACATATTAAAAGGTATACAATTCATACTTGAAAGCGGATAACGGAAGTCTCTTACGATTCACAAGATTGAAAGCCATACGGCATAAATGCGCCTTAAATAAGATCTTTCTATGTCGTAAGTACTTACAACATGAAAATGCAGAAAAAAATGATTGAAACAGGGAAACTGGCTCCTATTATTTTTTTCAACCCTTTCATAAAACCTAGTGCAGATACGTTAAGAACACGTATTTATCTATTTATATGGCCTATAGGCCCTGTAAATACATATTAAAAGGTATACAATTCATACTTGAAAGTGGATTACGAAAGTCTCTTACGATTCACAAGACTGAAAGTCATACGGCATAAATGCGCCTTAAATGAGATCTTTCTATGTCGTAAGTACTTACAACATGAAAATGCGGAAAAAAATGATTGAAAACAAGGGAAACTGGCTCCTATTATTTTCTTTCAACCCTTTCATAAAACCTAGTGCAGATACGTTAAGAACACGTATTTATCTATTTATATGGCCTATAGGCCCTGTAAATACATATTAAAAGGTATACAATTCATACTTGAAAGTGGATTACGAAAGTCTCTTACGATTCACAAGACTGAAAGTCATACGGATAAATGCGCCTTATAGATCTTTCTATGTCGTAAGTACTTACAACATGAAAATGCGGAAAAAAATGATTGAAAACAGTGGAAACTGGCTCCCATTATTCTTTTTCAACCCTTACATAAAACCTAGTGCAGATACGTTAAGAACCCGTATTTTCTATTACGGTGGCTATAGGCCCTGTAAATACATATTAAAAGGTATACAATTCATACTTGAAAGCGGATAACGAAAGTCTCTTACGATTCACAAGATTGAAAGCCATACGGCATAAATGCGCCTTAAATAAGATCTTTCTATGTCGTAAGTACTTACAACATGAAAATGCAGAAAAAAATGATGATTGAAAACAAGGGAAACTGGCTCCTATTATTTTTTTCAACCCTTTCATAAAACCTAGTGCAGATACGTTAAGAACCGTATTTATCTATTATATGGCCTATAGGGCCTTTAAATTCATATTAAAGGTATACAATTCATACTTGAAAGCGGTTTACGAAGTTCTTCTACGATTCACAAGATTGAAATCATACGGCATAAATGCGCCTTAAATGAGATCTTTCTATGTCGTAAGTACTTACAACTTAAAATGCGGAAAAAAATGATTGAAAACAGTGGAAACTGGCTCCCATTTTCTTTTTCAACCCTTACATAAAACCTAGTGCAGATACGTTAAGAACCCGTATTTATCTATACGGTGGGCTATAGGCCCTGTAAATACATATTAAAAGGTATACAATTCATACTTGAAAGCGGATAACGAAAGTCTCTTACGTTTCACAAGATTGAAAGCCATACGGCATAAATGCGCCTTAAATAAGATCTTCTATGTCGTAAGTACTTACAACATGAAAATGCGGAAAAAAATGATTGAAAACAGTGGAAACTGGCTCCCATTATTCTTTTTCAACCCTTTCATAAAACCTAGTGCAGATACGTTAAGAACCCATATTTATCTATTACGGTGGCCTATAGGTAAGGGTCTATTGGCTACTCAAAGGCGGTTTACGAAGTTCTTCTACGATTCACAAGATTGAAATCCAATGACTTAAACGCACTTAAAAAACGGTATTTTCATGTCGTAAGTACTTACAACCTAAAAATGCAGGAAAAAATAATTGAAAACAGTGGAAACTGGCTCCTATTTTCTTTTCAACCCTTTCATAAAAACCAGTGCAGATACGTTAAGAACACGTATTTATCTTTATATGGCCTATAGGGCCTTTAAATTCATATTAAAAGGTATACAATTCATACTTGAAAGCGGATAACGAAAGTCTCCTACGATTCACAAGATTGAAAGCCATACGGCATAAATGCGCCTTAAATAGATCTTTCTATGTCGTAAGTACTTACAACATGAAAATGCAGAAAAAATGATTGAAAACAGTGGAAACTGGCTCCATTATTCTTTTTCAACCCTTACATAAAACCTAGTGCAGATACGTTAAGAACCCGTATTTATCTATTACGGTGGCCTATAGGCCTGTAAATTCATATTAAAAGGTATACAATTCATACTTGAAAGCGGATAACGAAAGTCTCTTACGATTCACAAGATGAAAGCCATACGGCATAAATGCGCCTTAAATACGATCTTTCTATGTCGTAAGTACTTACAACATGAAAATGCAGAAAAAAATGATTGAAAACAGTGGAAACTGGCTCCCATTATTCTTTTTCAACCCTTCATAAAACCTAGTGCAGATACGTTAAGAACCCGTATTTATCTTACGGTGGGCTATAGGCCTGTAAATACATATTAAAAGGTATACAATTCATACTTGAAAGCGGATAACGAAAGTCTCTTACGATTCACAAGATTGAAAGCCATACGGCATAAATGCGCCTTAAATAAGATCTTCTATGTCGTAAGTACTAACAACATGAAAATGCGGAAAAAAATGATTGAAAACAGTGGAAACTGGCTCCCATATTTTTTTTCAACCCTTACATAAAACCTAGTGCAGATACGTTAAGAACCCGTATTTATCTATTACGGTGGCCTATAGGCCCTGTAAATACATATTAAAAGGTATCAATTCATACTTGAAAGCGGATAACGAAAGTCTCTTACGATTCACAAGATTGAAAGCCATACGGCATAAATGCGCCTTAAATAAGATCCTTCTATGTCGTAAGTACTTACAACATGAAAATGCGGAAAAAAATGATTGAAAACAGTGGAAACTGGCTCCCATATTCTTTTTCAACCCTTTCATAAAACCTAGTGCAGATACGTTAAGAACCCATATTTATCTATTACGGTGGCCTATAGGTAAGGGTCTATTGGCTACTCAAAGCGGTTTACGAAGTTCTTCTACGATTCACAAGATTGAAATCCATATGACTTAAACGCACTTAAAAACGGTATTTTCATGTCGTAAGTACTTACAACCAAAAATGCAGGAAAAAATAATTGAAAACAGTGGAAACTGGCTCCTATTTTCTTTTTCAACCCTTCTATAAAAACCAGTGCAGATACGTTAGAACACGTATTTATCTATTATATGGCCTATAGGGCCTTTAAATTCATATTAAAAGGTATACAATTCATACTTGAAAGCGGATAACGAAGTCTCCTACGATTCACAAGATTGAAAGCCATACGGCATAAATGCGCCTTAAATAAGATCTTTCTATGTCGTAAGTACTTACAACATGAAAATGCAGAAAAAAATGATTGAAAACAAGGGAAACTGGCTCCTATTATTCTTTTTCAACCCTTTCATAAAACCTAGTGCAGATACGTTAAGAACCCGTATTTATCTATTACGGTGGCCTATAGGTAATGGTCTATTGGCTACTCAAAGGCGGTTTACGAAGTTCTTCTACGATTCACAAGATTGAAATCCATATGACATAAACGCACTAAAAAACGGTATTTCATGTCGTAAGTACTTACAACCTAAAAATGCAGGAAAAAATAATTGAAAACAGTGGAAACTGGCTCCTATTTTTCTTTTTCAACCCTTTCATAAAACCAGTGCAGATACGTTAAGAACACGTATTTATCTATTTATATGGCCTATAGGGCCTTTAAATTCATATTAAAAGGTATACAATTCATACTTGAAAGCGGATACGAAAGTCTCTTACGATTCACAGAGATTGAAAGCCATACGGCATAAATGCGCCTTAAATAAGATCTTTCTATGTCGTAAGTACTTACAACATGAAAATGCAGAAAAAAATGATTGAAAACAGTGGAAACTGGCTCCATTATTCTTTTTCAACCCTTACATAAAACCTAGTGCAGATACGTTAAGAACCCGTATTTATCTATTACGGTGGCCTATAGGCCTTAAATACATATTAAAAGGTATACAATTCATACTTGAAAGCGGATACGAAGTCTCTACGATTCACAAGACTGAAAGCCATACGGCATAAATGCGCCTTAAATAGATCTTTCTATGTCGTAAGTACTTACAACATGAAAATGCAGAAAAAAATGATTGAAAAAGGGAAACTGGCTCCTATTATTCTTTTTCAACCCTTTCAAAACCTAGTGCAGATACGTTAAGAACCCGTATTTATCTATTACGGTGGCCTATAGGTAAAAGTCTATTGGCTCAAAGGCGGTTTACGAAGTCTTCTACGATTCACAAGATTGAAATCCATATGACTTAAACGCACTTAAAAACGGTATTTTCATGTCGTAAGTACTTACAACCTAAAAATGCAGGAAAAAAAATTGAAAACAGTGGAAACTGGCTCCTTTTTTCTTTTTCAACCCTTTATAAAACCAGTGCAGATACGTTAAGAACACGTATTTATCTATATATGGCCTATGGCCTTAAATTCATATTAAAAGGTATACAATTCATACTTGAAAGCGGATAACGAAAGTCTCTACGATTCACAAGATTGAAAGCCATACGGCATAAATGCGCCTTAAATAAGATCTTTCTATGTCGTAAGTACTTACAACATGAAAATGCAGAAAAAAATGATTGAAAACAGGGAAACTGGCTCCTATTATTCTTTTTCAACCCTTTCATAAAACCTAGTGCAGATACGTTAAGAACCCGTATTATCTATTACGGTGGCCTATAGGTAAGGGTCTATTGGCTACTCAAAGGCGGTTTACGAAGTTCTTCTACGATTCACAAGATTGAAATCCAATGACTTAAACGCACTTAAAAAACGGTATTTTCATGTCGTAAGTACTTACAACCTAAAAATGCAGGAAAAAATAATTGAAAACAGTGGAAACTGGCTCCTATTTTTCTTTTTCAACCCTTCATAAAAACCAGTGCAGATACGTTAAGAACACGTATTTATCTATTTATATGGCCTATAGGGCCTTTAAATTCATATTAAAAGGTATACAATTCATACTTGAAAGCGGATAACGAAGTCTCTACGATTCACAAGTTGAAAGCCATACGGCTTAAACGCCTTAAAAACGATTTCTATGTCGTAAGTACTTACAACTAAAAATGCAGGAAAAAATAATTGAAAACAGTGGAAAACTGGCTCTATTTTTCTTTTTCAACCCTTTCATAAAAACCAGTGCAGATACGTTAAAACACGTATTTATCTATTACGGTGGGCTATAGGCCCTGTAAATACATATTAAAAGGTATACAATTCATACTTGAAAGCGTAACGAAAGTCCTACGATTCACAAGATTGAAAGCCTACGGCATAAATGCGCCTTAAATAAGATCTTTCTATGTCGTAAGTACTTACAACATGAAAATGCAGAAAAAATGATTGAAAACAGGGAAACTGGCTCCATTATTCTTTTTCAACCCTTTCATAAAACCTAGTGCAGATACGTTAAGAACCCGTATTTATCTATTACGGTGGCCTATAGGTAAGGGTCTATGGCTACTCAAAGGCGGTTTACGAAGTTCTTCTACGATTCACAAGATTGAAATCCAATGACTTAAACGCACTTAAAAAACGGTATTTTCATGTCGTAAGTACTTACAACCTAAAAATGCAGGAAAAAATAATTGAAAACAGTGGAAACTGGCTCCTATTTTTCTTTTTCAACCCTTCATAAAACCAGTGCAGATACGTTAAGAACCACGTATTATCTATTTATATGGCCTATGGGCCTTTAAATTCATATTAAAAGGTATACAATTCATACTTGAAAGCGGATAACGAAAGTCTCCTACGATTCACAAGATTGAAAGCCATACGGCATAAATGCGCCTTAATAAGATCTTTCTATGTCGTAAGTACTTACAACATGAAAATGCGAAAAAAAATGATTGAAAACAGTGGAAACTGGCTCCCATTATTCTTTTTCAACCCTTCATAAAACCTAGTGCAGATACGTTAAGAACCCGTATTTATCTATTACGGTGGCCTATAGGCCCTGTAAATACATATTAAAAGGTATACAATTCATACTTGAAAGTGGATTACGAAAGTCTCTTACGATTCACAAGACTGAAAGTCATACGGCATAAATGCGCCTTAATACGATTTTCTATGTCGTAAGTACTTACAACATGAAAATGCAGAAAAAAATGATTGAAAACAGGGAAACTGGCTCTATTATTCTTTTTCAACCCTTTCATAAAACCTAGTGCAGATACGTTAAGAACCCATATTTATCTATTACGGTGGCCTATAGGTAAGGGTCTATTGGCTACTCAAAGGCGGTTTACGAAGTTCTTCTACGATTCACAAGATTGAAATCCATATGACTTAAACGCACTTAAAAAACGGTATTTTCATGTCGTAAGTACTTACAACCTAAAAATGCAGGAAAAAATAATTGAAAACAGTGGAAACTGGCTCCTATTTCTTTTTTTAACCCTTCTATAAAACCAGTGCAGATACGTTAAGAACACGTATTTATCTATTTATATGGCCTATAGGCCTTTAAATTCATATTAAAGGTATACAATTCATACTTGAAAGCGGATAACGAAAGTCTCTTACGATTCACAAGATTGAAAGCCATACGGCATAAATGCGCCTTAAATAAGATCTTTCTATGTCGTAAGTACTTACAACATGAAAATGCAGAAAAAAATGATTGAAAACAGTGGAAACTGGCTCCCATTATTCTTTTTCAACCCTTACATAAAACCGTGCAGATACGTTAAGAACCCGTATTTATCTATTACGGTGGCCTATAGGCCCTGTAAATACATATTAAAGGGTATACAATTCATACTTGAAAGTGGATTACGAAAGTCTCTTACGATTCACAAGACTGAAAGTCATACGGCATAAATGCGCCTTAAATATGATCTTTCTATGTCGTAAGTACTTACAACATGAAAATGCAGAAAAAATGATTGAAAACAAGGGAAACTGGCTCTTATTATTCTTTTTCAACCCTTTCATAAAACCTAGTGCAGATACGTTAAGAACCGTATTTATCTATTACGGTGGCCTATAGGTAAGGGTCTATTGGCTACTCAAAGGCGGTTTACGAAGTTCTTCTACGATTCACAAGATTGAAATCCATATGACTTAAACGCACTTAAAAAACGGTATTTTCATGTCGTAAGTACTTACAACCTAAAAATGCAGGAAAAAATAATTGAAAACAGTGGAAACTGGCTCCTATTTTTCTTTTTCAACCCTTCATAAAAACCAGTGCAGATACGTTAAGAACACGTTTTATCTATTATATGGCCTATAGGGCCTTTAAATTCATATTAAAAGGTATACAATTCATACTTGAAAGCGGATAACGAAAGTCTCTACGATTCACAAGATTGAAAGCCATACGGCATAAATGCGCCTTAATAAGATCTTTCTATGTCGTAAGTACTTACAACATGAAAATGCAAAAAAAATGATTGAAAACAGTGGAAACTGGCTCCCATTATTCTTTTTCAACCCTTTCATAAAACCTAGTGCAGATACGTTAAGAACCCGTATTTATATTACGGTGGCTATAGGCCCTGTAAATACATATTAAAAGGTATACAATTCATACTTGAAAGTGGATTACGAAAGTCTCTTACGATTCACAAGACTGAAAGTCATACGGCATAAATGCGCCTTAAATACGATCTTTCTATGTCGTAAGTACTTACAACATGAAAATGCAGAAAAAATGATTGAAAACAAGGGAAACTGGCTCTTATTATTCTTTTTCAACCCTTTCATAAAACCTAGTGCAGATACGTTAAGAACCCGTATTTATCTATTACGGTGGCCTATAGGTAAGGGTCTATTGGCTACTCAAAGGCGGTTTACGAAGTTCTTCTACGATTCACAAGATTGAAATCCATATGACTTAAACGCACTTAAAAAACGGTATTTTCATGTCGTAAGTACTTACAACCTAAAAATGCAGGAAAAAATAATTGAAAACAGTGGAAACTGGCTCCTATTTTTCTTTTTCAACCCTTCATAAAAACCAGTGCAGATACGTTAAAACACGTATTTATCTATTTATATGGCCTATAGGGCCTTTAAATTCATATTAAAAGGTATACAATTCATACTTGAAAGCGGATAACGAAAGTCTCTACGATTCACAAGATGAAAGCCATACGGCATAAATGCGCCTTAAATAAGATCTTTCTATGTCGTAAGTACTTACAACATGAAAATGCAGAAAAAAATGATTGAAAACAGTGGAAACTGGCTCCCATTATTCTTTTTCAACCCTTACATAAAACCTAGTGCAGATACGTTAAGAACCCGTATTTATCTATTACGGTGGCTATAGGCCCTGTAAATACATATTAAAAGGTATACAATTCATACTTGAAAGTGGATTACGAAAGTCTCTTACGATTCACAAGACTGAAAGTCATACGGCATAAATGCGCCTTAAATTCGATCTTTATGTCGTAAGTACTTACAACATGAAAATGCAGAAAAAAATGATTGAAAACAAGGGAAACTGGCTCCTATTTTCTTTTTCAACCCTTTCATAAAACCTAGTGCAGATACGTTAAGAACCCGTATTTATCTATTACGGTGGCCTATAGGTAAGGGTCTATTGGCTACTCAAAGGCGGTTTACGAAGTTCTTCTACGATTCACAAGATTGAAATCCATGACTTAAACGCACTTAAAAAACGGTATTTTCATGTCGTAAGTACTTACAACCTAAAAATGCAGGAAAAAATAATTGAAAACAGTGGAAACTGGCTCCTATTTTTCTTTTTCAACCCTTCATAAAAACCAGTGCAGATACGTTAAGAACACGTATTTATCTATTTATATGGCCTATAGGGCCTTTAAATTCATATTAAAAGGTATACAATTCATACTTGAAAGCGGATAACGAAAGTCTCTACGATTCACAAGATGAAAGCCATACGGCATAAATGCGCCTTAAATAAGATCTTTCTATGTCGTAAGTACTTACAACATGAAAATGCAGAAAAAAATGATTGAAAACAGTGGAAACTGGCTCCCATTATTCTTTTTCAACCCTTTCATAAAACCTAGTGCAGATACGTTAAGAACCCGTATTTATCTATTACGGTGGCCTATAGGCCCTGTAAATACATATTAAAAGGTATACAATTCATACTTGAAAGTGGATTACGAAAGTCTCTTACGATTCACAAGATGAAAGCCATACGGCATAAATGCGCCTTAAATAGATCTTCTATGTCGTAAGTACTTACAACATGAAAATGCAGAAAAAAATGATTGAAAACAGTGGAAACTGGCTCCCATTATTCTTTTTCAACCCTTTCATAAAACCTAGTGCAGATACGTTAAGAACCCGTATTTATCTATTACGGTGGCCTATAGGCCCTGTAAATACATATTAAAAGGTATACAATTCATACTTGAAAGTGGATTACGAAAGTCTCTTACGATTCACAAGACTGAAAGTCATACGGCATAAATGCGCCTTAAATAAGATCTTTCTATGTCGTAAGTACTTACAACATGAAAATGCAGAAAAAATGATTGAAAACAAGGGAAACTGGCTCTATTATTCTTTTTCAACCCTTTCATAAAACCTAGTGCAGATACGTTAAGAACCCGTATTTATCTATTACGGTGGCCTATAGGTAAGGGTCTATTGGCTACTCAAAGGCGGCTTACGAAGTTCTTCTACGATTCACAAGATTGAAATCCATATGACTTAAACGCACTTAAAAAACGGTATTTTCATGTCGTAAGTACTTACAACCTAAAATGCAGGAAAAAATAATTGAAAACAGTGGAAACTGGCTCCTATTTTTCTTTTTCAACCCTTCTAAAAACCAGTGCAGATACGTTAAGAACACGTATTTATCTATTTATATGGCCTATAGGGCCTTTAAATTCATATTAAAAGGTATACAATTCATACTTGAAAGCGGATAACGAAAGTCTCTACGATTCACAAGATGAAAGCCATACGGCATAAATGCGCCTTAAATAAGATCTTTCTATGTCGTAAGTACTTACAACATGAAAATGCAGAAAAAAATGATTGAAAACAGGGAAACTGGCTCCTTTTCTTTTTCAACCCTTTCATAAAACCTAGTGCAGATACGTTAAGAACCCGTATTTATCTATTACGGTGGCCTATAGGTAAGGGTCTATTGGCTACTCAAAGGCGGTTTACGAAGTTCTTCTACGATTCACAAGATTGAAATCCATATGACTTAAACGCACTTAAAAAACGGTATTTTCATGTCGTAAGTACTTACAACCTAAAAATGCAGGAAAAAATAATTGAAAACAGTGGAAACTGGCTCCTATTTTTCTTTTTCAACCCTTTCATAAAAACCAGTGCAGATACGTTAAGAACACGTATTTATCTATTTATATGGCCTATAGGGCCTTTAAATTCATATTAAAAGGTATACAATTCATACTTGAAAGCGGATAACGAAAGTCTCCTACGATTCACAAGATTGAAAGCCATAATATAATGCGCCTTAAATAAGATCTTCTATGTCGTAAGTACTTACAACATGAAAATGCAGAAAAAAATGATTGAAAACAGTGGAAACTGGCTCCCATTTTCTTTTTCAACCCTTTCATAAAACCTAGTGCAGATACGTTAAGAACCCGTATTTATCTATTACGGTGGCCTATAGGCCTTAAATTCATATTAAAAGGTATACAATTCATACTTGAAAGCGGATAACGAAAGTCTCTACGATTCACAAGATTGAAAGCCATACGGCATAAATGCGCCTTAAATAAGATCTTTCTATGTCGTAAGTACTTACAACATGAAAATGCAGAAAAAAATGATTGAAAACAGTGGAAACTGGCTCTTATTATTCTTTTTCAACCCTTTCATAAAACCTAGTGCAGATACGTTAAGAACCCGTATTTATCTTTTACGGTGGCCTATAGGTAAGGGTCTATTGGCTACTCAAAGGCGGTTTACGAAGTTCTTCTACGATTCACAAGATTGAAATCCATATGACTTAAACGCACTTAAAAAACGGTATTTCATGTCGTAAGTACTTACAACCATAAAAATGCAGGAAAAAATAATTGAAAACAGTGGAAACTGGCTCCTTTTTTCTTTTTCAACCCTTCATAAAACCAGTGCAGATACGTTAAGAACACGTATTTATCTATTTATATGGCCTATAGGGCCTTTAAATTTTAAAAAGGTATACAATTCATACTTGAAAGCGGATAACGAAAGTCTCCTACGATTCACAAGATTGAAAGCCATACGGCATAAATGCGCCTTAAATAAGATCTTTCTATGTCGTAAGTACTTACAACATGAAAATGCAGAAAAAAATGATTGAAAACAGGGAAACTGGCTCCTATTATTCTTTTTCAACCCTTTCATAAAACCTAGTGCAGATACGTTAAGAACCCGTATCTATCTATTACGGTGGCCTATAGGTAAGGGTCTATTGGCTACTCAAAGGCGGTTTACGAAGTTCTTCTACGATTCACAAGATTGAAATCCATATGACTTAAACGCACTTAAAAAACGGTATTTTCATGTCGTAAGTACTTACAACCTAAAATGCAGGAAAAAATAATTGAAAACAGTGGAAACTGGCTCCTATTTTTCTTTTTCAACCCTTTCATAAAACCAGTGCAGATACGTTAAGAACACGTATTTATCTATTATATGGCCTATAGGGCCTTTAAATTCATATTAAAAGGTATACAATTCATACTTGAAAGCGGTACGAAGTTCTTCTACGATTCACAAGATTGAAATCCATATGATAAACGCACTTAAAAACGATTTTCATGTCGTAAGTACTTACAACCTGAAAATGCAGGAAAAAATATTGAAAACAGTGGAAACTGGCTCCTATTTTCTTTTTCAACCCTTTCATAAAAACCAGTGCAGATACGTTAAGAACACGTATTTATCTATTACGGTGGCCTATAGGCCCTGTAAATACATATTAAAAGGTATACAATTCATACTTGAAAGCGGATAACGAAAGTCTCTACGATTCACAAGATTGAAAGCCATACGGCATAAATGCGCCTTAAATAAGATCTTCTATGTCGTAAGTACTTACAACATGAAAATGCAGAAAAAAATGATTGAAAACAGTGGAAACTGGCTCCCATTATTCTTTTTCAACCCTTTCATAAAACCTAGTGCAGATACGTTAAGAACCCTATTTATCTATTACGGTGGCCTATAGGTAAGGGTCTATTGGCTACTCAAAGGCGGTTTACGAAGTTCTTCTACGATTCACAAGATTGAAATCCATATGACTTAAACGCACTTAAAAAACGGTATTTTCATGTCGTAAGTACTTACAACCTAAAAATGCAGGAAAAAATAATTGAAAACAGTGGAAACTGGCTCCTATTTTCTTTTTCAACCCTTTCATAAAACCAGTGCAGATACGTTAAGAACACGTATTTATCTATTTATATGGCCTATAGGGCCTTTAAATTCATATTAAAAGGTATACAATTCATACTTGAAAGCGGATAACGAAAGTCTCCTACGATTCACAAGATTGAAAGCCATACGGCATAAATGCGCCTTAAATAAGATCTTCTATGTCGTAAGTACTTACAACATGAAAATGCAGAAAAAATGATTGAAAACAAGGGAAACTGGCTCCTATTATTCTTTTTCAACCCTTTCATAAAACCTAGTGCAGATACGTTAAGAACCCGTATTTATCTATTACGGTGGCCTATAGTAAGGGTCTATTGGCTACTCAAAGGCGGTTTACGAAGTTCTTCTACGATTCACAAGATTGAAATCCATATGACTTAAACGCACTTAAAAAACGATTTTCATGTCGTAAGTACTTACAACCTAAAAATGCAGGAAAAAATAATTGAAAACAGTGGAAACTGGCTCCTATTTTTCTTTTTCAACCCTTTCATAAAAACCAGTGCAGATACGTTAAGAACACGTATTTATCTATTTATATGGCCTATAGGGCCTTTAAATTCATATTAAAAGGTATACAATTCATACTTGAAAGCGGATAACGAAAGTCTCCTACGATTCACAAGATGAAAGCCATACGGCATAAATGCGCCTTAAATGATCTTTCTATGTCGTAAGTACTTACAACATGAAAATGCAGAAAAAAATGATTGAAAACAAGGGAAACTGGCTCTTATTATTCTTTTTCAACCCTTTCATAAAACCTAGTGCAGATACGTTAAGAACCCGTATTTATCTATTACGGTGGCCTATAGGTAAGGGTCTATTGGCTACTCAAAGGCGGTTTACGAAGTTCTTCTACGATTCACAAGATTGAAATCCATATGACTTAAACGCACTTAAAAAGGTATTTTCATGTCGTAAGTACTTACAACCTAAAATGCAGGAAAAAAATAATTGAAAACAGTGGAAACTGGCTCCTATTTTTCTTTTTCAACCCTTTCATAAAAACCAGTGCAGATACGTTAAGAACACGTATTTATCTATTTATATGGCCTATAGGGCCTTTAAATTCATATTAAAAGGTATACAATTCATACTTCATACTTGAAAGCGGATAACGAAAGTCTCTTACGATTCACAAGATTGAAAGCCATACGGCATAAATGCGCCTTAAATAAGATCTTTCTATGTCGTAAGTACTTACAACATGAAAATGCAGAAAAAATGATTGAAAACAGTGGAAACTGGCTCCCATTATTCTTTTTCAACCCTTACATAAAACCTAGTGCAGATACGTTAAGAACCCGTATTTATCTATTACGGTGGCCTATAGGCCCTGTAAATACATATTAAAAGGTATACAATTCATACTTGAAAGTGGATTAAGAAAGTCTCTTACGATTCACAAGACTGAAAGTCATACGGCATAAATGCGCCTTAAATTCGATCTTTCTATGTCGTAAGTACTTACAACATGAAAATGCAGAAAAAAATGATTGAAAACAAGGGAAACTGGCTCTTATTATTCTTTTTCAACCCTTTCATAAAACCTAGTGCAGATACGTTAAGAACCCGTATTTATCTATTACGGTGGCCTATAGGTAAGGGTCTATTGGCTACTCAAAGGCGGTTTACGAATTTCTTCTACGATTCACAAGATTGAAATCCATATGACTTAAACGCACTTAAAAAACGGTATTTTCATGTCGTAAGTACTTACAACCTAAAAATGCAGGAAAAAATAATTGAAAACAGTGGAAACTGGCTCCTATTTTCTTTTTCAACCCTTCTAAAAAACCAGTGCAGATACGTTAAGAACACGTATTTATCTATTTATATGGCCTATAGGGCCTTTAAATTCATATTAAAAGGTATACAATTCATACTTGAAAGCGGATAACGAAAGTCTCCTACGATTCACAAGATTGAAAGCCATACGGCATAAATGCGCCTTAAATAAGATCTTTCTATGTCGTAAGTACTTACAACATGAAAATGCAGAAAAAAATGATTGAAAACAGTGGAAACTGGCTCCCATTATTCTTTTTCAACCCTTACATAAAACCTAGTGCAGATACGTTAAGAACCCGTATTTATCTATTACGGTGGGCTATAGGCCCTGTAAATACATATTAAAAGGTATACAATTCATACTTGAAAGCGGATAACGAAAGTCTCTTACGTTTCACAAGATTGAAAGCCATACGGCATAAATGCGCCTTAAATAAGATCTTCTATGTCGTAAGTACTTACAACATGAAAATGCGGAAAAAAATGATTGAAAACAGTGGAAACTGGCTCCCATTATTCTTTTTCAACCCTTTCATAAAACCTAGTGCAGATACGTTAAGAACCCATATTTATCTATTACGGTGGCCTATAGGTAAGGGTCTATTGGCTACTCAAAGGCGGTTTACGAAGTTCTTCTACGATTCACCGATTGATCCAAAATGACTTAAACGCACTAAAAAACGGTATTTTCATGTCGTAAGTACTTACAACCTAAAATGCAGGAAAAAATAATTGAAAACAGTGGAAAACTGGCTCCTATTTTTCTTTTTAACCCTTTCATAAAACCAGTGCAGATACGTTAAGAACACGTATTTATCTATTATTGGCCTATAGGGCCTTTAAAATTCATATTAAAAGGTATACAATTCATACTTGAAAGCGGATAACGAAGTCTCTTACGATTCACAAGATTGAAATCCATAGACTTAAACCACTTAAAAACGTATTTTCATGTCGTAAGTACTTACAACCTAAAAATGCAGGAAAAAATAATTGAAAACAGTGGAAACTGGCTCCTATTTTCTTTTCAACCCTTTCATAAAAACCAGTGCAGATACGTTAAGAACACGTAATCTATTACGGTGGGCTATAGGCCCTGTAAATACATATTAAAAGGTATACAATTCATACTTGAAAGCGGATAACGAAAGTCTCTACGATTCACAAGATTGAAAGCCATACGGCATAAATGCGCCTTAAATAGATCTTTCTATGTCGTAAGTACTTACAACATGAAAATGCAGAAAAAAATGATTGAAAACAAGGGAAACTGGCTCCTATTATTTTTTCAACCCTTTCATAAAACCTAGTGCAGATACGTTAAGAACGTATTTATCTATTTATATGGCCTATAGGGCCTTTAAATCATTAAAAGGTAACAATTCATACTTGAAAGCGGTTTACGAAGTTCTTCTACGATTCACAAGATTGAAATCCATATGACTTAAACGCACTTAAAACGGTATTTTCATGTCGTAAGTACTTACAACCTAAAATGCAGGAAAAAATAATTGAAAACAGTGAAACTGGCTCCTATTTTTCTTTTTCAACCCTTTCATAAAAACCAGTGCAGATACGTTAAGAAGTATTTATCTATTTATGGCCTATAGGGCCTTTAAATTCATATTAAAAGGTATACAATTCATACTTGAAGGCGGATAACGAAAGTCTCCTACGATTCACAAGATTGAAAGCCATACGGCATAAATGCGCCTTAAATGAGATCTTCTATGTCGTAAGTACTTACACATGAAAATGCGGAAAAAAATGATTGAAAACAGTGGAAACTGGCTCCCATTATTCTTTTTCAACCCTTACATAAAACCTAGTGCAGATACGTTAAGAACCCGTATTTATCTATTACGGTGGCTATAGGCCCTGTAAATACATATTAAAAGGTATACAATTCATACTTGAAAGCGGATACGAAAGTCTCTTACGTTTCACAAGATGAAAGCCATACGGCATAATGCGCCTTAAATAGATCTTCTATGTCGTAAGTACTTACAACATGAAAATGCGAAAAAAATGATTGAAAACATGGAAACTGGCTCCCATTATTCTTTTTCACCCTTTCATAAAACCTAGTGCAGATACGTTAAGAACCCGTATTTATCTATTACGGTGGCCTATAGGTAAGGGTCTATTGGCTACTCAAAGGCGGTTTACGAAGTTCTTCTACGATTCACAAGATTGAAATCCATATGACTTAAACGCACTTAAAAAACGGTATTTTCATGTCGTAAGTACTTACAACCTAAAAATGCAGGAAAAAAATTGAAAACAGTGGAAACTGGCTCCTATTTTTCTTTTTCAACCCTTTCATAAAACCAGTGCAGATACGTTAAGAACACGTATTTATCTATTTATGGCCTATAGGGCCTTTAAATTCATATTAAAAGGTATACAATTCATACTTGAAAGCGGATAACGAAAGTCTCCTACGATTCACAAGATGAAAGCCATAATATAATATGCGCCTTAAATAATCTTTCTATGTCGTAAGTACTTACAACATGAAAATGCAGAAAAAAATATTGAAAACAGTGGAAACTGGCTCCTATTTTCTTTTTCAACCCTTTCATAAAAACCAGTGCAGATACGTTAAGAACACGTATTTATCTATTTAGGCCTATAGGGCCTTAAATTCATATTAAAAGGTATACAATTCATACTTGAAAGCGGATAACGAAAGTCTCCTACGATTCACAAGATTGAAAGCCATACGGCATAAATGCGCCTTAAA
Source organism: Trichogramma dendrolimi (assembly GCA_034770305.1). Classification (NCBI taxonomy): domain Eukaryota; kingdom Metazoa; phylum Arthropoda; class Insecta; order Hymenoptera; family Trichogrammatidae; genus Trichogramma; species Trichogramma dendrolimi. The sequence goes on along the minus strand of JAPMIB010000034.1, from coordinate 1,138,031 downwards.
TAAGATCTTCTATGTCGTAAGTACTTACAACATGAAAATGCAGAAAAAAATGATTGAAAACAGTGGAAACTGGCTCCCATTATTCTTTTCAACCCTTTCATAAAACCTAGTGCAGATACGTTAAGAACCCGTATTTATCTATTACGGTGGCCTATAGGCCCTTAAATACATATTAAAAGGTATACAATTCATACTTGAAAGCGGTACGAAAGTCTCTTACGATTCACAAGATTGAAAGCCATACGGCATAAATGCGCCTTAAATAAGATCTTCTATGTCGTAAGTACTTACAACATGAAAATGCAGAAAAAATGATTGAAAACAGGGAAACTGGCTCCTATTATTTTTTTTCAACCCTTTCATAAAAACCTAGTGCAGATACGTTAAGAACACGTATTTATCTATTTATGGCCTATAGGGCCTTTAAATTCATATTAAAAGGTATACAATTCATACTTGAAAGCGGTTAACGAAAGTTCTTCTACGATTCACAAGATGAAATCCATACGGCATAAATGCGCCTTAAATAAGATCTTTCTATGTCGTAAGTACTTACAACATGAAAATGCAGAAAAAAATGATTGAAAACAGGGAAACTGGCTCCTATTATTTTTTTCAACCCTTTCATAAAACCTAGTGCAGATACGTTAAGAACCCGTATTTATCTATTACGGTGGCCTATAGGTAAGGGTCTATTGGCTACTCAGGCGGTTTACGAAGTTCTTCTACGATTCACAAGATTGAAATCCATATGGCTTAAACGCACTTAAAAACGGTATTTTCATGTCGTAAGTACTTACAACATGAAAATGCAGAAAAAAATGATTGAAAACAGGGAAACTGGCTCCTATTATTTTTTTTCAACCCTTTCATAAAACCTAGTGCAGATTAAGAACACGTATTTATCTATTTATATGGCCTATAGGGCCTTTAAATTATATTAAAAGGTATACAATTCATACTTGAAAGCGGTTTACGAAGTTCTTCTACGATTCACAAGATTGAAATCCATATGACTTAACGCACTTAAAAACGGTATTTTCATGTCGTAAGTACTTACAACCTAAAATGCAGAAAAAAAAATTTGAAAACAGGGAAACTGGCTCCTATTTTTTTTTCAACCCTTTCATAAAACCTAGTGCAGATACGTTAAGAACACTATTTATCTATTTATATGGCCTATAGGCCCTGTAAATAATATTAAAAGGTATACAATTCATACTTGAAAGTGGATTACGAAAGTCTCTTACGATTCACAAGACTGAAATCATACGGCATAAATGCGCCTTAAATGAGATTTTCTATGTCGTAAGTACTTACAACATGAAAATGCGAAAAAAATGATTGAAAACAGTGGAAACTGGCTCCATTATTCTTTTTCAACCCTTATAAAACCTAGTGCAGATACGTTAAGAACCCGTATTTATCTATTACTGGCTATGGCCCTGTAAATCATATTAAAAGGTATACAATTCATACTTGAAAGCGGATAACGAAAGTCTCTTACGATTCACAAGATTGAAAGCCATACGGCATAAATGCGCCTTAAATAGATCTTTCTATGTCGTAAGTACTTACAACATGAAAAATGCAGGAAAAAAATGATTGAAAACAGGGAAACTGGCTCCTATTATTCTTTTTCAACCCTTTCATAAAACCACGTTAAGAACCCATATTTATCTATTACGGTGGCCTATAGGTAAGGTCTATTGGCTACTCAAAGGCGGTTACGAAGTCTCTACGATTCACAAGATTGAAATCCAAATGACTTAAACGCACTTAAAAAACGGTATTTTCATGTCGTAAGTACTTACAACCTAAAAATGCAGGAAAAAATAATTGAAAACAGTGGAAACTGGCTCCTATTTTCTTTTTCAACCCTTTCATAAAACCAGTGCAGATACGTTAAGAACACGTATTTCTATTATATGGCCTATAGGGCCTTTAAATTCATATTAAAAGGTATACAATTCATACTTGAAAGCGGATAACGAAAGTCTCTTACGATTCACAAGATTGAAAGTCATATGATAAACGCCTTAAAAAGATTTCTATGTCGTAAGTACTTACAACCTAAAATGCAGAAAAAATGATTGAAAACAGTGGAAACTGGCTCCTATTTTCTTTTCAACCCTTTCATAAAACCAGTGCAGATACGTTAAGAACCCGTATTTATCTATTACGGTGGCCTATAGGCCTGTAAATACATATTAAAAGGTATACAATTCATACTTGAAAGCGGATAACGAAGTCTCTACGATTCACAAGATTGAAAGCCATACGGCTAAATGCCTTAAATAAGATCTTTCTATGTCGTAAGTACTTACAACATGAAAATGCAGAAAAAATGATTGAAAACAGTGGAAACTGGCTCCTATTATTTTTTTCAACCCTTTCATAAAACCTAGTGCAGATACGTTAAGAACACGTATTTATCTATTATGGCCTATAGGGCCTTTAAATTCATATTAAAAGGTATACAATTCATACTTGAAAGCGGATACGAAAGTTCTCTACGATTCACAAGATTGAAATCCATACGGCATAAATGCGCCTTAAATAAGATCTTCTATGTCGTAAGTACTTACAACATGAAAATGCAGAAAAAAATGATTGAAAACAGTGGAAACTGGCTCCCATTATTCTTTTTCAACCCTTTCATAAAACCTAGTGCAGATACGTTAAGAACCCGTATTTATCTATTTACGGTGGCCTATAGGCCCTGTAAATACATATTAAAAGGTATACAATTCATACTTGAAAGTGGATTACGAAAGTCTCTTACGATTCACAAGACTGAAAGTCATACGGCATAAATGCGCCTTAAATGATCTTTCTATGTCGTAAGTACTTACAACATGAAAATGCAGAAAAAAATGATTGAAAACAAGGGAAACTGGCTCATTATTCTTTTTCAACCCTTTCATAAAACCTAGTGCAGATACGTTAAGAACCCGTATTTATCTATTACGGTGGCCTATAGGTAAGGGTCTATTGGCTACTCAAAGGCGGTTTACGAAGTTCTTCTACGATTCACAAGATTGAAATCCATATGACTTAAACGCACTTAAAAAACGGTATTTTCATGTCGTAAGTACTTACAACCTAAAAATGCAGGAAAAAATAATTGAAAACAGTGGAAACTGGCTCCTATTTTTCTTTTCAACCCTTCTATAAAAACCAGTGCAGATACGTTAAGAACACGTATTTATCTATTTATATGGCCTATAGGGCCTTTAAATTCATATTAAAAGGTATACAATTCATACTTGAAAGCGGATAACGAAAGTCTCCTACGATTCACAAGATGAAAGCCATACGGCATAAATGCGCCTTAAATAGATCTTTCTATGTCGTAAGTACTTACAACATGAAAATGCAGAAAAAAATGATTGAAAACAGTGGAAACTGGCTCCCATTATTCTTTTTCAACCCTTACATAAAACCTAGTGCAGATACGTTAAGAACCCGTATTTATCTATTACGGTGGCCTATAGGCCCTGTAAATACATATTAAAAGGTATACAATTCATACTTGAAAGGGATACGAAAGTCTCTTACGATTCACAAGATGAAAGTCATACGGCATAAATGCGCCTTAAATAAGATCTTTCTATGTCGTAAGTACTTACAACATGAAAATGCAGAAAAAAATGATTGAAAACAGGGAAACTGGCTCCATTATTCTTTTTCAACCCTTTCATAAAACCTAGTGCAGATACGTTAAGAACCCATATTATCTATTACGGTGGCCTATAGGTAAGGGTCTATTGGCTACTCAAAGGCGGTTTACGAAGTTCTTCTACGATTCACAAGATTGAAATCCATGACTTAAACGCACTTAAAAAACGGTATTTTCATGTCGTAAGTACTTACAACCTAAAAATGCAGGAAAAAATAATTGAAAACAGTGGAAACTGGCTCCTATTTTTCTTTTTCAACCCTTCATAAAAACCAGTGCAGATACGTTAAGAACACGTATTTATCTATTTATATGGCCTATAGGGCCTTTAAATTCATATTAAAAGGTATACAATTCATACTTGAAAGCGGATACGAAAGTCTCCTACGATTCACAAGATGAAAGCCATACGGCATAAATGCGCCTTAAATAAGATCTTTCTATGTCGTAAGTACTTACAACATGAAAATGCAGAAAAAAATGATTGAAAACAGTGGAAACTGGCTCCCATTATTCTTTTTCAACCCTTTCATAAAACCTAGTGCAGATACGTTAAGAACCCGTATTTATCTATTACGGTGGCTATAGGCCCTGTAAATACATATTAAAAGGTATACAATTCATACTTGAAAGCGGATACGAAAGTCTCTTACGATTCACAAGATTGAAAGCCATAACGGCATAAATGCTTCGTAAATAAGATCCTTCTATGTCGTAAGTACTTACAACATGAAAATGCGGAAAAAAATGATTGAAAACAGTGGAAACTGGCTCCCATTAGTCTTTTTCAACCCTTACATAAAACCTAGTGCAGATACGTTAAGAACCCGTATTTATCTATTACGGTGGGCTATAGGCCCTGTAAATACATATTAAAAGGTATACAATTCATACTTGAAAGCGGATAAAAAGTCTCTTACGTTTCACAAGATGAAAGCCATACGGCATAAATGCTTCTTAAATAAGATCCTTCTATGTCGTAAGTACTTACAACATGAAAATGCGGAAAAAAATGATTGAAAACAGTGGAAACTGGCTCCCATTATTCTTTTTCAACCCTTTCATAAAACCTAGTGCAGATACGTTAAGAACCCATATTTATCTATTACGGTGGCCTATAGGTAAGGGTCTATTGGCTACTCAATGGCGGTTTACGAAGTTTTCTACGATTCACAAGATTGAAATCCATATGACTTAAACGCACTTAAAAAACGGTATTTTCATGTCGTAAGTACTTACAACCTAAAAATGCAGGAAAAAATAATTGAAAACAGTGGAAACTGGCTCCTATTTTTCTTTTTCAACCCTTCTATAAAACCAGTGCAGATACGTTAAGAACACGTATTTATCTATTTATATGGCCTATAGGGCCTTTAAATTCATATTAAAAGGTATACAATTCATACTTGAAGCGGATAACGAAAGTCTCCTACGATTCACAAGATTGAAAGCCATACGGCATAAATGCGCCTTAAAAGATCTTTCTATGTCGTAAGTACTTACAACATGAAAATGCAGAAAAAAATGATTGAAAACAGTGGAAACTGGCTCCCATTATTCTTTTTCAACCCTTACATAAAACCTAGTGCAGATACGTTAAGAACCCGTATTTATCTATTACGGTGGGCTATAGGCCCTGTAAATACATATTAAAAGGTATACAATTCATACTTGAAAGCGGATAACGAAAGTCTCTTACGTTTCACAAGATTGAAAGCCATACGGCATAAATGCCTTAAATAAGATCCTTCTATGTCGTAAGTACTTACAACATGAAAATGCGGAAAAAAATGATTGAAAACAGTGGAAACTGGCTCCCATTATTCTTTTTCAACCCTTTCATAAACCTAGTGCAGATACGTTAAGAACCCATATTTATCTATTACGGTGGCCTATAGGTAAGGGTCTATTGGGCTACTCAAAGGCGGTTTACGAAGTTCTTCTACGATTCACAAGATTGAAATCCATGACTTAAACGCACTTAAAACGGTATTTTCATGTCGTAAGTACTTACAACCTAAAAATGCAGGAAAAAATAATTGAAAACAGTGGAAACTGGCTCCTATTTTTCTTTTCAACCCTTCTATAAAACCAGTGCAGATACGTTAAGAACACGTATTTATCTATTTATGGCCTATAGGGCCTTTAAATTCATATTAAAAGGTATACAATTCATACTTGAAAGCGGATAACGAAAGTCTCCTACGATTCACAAGATTGAAAGCCATACGGCATAAATGCACCTTAAATAAGATCTTTCTATGTCGTAAGTACTTACAACATGAAATGCAGAAAAAAATGATTGAAAACAGGGAAACTGGCTCCTATTATTTTTTCAACCCTTTCATAAAACCTAGTGCAGATACGTTAAGAACGTATTTATCTATTATGGCCTATAGGGCCTTAAATTCATATTAAAAGGTATACAATTCATACTTGAAGCGGATAACGAAGTCTCTACGATTCACAAGATTGAAAGCCATACGGCATAAATGCGCCTTAAATAAGATCTTTCTATGTCGTAAGTACTTACAACATGAAAATGCAGAAAAAAATGATTGAAAACAAGGGAAACTGGCTCCTATTATTTTTTCAACCCTTTCATAAAACCTAGTGCAGATACGTTAAGAAACGTATTTATCTATTTATATGGCCTATAGGGCCTTTAAATTCATATTAAAAGGTATACAATTCATACTTGAAGCGGATAACGAAGTCTCTACGATTCACAAGATGAAAGCCATACGGCATAAATAAACGCCTTAAATAGATCTTTCTGTCGTAAGTACTTACAACATGAAAATGCAGGAAAAAAAGATTGAAAACAGTGGAAACTGGCTCCCATTATTCTTTTTCAACCCTTACATAAAACCTAGTGCAGATACGTTAAGAACCCGTATTTATCTATTACGGTGGCTATAGGCCCTGTAAATACATATTAAAAGGTATACAATTCATACTTGAAAGCGGATAACGAAAGTCTCTTACGATTCACAAGATTGAAAGCCATACGGCATAAATGCGCCTTAATAAGATCTTCTATGTCGTAAGTACTTACAACATGAAAATGCGGAAAAAAATGATTGAAAACAGTGGAAACTGGCTCCCATTATCTTTTTCAACCCTACATAAAACCTAGTGCAGATACGTTAAGAACCCGTATTTATCTATTACGGTGGGCTATAGGCCCTGTAAATACATATTAAAAGGTATACAATTCATACTTGAAAGCGGATAACGAAAGTCTCTTACGTTCACAAGATTGAAAGCCATACGGCATAAATGCGCCTTAAATAAGATCCTTCTATGTCGTAAGTACTTACAACATGAAAATGCGGAAAAAAATGATTGAAAACATGGAAACTGGCTCCCATTATTCTTTTTCAACCCTTTCATAAAACCTAGTGCAGATACGTTAAGAACCCATTTATCTATTACGGTGGCCTATAGGTAAGGGTCTATTGGTACTCAAAGGCGGTTTACGAAGTTCTTCTACGATTCACAAGATTGAAATCCATATGACTTAAACGCACTTAAAAAACGGTATTTTCATGTCGTAAGTACTTACAACAAATAAAATGCAGGAAAAAATAATTGAAACAGTGGAAACTGGCTCCTATTTTCTTTTTCAACCCTTCATAAAACCAGTGCAGATACGTTAAGAACACGTATTTATCTATTTATATGGCCTATAGGGCCTTTAAATTCATATTAAAAGGTATACAATTCATACTTGAAAGCGGATAACGAAGTCTCCTACGATTCACAAGATTGAAAGCCATACGGCATAAATGCGCCTTAAATAATCTTTCTATGTCGTAAGTACTTACAATGAAAATGCAGAAAAAAATGATTGAAACAGGGAAACTGGCTCCTATTATTCTTTTTCAACCCTTTCATAAAACCTAGTGCAGATACGTTAAGAACCCGTATTTATCTATTCGGTGGCCTATAGGTAAATCTATTGGTATACTTCAAAGCGGATACGAAAGTTCTCTACGATTCACAAGATTGAAATCCATATGACTTAAACGCACTTAAAACGTATTTTCATGTCGTAAGTACTTACAATAAAATGCAGGAAAAAAATTGAAAACAGTGGAAACTGGCTCCTATTTTTCTTTTTCAACCCTTTCATAAAACCAGTGCAGATACGTTAAGAACACGTATTTATCTATTTATATGGCCTATAGGGCCTTAAATTCATATTAAAAGGTATACAATTCATACTTGAAAGCGGATACGAAAGTCTCTACGATTCACAAGATTGAAAGCCATACGGCATAAATGCGCCTTAAATAAGATCTTTCTATGTCGTAAGTACTTACAACATGAAAATGCAGAAAAAAATGATTGAAAACAGTGGAAACTGGCTCCATTATTCTTTTTCAACCCTTATAAAAACCTAGTGCAGATACGTTAAGAACCCGTATTTATCTATTACGGTGGCCTATAGGCCTTAAATTCATATTAAAAGGTATACAATTCATACTTGAAAGTGGATACGAAAGTCTCTACGATTCACAAGACTGAATCATACGGCATAAATGCGCCTTAAATAGATCTTTCTATGTCGTAAGTACTTACAACATGAAAATGCAAAAAAAGATTGAAAACAGGGAAACTGGCTCCCATTATTCTTTTTCAACCCTTTCATAAAACCTAGTGCAGATACGTTAAGAACCCGTATTTATCTATTACGGTGGCCTATAGGTAAGGGTCTATTGGCTACTCAAAGGCGGTTTACGAAGTTCTTCTACGATTCACAAGATTGAAATCCATATGACTTAAACGCACTTAAAAAAACGTATTTTCATGTCGTAAGTACTTACAACCTAAAAATGCAGGAAAAAATAATGAAAACAGTGGAAACTGGCTCCTTTTTTCTTTTTCAACCCCTTCTATAAAACCAGTGCAGATACGTTAAGAACACGTATTTATCTATTTATATGGCCTATAGGGCTTTAAATTCATATAAAAGGTATACAATTCATACTTGAAAGCGGATAACGAAAGTCTCCTACGATTCACAGATTGAAAGCCATACGGCATAAATGCGCCTTAAATAAGATCTTTCTATGTCGTAAGTACTTACAACATGAAAAGCAGAAAAATGATTGAAAACAAGGGAAACTGGCTCCTATTATTCTTTTTCACCCTTTCATAAAACCTAGTGCAGATACGTTAAGAACCCATTCTATCTATTACGGTGGCCTAGGTAAGGGTCTATTGGCTACTCAAAGGCGGTTTACGAAGTTCTTCTACGATTCACAAGATGAAATCCAATGACTTAAACGCACTTAAAAAAACGGTATTTTCATGTCGTAAGTACTTACAACCCTAAAAATGCAGGAAAAAATAATTGAAAACAGTGGAAACTGGCTCCTATTTTTCTTTTTCAACCCTTTCATAAAAACCAGTGCAGATACGTTAAGAACACGTATTTATCTATATATGGCCTATAGGGCCTTTAAATTCATATTAAAAGGTATACAATTCATACTTGAAAGCGGATAACGAAAGTCTCTTACGATTCACAAGACTGAAAGCCATACGGCATAAATGCGCCTTAACGATCTTTCTATGTCGTAAGTACTTACAACATGAAAATGCAGAAAAAATGATTGAAAACAGTGGAAACTGGCTCCCATTATTCTTTTTCAACCCTTACATAAAACCTAGTGCAGATACGTTAAGAACCCGTATTTATCTATTACGGTGGGCTATAGGCCCTGTAAACATATTAAAAGGTATACAATTCATACTTGAAAGCGGATAACGAAAGTCTCCTACGATTCACAAGATTGAAAGCCATACGGCATAAATGCGCCTTAAATAAGATCTTTCTATGTCGTAAGTACTTACAACATGAAAATGCAGAAAAAAATGATTGAAAACAAGGGAAACTGGCTCCTATTATTCTTTTTCAACCCTTTCATAAAACCTAGTGCAGATACGTTAAGAACCCGTATTTATCTATTACGGTGGCCTATAGGTAAGGGTCTATTGGCTACTCAAAGGCGGTTTACGAAGTTCTTCTACGATTCACAAGATTGAAATCCATATGACTTAAACGCACTTAAAAAACGGTATTTTCATGTCGTAAGTACTTACAACCTAAAAATGCAGGAAAAAATAATTGAAAACAGTGGAAACTGGCTCCTATTTTTCTTTTTCAACCCTTTCATAAAAACCAGTGCAGATACGTTAAGAACACGTATTTATCTATTTATATGGCCTATAGGGCCTTTAAATTCATATTAAAAGGTATACAATTCATACTTGAAAGCGGATAACGAAAGTCTCTTACGATTCACAAGATTGAAAGCCATACGGCATAAATGCGCCTTAAATAAGACTTTCTATGTCGTAAGTACTTACAACATGAAAATGCAGAAAAGATTGAAACAGTGGAAACTGGCTTCCATTATTCTTTTTCAACCCTTACATAAAACCTAGTGCAGATACGTTAAGAACCCTATTTCTATTACGGGGCCTATAGGCCCGTAATACATATTAAAGGATACAATTCATACTTGAAAGTGGATACGAAAGTCTCTTACGATTCACAAGATTAAAAGCCATACGGCTAAATGCGCCTTAAATAAGATCCTTCTAGTCGTAAGTACTTACAACATGAAAATGCGGAAAAAAATGATTGAACACAGTGGAAACTGGCTCCCATTATTCTTTTTTCAACCCTTACATAAAACCTAGTGCAGATACGTTAAGAACCCGTATTATCTATTACGGTGGGCTATAGCCCTGTAAATACATATTAAAAGGTATACAATTCATACTTGAAAGCGGATACGAAAGTCTCTTACGTTTCACAAGATTGAAAGCCATACGGCATAAATGCTTCTTAAATAAGATCCTTCTATGTCGTAAGTACTTAACATGAAAATGCGGAAAAAGATTGAAAACAGTGGAAAAGGGCTCCCATATTCTTTTTCAACCCGTTCATAAAACCTAGTGCAGATACGTTAAGAACCCATATTTATCTATTACGGTGGCCTATAGGTAAGGGTCTATTGCTACTCAAAGGCGGTTTACGAAGTTTTTCTACGATTCACAAGATGAAATCCATATGACTTAAACGCACTTAAAAAACGGTATTTTCATGTCGTAAGTACTTACACCTAAAAATGCAGGAAAAAATAATTGAAAACAGTGGAAACTGGCTCCTATTTTTCTTTTTCAACCCTTATAAAACCAGTGCAGATACGTTAGAACACGTATTTATCTATTTATATGGCCTATAGGGCCTTTAAATTCATATTAAAGTATACAATTCATACTTGAAGCGGATAACGAAAGTCTCCTACGATCACAAGATTGAAAGCCATACGGCATAAATGCGCCTTAATAAGATCTTTCTATGTCGTAAGTACTTACAACATGAAAATGCAGAAAAAAATGATTGAAAACAAGGAAACTGGCTCCTATTATTCTTTTTCAACCCTTTCATAAAACCTAGTGCAGTACGTTAAGAACCCGTATTTATCTATTCGGTGGCCTATAGGTAAGGGTCTATTGGCTACTCAAAGGCGGTTTACGAAGTTCTTCTACGATTCACAAGATTGAAATCCAATGACTTAAACGCACTTAAAAACGGTATTTTCATGTCGTAAGTACTTACAACCTAAAAATGCAGAAAAAATAATTGAAAACAGTGGAAACTGGCTCCTATTTTTTTTTTTCAACCCTTTCATAAAAACCAGTGCAGATACGTTAAAACACGTATTTATCTATTTATATGGCCTATAGGGCCTTTAATTCATATTAAAAGGTATACAATTCATACTTGAAAGCGGATAACGAAAGTCTCCTACGATTCACAAGATTGAAAGCCATATAATAAATGCGCCTTAAATAAGATTCTCTATGTCGTAAGTACTTACAACATGAAAATGCAGAAAAAAATGATTGAAAACAAGGGAAACTGGCTCCTATTATTCTTTTTCAACCCTTTCATAAAACCTAGTGCAGATACGTTAAGAACCCGTATTTATCTATTACGGTGCCTATAGGTAAGGGTCTATTGGCTACTCAAAGGCGGTTTACGAAGTTCTTCTACGATTCACAAGATTGAAATCCATATGACTTAAACGCACTTAAAAACGGTATTTTCATGTCGTAAGTACTTACAACCTAAAAATGCAGGAAAAAAAATTGAAAACAGTGGAAACTGGCTCCTATTTTTCTTTTTCAACCCTTTCATAAAAACCAGTGCAGATACGTTAAGAACACGTATTTATCTATTTATATGGCCTATAGGGCCTTTAAATTCATATTAAAAGGTATACAATTCATACTTGAAAGCGGATAACGAAAGTCTCTTACGATTCACAAGATGAAAGCCATACGGCATAAATGCGCCTTAAATACGATCTTTCTATGTCGTAAGTACTTACAACATGAAAATGCAGAAAAAAATGATTGAAAACAGTGGAAACTGGCTCCCATTATTCTTTTTCAACCCACATAAAACCTAGTGCAGATACGTTAAGAACCCGTATTTATCTATTACGGTGGCCTATAGGCCCTGTAAATACATATAAAAGGTATACAATTCATACTTGAAAGCGGATAACGAAAGTCTCTTACGATTCACAAGATTAAAGCCATACGGCATAAATGCGCCTTAAATAAGATCTTCTATGTCGTAAGTACTTACAACATGAAAATGCGGAAAAAAATGATTGAAACAGTGGAAACTGGCTCCCATTATTCTTTTTCAACCCTTACATAAAACCTAGTGCAGATACGTTAAGAACCCGTATTTATCTATTACGGTGGGCTATAGGCCCTGTAAATACATATTAAAAGGTATACAATTCATACTTGAAAGCGGATAACGAAGTCTCTTACGTTCACAAGATTGAAAGCCATACGGCATAAATGCTTCTTAAATAAGATCCTTCTATGTCGTAAGTACTTACAACATGAAAATGCGGAAAAAAATGATTGAAAACAGTGGAAACTGGCTCCCATATTCTTTTTCAACCCTTTCATAAAACCTAGTGCAGATACGTTAAGAACCCATATTTATCTATTACGGTGGCCTATAGGTAAGGGTCTATTGGCTACTCAAAGGCGGTTTACGAAGTTTTTCTACGATTCACAAGATTGAAATCCATATGACTTAAACGCACTTAAAAAACGGTATTTTCATGTCGTAAGTACTTACAACCTAAAAATGCAGGAAAAAATAATTGAAAACAGTGGAAACTGGCTCCTATTTTTCTTTTTCAACCCTTCTATAAAAACCAGTGCAGATACGTTAAGAACGTATTTATCTATTTATATGGCCATAGGGCCTTTAAATTCATATTAAAAGGTATACAATTCATACTTGAAAGCGGATAACGAAAGTCTCCTACGATTCACAAGATTGAAAGCCATACGGCATAAATGCGCCTTAAATAAGATCTTTCTATGTCGTAAGTACTTACAACATGAAAATGCAGAAAAAATGATTGAAAACAAGGGAAACTGGCTCCTATTATTCTTTTTCAACCCTTTCATAAAACCTAGTGCAGATACGTTAAGAACCCGTATTTATCTATTTCGGTGGCCTATAGGTAAGGGTCTATTGGCTACTCAAAGGCGGTTTACGAAGTTCTTCTACGATTCACAAGATTGAAATCCATATGACTAAACGCACTTAAAAAACGGTATTTTCATGTCGTAAGTACTTACAACCTAAAAATGCAGGAAAAAATAACTGAAAACAGTGGAAACTGGCTCCTATTTTTCTTTTTCAACCCTTTCATAAAAACCAGTGCAGATACGTTAAGAACACGTATTTATCTATTTATATGGCCTATAGGGCCTTTAAATTCATATTAAAAGGTATACAATTCATACTTGAAAGCGGATAACGAAAGTCTCCTACGATTCACAAGATTGAAAGCCATATATATAATATGCGCCTTAAAAAAGATTCTTCTATGTCGTAAGTACTTACAACATGAAAATGCAGAAAAAAATGATTGAAAACAAGGGAAACTGGCTCTTATTATTCTTTTTCAACCCTTTCATAAAACCTAGTGCAGATACGTTAAGAACCCGTATTTATCTATTACGGTGGCCTATAGGTAAGGGTCTATTGGCTACTCAAAGGCGGTTTACGAAGTTCTTCTACGATTCACAAGATTGAAATCCATATGACTTAAACGCACTTAAAAAAGTATTTTCATGTCGTAAGTACTTACAACCTAAAAATGCAGGAAAAAATAATTGAAAACAGTGGAAACTGGCTCCTATTTTTCTTTTTCAACCCTTCTATAAAAACCAGTGCAGATACGTTAAGAACACGTATTTATCTATTTATATGGCCTATAGGGCCTTTAAATTCATATTAAAAGGTATACAATTCATACTTGAAAGCGGATAACGAAAGTCTCCTACGATTCACAAGATTGAAAGCCATACGGCATAAATGCGCCTTAAATAAGATCTTTCTATGTCGTAAGTACTTACAACATGAAAATGCAGAAAAAAATGATTGAAAACAGTGGAAACTGGCTCCCATTATTCTTTTTCAACCCTTCATAAAACCTAGTGCAGATACGTTAAGAACCCGTATTTATCTATTACGGTGGCCTATAGGCCCTGTAAATACATATTAAAAGGTATACAATTCATACTTGAAAGTGGATTACGAAAGTCTCTTACGATTCACAAGACTGAAAGTCATACGGCATAAATGCGCCTTAAATACGATCTTTCTATGTCGTAAGTACTTACAACATGAAAATGCAGAAAAAAATGATTGAAAACAAGGGAAACTGGCTCCTATTATTCTTTTTCAACCCTTTCATAAAACCTAGTGCAGATACGTTAAGAACCCGTATTTATCTATTACGGTGGCCTATAGGTAAGGGTCTATTGGCTACTCAAAGGCGGTTTACGAAGTTCTTCTACGATTCACAAGATTGAAATCCATATGACTTAAACGCACTTAAAAAACGGTATTTTCATGTCGTAAGTACTTACAACCTAAAAATGCAGGAAAAAATAATTGAAAACAGTGGAAACTGGCTCCTATTTTTCTTTTTCAACCCTTTCATAAAAACCAGTGCAGATACGTTAAGAACACGTATTTATCTATTTATATGGCCTATAGGGCCTTTAAATTCATATTAAAAGGTATACAATTCATACTTGAAAGCGGATAACGAAAGTCTCCTACGATTCACAAGATTGAAAGCCATACGGCATAAATGCGCCTTAAATAAGATCTTTCTATGTCGTAAGTACTTACAACATGAAAATGCAGAAAAAAATGATTGAAAACAGTGGAAACTGGCTCCCATTATTCTTTTTCAACCCTTACATAAAACCTAGTGCAGATACGTTAAGAACCCGTATTTATCTATTACGGTGGCCTATAGGCCTTAAATACATATTAAAAGGTATACAATTCATACTTGAAAGCGGATAACGAAAGTCTCTACGATTCACAAGATTGAAAGCCATACGGCATAAATGCCTTAAATAAGATCCTTCTATGTCGTAAGTACTTACAACATGAAAATGCGGAAAAAAATGATTGAAAACAGTGGAAACTGGCTCCCATTATTCTTTTTCAACCCTTCATAAAACCTAGTGCAGATACGTTAAGAACCCGTATTTATCTATTACGGTGGCTATAGGCCCTGTAAATACATATTAAAAGGTATACAATTCATACTTGAAAGTGGATTACGAAAGTCTCTTACGATTCACAAGACTGAAAGTCATACGGCATAAATGCCTTAAATAGATCTTCTATGTCGTAAGTACTTACAACATGAAAATGCAGAAAAAAATGATTGAAAACAGTGGAAACTGGCTCCCATTATTCTTTTTCAACCCTTTCATAAAACCTAGTGCAGATACGTTAAGAACCCGTATTTATCTATTACGGTGGCCTATAGGTAAGGGTCTATTGGCTACTCAAGGCGGTTTACGAAGTTCTTCTACGATTCACAAGATTGAAATCCATATGACTTAAACGCACTTAAAAACGGTATTTTCATGTCGTAAGTACTTACAACCTAAAAATGCAGGAAAAAATAATTGAAAACAGTGGAAACTGGCTCCTATTTTTCTTTTTCAACCCTTCATAAAAACCAGTGCAGATACGTTAAGAACACGTATTTATCTATTTATATGGCCTATAGGGCCTTTAAATTCATATTAAAAGGTATACAATTCATACTTGAAAGCGGATAACGAAAGTCTCCTACGATTCACAAGATTGAAAGCCATACGGCATAAATGCGCCTTAAATAAGATCTTTCTATGTCGTAAGTACTTACAACATGAAAATGCAGAAAAAAATGATTGAAAACAGTGGAAACTGGCTCCCATTATTCTTTTTCAACCCTTACATAAAACCTAGTGCAGATACGTTAAGAACCCGTATTTATCTATTACGGTGGGCTATAGGCCCTGTAAATACATATTAAAAGGTATACAATTCATACTTGAAAGCGGATACGAAAGTCTCTTACGATTCACAAGATTGAAAGCCATACGGCATAAATGCGCTTAAATAAGATCCTTTCTATGTCGTAAGTACTTACAACATGAAAATGCGAAAAAAAATGATTGAAAACAGGGAAACTGGCTCCATTATTCTTTTTCAACCCTTTCATAAAACCTAGTGCAGATACGTTAAGAACCCGTATTTATCTATTACGGTGGCCTATAGGTAAGGGTCTATTGGCTACTCAAGGCGGTTTACGAAGTTCTTCTACGATTCACAAGATTGAAATCCATATGACTTAAACGCACTTAAAAAACGGTATTTTCATGTCGTAAGTACTTACAACCTAAAAATGCAGGAAAAAATAATTGAAAACAGTGGAAACTGGCTCCTTTTTTTCTTTTTCAACCCTTCTATAAAAACCAGTGCAGATACGTTAAGAACACGTATTTATCTATTTATATGGCCTATAGGGCCTTTAAATTCATATTAAAAGGTATACAATTCATACTTGAAAGCGGATAACGAAAGTCTCCTACGATTCACAAGATTGAAAGCCATACGGCATAAATGCGCCTTAAATAAGATCTTTCTATGTCGTAAGTACTTACAACATGAAAATGCAGAAAAAAATGATTGAAAACAGTGGAAACTGGCTCCCATTATTCTTTTTCAACCCTTACATAAAACCTAGTGCAGATACGTTAAGAACCCGTATTTATCTATTACGGTGGCTATAGGCCCTGTAAATACATATTAAAAGGTATACAATTCATACTTGAAAGCGGATAACGAAAGTCTCTTACGTTTCACAAGATTGAAAGCCATACGGCATAAATGCCTTAAATAAGATCCTTCTATGTCGTAAGTACTTACAACATGAAAATGCGGAAAAAAATGATTGAAAACAGTGGAAACTGGCTCCCATTTTCTTTTTCAACCCTTACATAAAACCTAGTGCAGATACGTTAAGAACCCGTATTTATCTATACGGTGGGCTATAGGCCCTGTAAATACATATTAAAAGGTATACAATTCATACTTGAAAGCGGATAACGAAAGTCTCTTACGTTTCACAAGATTGAAAGCCATACGCATAAATACGGCTAAATGCTTTAAATAAGTCCTTCTATGTCGTAAGTACTTACAACATGAAAATGCGGAAAAAAATGATTGAAAACAGTGGAAACTGGCTCCCATTATTCTTTTTCAACCCTTTCATAAAACCTAGTGCAGATACGTTAAGAACCCTATTTATCTATTACGGTGGCCTATAGGTAAGGGTCTATTGGCTACTCAATGGCGGTTTACGAAGTTCTTCTACGATTCACAAGATTGAAATCCATATGACTTAAACGCACTTAAAAACGGTATTTTCATGTCGTAAGTACTTACAACCTAAAAATGCAGGAAAAAATAATTGAAAACAGTGGAAACTGGCTCCTATTTTTCTTTTTCAACCCTTCTATAAAACCAGTGCAGATACGTTAAGAACACGTATTTATCTATTTATTGGCCTATAGGGCCTTTAAATTCATATTAAAAGGTATACAATTCATACTTGAAAGCGGATAACGAAAGTCTCCTACGATTCACAAGATTGAAAGCCATACGGCATAAATGCGCCTTAAATAAGATCTTTCTATGTCGTAAGTACTTACAACATGAAAATGCAGAAAAAAATGATTGAAAACAGTGGAAACTGGCTCCCATTATTCTTTTTCAACCCTTACATAAAACCTAGTGCAGATACGTTAAGAACCCGTATTTATCTATTACGGTGGGCTATAGGCCCTGTAAATACATATTAAAAGGTATACAATTCATACTTGAAAGCGGATAACGAAAGTCTCTTACGTTTCACAAGATTGAAAGCCATACGGCATAAATGCTTCTTAAATAAGATCCTTCTATGTCGTAAGTACTTACAACATGAAAATGCGAAAAAAAATGATTGAAAACAGTGGAAACTGGCTCCCATTATTCTTTTTCAACCCTTTCATAAAACCTAGTGCAGATACGTTAAGAACCCATATTTATCTATTACGGTGGCCTATAGGTAAGGGTCTATTGGCTACTCAATGGCGGTTTACGAAGTTCTTCTACGATTCACAAGATTGAAATCCATATGACTTAAACGCACTTAAAAAAACGGTATTTTCATGTCGTAAGTACTTACAACCTAAAAATGCAGGAAAAAATAATTGAAAACAGTGGAAACTGGCTCCTATTTTTCTTTTTCAACCCTTCTATAAAAACCAGTGCAGATACGTTAAGAACACGTATTTATCTATTTATATGGCCTATAGGGCCTTTAATTCATATTAAAAGGTATACAATTCATACTTGAAAGCGGATAACGAAAGTCTCCTACGATTCACAAGATTGAAAGCCATACGGCATAAATGCGCCTTAAATAAGATCTTTCTATGTCGTAAGTACTTACAACATGAAAATGCAGAAAAAAATGATTGAAAACAAGGGAAACTGGCTCCTATTATTTTTTTTCAACCCTTTCATAAAACCTAGTGCAGATACGTTAAGAAGACGTATTTATCTATTTATATGGCCTATAGGGCCTTTAAATTCATATTAAAAGGTATACAATTCATACTTGGCGGATAACGAAAGTCTCCTACGATTCACAAGATTGAAAGCCATACGGCATAAATGCGCCTTAAATAAGATCTTTCTATGTCGTAAGTACTTACAACATGAAAATGCAGAAAAAAATGATTGAAAACAAGGGAAACTGGCTCCTATTTTTTTTTCAACCCTTTCATAAAACCTAGTGCAGATACGTTAAGAAGACGTTTATCTCTTTATATGGCCTATAGGGCCTTTAAATTCATATTAAAAGGTATACAATTCATACTTGAAGGCGGATAACGAAGTCTCCTACGATTCACAAGATTGAAAGCCATACGGCATAAATGCGCCTTAAATGAGATCTTTCTATGTCGTAAGTACTTACAACATGAAAATGCGGAAAAAAATGTTGAAAACCAGTGGAAACTGGCTCCCATTATTCTTTTTCAACCCTTACATAAAACCTAGTGCAGATACGTTAAGAACCCGTATTTATCTATTACGGTGGGCTATAGGCCCTGTAAATACATATTAAAGGTATACAATTCATACTTGAAAGCGGATAACGAAGTCTCTTACGATTCACAAGATTGAAAGCCATACGGCATAAATGCGCCTTAAATAAGATCCTTCTATGTCGTAAGTACTAACAACATGAAAATCGGAAAAAAAATGATTGAAAACAGTGGAAACTGGCTCCCATTATTCTTTTTCAACCCTAACATAAAACCTAGTGCAGATACGTTAAGAACCCGTATTTATCTATTACGGGGGCTATAGGCCCTGTAAATACATATTAAAAGGTATACAATTCATACTTGAAGCGGATAACGAAAGTCTCTTACGTTTCACAAGATTGAAAGCCATACGGCATAAATGCGCCTTAAATAAGATCCTTCTATTCGTAAGTACTTACAACATGAAAATGCGGAAAAAAATGATTGAAAACAGTGGAAACGGCTCCCATATTTTTTTCAACCCTTTCATAAAACCTAGTGCAGATACGTTAAGAACCCATATTTATCTATTACGGTGGCCTATAGGTAAGGGTCTATTGGCTACTCAAGGCGGTTTACGAAGTTCTTCTACGATTCACAAGATTGAAATCCATATGACTTAAACGCACTTAAAAAACGGTATTTTCATGTCGTAAGTACTTACAACCTAAAAATGCAGGAAAAATAATTGAAAACAGTGGAAACTGGCTCCTATTCTTTTTCAACCCTTTCATAAAAACCAGTGCAGATACGTTAAGAACACGTATTATTTATATGGCCTATAGGCCTTTAAATTCATATTAAAAGGTATACAATTCATACTTGAAAGCGGATAACGAAAGTCTCCTACGATTCACAAGATTGAAAGCCAACGGCATAAATGCGCCTTAAATAAGATCTTTCTATGTCGTAAGTACTTACAACATGAAAATGCAGAAAAAAATGATTGAAAACAGTGGAAACTGGCTCCCATTATTCTTTCAACCCTTACATAAAACCTAGTGCAGATACGTTAAGAACCCGTATTTATCTATTACGGTGGCCTATAGGCCCTGTAAATACATATTAAAAGGTATACAATTCATACTTGAAAGTGGATTACGAAAGTCTCTTACGATTCACAAGACTGAAAGTCATACGGCATAAATGCGCCTTAAATAGATCTTTCTATGTCGTAAGTACTTACAACATGAAAATGCAGAAAAAAATGATTGAAAACAAGGGAAACTGGCTCTTATATTCTTTTTCAACCCTTTCATAAAACCTAGTGCAGATACGTTAAGAACCCGTATTTATCTATTACGGTGGCCTATAGGTAAGGGTCTATTGGCTACTCAAAGGCGGTTTACGAAGTTCTTCTACGATTCACAAGATTGAAATCCATATGACTTAAACGCACTTAAAAAACGGTATTTTCATGTCGTAAGTACTTACAACCTAAAAATGCAGGAAAAAATAATTGAAAACAGTGGAAACTGGCTCCTTTTTTCTTTTTCAACCCTTATAAAAACCAGTGCAGATACGTTAAGAACACGTATTTATCTATTTATATGGCCTATAGGGCCTTTAAATTCATATTAAAAG
Source organism: Trichogramma dendrolimi (assembly GCA_034770305.1). Lineage (NCBI taxonomy): Eukaryota > Metazoa > Arthropoda > Insecta > Hymenoptera > Trichogrammatidae > Trichogramma > Trichogramma dendrolimi. Next base: position 1,117,198 of record JAPMIB010000034.1, on the reverse strand, counting down.
GTATACAATTCATACTTGAAAGCGGATAACGAAAGTCTCCTACGATTCACAAGATTGAAAGCCATACGGCATAAATGCGCCTTAAATAAGATCTTTCTATGTCGTAAGTACTTACAACATGAAAATGCAGAAAAAAATGATTGAAAAGGGAAACTGGCTCCTATTATTCTTTTTCAACCCTTTCATAAAACCTAGTGCAGATACGTTAAGAACCCATTCTATCTATTACGGTGGCCTATAGGTAAGGGTCTATTGGCTACTCAAAGGCGGTTTACGAAGTTCTTCTACGATTCACAAGATTGAAATCCAAATGACTTAAACGCACTTAAAAAACGGTATTTTCATGTCGTAAGTACTTACAACCTAAAAATGCAGGAAAAAATAATTGAAAACAGTGGAAACTGGCTCCTATTTTCTTTTTCAACCCTTTCATAAAAACCAGTGCAGATACGTTAAGAACACGTATTTATCTATTATATGGCCTATAGGGCCTTTAAATTCATATTAAAAGGTATACAATTCATACTTGAAAGCGGATAACGAAAGTCTCTACGATTCACAAGACTGAAAGCCATACGGCATAAATGCGCCTTAAATACGATCTTTCTATGTCGTAAGTACTTACAACATGAAAATGCAGAAAAAAATGATTGAAAACAGTGGAAACTGGCTCCCATTATTCTTTTTCAACCCTTACATAAAACCTAGTGCAGATACGTTAAGAACACGTATTTATCTATTACGGTGGGCTATAGGCCCTGTAAATACATATTAAAAGGTATACAATTCATACTTGAAAGCGGATAACGAAAGTCTCCTACGATTCACAAGATTGAAAGCCATACGGCATAAATGCGCCTTAAATAAGATCTTTCTATGTCGTAAGTACTTACAACATGAAAATGCAGAAAAAAATGATTGAAAACAAGGGAAACTGGCTCCTATTATCTTTTTCAACCCTTTCATAAAACCTAGTGCAGATACGTTAAGAACCCGTATTTATCTATTACGGTGGCCTATAGGTAAGGGTCTATTGGCTACTCAAAGGCGGTTTACGAAGTTCTTCTACGATTCACAAGATTGAAATCCATATGACTTAAACGCACTTAAAAAACGGTATTTTCATGTCGTAAGTACTTACAACCTAAAATGCAGGAAAAATAATTGAAAACAGTGGAAACTGGCTCCTATTTTTCTTTTTCAACCCTTTCAAAAACCAGTGCAGATACGTTAAGAACACGTATTTATCTATTTATGGCCTATAGGGCCTTTAAATTCATATTAAAAGGTATACAATTCATACTTGAAAGCGGATAACGAAAGTCTCTTACGATTCACAAGATTGAAAGCCATACGGCATAAATGCGCCTTAAATAAGACTTTCTATGTCGTAAGTACTTACAACATGAAAATGCAGAAAAAAATGATTGAAAACAGTTGAAACTGGCTCCCATTATTCTTTTTCAACCCTTACATAAAACCTAGTGCAGATACGTTAAGAACCCGTATTTATCTATTACGGTGGCCTATAGGCCCTGTAAATACATATAAAAGGTATACAATTCATACTTGAAAGTGGATTACGAAAGTCTCTTACGATTCACAAGACTGAAAGTCATACGGCATAAATGCGCCTTAAATACGATCTTTCTATGTCGTAAGTACTTACAACATGAAAATGCAGAAAAAATGATTGAAAACAGGGAAACTGGCTCTTTATTCTTTTCAACCCTTTCATAAAACCTAGTGCAGATACGTTAAGAACCCGTATTTATCTATTACGGTAGCCTATAGGTAAGGGTCTATTGGCTACTCAAAGGCGGTTTACGAAGTTCTTCTACGATTCACAAGATTGAAATCCATATGACTTAAACGCACTTAAAAAACGGTATTTTCATGTCGTAAGTACTTACAACCTAAAAATGCAGGAAAAAATAATTGAAAACAGTGGAAACTGGCTCCTTTTTTCTTTTTCAACCCTTCTATAAAAACCAGTGCAGATACGTTAAGAACACGTATTTATCTATTATATGGCCTATAGGGCCTTTAAATTCATATTAAAGGTATACAATTCATACTTGAAAGCGGATAACGAAAGTCTCCCTACGATTCACAAGATTGAAAGCCATACGGCATAAATGCGCCTTAAATAAGATCTTTCTATGTCGTAAGTACTTACAACATGAAAATGCAGAAAAAAATGATTGAAAACAGGGAAACTGGCTCCTATATTCTTTTTCAACCCTTTCATAAAACCTAGTGCAGATACGTTAAGAACCCATATCTATCTATTACGGTGGCCTATAGGTAAGGGTCTATTGGCTACTCAAAGGCGGTTTACGAAGTTCTTCTACGATTCACAAGATTGAATCCAATGACTTAAACGCACTTAAAAAACGGTATTTTCATGTCGTAAGTACTTACAACCTAAAAATGCAGGAAAAAATAATTGAAAACAGTGGAAACTGGCTCCTATTTTTCTTTTTCAACCCTTTCATAAAAACCAGTGCAGATACGTTAAGAACACGTATTTATCTATTTATATGGCCTATAGGGCCTTTAAATTCATATTAAAAGGTATACAATTCATACTTGAAAGCGGATAACGAAGTTCTACGATTCACAAGATTGAAAGCCATACGGCATAAATGCGCCTTAAATACGATCTTTCATGTCGTAAGTACTTACAACATGAAAATGCAGAAAAAATGATTGAAAACAGTGGAAACTGGCTCCCATTATTCTTTTTCAACCCTTACATAAAACCTAGTGCAGATACGTTAAAGAACCCGTATTTATCTATTACGGTGGCTATAGGCCCTGTAAATACATATTAAAAGGTATACAATTCATACTTGAAAGCGGATACGAAAGTCTCTACGATTCACAAGATTGAAAGCATACGGCATAAATGCGCCTTAAATAGATCTTTCTATGTCGTAAGTACTTACAACATGAAAATGCAGAAAAAAATGATTGAAAACAGGGAAACTGGCTCCTTATTCTTTTTCAACCCTTTCATAAAACCTAGTGCAGATACGTTAAGAACCCGTATTTATCTATTACGGTGGCCTATAGGTAAGGGTCTATTGGCTACTCAAAGGCGGTTTCGAAGTTCTTCTACGATTCACAAGATTGAAATCCATATGACTTAAACGCACTTAAAAAACGGTATTTTCATGTCGTAAGTACTTACAACCTAAAAATGCAGGAAAAAATAATTGAAAACAGTGGAAACTGGCTCCTATTTTTCTTTTTCAACCCTTCATAAAAACCAGTGCAGATACGTTAAGAACACGTATTTATCTATTATATGGCCTATAGGGCCTTTAAATTCATATTAAAAGGTATACAATTCATACTTGAAAGCGGATAACGAAAGTCTCTACGATTCACAAGATTGAAAGCCATACGGCATAAATGCGCCTTAAATAAGATCTTTCTATGTCGTAAGTACTTACAACATGAAAATGCAGAAAAAATGATTGAAAACAGTGGAAACTGGCTCCATTATTCTTTTTCAACCCTTATAAAACCTAGTGCAGATACGTTAAGAACCCGTATTTATCTATTACGGTGGCCTATAGGCCCTGTAAATACATATTAAAAGGTATACAATTCATACTTGAAAGTGGATTACGAAAGTCTCTTACGATTCACAAGACTGAAAGCCATACGGCATAAATGCGCCTTAAATAGATCTTTCTATGTCGTAAGTACTTACAACATGAAAATGCAGACAAAAAGAATGAAAACAAGTGGAAACTGGCTCTTATTTTTCTTTTCAACCCTTTCATAAAACCTAGTGCAGATACGTTAAGAACGTATTTATCTATTACGGTGGCCTATAGGTACGGGGCTATTGGCTACTCAAAGGCGTTTACGAAGTTCTTCTACGATTCACAAGATTGAAAATCCATATGACTTAAACGCACTTAAAAAACGGTATTTTCATGTCGTAAGTACTTACAACCTAAAAATGCAGGAAAAAAATAATTGAAACAGTGAAACTGGCTCCTATTTTTCTTTTCAACCCTTCTATAAAACCAGTGCAGATACGTTAAGAACACGTATTTATCTATTTATATGGCCTATAGGGCCTTTAAATTCATATTAAAAGGTATACATTCATACTTGAAAGCGGATAACGAAAGTCTCCTACGATTCACAAGATTGAAAGCCATACGGCATAAATGCGCCTAAATAAGATCTTTCTATGTCGTAAGTACTTACAACATGAAAATGCAGAAAAAAATGATTGAAACAGTGGAAACTGGCTCCCATTATTCTTTTTCAACCCTTACATAAAACCTAGTGCAGATACGTTAAAACCCGTATTTATCTATTACGGTGGGCTATAGGCCCTTAAATACATATTAAAGGTATACAATTCATACTTGAAAGCGGATACGAAAGTCTCTTACGTTTCACAAGATTGAAAGCCATACGGCATAAATGCTTCTTAAATAAGATCCTTCTATGTCGTAAGTACTTACAACATGAAAATGCGAAAAAAATGATTGAAAACAGTGGAAAACTGGCTCCCTTATTGTATTCTTTTTCAACCCTTCAAAACCTAGTGCAGATACGTTAAGAACCCATATTTATCTATTACGGTGGCCTATAGGTAAGGGTCTATTGGCTACTCAAAGGCGTGTTTACGAAGTTCTTCTACGATTCACAAGATTGAAATCCATATGACTTAAACGCACTTAAAAACGGTATTTCATGTCGTAAGTACGTACAAACCTAAAATGCAGGAAAAAATAATTGAAAAATGGAAACTGGCTCCTATTTTTCTTTCAACCCTTCTATAAAAACCAGTGCAGATACGTTAAGAACACGTATTTATCTATTATATGGCTAGGGCCTTTAAATTCATATTAAAAGGTATACAATTCATACTTGAAAGCGGATAACGAAAGTCTCTACGATTCCAAGATTGAAAGCCATACGGCATAATGCCTTAAATAAGATCCTCTATGTCGTAAGTACTTACAACATGAAAATGGAAAAAAAATGATTGAAAACAGTGGAAACTGGCTCCCATTTCTTTTTCAACCCTTCATAAACCTAGTGCAGATACGTTAAGAACCCATATTTATCTATTACGGTGGCCTATAGGTAAGGGTCTATGGCTACTCAAAGGCGGTTTACGAAGTTCTTCTACGATTCACAAGATTGAAATCCATATGACTTAAAACGCACTTAAAAAACGGTATTTTCATGTCGTAAGTACTTACAACCTAAATGCAGGAAAAATAATTGAAAACAGTGGAAACTGGCTCTATTTTTCTTTTTCAACCCTTCATAAAAAACCAGTGCAGATACGTTAAGAACACGTATTTATTCTATTTATATGGCCTATAGGGCCTTTAAATTCATATTAAAAGGTATACAATTCATACTTGAAAGCGGATAACGAAAGTCTCCTACGATTCACAAGATTGAAAGCCATACGGCATAAATGCGCCTTAAATAAGATCTTTCTATGTCGTAAGTACTTACAACATGAAAGCAGAAAAAAATGATTGAAAACAGTGGAAACTGGCTCCCATTATTCTTTTTCAACCCTTACATAAACCTAGTGCAGATACGTTAAGAACCCGTATTATCTATTACGGTGGCCTATAGGCCCTGTAAATACATATTAAAAGGTATACAATTCATACTTGAAAGTGGATTACGAAAGTCTCTTACGATTCACAAGACTGAAAGTCATACGGCATAAATGCGCCTTAATACGATCTTTCTATGTCGTACGTACTTACAACATGAAAATGCAGAAAAAAATGATTGAAAACAAGGGAAACTGGCTCTTATTATTCTTTTCAACCCTTTCAAAACCTAGTGCAGATACGTTAAGAACCCGTATTTATCTATTACGGTGGCCTATAGGTAAGGGTCTATTGGCTACTCAAAGGCGGTTTACGAGTTCTTTCACGATTCACAAGATTGAAATCCATATGACTTAAACGCCACTTAAAAAACGGTATTTTCATGTCGTAATTACTTACAACCTAAAAAATAAAAAAAAAAAATTACAAAACAGTGGAAACTGGCTCCTTTTTCTTTTCAACCCTTCTCATAAAAACCAGTGCAGATACGTTAAGAACACGTATTTATCTATTTATATGGCCTATAGGGCCTTTAAATTCATATTAAAAGGTATACAATTCATACTTGAAAGCGGATAACGAAAGTCTCTACGATTCACAAGACTGAAAGCCATACGGCATAAATGCGCCTTAAATACGATCTTTCTATGTCGTAAGTACTTACAACATGAAAATGCAGAAAAAAATGATTGAAACAGTGGAAACTGGCTCCCATTATTCTTTTTCAACCCTTACATAAAACCTAGTGCAGATACGTTAAGAACGTATTTATCTATTACGGTGGGCTCTAGGCCCTGTAAATACATATTAAAAGGTATACAATTCATACTTGAAAGCGGATAACGAAAGTCTTACGATTCACAAGATTGAAAGCCATACGGCATAAATGCGCCTTAAATAAGATCCTTCTATGTCGTAAGTACTTACAACATGAAAATGCGGAAAAAAATGATTGAAAACAGTGGAAACTGGCTCCCATTATTCTTTTTCAACCCTTACATAAAACCGTGCAGATACGTTAAGAACCCGTATTTATCTATTACGGTGGGCTATAGGCCCTGTAAATACATATTAAAAGGTATACAATTCATACTTGAAAGCGGATACGAAAGTCTCTTACGTTTCACAAGATTGAAAGCCATACGGCATAAATGCTTCTTAAATAAGATCCTTCTATGTCGTAAGTACTTACAACATGAAAATGCGGAAAAAAATGATTGAAAACAGTGGAAACTGGCTCCCATTATTCTTTTTCAACCCTTTCATAAAACCTAGTGCAGATACGTTAAGAACCCATATTTATCTATTACGATGGCCTATAGGTAGGGTCTATTGGCTACTCAAAGGCGGTTTACGAAGTTCTTCTACGATTCACAAGATTGAAATCCAATGACTTAAACGCACTTAAAAAACGGTATTTTCATGTCGTAAGTACTTACAACCTAAAAATGCAGGAAAAAATAATTGAAAACAGTGGAAACTGGCTCCTATTTTTCTTTTTCAACCCTTTCATAAAAACCAGTGCAGATACGTTAAGAACACGTATTTATCTATTTATATGGCCTATAGGGCCTTTAAATTCATATTAAAAGGTATACAATTCATACTTGAAAGCGGATAACGAAAGTCTCCTACGATTCACAAGATTGAAAGCCATAATATAAATGCGCCTTAAATAAGATCTTTCTATGTCGTAAGTACTTACAACATGAAATGCAGAAAAAAATGATTGAAAACAAGGGAAAGGCTCCTATTATTCTTTTTCAACCCTTTCATAAAACCTAGTGCAGATACGTTAAGAACCCGTATTTATCTATTACGGTGGCCTATAGGTAAGGGTCTATTGGCTACTCAAAGGCGGTTTACGAAGTTCTTCTACGATTCACAAGATTGAAATCCATATGACTTAAACGCACTTAAAAACGGTATTTTCATGTCGTAAGTACTTACAACCTAAAAATGCAGGAAAAAATAATTGAAAACAGTGGAAACTGGCTCCTTTTTTCTTTTTCAACCCTTCTATAAAAACCAGGCAGATACGTTAAGAACACGTATTTATCTATTTATATGGCCTATAGGGCCTTTAAATTCATATTAAAAGGTATACAATTCATACTTGAAAGCGGATAACGAAAGTCTCCTACGATTCACAAGATTGAAAGCCATACGGCATAAATGCGCCTTAAATAAGATCTTTCTATGTCGTAAGTACTTACAACATGAAAATGCAGAAAAAATGATTGAAAACAAGGGAAACTGGCTCCTATTATTTTTTTCAACCCTTTCATAAAACCTAGTGCAGATACGTTAAGAACCCATATCTATCTATTACGGTGGCCTATAGGTAAGGGTCTATTGGCTACTCAAAGGCGGTTTACGAAGTTCTTCTACGATTCACAAGATTGAAATCCAAATGACTTAAACGCACTTAAAAAACGGTATTTTCATGTCGTAAGTACTTACAACCTAAAAATGCAGGAAAAATAATTGAAAACAGTGGAAACTGGCTCCTATTTTTCTTTTTCAACCCTTTCATAAAAACCAGTGCAGATACGTTAAGAACACGTATTTATCTATTTATATGGCCTATAGGGCCTTTAAATTCATATTAAAAGGTATACAATTCATACTTGAAAGCGGATAACGAAAGTCTCTTACGATTCACAAGACTGAAAGCCATACGGCATAAATGCGCCTTAAATACGATCTTTCTATGTCGTAAGTACTTACAACATGAAAATGCAGAAAAAAATGATTGAAAACAGTGGAAACTGGCTCCCATTATTCTTTTTCAACCCTTACATAAAACCTAGTGCAGATACGTTAAGAACCCGTATTTATCTATTACGGTGGGCTATGGCCCTGTAAATACATATTAAAAGGTATACAATTCATACTTGAAAGCGGATAACGAAAGTCTCTTACGATTCACAAGATTGAAAGCCATACGGCATAAATGCGCCTTAAATAAGATCCTTCTATGTCGTAAGTACTTACAACATGAAAATGCGGAAAAAAATGATTGAAAACAGTGGAAACTGGCTCCCATTATTCTTTTTCAACCCTTTCATAAAACCTAGTGCAGATACGTTAAGAACCCGTATTTATCTATTACGGTGGCCTATAGGTAAGGGTCTATTGGCTACTCAAAGGCGGTTTACGAAGTTCTTCTACGATTCACAAGATTGAAATCCATATGACTTAAACGCACTTAAAAAACGGTATTTTCATGTCGTAAGTACTTACAACCTAAAAATGCAGGAAAAAATAATTGAAAACAGTGGAAACTGGCTCCTTTTTCTTTTTCAACCCTTCTATAAAACCAGTGCAGATACGTTAAGAACACGTATTTATCTATTTATATGGCCTATAGGGCCTTTAAATTCATATTAAAAGGTATACAATTCATACTTGAAAGCGGATAACGAAAGTCTCCTACGATTCACAAGATTGAAAGCCATACGGCATAAATGCGCCTTAAATAAGATCTTTCTATGTCGTAAGTACTTACAACATGAAAATGCAGAAAAAAATGATTGAAAACAAGGGAAACTGGCTCCTATTATTCTTTTTCAACCCTTTCATAAACCTAGTGCAGATACGTTAAGAACCCATATCTATCTATTACGGTGGCCTATAGGTAAGGGTCTATTGGCTACTCAAAGGCGGTTTACGAAGTTCTTCTACGATTCACAAGATTGAAATCCAAATGACTTAAACGTACTTAAAAAACGGTTTTTCATGTCGTAAGTACTTACAACCTAAAATGCAGGAAAAAATAATTGAAAACAGTGGAAACTGGCTCCTATTTTTCTTTTTCAACCCTTTCAATAAAAACCAGTGCAGATACGTTAAGAAACGTATTTTTATTTATATGGCCTATAGGGCCTTTAATTCATATTAAAAGGTATACAATTCATACTTGAAAGCGGATAACGAAAGTCTCTTACGATTCACAAGACTGAAAGCCATACGGCATAAATGCGCCTTAAATACGATCTTTCTATGTCGTAAGTACTTACAACATGAAAATGCAGAAAAAAATGATTGAAAACAGTGGAAACTGGCTCCCATTATTCTTTTTCAACCCTTACATAAAACCTAGTGCAGATACGTTAAGAAACCCGTATTTATCTATTACGGTGGGCTATAGGCCCTGTAAATACATATTAAAAGGTATACAATTCATACTTGAAAGCGGATAACGAAAGTCTTTACGATTCACAAGATTGAAAGCCATACGGCATAAATGCGCCTTAAATAAGATCCTTCTATGTCGTAAGTACTTACAACATGAAAATGCAGAAAAAATGATTGAAAACAGTGGAAACTGGCTCCCATTATTCTTTTTCAACCCTTACATAAAACCTAGTGCAGATACGTTAAGAACCCGTATTTATCTATTACGGTGGGCTATAGGCCCTGTAAATACATATTAAAAGGTATACAATTCATACTTGAAAGCGGATAACGAAAGTCTCTTACGTTTCACAAGATTGAAAGCCATACGGCTAATGCTTCTTAAATAGATCCTTCTATGTCGTAAGTACTTACAACATGAAAATGCGGAAAAAAATGATTGAAAACAGTGGAAACTGGCTCCCATTATTCTTTTTCAACCCTTTCATAAAACCTAGTGCAGATACGTTAAGAACCCATATTTTATTTATTACAGTGGCCTATAGGTAAGGGTCTATTGGCTACTCAAAGGCGGTTTACGAAGTTCTTCTACGATTCACAGATTGAAATCCATATGACTTAAACGCACTTAAAAAACGGTATTTTCATGTCGTAAGTACTTACAACCTAAAAATGCAGGAAAAATAATTGAAAACAGTGGAAACTGGCTCCTATTTTTCTTTTTCAACCCTTCTTTAAAAACCAGTGCAGATACGTTAAGAACACGTATTTATCTATTTATATGGCCTATAGGGCCTTTAAATTCATTAAAAGCATAACAATTCATACTTGAAAGCGGATAACGAAAGTCTCCTACGATTCACAAGATTGAAAGCCATACGGCATAAATGCGCCTTAATAAGATCTTTCTATGTCGTAAGTACTTACAACATGAAAAATGCAGAAAAAATGATTGAAAACAAGGGAAACTGGCTCCTATTATTCTTTTTCAACCCTTTCATAAAACCTAGTGCAGATACGTTAAGAAACCGTATTTATCTATTACGGTGGCCTATAGGTAATGGTCTTGGCTACTCAAAGGCGGTTTACGAAGTTCTTCTACGATTCACAGATTGAAATCCATATGACTTAAACGCACTTAAAAAACGGTATTTTCATGTCGTAAGTACTTAACACGTATTTATCTATTTATATGGCCTATAGGGCCTTAAATTCATATTAAAAGTATACAATTCATACTTGAAAGCGGATAACGAAAGTCTCTTACGATTCACAAGAGAAAGCCATACGGCATAAATGCGCCTTAAATAGATCTTCTATGTCGTAAGTACTTACAACATGAAAATGCGGAAAAAAATGATTGAAAACAGTGGAAACTGGCTCCCATTATTCTTTTTCAACCCTTTCATAAAACCTAGTGCAGATACGTTAAGAACCCGTATTTATCTATTACGGTGGCCTATAGGTAAGGGTCTATTGGCTACTCAAAGGCGGATTACGAAGTTCTTCTACGATTCACAAGATTGAAATCCATATGACTTAAACGCACTTAAAAACGGTATTTTCATGTCGTAAGTACTTACAACCTAAAAATGCAGGAAAAAATAATTGAAAACAGTGGAAACTGGCTCCTTTTTCTTTTTCAACCCTTCTATAAAAACCAGTGCAGATACGTTAAGAACACGTATTTATCTATTTATATGGCCTATAGGGCCTTTAAATTCATATTAAAAGGTATACAATTCATACTTGAAAGCGGATACGAAAGTCTCCTACGATTCACAAGATTGAAAGCCATACGGCATAAATGCGCCTTAAATAAGATCTTTCTATGTCGTAAGTACTTACAACATGAAAATGCAGAAAAAATGATTGAAAACAAGGGAAACTGGCTCCTATTATTCTTTTTCAACCCTTTCATAAAACCTAGTGCAGATACGTTAAGAACCCATATCTATCTATTACGGTGGCCTATAGGTAAGGGTCTATTGGCTACTCAAAGGCGGTTTACGAAGTTCTTCTACGATTCACAAGATTGAAATCCAAATGACTTAAACGTACTTAAAAAACGGTTTTTTCATGTCGTAAGTACTTACAACCTAAAAATGCAGGAAAAAATAATTGAAAACAGTGGAAACTGGCTCCTATTTTTCTTTTTCAACCCTTTCATAAAAACCAGTGCAGATACGTTAAGAACACGTATTTATTTATTTATATGGCCTATAGGGCCTTTAAATTCATATTAAAAGGTATACAATTCATACTTGAAAGCGGATAACGAAAGTCTCTTACGATTCACAAGACTGAAAGCCATACGGCATAAATGCGCCTTAAATACGATCTTTCTATGTCGTAAGTACTTACAACATGAAAATGCAGAAAAAAATGATTGAAAACAGTGGAAACTGGCTCCCATTATTCTTTTTCAACCCTTACATAAAACCTAGTGCAGATACGTTAAGAACCCGTATTTATCTATTACGGTGGGCTATAGGCCCTGTAAATACATATTAAAAGGTATACAATTCATACTTGAAAGCGGATAACGAAAGTCTCTTACGATTCACAAGATTGAAAGCCATACGGCATAAATGCGCCTTAAATAAGATCCTTCTATGTCGTAAGTACTTACAACATGAAAATGCGGAAAAAAATGATTGAAAACAGTGGAAACTGGCTCCCATTATTCTTTTTCAACCCTTACATAAAACCTAGTGCAGATACGTTAAGAACCCGTATTTATCTATTACGGTGGGCTATAGGCCCTGTAAATACATATTAAAAGGTATACAATTCATACTTGAAAGCGGATAACGAAAGTCTCTTACGTTTCACAAGATTGAAAGCCATACGGCATAAATGCTTCTTAAATAAGATCCTTCTATGTCGTAAGTACTTACAACATGAAAATGCGGAAAAAAATGATTGAAAACAGTGGAAACTGGCTCCCATTATTCTTTTTCAACCCTTTCATAAAACCTAGTGCAGATACGTTAAGAACCCATATTTATTTATTACAGTGGCCTATAGGTAAGGGTCTATTGGCTACTCAAAGGCGGTTTACGAAGTTCTTCTACGATTCACAAGATTGAAATCCATATGACTTAAACGCACTTAAAAAACGGTATTTTCATGTCGTAAGTACTTACAACCTAAAAATGCAGGAAAAAATAATTGAAAACAGTGGAAACTGGCTCCTATTTTCTTTTTCAACCCTTCTTTAAAAACCAGTGCAGATACGTTAAGAACACGTATTTATCTATTTATATGGCCTATAGGGCCTTTAAATTCATATTAAAAGCTATACAATTCATACTTGAAAGCGGATAACGAAAGTCTCCTACGATTCACAAGATTGAAAGCCATACGGCATAAATGCGCCTTAAATAAGATCTTTCTATGTCGTAAGTACTTACAACATGAAAATGCAGAAAAAAATGATTGAAAACAAGGGAAACTGGCTCCTATTATTTTTTCAACCCTTTCATAAAACCTAGTGCAGATACGTTAAGAACCCGTATTTATCTATTACGGTGGCCTATAGGTAATGGTCTATTGGCTACTCAAAGGCGGTTTACGAAGTTCTTCTACGATTCACAAGATTGAAATCCATATGCTTAAACGCACTTAAAAACTGGTATTTTCATGTCGTAAGTACTTACACGTATTTATCTATTTATATTGGCCTAGGCCTTTAATTCATTAAAAGGTATACAATTCATACTTGAAAGCGGATAACGAAAGTCTCTTACGATTCACAAGACTGAAAGCCATACGGCTAAATGCGCCTTAAATACGATCTTTCTATGTCGTAAGTACTTACAACATGAAAATGCAGAAAAAATGATTGAAAACATTGGAAACTGGCTCCATTATTCTTTTTCAACCCTACATAAAACCTAGTGCAGATACGTTAAGAACCCTATTTATTATTACGGTGGCCTAAGGTAAGGTCTATTGGCTACTTCAAAGCGGTTACGAAGTTCTTACGATTCACAAGATTGAATCCAAATGACCTTAAACGCACTTAAAAAACGGTATTTTCATGTCGTAAGTACTTACAACCTAAAATGCAGGAAAAAATAATTGAAAACAGTGGAAACTGGCTCCTATTTTCTTTTTCAACCCTTTCATAAAACCAGTGCAGATACGTTAAGAACACGTATTATCTATTTATATGGCCTATAGGGCCTTAAATTCATATTAAAAGGTATACAATTCATACTTGAAAGCGGATAACGAAAGCTCCTACGATTCACAAGATTGAAAGCCATATATAATATGCGCCTTAATAAGATCCTTCTATGTCGTAAGTACTTACAACATGAAAATGCAGAAAAATGATTGAAAACAGGGAAACTGGCTCTTATATTCTTTTCAACCCTTTTATAAAACCTAGTGCAGATACGTTAAAACCCATATTTATCTATTACGGTGGCCTATAGGTAAGGGTCTATTGGCTACTCAAAGGCGGTTTACGAAGTTCTTCTACGATTCACAAGATTGAAATCCATATGACTTAAACGCACTTAAAAAACGGTATTTTCATGTCGTAAGTACTTACAACCTAAAAATGCAGGAAAAATAATTGAAAACAGTGGAAACTGGCTCCTTTTTTCTTTTTCAACCCTTCTATAAAAACCAGTGCAGATACGTTAGAACACGTATTTATCTATTTATATGGCCTATAGGGCCTTTAAATTCATATTAAAAGGTATACAATTCATACTTGAAAGCGGATAACGAAAGTCTCCTACGATTCACAAGATTGAAGCCATACGGCATAAATGCGCCTTAAATAAGATCTTTCTATGTCGTAAGTACTTACAACATGAAAATGCAGAAAAAATGATTGAAAACAAGGGAAACTGGCTCCTATTATTCTTTTTCAACCCTTTCATAAAACCTAGTGCAGATACGTTAAGAACCCATATATCTATTACGGTGGCCTATAGGTAAGGGTCTATTGGCTACTCAAAGGCGGTTTACGAAGTTCTTCTACGATTCACAAGATGAAATCCAAATGACTTAAACGCACTTAAAAAACGGTATTTTCATGTCGTAAGTACTTACAACCAAAAATGCAGGAAAAAATAATTGAAAACAGTGGAAACTGGCTCCTATTTTCTTTTTCAACCCTTTCATAAAAACCAGTGCAGATACGTTAAGAACACGTATTTATCTATTTATATGGCCTATAGGGCCTTTAAATTCATATTAAAAGGTATACATCATACTTGAAAGCGGATAACGAAAGTCTCTTACGATTCACAAGACTGAAAGCCATACGGCATAAATGCGCCTTAAATACGATCTTTCTATGTCGTAAGTACTTACAACATGAAAATGCAGAAAAAATGATTGAAAACAGTGGAAACTGGCTCCCATTATTCTTTTTCAACCCTACATAAAACCTAGTGCAGATACGTTAAGAACCCGTATTTATCTATACGGTGGCCTATAGGCCCTGTAAATACATATTAAAAGGTATACAATTCATACTTGAAAGCGGATAACGAAAGTCTCTTACGATTCACAAGATTGAAAGCCATACGGCATAAATGCGCCTTAAATAAGATCCTTCTATGTCGTAAGTACTTACAACATGAAAATGCAGAAAAAAATGATTGAAAACAGTGGAAACTGGCTCCCATTATTCTTTTCAACCCTTTCATAAAACCTAGTGCAGATACGTTAAGAACCCTATTTATCTATTACGGTGGCCTATAGGTAAGGGTCTATTGGCTACTCAAAGGCGGTTTACGAAGTTCTTCTACGATTCACAAGATTGAAATCCATATGACTTAAACGCACTTAAAAAACGGTATTTCATGTCGTAAGTACTTACAACCTAAAAATGCAGGAAAAAAATTGAAAACAGTGGAAACTGGCTCCTATTTTTCTTTTTCAACCCTTCATAAAAACCAGTGCAGATACGTTAAGAACACGTATTTATCTATTATATGGCCTATAGGGCCTTTAAATTCATATTAAAAGGTATACAATTCATACTTGAAAGCGGATAACGAAAGTCTCCTACGATTCACAAGATTGAAAGCCATACGGCATAAATGCGCCTTAAATAAGATCTTTCTTCGTATACTACAACATAAAATGCAGAAAAAAAATGATTGAAACAAGGGAAACTGGCTCCTATTATCTTTCAACCCTTTCATAAAACCTAGTGCAGATACGTTAAGAACCCGTATTCTATTACGGTGGCCTATAGGTAAGGGTCTATTGGCTACTCAAGGCGGTTTACGAAGTTCTCTACGATTCACAAGATTGAAATCCATATGACTTAAACGCACTTAAAAACGGTATTTTCATGTCGTAAGTACTTACAACCTAAAAATGCAGGAAAAATAATTGAAAACAGTGGAAACTGGCTCCTATTTTCTTTTTCAACCCTTTCATAAAAACCAGTGCAGATACGTTAAGAACCCGTATTTATCTATTACGGTGGCCTATAGGCCCTGTAAATACATATTAAAAGTATACAATTCATACTGAAAGCGGATAACGAAAGTCTCTTACATTCACAAGATTGAAAGCATACGGCATAAATGCGCCTTAAATAGATCTTTCTATGTCGTAAGTACTTACAAACATGAAAATGCAGAAAAAAATGATTGAAAACAAGGGAAACTGGCTCCTATTATTTTTTTCAACCCTTTCATAAAACCTAGTGCAGATACGTTAAGAACAGTATTTATCTATTAATGGCCTATAGGGCCTAAATTCTATTAAAGGTACATTCATACTTGAAACGGTTTACGAAGTTCTTCTACGATTCACAAGATTGAAATCCATATGACTTAACGCACTTAAAAACGGTATTTTCATGTCGTAAGTACTTACAACCTAAAAATGCAGGAAAAAATAATTGAAAACAGTGAAAACTGGCTCCTATTTTTCTTTTTCAACCCTTTCATAAAACCAGTGCAGATACGTTAAGAAGACGTATTTCTATTTATATGGCCTATAGGGCCTTTAAATTCATATTAAAAGGTATACAATTCATACTTGAAGCGGATAACGAAAGTCTCCTACGATTCACAAGATTGAAAGCCATACGGCATAAATGCGCCTTATAAGATCTTCTATGTCGTAAGTACTTACAACATGAAAATGCAGAAAAAAATGATTGAAAACAGTGGAAACTGGCTCCCATTATTCTTTTTCAACCCTTCATAAAACCTAGTGCAGATACGTTAAGAACCCGTATTTATCTATTACGGTGGCTATAGGCCTGTAAATACATATTAAAAGGTATACAATTCATACTTGAAAGCGGATAACGAAAGTCTCTTACGATTCACAAGATGAAAGCCATACGGCATAAATGCGCCTTAAATAAATCCTTCTATGTCGTAAGTACTTACAACATGAAAATGCGAAAAAAATGATTGAAAACAGTGGAAACTGGCTCCCATTATTTTTTCAACCCCTTCATAAAACCTAGTGCAGATACGTTAAGAACCCGTATTTATCTATTACGGTGGCCTATAGGCCCTGTAAATACATATTAAAAGGTACAATTCATACTTGAAAGTGGATTACGAAAGTCTCTTACGATTCACAAGACTGAAAGTCATACGGCATAAATGCGCCTTAAATACGATCTTTCTATGTCGTAAGTACTTACAACATGAAAATGCAGAAAAAAATGATTGAAAACAGGGAAACTGGCTCCCATTATTCTTTTTTCAACCCTTTCATAAAACCTAGTGCAGATACGTTAAGAACCGTATTTATCTATTACGGTGGCCTATAGGTAAGGGTCTATTGGCTACTCAAAGGCGGTTTACGAAGTTCTTCTACGATTCACAAGATTGAAATCCTATGACTTAAACGCACTTAAAAAACGGTATTTTCATGTCGTAAGTACTTACAACCTAAAAATGCAGGAAAAAATAATTGAAAACAGTGGAAACTGGCTCCTATTTTCTTTTTCAACCCTTTCATAAAACCAGTGCAGATACGTTAAGAAGTATTTATCTATTTATATGGCCTATAGGGCCTTTAAATTCATATTAAAAGGTATACAATTCATACTTGAAAGCGGATAACGAAAGTCTCCTACGATTCACAAGATTGAAAGCCATACGGCATAAATGCGCCTTAAATAAGATCTTTCTATGTCGTAAGTACTTACAACATGAAAATGCAGAAAAAAAGATTGAAAACAGTGGAAACTGGCTCCCATTATTCTTTTTCAACCCTTACATAAAACCTAGTGCAGATACGTTAAGAACCCGTATTTCTATCACGGTGGCCTATAGGCCCTGTAATAATATTAAAAGGTATACAATTCATACTTGAAAGTGGATTACGAAAGTCTCTTACGATTCACAAGACTGAAAGTCATACGCGGCATAAATGCGCCTTAAATACGATCTTTCTATGTCGTAAGTACTTACAACATGAAAATGCAGAAAAAAATGATTGAAAACAAGGGAAACTGGCTCTTATTATTCTTTTTCAACCCTTTCAAAAACCTAGTGCAGATACGTTAAGAACCCGTATTTATCTATTACGGTGCCTATAGGTAAGGGTCTATTGGCTACTCAAAGGCGGTTTACGAAGTTCTCTCTACGATTCACAAGATTGAAATCCATATGACTTAAACGCACTTAAAAAACGGTATTTTCATGTCGTAAGTACTTACAACCTAAAAATGCGGAAAAAATGAAACAGTGGAAACTGGCTCCTATTTTTCTTTTTCAACCCTTTATAAAAACCAGTGCAGATACGTTAAGAACACGTATTTATCTATTTATATGGCCTATAGGGCCTTTAAATTCATATTAAAAGGTATACAATTCATACTTGAAAGCGGATAACGAAAGTCTCCTACGATTCACAAGATTGAAAGCCATACGGCATAAATGCGCCTTAAATAAGATCTTTCTATGTCGTAAGTACTTACAACATGAAAATGCAGAAAAAAATGATTGAAAACAGTGGAAACTGGCTCCCATTATTCTTTTTCAACCCTTACATAAAACCTAGTGCAGATACGTTAAGAACCCGTATTTATCTATTACGGTGGGCTATAGGCCTGTAAATACATATTAAAAGGTATACAATTCATACTTGAAAGTGGATTACGAAAGTCTCTTACGATTCACAAGACTGGAAAGTCATACGGCATAAATGCGCCTTAAATACGATCTTTCTATGTCGTAAGTACTTACAACATGAAAATGCAGAAAAAAATGATTGAAAACAGGGAAACTGGCTCTTATATTCTTTTCAACCCTTTCATAAAACCTAGTGCAGATACGTTAAGAACCCGTATTTATCTATTACGGTGGCCTATAGGTAAGGGTCTATTGGCTACTCAAAGGCGGTTTACGAAGTTCTTCTACGATTCACAAGATTGAAATCCTATGACTTAAACGCACTTAAAAAACGGTATTTCATGTCGTAAGTACTTACAACCTAAAAATGCAGGAAAAAATAATTGAAAACAGTGGAAACTGGCTCCTATTTTTTCTTTTTCAACCCTTCATAAAAACCAGTGCAGATACGTTAAGAACACGTATTTATCTATTTATATGGCCTATAGGGCCTTTAAATTCATATTAAAAGGTATACAATTCATACTTGAAAGCGGATAACGAAAGTCTCCTACGTTTCACAAGATTGAAAGCCATACGGCATAAATGCGCCTTAAATAAGATCTTTCTATGTCGTAAGTACTTACACATGAAAATGCAGAAAAAATGATTGAAAACAAGGGAAACTGGCTCCCATTATTCTTTTTCAACCCTTTCATAAAACCTAGTGCAGATACGTTAAGAACCCATATTTATCTATTACGGTGGCCTATAGGTAAGGGTCTATTGGCTACTCAAAGGCGGTTTACGAAGTTCTTCTACGATTCACAAGATTGAAATCCAAATGACTTAAACGCACTTAAAAAAACGGTATTTTATGTCGTAAGTACTTACAACCTAAAATGCAGGAAAAAATATTGAAAACAGTGGAAACTGGCTCCTATTTTTCTTTTTCAACCTTTCATAAAACCAGTGCAGATACGTTAAGAACCGTATTTATCTATTATATGGCTATAGGGCCTTAAATTCATATTAAAAGGATACAATTCATACTTGAAAGCGGATACGAAAGTCTCTACGATTCACAAGATTGAAAGCCATACGGCATAAATGCGCCTTAAATAAGATCTTTCTATGTCGTAAGTACTTACAACATAAAAATGCAGAAAAAAATGATTGAAAACAAGGGAAACTGGCTCCTATTATTCTTTTTCAACCCTTTCATAAACCTAGTGCAGATACGTTAAGAACCCGTATTTATCTATTACGGTGGCCTATAGGTAAGGGTCTATTGGCTACTCAAAGGCGGTTTACGAAGTTCTTCTACGATTCACAAGATTGAAATCCATATGACTTAAACGCACTTAAAAACGGTATTTTCATGTCGTAAGTACTTACAACCTAAAATGCAGGAAAAAAATATTGAAAAATGGAAACTGGCTCCTATTTTTCTTTTTCAACCCTTTCATAAAACCAGTGCAGATACGTTAAGAACACGTATTTATCTATTTAATGGCCTATAGGGCCTTTAAATTCATATTAAAAGGTATACAATTCATACTTGAAAGCGGATAACGAAAGTCTCTACGATTCACAAGATTGAAAGCCATACGGCATAAATGCGCCTTAAATAAGATCTTTCTATGTCGTAAGTACTTACAACATGAAAATGCAGAAAAAAATGATTGAAAACAGTGGAAACTGGCTCCCATTATTCTTTTTCAACCCTTACATAAAACCTAGTGCAGATACGTTAAGAACCCGTATTTATCTATTACGGTGGCCTATAGGCCCTGTAAATACATATTAAAAGGTATACAATTCATACTTGAAAGTGGATACGAAAGTCTCTTACGATTCACAAGACTGAAAGTCATACGGCATAAATGCGCCTTAAATACGATCTTTCTATGTCGTAAGTACTTACAACATGAAAATGCAGAAAAAAATGATTGAAAACAAGGGAAACTGGCTCTTATTTCTTTTTCAACCCTTTCATAAAACCTAGTGCAGATACGTTAAGAACCCGTATTTATCTATTACGGTGGCCTATAGGTAAGGGTCTATTGGCTACTCAAAGGCGGTTTACGAAGTTCTTCTACGATTCACAAGATTGAAATCCATATGACTTAAACGCACTTAAAAAACGGTATTTTCATGTCGTAAGTACTTACAACCTAAAATGCAGGAAAAAAAATTGAAAACAGTGGAAACTGGCTCCTATTTTTCTTTTCAACCCTTCATAAAAACCAGTGCAGATACGTTAAGAACACGTATTTATCTATTTATGGCCTATAGGGCCTTAAATTCATATTAAAAGGTATACAATTCATACTTGAAAGCGGATAACGAAAGTCTCCTACGATTCACAAGATTGAAAGCCATACGGCATAAATGCGCCTTAAATAAGATCTTTCTATGTCGTAAGTACTTACAACATGAAAAGCAAAAAAAATGATTGAAAACAAGGGAAAACTGGCTCCTTATTCTTTTTCAACCCTTTCATAAAACCTAGTGCAGATACGTTAAGAACCCATATTTATCTATTACGGTGGCCTATAGGTAAGGGTCTATTGGCTACTCAAAGGCGGTTTACGAAGTTCTTCTACGATTCACAAGATTGAAATCCAAATGACTTAAACGCACTTAAAAACGGTATTTTCATGTCGTAAGTACTTACAACCTAAAAATGCAGGAAAAAATAATTGAAAAACAGTGGAAACTGGCTCCTATTTTTCTTTTTCAACCCTTTCATAAAAACCAGTGCAGATACGTTAAGAACACGTATTTATCTATTTATATGGCCTATAGGGCCTTTAAATTCATATTAAAAGGTATACAATTCATACTTGAAAGCGGATAACGAAAGTCTCCTACGATTCACAAGATGAAAGCCATACGGCATAAATGCGCCTTAAATAAGATCTTTCTATGTCGTAAGTACTTACAACATAAAAATGCAGAAAAAAATGATTGAAAACAAGGAAAACTGGCTCCTATTATCTTTTCAACCCTTTCATAAAACCTAGTGCAGATACGTTAAGAACCCTATTTATCTATTACGGTGGCCATAGGTAAGGGTCTATTGGCTACTCAAAGGCGGTTTACGAAGTTCTTCTCGATTCACAAGATTGAAAATCCATATGACTTAAACGCACTTAAAAAACGGTATTTTTCAGTCGTAAGTACTTACAACCTGAAAAATGCAGGAAAAAAATGATTGAAAACAGTGGAAACTGGCTCCCATTATTTTTTTCAACCCTTTCATAAAAACCAGTGCAGATACGTTAAGAACGTATTTATCTATTACGGTGGCCTATAGGCCTGTAAATACATATTAAAAGGTATACAATTCATACTTGAAAGCGGATACGAAGTCTCTACGATTCACAAGATGAAAGCCATACGGCATAAATGCGCCTTAAATAAGATCTTTCTATGTCGTAAGTACTTACAACATGAAAATGCAGAAAAAAATGATTGAAAACAGGGAAACTGGCTCCCTTATTCTTTTTCAACCCTTTCATAAAACCTAGTGCAGATACGTTAAGAACCGTATTATCTATTATATGGCCTATAGGGCTTTAAATTCATATTAAAAGGTATACAATCTACTTGAAAGCGGTTTACGAAGTTCTTCTACGATTCACAAGATTGAAATCCATATGACTTAAACGCACTTAAAAAACGGTATTTTCATGTCGTAAGTACTTACAACCTAAAAATGCAGGAAAAAATAATTGAAAACAGTGAAAACTGGCTCCTATTTTTCTTTTTCAACCCTTTCATAAAAACCAGTGCAGATACGTTAAGAAACGTATTTATCTATTTATATGGCCTATAGGGCCTTTAAATTCATATTAAAAGGTATACAATTCATACTTGAAAGCGGATAACGAAAGTCTCCTACGATTCACAAGATTGAAAGCCATACGGCATAAATGCGCCTTAAATAAGATCTTTCTATGTCGTAAGTACTTACAACATGAAAATGCGGAAAAAAATGATTGAAAACAGTGGAAACTGGCTCCCATTATTCTTTTTCAACCCTTAATAAAACCTAGTGCAGATACGTTAAGAACCCGTATTTATCTATTACGGTGGCCTATAGGCCCTGTAAATACATATTAAAAGGTATACAATTCATACTTGAAAGCGGATAACGAAAGTCTCTTACGATTCACAAGATTGAAAGCCATACGGCATAAATGCGCCTTAAATAAGATCTTCTATGTCGTAAGTACTTACAACATGAAAATGCGGAAAAAAATGATTGAAAACAGTGGAAACTGGCTCCCATTATTCTTTTTCAACCCTTCATAAAACCTAGTGCAGATACGTTAAGAACCCGTATTTATCTATTACGGTGGCTATAGGCCCTGTAAATACATATTAAAAGGTATACAATTCATACTTGAAAGTGGATTACGAAAGTCTCTTACGATTCACAAGACTGAAAGTCATACGGCATAAATGCGCCTTAAATACGATCTTTCTATGTCGTAAGTACTTACAACATGAAAATGCAGAAAAAAATGATTGAAAACAAGGGAAACTGGCTCTTATTATTCTTTTTCAACCCTTTCATAAAACCTAGTGCAGATACGTTAAGAACCGTATTTATCTATTACGGTGGCCTATAGGTAAGGGTCTATTGGCTACTCAAAGGCGGTTTACGAAGTTCTTCTACGATTCACAAGATTGAAATCCATATGACTTAAACGCACTTAAAAAACGGTATTTTCATGTCGTAAGTACTTACAACCTAAAAATGCAGGAAAAAATAATTGAAAACAGTGGAAACTGGCTCCTATTTTTCTTTTTCAACCCTTTCATAAAAACCAGTGCAGATACGTTAAGAACACGTATTTATCTATTTATATGGCCTATAGGGCCTTTAAATTCATATTAAAAGGTATACAATTCATACTTGAAAGCGGATAACGAAAGTCTCCTACGATTCACAAGATTGAAAGCCATACGGCATAAATGCGCCTTAAATAAGATCTTTCTATGTCGTAAGTACTTACAACATGAAAATGCAGAAAAAAATGATTGAAAACAGTGGAAACTGGCTCCCATTATTCTTTTTCAACCCTTACATAAAACCTAGTGCAGATACGTTAAGAACCCGTATTTATCTATTACGGTGGCCTATAGGCCCTGTAAATACATATTAAAAGGTATACAATTCATACTTGAAAGTGGATTACGAAAGTCTCTTACGATTCACAAGACTGAAAGTCATACGGCATAAATGCGCCTTAAATACGATCTTTCTATGTCGTAAGTACTTACAACATGAAAATGCAGAAAAAAATGATTGAAAACAGGGAAACTGGCTCTATTATTCTTTTTCAACCCTTTCATAAAACCTAGTGCAGATACGTTAAGAACCCGTATTTATCTATTACGGTGGCCTATAGGTAAGGGTCTATTGGCTACTCAAAGGCGGTTTACGAAGTTCTTCTACGATTCACAAGATTGAAATCCATATGACTTAAACGCACTTAAAAAACGGTATTTTCATGTCGTAAGTACTTACAACCTAAAAATGCAGGAAAAAATAATTGAAAACAGTGGAAACTGGCTCCTATTTTTCTTTTTCAACCCTTTCATAAAAACCAGTGCAGATACGTTAAGAACACGTATTTATCTATTTATATGGCCTATAGGGCCTTTAAATTCATATTAAAAGGTATACAATTCATACTTGAAAGCGGATAACGAAAGTCTCCTACGATTCACAAGATTGAAAGCCATACGGCATAAATGCGCCTTAAATAAGATCTTTCTATGTCGTAAGTACTTACAACATGAAAATGCAGAAAAAAATGATTGAAAACAGTGGAAACTGGCCCATTATTCTTTTTCAACCCTTACATAAAACCTAGTGCAGATACGTTAAGAACCCGTATTTATCTATTACGGTGGCCTATAGGCCCTGTAAATACATATTAAAAGGTATACAATTCATACTTGAAAGTGGATTACGAAAGTCTCTTACGATTCACAAGACTGAAAGTCATACGGCATAAATGCGCCTTAAATGATCTTTCTATGTCGTAAGTACTTACAACATGAAAATGCAGAAAAAATGATTGAAAACAAGGGAAACTGGCTCTTATTCTTTTTCCACCCTTTCATAAAACCTAGTGCAGATACGTTAAGAACCCATATTTATCTATTACGGTGGCCTATAGGTAAGGGTCTATTGGCTACTCAAAGGCGGTTTACGAAGTTCTTCTACGATTCACAAGATTGAAATCCAATGACTTAAACGCACTTAAAAAACGGTATTTTCATGTCGTAAGTACTTACAACCTAAAATGCAGGAAAAAATAATTGAAAACAGTGGAAACTGGCTCCTATTTTTCTTTTTCAACCCTTTCATAAAAACCAGTGCAGATACGTTAAGAACACGTATTTATCTATTTATATGGCCTATAGGGCCTTTAAATTCATATTAAAAGGTATACAATTCATACTTGAAAGCGGATAACGAAAGTCTCCTACGATTCACAAGATTGAAAGCCATACGGCATAAATGCGCCTTAAATAAGATCTTTCTATGTCGTAAGTACTTACAACATGAAAATGCAGAAAAAAATGATTGAAAACAGTGGAAACTGGCTCCCATTATTCTTTTTCAACCCTTTCATAAAACCTAGTGCAGATACGTTAAGAACCCGTATTTATCTATTACGGTGGCCTATAGGTAAGGGTCTATTGGCTACTCAAAGGCGGTTTACGAAGTTCTTCTACGATTCACAAGATTGAAATCCAATGACTTAAACGCACTTAAAAAACGGTATTTTCATGTCGTAAGTACTTACAACCTAAAAATGCAGGAAAAATAATTGAAAACAGTGGAAACTGGCTCCTATTTTCTTTTTCAACCCTTTCATAAAAACCAGTGCAGATACGTTAAGAACACGTATTTATCTATTATATGGCCTATAGGGCCTTTAAATTCATATTAAAAGGTATACAATTCATAC
Source organism: Trichogramma dendrolimi (assembly GCA_034770305.1). Lineage (NCBI taxonomy): Eukaryota > Metazoa > Arthropoda > Insecta > Hymenoptera > Trichogrammatidae > Trichogramma > Trichogramma dendrolimi. The sequence continues at coordinate 1,091,374 of JAPMIB010000034.1, read as the reverse complement.
TTGAAAGCGGATAACGAAAGTCTCTTACGATTCACAAGACTGAAAGCCATACGGCATAAATGCGCCTTAAATACGATCTTTCTATGTCGTAAGTACTTACAACATGAAAATGCAGAAAAAATGATTGAAAACAGTGGAAACTGGCTCCCATTATTCTTTTTCAACCCCTACATAAAACCTAGTGCAGATACGTTAAGAACCCGTATTTATCTATCACGGTGGGCTATAGGCCCTGTAAATACATATTAAAAAGGTATACAATTCATACTTGAAAGCGGATAACGAAAGTCTCTTACGATTCACAAGACTGAAAGCCATACGGCATAAATGCGCCTTAAATAAGATCCTTCTATGTCGTAAGTACTTACAACATGAAAATGCGGAAAAAAATGATTGAAAACAGTGGAAACTGGCTCCCATTATTCTTTTTCAACCCTTTCATAAAACCTAGTGCAGATACGTTAAGAACCCGTATTTATCTATTACGGTGGCCTATAGGTAAGGGTCTATTGGCTACTCAAAGGCGGTTTACGAAGTTCTTCTACGATTCACAAGATTGAAATCCATATGACTTAAACGCACTTAAAAAACGGTATTTTCATGTCGTAAGTACTTACAACCTAAAAATGCAGGAAAAATAATTGAAAACAGTGGAAACTGGCTCCTTTTTTCTTTTTCAACCCTTCTATAAAAACCAGTGCAGATACGTTAAGAACACGTATTTATCTATTTATATGGCCTATAGGGCCTTTAAATTCATATTAAAAGGTATACAATTCATACTTGAAAGCGGATAACGAAAGTCTCTACGATTCACAAGATTGAAAGCCATACGGCATAAATGCGCCTTAAATAAGATCTTTCTATGTCGTAAGTACTTACAACATGAAAATGCAGAAAAAAATGATTGAAAACAAGGGAAACTGGCTCCTATTATTCTTTTTCAACCCTTTCATAAAACCTAGTGCAGATACGTTAAGAACCCATATCTATCTATTACGGTGGCCTATAGGTAAGGGTCTATTGGCTACTCAAAGGCGGTTTACGAAGTTCTTCTACGATTCACAAGATTGAAATCCAAATGACTTAAACGCACTTAAAAAACGGTTTTTCATGTCGTAAGTACTTACAACCTAAAAATGCAGGAAAAAATAATTGAAAACAGTGGAAACTGGCTCCTATTTTCTTTTTCAACCCTTTCAAAAAACCAGTGCAGATACGTTAAGAACACGTATTTATTTTTTATATGGCCTATAGGGCCTTTAAATTCATATTAAAAGGTATACAATTCATACTTGAAAGCGGATAACGAAAGTCTCTTACGATTCACAAGACTGAAAGCCATACGGCATAAATGCGCCTTAAATACGATCTTTCTATGTCGTAAGTACTTACAACATGAAAATGAAAAAAATGATTGAAAACAGTGGAAACTGGCTCCCATATTCTTTTCAACCCTTACATAAAACCTAGTGCAGATACGTTAAGAACCCGTATTTATCTATTACGGGGGCTATAGGCCCTGTAAATACATATTAAAAGGTATACAATTCATACTTGAAAGCGGATAACGAAAGTCTTTACGATTCACAAGATTGAAAGCCATACGGCATAAATGCGCCTTAAATAAGATCCTTCTATGTCGTAAGTACTTACAACATGAAAATGCGGAAAAAAATGATTGAAAACAGTGGAAACTGGCTCCCATTATTTTTTCAACCCTTACATAAAACCTAGTGCAGATACGTTAAGAACCCGTATTTATCTATTACGGTGGGCTATAGGCCCTGTAAATACATATTAAAAGGTATACAATTCATACTTGAAAGCGGATAACGAAAGTCTCTTACGTTTCACAAGATTGAAAGCCATACGGCATAAATGCTTCTTAAATAGATCCTTCTATGTCGTAAGTACTTACAACATGAAAATGCGGAAAAAAATGATTGAAAACAGTGGAAACTGGCTCCCATTATTCTTTTTCAACCCTTTCATAAAACCTAGTGCAGATACGTTAAGAACCCATATTTATTTATTACAGTGGCCTATAGGTAAGGGTCTATTGGCTACTCAAAGGCGGTTTACGAAGTTCTTCTACGATTCACAAGATTGAAATCCATATGACTTAAACGCACTTAAAAAACGGTATTTTCATGTCGTAAGTACTTACAACCTAAAAATGCAGGAAAAAATAATTGAAAACAGTGGAAACTGGCTCCTATTTTTCTTTTTCAACCCTTCTTTAAAAACCAGTGCAGATACGTTAAGAACACGTATTTATCTATTTATATGGCCTATAGGGCCTTTAAATTCATATTAAAAGCTATACAATTCATACTTGAAAGCGGATAACGAAAGTCTCCTACGATTCACAAGATTGAAAGCCATACGGCATAAATGCGCCTTAAATAAGATCTTCTATGTCGTAAGTACTTACAACATGAAAATGCGGAAAAAAAATGATTGAAAACAGTGGAAACTGGCTCCATTATTCTTTTTCAACCCTTTCATAAAACCTAGTGCAGATACGTTAAGAACCCGTATTTATCTATTACGGTGGCCTATAGGTAATGGTCTATTGGCTACTCAAAGGCGGTTTACGAAGTTCTTCTACGATTCACAAGATTGAAATCCATATGACTTAAACGCACTTAAAAAACGGTATTTTCATGTCGTAAGTACTTAACACGTATTTATCTATTTATATGGCCTATAGGGCCTTTAAATTCATATTAAAAGGTATACAATTCATACTTGAAAGCGGATAACGAAAGTCTCTTACGATTCACAAGACTGAAAGCCATACGGCATAAATGCGCCTTAAATACGATCTTTCTATGTCGTAAGTACTTACAACATGAAAATGCAGAAAAAAATGATTGAAAACATTGGAAACTGGCTCCCATTATTCTTTTTCAACCCTTACATAAAACCTAGTGCAGATACGTTAAGAACCCATATTTATCTATTACGGTGGCCTATAGGTAAGGGTCTATTGGCTACTCAAAGGCGGTTTACGAAGTTCTTCTACGATTCACAAGATTGAAATCCAAATGACTTAAACGCACTTAAAAAACGGTATTTTCATGTCGTAAGTACTTACAACCTAAAATACAGGAAAATAATTGAAAACAGTGGAAACTGGCTCCTATTTTTCTTTTTCAACCCTTCATAAAACCAGTGCAGATACGTTAAGAACACGTATTTATCTATTTATATGGCCTATAGGGCCTTTAAATTCATATTAAAAGGTATACAATTCATATTGAAAGCGGATAACGAAAGTCTCCTACGATTCACAAGATTGAAAGCCATATAATAAATGCGCCTTAAATAAGATCTTCTATGTCGTAAGTACTTACAACATGAAAATGCAGAAAAAAATGATTGAAAACAAGGGAAACTGGCTCTTATTTTCTTTTTCAACCCTTTCATAAAACCTAGTGCAGATACGTTAAGAACCCGTATTTATCTATTACGGTGGCCTATAGGTAAGGGTCTATTGGCTACTCAAAGGCGGTTTACGAAGTTCTTCTACGATTCACAAGATTGAAATCCAAATGACTTAAACGCACTTAAAAAACGGTATTTTCATGTCGTAAGTACTTACAACCTAAAAATGCAGGAAAAAATAATTGAAAACAGTGGAAACTGGCTCCTATTTTTCTTTTTCAACCCTTTCATAAAAAACCAGTGCAGATACGTTAAGAACACGTATTTATCTATTTATTGGCCTATAGGGCCTTTAAATTCATATTAAAAGGTATACAATTCATACTTGAAAGCGGATAACGAAAGTCTCTTACGATTCACAAGACTGAAAGCCATACGGCATAAATGCGCCTTAAATACGATCTTTCTATGTCGTAAGTACTTACAACATGAAAATGCAGAAAAAAATGATTGAAAACAGTGGAAACTGGCTCCCATTATTCTTTTTCAACCCTTACATAAAACCTAGTGCAGATACGTTAAGAACCCGTATTTATCTATTACGGTGGGCTATAGGCCCTGTAAATACATATTAAAAGGTATACAATTCATACTTGAAAGCGGATAACGAAAGTCTCTTACGATTCACAAGATTGAAAGCCATACGGCATAAATGCGCCTTAAATAGATCCTTCTATGTCGTAAGTACTTACAACATGAAAATGCGGAAAAAAATGATTGAAAACAGTGGAAACTGGCTCCCATTCTTTTTTCAACCCTTTCATAAAACCTAGTGCAGATACGTTAAGAACCCGTATTTATCTATTACGGTGGCCTATAGGTAAGGGTCTATTGGCTACTCAAAGGCGGTTTACGAAGTTCTTCTACGATTCACAAGATTGAAATCCATATGACTTAAACGCACTTAAAAAACGGTATTTTCATGTCGTAAGTACTTACAACCTAAAAATGCAGGAAAAAATAATTGAAAACAGTGGAAACTGGCTCCTTTTTTTCTTTTTCAACCCTTCTATAAAAACCAGTGCAGATACGTTAAGAACACGTATTTATCTATTTATATGGCCTATAGGGCCTTTAAATTCATATTAAAAGGTATACAATTCATACTTGAAAGCGGATAACGAAAGTCTCCTACGATTCACAAGATTGAAAGCCATACGGCATAAATGCGCCTTAAATAAGATCTTTCTATGTCGTAAGTACTTACAACATGAAAATGCAGAAAAAAATGATTGAAAACAAGGGAAACTGGCTCCTATTATTCTTTTTCAACCCTTTCATAAAACCTAGTGCAGATACGTTAAGAACCCATATCTATCTATTACGGTGGCCTATAGGTAAGGGTCTATTGGCTACTCAAAGGCGGTTTACGAAGTTCTTCTACGATTCACAAGATTGAAATCCAAATGACTTAAACGTACTTAAAAAACGGTTTTTTCATGTCGTAAGTACTTACAACCTAAAAATGCAGGAAAAAATAATTGAAAACAGTGGAAACTGGCTCCTATTTTTCTTTTTCAACCCTTCATAAAACCAGTGCAGATACGTTAAGAACACGTATTATTTATTTATATGGCCTATAGGGCCTTTAAATTCATATTAAAAGGTATACAATTCATACTTGAAAGCGGATAACGAAAGTCTCTTACGATTCACAAGACTGAAAGCCATACGGCATAAATGCGCCTTAAATACGATCTTTCTATGTCGTAAGTACTTACAACATGAAAATGCAGAAAAAAATGATTGAAAACAGTGGAAACTGGCTCCCATTATTCTTTTTCAACCCTTACATAAAACCTAGTGCAGATACGTTAAGAACCCGTATTTATCTATTACGGTGGGCTATAGGCCCTGTAAATACATATTAAAAGGTATACAATTCATACTTGAAAGCGGATAACGAAAGTCTCTTACGATTCACAAGATTGAAAGCCATACGGCATAAATGCGCCTTAAATAAGATCCTTCTATGTCGTAAGTACTTACAACATGAAAATGCGGAAAAAATGATTGAAAACAGTGGAAACTGGCTCCCATTATTCTTTTTCAACCCTTACATAAAACCTAGTGCAGATACGTTAAGAACCCGTATTTATCTATTACGGTGGGCTATAGGCCCTGTAAATACATATTAAAAGGTATACAATTCATACTTGAAAGCGGATAACGAAAGTCTCTTACGTTTCACAAGATTGAAAGCCATACGGCATAAATGCTTCTTAAATAAGATCCTTCTATGTCGTAAGTACTTACAACATGAAATGCGGAAAAAAATGATTGAAAACAGTGGAAACTGGCTCCCATTATTCTTTTTCAACCCTTTCATAAAACCTAGTGCAGATACGTTAAGAACCCATATTTATTTATTACAGTGGCCTATAGGTAAGGGTCTATTGGCTACTCAAAGGCGGTTTACGAAGTTCTTCTACGATTCACAAGATTGAAATCCATATGACTTAAACGCACTTAAAAAACGGTATTTTCATGTCGTAAGTACTTACAACCTAAAAATGCAGGAAAAAATAATTGAAAACAGTGGAAACTGGCTCCTATTTTTCTTTTTCAACCCTTCTTTAAAAACCAGTGCAGATACGTTAAGAACACGTATTTATCTATTTATATGGCCTATAGGGCCTTTAAATTCATATTAAAAGCTATACAATTCATACTTGAAAGCGGATAACGAAAGTCTCCTACGATTCACAAGATTGAAAGCCATACGGCATAAATGCGCCTTAAATAAGATCTTTCTATGTCGTAAGTAATTACAACATGAAAATGCAGAAAAAAATGATTGAAAACAAGGGAAACTGGCTCCTATTATTCTTTTTCAACCCTTTCATAAAACCTAGTGCAGATACGTTAAGAACCCGTATTTATCTATTACGGTGGCCTATAGGTAATGGTCTATTGTCTACTCAAAGGCGGTTTACGAAGTTCTTCTACGATTCACAAGATTGAAATCCATATGACTTAAACGCACTTAAAAACGGTATTTTCATGTCGTAAGTACTTAACACGTATTTATCTATTTATATGGCCTATAGGGCCTTTAAATTCATATTAAAAGGTATACATTCATACTTGAAAGCGGATAACGAAAGTCTCTTACGATTCACAAGACTGAAACCATACGGCATAAATGCGCCTTAAATACGATCTTTCTATGTCGTAAGTACTTACAACATGAAAATGCAGAAAAAATGATTGAAAACATTGGAAACTGGCTCCCATTATTCTTTTTCAACCCTTACATAAAACCTAGTGCAGATACGTTAAGAACCCATATTTATCTATTACGGTGGCCTATAGGTAAGGGTCTATTGGCTACTCAAAGGCGGTTTACGAAGTTCTTCTACGATTCACAAGATTGAAATCCAAATGACTTAAACGCACTTAAAAAACGGTATTTTCATGTCGTAAGTACTTACAACCTAAAAATGCAGGAAAAAATAATTGAAAACAGTGGAAACTGGCTCCTATTTTCTTTTTCAACCCTTTCATAAAAACCAGTGCAGATACGTTAAGAACACGTATTTATCTATTTATATGGCCTATAGGGCCTTTAAATTCATATTGAAAGGTATACAATTCATACTTGAAAGCGGATAACGAAAGTCTCCTACGATTCACAAGATTGAAAGCCATATATATAATATGCGCCTTAAATAAGATCCTTCTATGTCGTAAGTACTTACAACATGAAAATGCAGAAAAAAATGATTGAAAACAGGGAAACTGGCTCTATTATTCTTTTTCAACCCTTTTATAAAACCTAGTGCAGATACGTTAAAACCCATATTTATCTATTACGGTGGCCTATAGGTAAGGGTCTATTGGCTACTCAAAGGCGGTTTACGAAGTCTTCTACGATTCACAAGATTGAAATCCATATGACTTAAACGCACTTAAAAAACGGTATTTTCATGTCGTAAGTACTTACAACCTAAAATGCAGGAAAAAATAATTGAAAACAGTGGAAACTGGCTCCTTTTTTCTTTTTCAACCCTTCATAAAAACCAGTGCAGATACGTTAAGAACACGTATTTATCTATTTATGGCCTATAGGGCCTTTAAATTCATATTAAAAGGTACAATTCATACTTGAAAGCGGATAACGAAAGTCTCCTACGATTCACAAGATTGAAAGCCATACGGCATAAATGCGCCTTAAATAAGATCTTTCTATGTCGTAAGTACTTACAACATGAAAATGCAGAAAAAAATGATTGAAAACAAGGGAAACTGGCTCCTATTATTCTTTTTCAACCCTTTCATAAAACCTAGTGCAGATACGTTAGAACCCATATATCTATTACGGTGGCCTATAGGTAAGGGTCTATTGGCTACTCAAAGGCGGTTTACGAAGTTCTTCTACGATTCACAAGATTGAAATCCAAATGACTTAAACGCACTTAAAAAACGGTATTTTCATGTCGTAAGTACTTACAACCTAAAAATGCAGGAAAAAATAATTGAAAACAGTGGAAACTGGCTCCTATTTTTCTTTTTCAACCCTTTCATAAAAACCAGTGCAGATACGTTAAGAACACGTATTTATCTATTTATATGGCCTATAGGGCCTTTAAATTCATATTAAAAGGTATACAATTCATACTTGAAAGCGGATAACGAAAGTCTCTACGATTCACAAGACTGAAAGCCATACGGCATAAATGCGCCTTAAATACGATCTTTCTATGTCGTAAGTACTTACAACATGAAAATGCAGAAAAAATGATTGAAAACAGTGGAAACTGGCTCCCATTATTCTTTTTCAACCCTACATAAAACCTAGTGCAGATACGTTAAGAACCCGTATTTATCTATACGGTGGCTATAGGCCCTGTAAATACATATTAAAAGGTATACAATTCATACTTGAAAGCGGATAACGAAAGTCTCTTACGATTCACAAGATTGAAAGCCATACGGCATAAATGCGCCTTAAATAAGATCCTTCTATGTCGTAAGTACTTACAACATGAAAATGCGGAAAAAAATGATTGAAAACAGTGGAAACTGGCTCCCATTATTCTTTTTCAACCCTTTCATAAAACCTAGTGCAGATACGTTAAGAACCCATATTTATCTATTACGGTGGCCTATAGGTAAGGGTCTATTGGCTACTCAAAGGCGGTTTACGAAGTTCTTTACGATTCACAAGATTGAAATCCATATGACTTAAACGCACTTAAAAAACGGTATTTTCATGTCGTAAGTACTTACAACCTAAAAATGCAGGAAAAAATAATTGAAAACAGTGGAAACTGGCTCCTTTTTTTCTTTTTCAACCCTTCTATAAAAACCAGTGCAGATACGTTAAGAACACGTATTTATCTATTTATATGGCCTATAGGGCCTTTAAATTCATATTAAAAGGTATACAATTCATACTTGAAAGCGGATAACGAAAGTCTCCTACGATTCACACGATTGAAAGCCATACGGCATAAATGCGCCTTAAATAAGATCTTTCTATGTCGTAAGTACTTACAACATAAAAATGCAGAAAAAAATGATTGAAAACAAGGGAAACTGGCTCCTATTATTCTTTTCAACCCTTTCATAAAACCTAGTGCAGATACGTTAAGAACCCGTATTTATCTATTACGGTGGCCTATAGGTAAGGGTCTATTGGCTACTCAAAGGCGGTTTACGAAGTTCTTCTACGATTCACAAGATTGAAATCCATATGACTTAAACGCACTTAAAAAACGGTATTTTCATGTCGTAAGTACTTACAACCTAAAAATGCAGGAAAAAATAATTGAAAACAGTGAAAACTGGCTCCTATTTTTCTTTTTCAACCCTTTCATAAAAACCAGTGCAGATACGTTAAGAAGACGTATTTATCTATTTATATGGCCTATAGGGCCTTTAAATTCATATTAAAAGGTATACAATTCATACTTGAAAGCGGTTTACGAAGTTCTTCTACGATTCACAAGATTGAAATCCATATGACTTAAACGCACTTAAAAACGGTATTTTCATGTCGTAAGTACTTACAACCTAAAAATGCAGGAAAAATAATTGAAAACAGTGGAAACTGGCTCCTATTTTTCTTTTTCAACCCTTTCATAAAAACCAGTGCAGATACGTTAAGAAGATTTATCTATTATTTATGGCCTATAGGGCCTTTAAATTCATATTAAAAGGTATACAATTCATACTTGAAGCGGATAACGAAAGTCTCCTACGATTCACAAGATTGAAAGCCATACGGCATAAATGCGCCTTATGAGATCTTCTATGTCGTAAGTACTTACAACATGAAAATGCGGAAAAAAAATGATTGAAAACAGTGGAAACTGGCTCCCATTATTCTTTTTCAACCCTTACATAAAACCTAGTGCAGATACGTTAAGAACCCGTATTTATCTATTACGGTGGGCTATAGGCCCTGTAAATACATATTAAAAGGTATACAATTCATACTTGAAAGCGGATAACGAAAGTCTCTTACGTTCACAAGATTGAAAGCCATACGGCATAAATGCGCCTTAAATAAGATCCTTCTATGTCGTAAGTACTTACAACATGAAAATGCGGAAAAAAATGATTGAAAACAGTGGAAACTGGCTCCCATTATTCTTTTTCAACCCTTTCATAAAACCTAGTGCAGATACGTTAAGAACCCATATTTATCTATTACGGTGGCCTATAGGTAAGGGTCTATTGGCTACTCAAAGGCGGTTTACGAAGTTCTTTACGATTCACAAGATTGAAATCCATATGACTTAAACGCACTTAAAAAATTTTCATGTCGTAAGTACTTACAACCTAAAAATGCAGGAAAAAATAATTGAAAACAGTGGAAACTGGCTCCTATTTTTCTTTTTCAACCCTTCTATAAAAACCAGTGCAGATACGTTAAGAACACGTATTTATCTATTTATATGGCCTATAGGGCCTTTAAATTCATATTAAAAGGTATACAATTCATACTTGAAAGCGGATAACGAAAGTCTCCTACGATTCACAGATTGAAAGCCATACGGCATAAATGCGCCTTAAATAAGATCTTTCTATGTCGTAAGTACTTACAACATAAAATGCAAAAAAATGATTGAAAACAAGGGAAACTGGCTCCTATTATTCTTTTTCAACCCTTTCATAAAACCTAGTGCAGATACGTTAAGAACCCGTATTTATCTATTACGGTGGCCTATAGGTAAGGGTCTATTGGCTACTCAAAGGCGGTTTACGAAGTTCTTCTACGATTCACAAGATTGAAATCCATATGACTTAAACGCACTTAAAAAACGGTATTTTCATGTCGTAAGTACTTACAACCTAAAAATGCAGGAAAAAATAATTGAAAACAGTGAAACTGGCTCCTATTTTTCTTTTTCAACCCTTTCATAAAAACCAGTGCAGATACGTTAAGAAGACGTATTTATCTATTTTATGGCCTATAGGGCCTTTAAATTCATATTAAAAGGTATACAATTCATACTTGAAAGCGGTTTACGAAGTTCTTCTACGATTCACAAGATTGAAATCCATATGACTTAAACGCACTTAAAAACGTATTTTCATGTCGTAAGTACTTACAACCTAAAAATGCAGGAAAAAATAATTGAAAACAGTGAAACTGGCTCCTTTTTCTTTTTCAACCCTTTCATAAAACCAGTGCAGATACGTTAAGAACACGTATTTATCTATTATATGGCCTATAGGGCCTTTAAATTCATATTAAAAGGTATACAATTCATACTTGAAGCGGATAACGAAAGTCTCCTACGATTCACAAGATTGAAAGCCATACGGCATAAATGCGCCTTATGAGATCTTTCTATGTCGTAAGTACTTACAACATGAAAATGCGGAAAAAATGATTGAAAACAGTGGAAACTGGCTCCCATTATTCTTTTTCAACCCTTACATAAAACCTAGTGCAGATACGTTAAGAACCCGTATTTATCTATTACGGTGGGCTATAGGCCCTGTAAATACATATTAAAAGGTATACAATTCATACTTGAAAGCGGATAACGAAAGTCTCTTACGTTTCACAAGATTGAAAGCCATACGGCATAAATGCGCCTTAAATAAGATCCTTCTATGTCGTAAGTACTTACAACATGAAAATGCGGAAAAAAATGATTGAAAACAGTGGAAACTGGCTCCCATTATTCTTTTTCAACCCTTTCATAAAACCTAGTGCAGATACGTTAAGAACCCATATTTATCTATTACGGTGGCCTATAGGTAAGGGTCTATTGGCTACTCAAAGGCGGTTTACGAAGTTCTTCTACGATTCACAAGATTGAAATCCAAATGACTTAAACGCACTTAAAAAACGGTATTTTCATGTCGTAAGTACTTACAACCTAAAATACAGGAAAAAATAATTGAAAACAGTGGAAACTGGCTCCTATTTTCTTTTTCAACCCTTCATAAAAACCAGTGCAGATACGTTAAGAACACGTATTTATCTATTTATATGGCCTATAGGGCCTTTAAATTCATATTAAAAGGTATACAATTCATACTTGAAAGCGGATAACGAAAGTCTCCTACGATTCACAAGATTGAAAGCCATACGGCATAAATGCGCCTTAAATAAGATCTTTCTATGTCGTAAGTACTTACAACATGAAAATGCAAAAAAAAATGATTGAAAACAGTGGAAACTGGCTCCCATTATTCTTTTTCAACCCTTACATAAAACCTAGTGCAGATACGTTAAGAACCCGTATTTATCTATTACGGTGGACTATAGGTAAGGGTCTATTGGCTACTCAAAGGCGGTTTACGAAGTTCTTCTACGATTCACAAGATTGAAATCCATATGACTTAAACGCACTTAAAAAACGGTATTTTCATGTCGTAAGTACTTACAACCTAAAAATGCAGGAAAAAATAATTGAAAACAGTGGAAACTGGCTCCTATTTTTCTTTTTCAACCCTTTCATAAAAACCAGTGCAGATACGTTAAGAACCCGTATTTATCTATTACGGTGGGCTATAGGCCCTGTAAATACATATTAAAAGGTATACAATTCATACTTGAAAGCGGATAACGGAAGTCTCTTACGATTCACAAGATTGAAAGCCATACGGCATAAATGCGCCTTAAATAAGATCTTTCTATGTCGTAAGTACTTACAACATGAAAATGCAGAAAAAAATGATTGAAAACAAGGGAAACTGGCTCCTATTATTTTTTTTCAACCCTTTCATAAAACCTAGTGCAGATACGTTAAGAACACGTATTTATCTATTTATATGGCCTATAGGGCCTTTAAATTCATATTAAAAGGTATACAATTCATACTTGAAAGCGGTTTACGAAGTTCTTCTACGATTCACAAGTTTGAAATCCATATGACTTAAACGCACTTAAAAACGGTATTTTCATGTCGTAAGTACTTACAACCTAAAAATGCAGAAAAAAATGATTGAAAACAAGGGAAACTGGCTCCTATTATTTTTTTCAACCCTTTCATAAAAACCAGTGCAGATACGTTAAGAAGACGTATTTATCTATTTATATGGCCTATAGGGCCTTTAAATTCATATTAAAAGGTATACACATACTTGAAGGCGGATAACGAAAGTCTCCTACGATTCACAAGATTGAAAGCCATACGGCATAAATGCGCCTTAAATAGATCTTTCTATGTCGTAAGTACTTACAAATGAAAATGCGGAAAAAAATGATTGAAAACAGTGGAAACTGGCTCCCATTATTCTTTTTCAACCCTTACATAAAACCTAGTGCAGATACGTTAAGAACCCGTATTTATCTATTACGGTGGGCTATAGGCCCTGTAAACATATTAAAAGGTATACAATTCATACTTGAAAGCGGATAACGAAAGTCTCTTACGTTTCACAAGATTGAAAGCCATACGGCATAAATGCGCCTTAAATAAGATCCTTCTATGTCGTAAGTACTTACAACCTAAAATACAGGAAAAAATAATTGAAAACAGTGGAAACTGGCTCCTATTTTTCTTTTTCAACCCTTTCATAAAAACCAGTGCAGATACGTTAAGAACACGTATTTATCTATTTATGGCCTATAGGGCCTTTAAATTCATATTAAAAGGTATACAATTCATACTTGAAAGCGGATAACGAAAGTCTCCTACGATTCACAAGATTGAAAGCCATACGGCATAAATGCGCCTTAAATAAGATCTTTCTATGTCGTAAGTACTTACAACATGAAAATGCAGAAAAAAATGATTGAAAACAGTGGAAACTGGCTCCCATTATTCTTTTTCAACCCTTATAAAACCTAGTGCAGATACGTTAAGAACCCGTATTTATCTATTACGGTGGCTATAGGCCCTGTAAATACATATTAAAAGGTATACAATTCATACTTGAAAGCGGATACGAAAGTCTCTACGATTCACAAGATTGAAAGCCATACGGCATAAATGCGCCTTAAATAAGATCCTTCTATGTCGTAAGTACTTACAACATGAAAATGCGGAAAAAAATGATTGAAAACAGTGGAAACTGGCTCCCATTATTCTTTTTCAACCCTTTCATAAAACCTAGTGCAGATACGTTAAGAACCCGTATTTATCTATTACGGTGGCCTATAGGCCCTGTAAATACATATTAAAAGGTATACAATTCATACTTGAAAGTGGATTACGAAAGTCTCTTACGATTCACAAGACTGAAAGTCATACGGCATAAATGCGCCTTAAATACGATCTTTCTATGTCGTAAGTACTTACAACATGAAAATGCAGAAAAAAATGATTGAAAACAAGGGAAACTGGCTCTTATTATTCTTTTTCAACCCTTTCATAAAACCTAGTGCAGATACGTTAAGAACCCGTATTTATCTATTACGGTGGCCTATAGGTAAGGGTCTATTGGCTACTCAAAGGCGGTTTACGAAGTTCTTCTACGATTCACAAGATTGAAATCCATATGACTTAAACGCACTTAAAAAACGGTATTTTCATGTCGTAAGTACTTACAACCTAAAAATGCAGGAAAAAATAATTGAAAACAGTGGAAACTGGCTCCTATTTTTCTTTTTCAACCCTTCATAAAAACCAGTGCAGATACGTTAAGAACACGTATTTATCTATTTATATGGCCTATAGGGCCTTTAAATTCATATTAAAAGGTATACAATTCATACTTGAAGCGGATAACGAAAGTCTCCTACGATTCACAAGATTGAAAGCCATACGGCATAAATGCGCCTTAAATAGATCTTTCTATGTCGTAAGTACTTACAACATGAAAATGCGAAAAAAATGATTGAAAACAGTGGAAACTGGCTCCCATTATTCTTTTTCAACCCTTACATAAAACCTAGTGCAGATACGTTAAGAACCCGTATTTATCTATTACGGTGGGCTATAGGCCCTGTAAATACATATTAAAAGGTATACAATTCATACTTGAAAGCGGATAACGAAAGTCTCTTACGTTTCACAAGATTGAAAGCCATACGGCATAAATGCGCCTTAAATAAGATCTTCTATGTCGTAAGTACTTACAACATGAAAATGCGGAAAAAAATGATTGAAAACAGTGGAAACTGGCTCCCATTATTCTTTTTCAACCCTTTATAAAACCTAGTGCAGATACGTTAAGAACCCATATTTATCTATTACGGTGGCCTATAGGTAAGGGTCTATTGGCTACTCAAAGGCGGTTTACGAAGTTCTTCTACGATTCACAAGATTGAAATCCAAATGACTTAAACGCACTTAAAAAACGGTATTTTCATGTCGTAAGTACTTACAACCTAAAATACAGGAAAAAATAATTGAAAACAGTGGAAACTGGCTCCTATTTTTCTTTTTCAACCCTTTCATAAAACCAGTGCAGATACGTTAAGAACACGTATTTATCTATTTATATGGCCTATAGGGCCTTTAAATTCATATTAAAAGGTATACAATTCATACTTGAAAGCGGATAACGAAAGTCTCCTACGATTCACAAGATTGAAAGCCATACGGCATAAATGCGCCTTAAATAAGATCTTTCTATGTCGTAAGTACTTACAACATGAAAATGCAAAAAAAAAGATTGAAAACAGTGGAAACTGGCTCCCATTATTCTTTTTAACCCTTACATAAAACCTAGTGCAGATACGTTAAGAACCCGTATTTATCTATTACGGTGGCCTATAGGTAAGGGTCTATTGGCTACTCAAAGGCGGTTTACGAAGTTCTTCTACGATTCACAAGATTGAAATCCATATGACTTAAACGCACTTAAAAAACGGTATTTTCATGTCGTAAGTACTTACAACCTAAAATGCAGGAAAAAATAATTGAAAACAGTGGAAACTGGCTCCTATTTTTCTTTTTCAACTTTTTCAACCCTTTCATAAAAACCAGTGCAGATACGTTAAGAACCCGTATTTATCTATTACGGTGGGCTATAGGCCCTGTAAATACATATTAAAAGGTATACAATTCATACTTGAAAGCGGATAACGGAAGTCTCTTACGATTCACAAGATTGAAAGCCATACGGCATAAATGCGCCTTAAATAAGATCTTTCTATGTCGTAAGTACTTACAACATGAAAATGCAGAAAAAAATGATTGAAAACAAGGGAAACTGGCTCCTATTATTTTTTTTCAACCCTTTCATAAAACCTAGTGCAGATACGTTAAGAACACGTATTTATCTATTTATATGGCCTATAGGGCCTTTAAATTCATATTAAAAGGTATACAATTCATACTTGAAAGCGGTTTACGAAGTTCTTCTACGATTCACAAGATTGAAATCCATATGACTTAAACGCACTTAAAAAACGGTATTTTCATGTCGTAAGTACTTACAACCTAAAAATGCAGAAAAAAATGATTGAAAACAAGGGAAACTGGCTCCTATTATTTTTTTTCAACCCTTTCATAAAAACCAGTGCAGATACGTTAAGAAGACGTATTTATCTATTTATATGGCCTATAGGGCCTTTAAATTCATATTAAAAGGTATACAATTCATACTTGAAGGCGGATAACGAAAGTCTCCTACGATTCACAAGATTGAAAGCCATACGGCATAAATGCGCCTTAAATGAGATCTTTCTATGTCGTAAGTACTTACAAAATGAAAATGCGGAAAAAAATGATTGAAAACAGTGGAAACTGGCTCCCATTATTCTTTTTCAACCCTTACATAAAACCTAGTGCAGATACGTTAAGAACCCGTATTTATCTATTACGGTGGGCTATAGGCCCTGTAAATACATATTAAAAGGTATACAATTCATACTTGAAAGCGGATAACGAAAGTCTCTTACGTTTCACAAGATTGAAAGCCATACGGCATAAATGCGCCTTAAATAAGATCCTTCTATGTCGTAAGTACTTACATCATGAAAATGCGGAAAAAAATGATTGAAAACAGTGGAAACTGGCTCCCATTATTCTTTTTCCACCCTTTCATAAAACCTAGTGCAGATACGTTAAGAACCCATATTTATCTATTACGGTGGCCTATAGGTAAGGGTCTATTGGCTACTCAAAGGCGGTTTACGAAGTTCTTCTACGATTCACAAGATTGAAATCCAAATGACTTAAACGCACTTAAAAAACGGTATTTTCATGTCGTAAGTACTTACAACCTAAAATACAGGAAAAAATAATTGAAAACAGTGGAAACTGGCTCCTATTTTTCTTTTTCAACCCTTTCATAAAAACCAGTGCAGATACGTTAAGAACACGTATTTATCTATTTATATGGCCTATAGGGCCTTTAAATTCATATTAAAAGGTATACAATTCATACTTGAAAGCGGATAACGAAAGTCTCCTACGATTCACAAGATTGAAAGCCATACGGCATAAATGCGCCTTAAATAAGATCTTTCTATGTCGTAAGTACTTACAACATGAAAATGCAGAAAAAAATGATTGAAAACAGTGGAAACTGGCTCCCATTATTCTTTTTCAACCCTTACATTAAAACCTAGTGCAGATACGTTAAGAACCCGTATTTATCTATTACGGTGGACTATAGGCCCTGTAAATAAATATTAAAAGGTATACAATTCATACTTGAAAGCGGATAACGAAAGTCTCTTACGATTCACAAGATTGAAAGCCATACGGCATATATGCGCCTTAAATAAGATCCTTCTATGTCGTAAGTACTTACAACATGAAAATGCGGAAAAAAATGATTGAAAACAGTGGAAACTGGCTCCCATTATTCTTTTTCAACCCTTTCATAAAACCTAGTGCAGATACGTTAAGAACCCGTATTTATCTATTACGGTGGCCTATAGGCCCTGTAAATACATATTAAAAGGTATACAATTCATACTTGAAAGTGGATTACGAAAGTCTCTTGCGATTCACAAGACTGAAAGTCATACGGCATAAATGCGCCTTAAATAACATCTTTCTATGTCGTAAGTACTTACAACATGAAAATGCGGAAAAAAATGATTGAAAACAGTGGAAACTGGCTCCCATTTTTCTTTTTCAACCCTTCTATAAAAACCAGTGCAGATACGTTAAGAACACGTATTTATCTATTTATATGGCCTATAGGGCCTTTAAATTCATATTAAAAGGTATACAATTCATACTTGAAAGCGGATAACGAAAGTCTCCTACGATTCACAAGATTGAAAGCCATACGGCATAAATGCACCTTAAATAAGATCTTTCTATGTCGTAAGTACTTACAACATGAAAATGCAGAAAAAAATAATTGAAAACAGTGGAAACTGGCTCCCATTATTCTTTTTCAACCCTTACATAAAACCTAGTGCAGATACGTTAAGAACCCGTATTTATCTATTACGGTGGCCTATAGGTAAGGGTCTATTGGCTACTCAAAGGCGGTTTACGAAGTTCTTCTACGATTCACAAGATTGAAATCCATATGACTTAAACGCACTTAAAAAACGGTATTTTCATGTCGTAAGTACTTACAACCTAAAAATGCAGGAAAAAATAATTGAAAACAGTGGAAACTGGCTCCTATTTTTCTTTTCAACCCTTTCATAAAACCAGTGCAGATACGTTAAGAACACGTATTTATCTATTATATGGCCTATAGGGCCTTTAAATTCATATTAAAAGGTATACAATTCATACTTGAAAGCGGATAACGAAAGTCTCTTACGATTCACAAGACTGAAAGCCATACGGCATAAATGCGCCTTAAATACGATCTTTCTAGTCGTAAGTACTTACAACATGAAAATGCAGAAAAAAATGATTGAAAACAGTGGAAACTGGCTCCCATTATTCTTTTTCAACCCTTTCATAAAACCTAGTGCAGATACGTTAAGAACACGTATTTATCTATTATATGGCCTATAGGGCCTTTAAATTCATATTAAAAGGTATACAATTCATACTTGAAAGCGGATAACGAAAGTCTCCTACGATTCACAAGATTGAAAGCCATACGGCATAAATGCGCCTTAAATAAGATCCTTCTATGTCGTAAGTACTTACAACATGAAAATGCGGAAAAAAATGATTGAAAACAGTGGAAACTGGCTCCCATTATTCTTTTTCAACCCTTTCATAAAACCTAGTGCAGATACGTTAAGAACCCGTATTTATCTATTACGGTGGCCTATAGGCCCTGTAAATACATATTAAAAGGTATACAATTCATACTTGAAAGTGGATTACGAAAGTCTCTTACGATTCACAAGACTGAAAGTCATACGGCATAAATGCGCCTTAAATAACATCCTTCTATGTCGTAAGTACTTACAACATGAAAATGCGGAAAAAAATGATTGAAAACAGTGGAAACTGGCTCCCATTTTTCTTTTTCAACCCTTCTATAAAAACCAGTGCAGATACGTTAAGAACACGTATTATCTATTTATGGCCTATAGGGCCTTTAAATTCATATTAAAAGGTATACAATTCATACTTGAAAGCGGATAACGAAGTCTCCTACGATTCACAAGATTGAAAGCCATACGGCATAAATGCACCTTAAATAAGATCTTTCTATGTCGTAAGTACTTACAACATGAAAATGCAGAAAAAATAATTGAAAACAGTGGAAACTGGCTCCCATTATTCTTTTTCAACCCTTACATAAAACCTAGTGCAGATACGTTAAGAACCCGTATTTATCTATTACGGTGGGCTATAGGCCCTGTAAATACATAAAAAAAGGTATACAATTCATACTTGAAAGTGGATTACGAAAGTCTCTTACGATTCACAAGACTGAAAGCCATACGGCATAAATGCGCCTTAAATACGATCTTTCTATGTCGTAAGTACTTACAACATGAAAATGCAGAAAAAAATGATTGAAAACAGTGGAAACTGGCTCCCATTATTCTTTTTCAACCCTTTCATAAAACCTAGTGCAGATACGTTAAGAACCCGTATTTATCTATTACGGTGGCCTATAGGTAAGGGTCTATTGGCTACTCAAAGGCGGTTTACGAAGTTCTTCTACGATTCACAAGATTGAAATCCATATGACTTAAACGCACTTAAAAAACGGTATTTTCATGTCGTAAGTACTTACAACCTAAAATACAGGAAAAAATAATTGAAAACAGTGGAAACTGGCTCCTATTTTTCTTTTTCAACCCTTTCATAAAAACCAGTGCAGATACGTTAAGAACACGTATTTATCTATTATATGGCCTATAGGGCCTTTAAATTCATATTAAAAGGTATACAATTCATACTTGAAAGCGGATAACGAAAGTCTCCTACGATTCACAAGATTGAAAGCCATACGGCATAAATGCGCCTTAAATAAGATCTTTCTATGTCGTAAGTACTTACAACATGAAAATGCAGAAAAAAATGATTGAAAACAAGGGAAACTGGCTCCTATTATTCTTTTTCAACCCTTTCATAAAACCTAGTGCAGATACGTTAAGAACCCGTATTTATCTATTACGGTGGCCTATAGGTAAGGGTCTATTGGCTACTCAAAGGCGGTTTACGAAGTTCTTCTACGATTCACAAGATTGAAATCCATATGACTTAAACGCACTTAAAAAACGGTATTTTCATGTCGTAAGTACTTACAACCTAAAATACAGGAAAAAATAATTGAAAACAGTGGAAACTGGCTCCTATTTTTCTTTTTCAACCCTTTCATAAAAACCAGTGCAGATACGTTAAGAACACGTATTTATCTATTTATATGGCCTATAGGGCCTTTAAATTCATATTAAAAGGTATACAATTCATACTTGAAAGCGGATAACGAAAGTCTCCTACGATTCACAAGATTGAAAGCCATATAATATAATATGCGCCTTAAATAAGATCCTTCTATGTCGTAAGTACTTACAACATGAAAATGCGGAAAAAAATAATTGAAAACAGTGGAAACTGACTCCTATTTTTCTTTTTCAACCCTTTCATAAAAACCAGTGCAGATACGTTAAGAACACGTATTTATCTATTTATATGGCCTATAGGGCCTTTAAATTCATATTAAAAGGTATACAATTCATACTTGAAAGCGGATAACGAAAGTCTCCTACGATTCACAAGATTGAAAGCCATACGGCATAAATGCACCTTAAATAAGATCTTTCTATGTCGTAAGTACTTACAACATGAAAATGCAGAAAAAAATAATTGAAAACAGTGGAAACTGGCTCCCATTATTCTTTTTCAACCCTTACATAAAACCTAGTGCAGATACGTTAAGAACCCGTATTTATCTATTACGGTGGGCTATAGGCCCTAAAAATACATAAAAAAAGGTATACAATTCATACTTGAAAGTGGATTACGAAAGTCTCTTACGATTCACAAGACTGAAAGCCATACGGCATAAATGCGCCTTAAATACGATCTTTCTATGTCGTAAGTACTTACAACATGAAAATGCAGAAAAAAATGATTGAAAACAGTGGAAACTGGCTCCCATTATTCTTTTTCAACCCTTTCATAAACCTAGTGCAGATACGTTAAGAACCCGTATTTATCTATTACGGTGGCCTATAGGTAAGGGTCTATTGGCTACTCAAAGGCGGTTTACGAAGTTCTTCTACGATTCACAAGATTGAAATCCATATGACTTAAGCGCACTTAAAAAACGGTATTTTCATGTCGTAAGTACTTACAACCTAAAAAGCAGGAAAAATAATTGAAAACAGTGGAAACTGGCTCCTATTTTTCTTTTTCAACCCTTTCATAAAACCAGTGCAGATACGTTAAGAACACGTATTTATCTATTTATATGGCCTATAGGGCCTTTAAATTCATATTAAAAGGTATACAATTCATACTTGAAAGCGGATAACGAAAGTCTCCTACGATTCACAAGATTAAAGCCATACGGCATAAATGCGCCTTAAATAAGATCTTTCTATGTCGTAAGTACTTACAACATGAAAATGCAGAAAAAAATGATTGAAAACAGTGGAAACTGGCTCCCATTATTCTTTTTCAACCCTTACATAAAACCTAGTGCAGATACGTTAAGAACCCGTATTTATCTATTACGGTGGGCTATAGGCCCTGTAAATACATATTAAAAGGTATACAATTCATACTTGAAAGCGGATAACGAAAGTCTCTTACGATTCACAAGATTGAAAGCCATACGGCATAAATGCGCCTTAAATAAGATCCTTCTATGTCGTAAGTACTTACAACATGAAAATGCGGAAAAAAATGATTGAAAACAGTGGAAACTGGCTCCCATTATTCTTTTTCAACCCTTTCATAAAACCTAGTGCAGATACGTTAAGAACCCGTATTTATCTATTACGGTGGCCTATAGGCCCTGTAAATACATATTAAAAGGTATACAATTCATACTTGAAAGTGGATTACGAAAGTCTCTTACGATTCACAAGACTGAAAGTCATACGGCATAAATGCGCCTTAAATACGATCTTTCTATGTCGTAAGTACTTACAAATGAAAATGCAGAAAAAAATGATTGAAAACAAGGGAAACTGGCTCCTTTATTCTTTTTCAACCCTTTCATAAAACCTAGTGCAGATACGTTAAGAACCCGTATTTATCTATTACGGTGGCCTATAGGTAAGGGTCTATTGGCTACTCAAAGGCGGATTACGAAGTTCTTCTACGATTCACAAGATTGAAATCCATATGACTTAAACGCACTTAAAAACGGTATTTTCATGTCGTAAGTACTTACAACCTAAAATGCAGGAAAAAATAATTGAAAACAGTGGAAACTGGCTCCTATTTTTCTTTTTCAACCCTTTCATAAAAACCAGTGCAGATACGTTAAGAACACGTATTTATCTATTTATATGGCCTATAGGGCCTTTAAATTCATATTAAAAGGTATACAATTCATACTTGAAGGCGGATAACGAAAGTCTCTTACGATTCACAAGATTGAAAGCCATATAATATAATGCGCCTTAAATAAGATCCTTCTATGTCGTAAGTACTTACAACATGAAAATGCGGAAAAAAATAATTGAAAACAGTGGAAACTGGCTCCTATTTTCTTTTTCAACCCTTTCATAAAAACCAGTGCAGATACGTTAAGAACACGTATTTATCTATTATATGGCCTATAGGGCCTTTAAATTCATATTAAAAGGTATACAATTCATACTTGAAAGCGGATAACGAAAGTCTCCTACGATTCACAAGATTGAAAGCCATACGGCATAAATGCACCTTAAATAAGATCTTTCTATGTCGTAAGTACTTACAACATGAAAATGCAGAAAAAAATAATTGAAAACAGTGGAAACTGGCTCCCATTATTCTTTTTCAACCCTTACATAAAACCTAGTGCAGATACGTTAAGAACCCGTATTTATCTATTACGGTGGCTATAGGCCCTGTAAATACATAAAAAGGTATACAATTCATACTTGAAAGTGGATTACGAAAGTCTCTTACGATTCACAAGACTGAAAGCCATACGGCATAAATGCGCCTTAAATACGATCTTTCTATGTCGTAAGTACTTACAACATGAAAATGCAGAAAAAAGATTGAAAACAGTGGAAACTGGCTCCCATTATTCTTTTTCAACCCTTTCATAAAACCTAGTGCAGATACGTTAAGAACCCGTATTTATCTATTACGGTGGCCTATAGGTAAGGGTCTATTGGCTACTCAAAGGCGGTTTACGAAGTTCATTACGATTCACAAGATTGAAATCCATATGACTTAAGCGCACTTAAAAAACGGTATTTTCATGTCGTAAGTACTTACAACCTAAAAATGCAGGAAAAAATAATTGAAAACAGTGGAAACTGGCTCCTATTTTTCTTTTTCAACCCTTTCATAAAAACCAGTGCAGATACGTTAAGAACACGTATTTATCTATTTATATGGCCTATAGGGCCTTTAAATTCATATTAAAAGGTATACAATTCATACTTGAAAGCGGATAACGAAAGTCTCCTACGATTCACAAGATTAAAGCCATACGGCATAAATGCGCCTTAAATAAGATCTTCTATGTCGTAAGTACTTACAACATGAAAATGCAGAAAAAAATGATTGAAAACAGTGGAAACTGGCTCCCATTATTCTTTTTCAACCCTTACATAAAACCTAGTGCAGATACGTTAAGAACCCGTATTTATCTATTACGGTGGCCTATAGGCCCTGTAAATACATATTAAAAGGTATACAATTCATACTTGAAAGTGGATTACGAAAGTCTCTTACGATTCACAAGACTGAAAGTCATACGGCATAAATGCGCCTTAAATACGATCTTTCTATGTCGTAAGTACTTACAACATGAAAATGCAGAAAAAATGATTGAAAACAAGGGAAACTGGCTCTTATTATTCTTTTTCAACCCTTTCATAAAACCTAGTGCAGATACGTTAAGAACCCGTATTTATCTATTACGGTAGCCTATAGGTAAGGGTCTATTGGCTACTCAAAGGCGGTTTACGAAGTTCTTCTACGATTCACAAGATTGAAATCCATATGACTAAACGCACTTAAAAACGGTATTTTCATGTCGTAAGTACTTACAACCTAAAAATGCAGGAAAAAATAATTGAAAACAGTCGAAACTGGCTCCTATTTTCTTTTTCAACCCTTCTATAAAAACCAGTGCAGATACGTTAAGAACACGTATTTATCTATTATATGGCCTATAGGGCCTTTAAATTCATATTAAAAGGTATACAATTCATACTTGAAAGCGGATAACGAAAGTCTCCTACGATTCACAAGATTGAAAGCCATACGGCATAAATGCGCCTTAAATAAGATCTTTCTATGTCGTAAGTACTTACAACATGAAAATGCAGAAAAAAATGATTGAAAACAGTGGAAACTGGCTCCCATATTCTTTTTCAACCCTTTCATAAAACCTAGTGCAGATACGTTAAGAACCCGTATTTATCTATTACGGTGGCCTATAGGTAAGGGTCTATTGGCTACTCAAAGGCGGTTTACGAAGTTCTTCTACGATTCACAAGATTGAAATCCATATGACTTAAACGCACTTAAAAAACGGTATTTTCATGTCGTAAGTACTTACAACCTAAAAATGCAGGAAAAAAATTGAAAACAGTGGAAACTGGCTCCTATTTTTCTTTTTCAACCCTTTCATAAAAACCAGTGCAGATACGTTAAGAACACGTATTTATCTATTTATATGGCCTATAGGGCCTTTAAATTCATATTAAAAGGTATACAATTCATACTTGAAAGCGGATAACGAAAGTCTCCTACGATTCACAAGATTGAAAGCCATACGGCATAAATGCGCCTTAAATAAGATCTTTCTATGTCGTAAGTACTTACAACATGAAAATGCAGAAAAAAATGATTGAAAACAGTGGAAACTGGCTCCCATTATTCTTTTTCAACCCTTACATAAAACCTAGTGCAGATACGTTAAGAACCCGTATTTATCTATTACGGTGGGCTATAGGCCCTGTAAATACATAAAAAAAGGTATACAATTCATACTTGAAAGTGGATTACGAAAGTCTCTTACGATTCACAAGACTGAAAGCCATACGGCATAAATGCGCCTTAAATACGATCTTTCTATGTCGTAAGTACTTACAACATGAAAATGCAGAAAAAAGATTGAAAACAGTGGAAACTGGCTCCCATTATTCTTTTTCAACCCTTTCATAAAACCTAGTGCAGATACGTTAAGAACCCGTATTTATCTATTACGGTGGCCTATAGGTAAGGGTCTATTGGCTACTCAAAGGCGGTTTACGAAGTTCTTCTACGATTCACAAGATTGAAATCCATATGACTTAAACGCACTTAAAAAACGGTATTTTCATGTCGTAAGTACTTACAACCTAAAAATGCAGGAAAAAATAATTGAAAACAGTGGAAACTGGCTCCTATTTTTCTTTTTCAACCCTTCTATAAAACCAGTGCAGATACGTTAAGAACACGTATTTATCTATTTATATGGCCTATAGGGCCTTTAAATTCATATTAAAAGGTATACAATTCATACTTGAAAGCGGATAACGAAAGTCTCCTACGATTCACAAGATTGAAAGCCATACGGCATAAATGCGCCTTAAATAAGATCTTTCTATGTCGTAAGTACTTACAACATGAAAATGCAGAAAAAATGATTGAAAACAGTGGAAACTGGCTCCCATTATTCTTTTCAACCCTTTCATAAAACCAGTGCAGATACGTTAAGAACCCGTATTTATCTATTACGGTGGCCTATAGGTAAGGGTCTATTGGCTACTCAAAGGCGGTTTACGAAGTTCTTCTACGATTCACAAGATTGAAATCCATATGACTTAAACGCACTTAAAAAACGGTATTTTCATGTCGTAAGTACTTACAACCTAAAATGCAGGAAAAATAATTAAAACAGTGGAAACTGGCTCCTATTTTTCTTTTTCACCCTTTCATAAAAACCAGTGCAGATACGTTAAGAACACGTATTTATCTATTTATATGGCCTATAGGGCCTTTAAATTCATATTAAAAGGTATACAATTCATACTTGAAAGCGGATAACGAAAGTCTCCTACGATTCACAAGATGAAAGCCATACGGCATAAATGCGCCTTAAATAAGATCTTTCTATGTCGTAAGTACTTACAACATGAAAATGCAGAAAAAAATGATTGAAAACAGGGAAACTGGCTCCTATTATTCTTTTTCAACCCTTTCATAAAACCTAGTGCAGATACGTTAAGAACCCGTATTTATCTATTACGGTGGCCTATAGGTAAGGGTCTATTGGCTACTCAAAGGCGGTTTACGAAGTTCTTCTACGATTCACAAGATTGAAATCCATATGACTTAAACGCACTTAAAAACGGTATTTCATGTCGTAAGTACTTACAACCTAAAAATGCAGGAAAAAATATTGAAAACAGTGGAAACTGGCTCCTATTTTTCTTTTTCAACCCTTTCATAAAAACCAGTGCAGATACGTTAAGAAACGTATTTATCTATTTATGGCCTATAGGGCCTTTAAATTCATATTAAAAGGTATACAATTCATACTTGAAAGCGATAACGAAAGTCTCCTACGATTCACAAGATTGAAAGCTATAATATAAATGCGCCTTAAATAAGATCCTTTCTGTCGTAAGTACTTACAACATGAAAATGCGGAAAAAAATAATTGAAAACAGTGGAAACTGGCTCCTATTTTTCTTTTTCAACCCTTTCATAAAACCAGTGCAGATACGTTAAGAAACACGTATTTATCTATTTATATGGCCTATAGGGCCTTTAATTCATATTAAAAGGTATACAATTCATACTTGAAAGCGGATAACGAAAGTCTCCTACGATTCACAAGATGAAAGCCATACGGCATAAATGCGCCTTAAATAAGATCTTTCTATGTCGTAAGTACTTACAACATGAAAATGCAGAAAAAAATGATTGAAACAGTGGAAACTGGCTCCCATTATTCTTTTTCAACCCTTACATAAAACCTAGTGCAGATACGTTAAGAACCCGTATTTATCTATTACGGTGGCCTATAGGCCCTAAATACATAAAAAGGTATACAATTCATACTTGAAAGGGATTACGAAAGTCTCTTACGATTCACAAGATGAAAGCCATACGGCATAAATGCGCCTTAAATAACGATCTTTCTATGTCGTAAGTACTTACAACATGAAAATGCAGAAAAAAATGATTGAAAACAGGGAAACTGGCTCCTATTATTCTTTTTCAACCCTTTCATAAAACCTAGTGCAGATACGTTAAGAACCCGTATTTATCTATTACGGTGGCCTATAGGTAAGGGTCTATTGGCTACTCAAAGGCGGTTTACGAAGTTCTTCTACGATTCACAAGATTGAAATCCATAGACTTAAACGCACTTAAAAACGGTATTTTCATGTCGTAAGTACTTACAACCTAAAATGCAGGAAAAAATAATTGAAAACAGTGGAAACTGGCTCCTATTTTCTTTTTCAACCCTTTCATAAAAACCAGTGCAGATACGTTAAGAACGTATTTATCTATTATATGGCCTATAGGCCTTAAATTCATATTAAAAGGTATACAATTCATACTTGAAAGCGGATAACGAAAGTCTCTACGATTCACAAGATTGAAAGCCATACGGCATAAATGCGCCTTAAATAAGATCTTCTATGTCGTAAGTACTTACAACATGAAAATGCAGAAAAAAATGATTGAAAACAGTGGAAACTGGCTCCCATTATTCTTTTTCAACCCTTTCATAAAACCTAGTGCAGATACGTTAAGAACCCGTATTTATCTATTACGGTGGCCTATAGGCCCGTAAATACATATTAAAAGGTATACAATTCATACTTGAAAGTGGATTACGAAAGTCTCTTACGATTCACAAGACTGAAAGTCATACGGCATAAATGCGCCTTAAATACGATCTTTCATGTCGTAAGTACTTACAACATGAAAATGCAGAAAAAAATGATTGAAAACAAGGGAAACTGGCTCTTATTCTTTTTTCAACCCTTTCATAAAACCTAGTGCAGATACGTTAAGAACCCGTATTATCTATTACGGTGCCTATAGGTAAGGGTCTATTGGCTACTCAAAGGCGGTTTACGAAGTTCTTCTACGATTCACAAGATTGAAATCCATATGACTTAAACGCACTTAAAAAACGGTATTTTCATGTCGTAAGTACTTACACAAAAATGCAGGAAAAAAAATTGAAAACAGTGGAAACTGGCTCCTATTTTTCTTTTTCAACCCTTCTAAAAACCAGTGCAGATACGTTAAGAACACGTATTTATCTATTTATATGGCCTATAGGGCCTTTAAATTCATATTAAAAGGTATACAATTCATACTTGAAAGCGGATAACGAAAGTCTCCTACGATTCACAAGATTGAAAGCCATACGGCATAAATGCGCCTTAAATAAGATCTTTCTATGTCGTAAGTACTTACAACATGAAAATGCAGAAAAAAATGATTGAAAACAGTGGAAACTGGCTCCCATTATTCTTTTTCAACCTTACATAAACCTAGTGCAGATACGTTAAGAACCCGTATTTATCTATTACGGTGGCTATAGGCCCTGTAAATACATAAAAAGGTATACAATTCATACTTGAAAGTGGATTACGAAAGTCTCTTACGATTCACAAGACTGAAAGCATACGGCATAAATGCGCCTTAAATACGATCTTTCTATGTCGTAAGTACTTACAACATGAAAATGCAGAAAAAAATGATTGAAAACAGGGAAACTGGCTCCCATTATTCTTTTTCAACCCTTTCATAAAACCTAGTGCAGATACGTTAAGAACCCGTATTTATCTATTACGGTGGCCTATAGGTAAGGGTCTATTGGCTACTCAAAGGCGGTTTACGAAGTTCTTCTACGATTCACAAGATTGAAATCCATATGACTTAAACGCACTTAAAAAACGGTATTTTCATGTCGTAAGTACTTACAACCTAAAAATGCAGGAAAAAATAATTGAAAACAGTGGAAACTGGCTCCTATTTTTCTTTTTCAACCCTTTCATAAAAACCAGTGCAGATACGTTAAGAACACGTATTTATCTATTTATATGGCCTATAGGGCCTTTAAATTCATATTAAAAGGTATACAATTCATACTTGAAAGCGGATAACGAAAGTCTCCTACGATTCACAAGATTGAAAGCCATACGGCATAAATGCGCCTTAAATAAGATCTTTCTATGTCGTAAGTACTTACAACATGAAATGCAGAAAAAAATGATTGAAAAACAGTGGAAACTGGCTCCCATTATTCTTTTTCAACCCTTACATAAAACCTAGTGCAGATACGTTAAACCCGTATTTATCTATTACGGTGGCCTATAGGCCCTGTAAATACATATTAAAGGTATACAATTCATACTTGAAAGTGGATTACGAAAGTCTCTTACGATTCACAAGACTGAAAGTCATACGGCATAAATGCGCCTTAAATACGATCTTTCTATGTCGTAAGTACTTACAAACATGAAAATGCAGAAAAAAATGATTGAAAACAAGGGAAACTGGCTCTTATTATTCTTTTTCAACCCTTTCATAAAACCTAGTGCAGATACGTTAAGAACCCGTATTTATCTATTACGGTAGCCTATAGGTAAGGGTCTATTGGCTACTCAAAGGCGGTTTACGAAGTTCTTCTACGATTCACAAGATTGAAATCCATATGACTTAACGCACTTAAAAACGGTATTTTCATGTCGTAAGTACTTACAAACCTAAAAATGCAGGAAAAAAAATTGAAAACAGTCGAAACTGGCTCATTTTTTCTTTTCAACCCTTCTATAAAAACCAGTGCAGATACGTTAAGAACACGTATTTATCTATTTATATGGCCTATAGGGCCTAAATTCATATTAAAAGGTATACAATTCATACTTGAAAGCGGATAACGAAAGTCTCCTACGATCACAAGATTGAAGCCATACGGCATAAATGCGCCTTAAATAAGATCTTTCTATGTCGTAAGTACTTACAACATGAAAATGCAGAAAAAAAATGATTGAAAACAGTGGAAACTGGCTCCCATTATTCTTTTTCAACCCTTTCATAAAACCTAGTGCAGATACGTTAAGAACCCGTATTTATCTATTACGGTGGCCTATAGGTAAGGGTCTATTGGCTACTCAAAGGCGGTTCGAAGTCTTCTACGATTCACAAGATTGAAATCCATATGACTTAAACGCACTTAAAAAACGGTATTTTCATGTGTAAGTACTTACAACCTAAAAATGCAGGAAAAAATAATTGAAAACAGTGGAAACTGGCTCCTATTTTCTTTTCAACCCTTTCATAAAAACCAGTGCTAGATACGTTAAGAACCCGTATTTAACTATACAGTGGCTATAGGCCCTGTAAATACATATTAAAGGTATACAATTCATACTTGAAAGCGGATAACGAAAGTCTCCTACGATTCACAAGATTGAAAGCCATACGGCATAATGCACCTTAAATAAGATCTTTCTATGTCGTAAGTACTTACAACATGAAAATGCAGGAAAAAATAATTGAAAACAGTGGAAACTGGCTCCCTTATTCTTTTTCAACCCTTCATAAAACCTAGTGCAGATACGTTAAGAACCCGTATTTATCTATTATGGCTATGGCCCTTAAATACATAAAAGGTATACAATTCATACTTGAAAGCGGATAACGAAAGTCTCTTACGATTCACAAGATTGAAAGCCATACGGCATAAATGCGCCTTAAATAAGATCTTTCTATGTCGTAAGTACTTACAACATGAAAATGCAGAAAAAAATGATTGAAAAACAGTGGAAACTGGCTCCCATTTTCTTTTTCAACCCTTTCATAAAACCTAGTGCAGATACGTTAAGAACCCATATTTATCTATTACGGTGGCCTATAGGTAAGGGTCTATTGGCTACTCAAAGGCGGTTTACGAAGTTCTTCTACGATTCACAAGATTGAAATCCATATGACTTAAACGCACTTAAAAAACGGTATTTTCATGTCGTAAGTACTTACAACCTAAAAATGCAGGAAAAAATAATTGAAAACAGTGGAAACTGGCTCCTATTTTCTTTTTCAACCCTTTCATAAAAACCAGTGCAGATACGTTAAGAACACGTATTTATCTATTTATATGGCCTATAGGGCCTTTAAATTCATATAAAAGGTATACAATTCATACTTGAAAGCGGATACGAAAGTCTCCTACGATTCACAAGATTGAAAGCCATACGGCATAAATCGCCTTAAATAAGATCTTTCTATGTCGTAAGTACTTACAACATGAAAATGCAGAAAAAATGATTGAAAACAAGGGAAACTGGCTCCTATTATTCTTTTTCAACCCTTTCATAAAACCTAGTGCAGATACGTTAAGAACCCGTATTTATCTATTACGGTGGGGCCTATAGGTAAGGGTCTATTGGCTACTCAAAGGCGGTTTACGAAGTTCTTCTACGATTCACAAGATTGAAATCCATATGACTTAAACGCACTTAAAAAACGGTATTTTCATGTCGTAAGTACTTACAACCTAAAAATGCAGGAAAAATAATTGAAAACAGTGGAAACTGGCTCCTATTTTTCTTTTTCAACCCTTTCATAAAAACCAGTGCAGATACGTTAAGAACACGTATTTATCTATTTATATGGCCTATAGGGCCTTAAATTCATATTAAAAGGTATACAATTCATACTTGAAAGCGGATAACGAAAGTCTCTACGATTCACAAGATTGAAGCCATATAATATAATATGCGCCTTAAATAAGATCCTTCTATGTCGTAAGTACTAAACTGAAAAATGCGGAAAAAAATAATTGAAAACAGTGGAAACTGACTCCTATTTTTCTTTTTCAACCCTTCATAAAAACCAGTGCAGATACGTTAAGAAAACACGTTTATCTATTTATATGGCCTATAGGGCCTTTAAATTCATATTAAAAGGTATACAATTCATACTTGAAAGCGGATAACGAAAGTTTCCTACGATTCACAAGATTGAAAGCCATACGGCATAAATGCACCTTAAATAAGATCTTTCTATGTCGTAAGTACTTACAACATGAAAATGCAGAAAAAAATAATTGAAAACAGTGGAAACTGGCTCCCATTATTCTTTTTCAACCCTTACATAAAACCTAGTGCAGATACGTTAAGAACCCGTATTTATCTATTACGGTGGCTATAGGCCCTAAATACATAAAAAGGTATACAATTCATACTTGAAAGTGGATTACGAAAGTCTCTTACGATTCACAAGACTGAAAGCCATACGGCATAAATGCGCCTTAAATACGATCTTTCTATGTCGTAAGTACTTACAACATGAAAATGCAGAAAAAAATAATTGAAAACAGTGGAAACTGGCTCCCATTATTCTTTTTCAACCCTTACATAAAACCTAGTGCAGATACGTTAAGAACCCGTATTTATCTATTACGGTGGGCTATAGGCCCTGTAAAATAAAAAAAGGTATACAATTCATACTTGAAAGTGGATTACGAAAGTCTCTTACGATTCACAAGACTGAAAGCCATACGGCATAAATGCGCCTTAAATACGATCTTCTATGTCGTAAGTACTTACAACATGNTGAAAATGCGGAAAAAAATGATTGAAAACAGTGGAAACTGGCTCCCATTATTCTTTTTAACCCTTTCATAAAACCTAGTGCAGATACGTTAAGAACCCGTATTTATCTATTACGGTGGCCTATAGGCCCTGTAAATACATATTAAAAGGTGTACAATTCATACTTGAAAGTGGATTACGAAAGTCTCTTACGATTCACAAGACTGAAAGTCATACGGCATAAATGCGCCTTAAATACGATCTTTCTATGTCGTAAGTACTTACAACATGAAAATGCAGAAAAAAATGATTGAAAACAAGGGAAACTGGCTCTATTATTCTTTTTCAACCCTTTCATAAAACCTAGTGCAGATACGTTAAGAACCCGTATTTATCTATTACGGTGGCCTATAGGTAAGGGTCTATTGACTACTCAAAGGCGGTTTACGAAGTTCTTCTACGATTCACAAGATTGAAATCCATATGACTTAAACGCACTTAAAAAACGGTATTTTCATGTCGTAAGTACTTACAACCTAAAATGCAGGAAAAAATAATTGAAAACAGTGGAAACTGGCTCCTATTTTTCTTTTTCAACCCTTCTATAAAAACCAGTGCAGATACGTTAAGAACACGTATTTATCTATTATATGGCCTATAGGGCCTTTAAATTCATATTAAAAGGTATACAATTCATACTTGAAAGCGGATAACGAAAGTCTCCTACGATTCACAAGACTGAAAGCCATACGGCATAAATGCGCCTTAAATACGATCTTTCTATGTCGTAAGTACTTACAACATGAAAATGCAGAAAAAAATGATTGAAAACAGTGGAAACTGGCTCCCATTATTCTTTTTCAACCCTTTCATAAAACCTAGTGCAGATACGTTAAGAACCCGTATTTATCTATTACGGTGGCCTATAGGCCTTAAATACATATTAAAAGGTATACAATTCATACTTGAAAGCGGATACGAAAGTCTCTACGATTCACAAGATGAAAGCCATACGGCATAAATGCGCCTTAAATAAGATCTTCTATGTCGTAAGTACTTACAACATGAAAATGCGAAAAAAATGATTGAAAACAGTGGAAACTGGCTCCCATTATTCTTTTTCAACCCTTTCATAAAACCTAGTGCAGATACGTTAAGAACCCGTATTTATCTATCGGTGGGCTATAGGCCCTGTAAATACATATTAAAAGGTATACAATTCATACTTGAAAGTGGATTACGAAAGTCTCTTACGATTCACAAGACTGAAAGTCATACGGCATAAATGCGCCTTAAATACGATCTTTCTATGTCGTAAGTACTTACAACATGAAAATGCAGAAAAAAATGATTGAAAACAAGGGAAACTGGCTCTTATTATTCTTTTTCAACCCTTTCATAAAACCTAGTGCAGATACGTTAAGAACCCGTATTTATCTATTACGGTGGCCTATAGGTAAGGGTCTATTGACTACTCAAAGGCGGTTTACGAAGTTCTTCTACGATTCACAAGATTGAAATCCATATGACTTAAACGCACTTAAAAAACGGTATTTTCATGTCGTAAGTACTTACAACCTAAAAATGCAGGAAAAAATAATTGAAAACAGTGGAAACTGGCTCCTATTTTTCTTTTTCAACCCTTCATAAAAACCAGTGCAGATACGTTAAGAACACGTATTTATCATTATATATGGCCTATAGGGCCTTTAAATTCATATTAAAAGGTATACAATTCATACTTGAAAGCGGATACGAAAGTCTCCTACGATTCACAAGACTGAAAGCCATACGGCATAAATGCGCCTTAAATAGATCTTTCTATGTCGTAAGTACTTACAACATGAAAATGCAGAAAAAAATGATTGAAAACAGTGGAAACTGGCTCCCATTATTCTTTTTCAACCCTTTCATAAAACCTAGTGCAGATACGTTAAGAACCCGTATTTATCTATTACGGTGGCCTATAGGGCCTTTAAATACATATTAAAAGGTATACAATTCATACTTGAAAGCGGATAACGAAAGTCTCCTACGATTCACAAGATTGAAAGCCATACGGCATAAATGCGCCTTAAATAAGATCCTTCTATGTCGTAAGTACTTACAACATGAAAATGCGGAAAAAAATGATTGAAAACAGTGGAAACTGGCTCCCATTATTCTTTTTCAACCCTTCATAAAACCTAGTGCAGATACGTTAAGAACCCGTATTTATCTATTACGGTGGCCTATAGGCCCTGTAAATACATATTAAAAGGTATACAATTCATACTTGAAAGTGGATTACGAAAGTCTCTACGATTCACAAGACTGAAAGTCATACGGCATAAATGCGCCTTAAATAGATCCTTCTATGTCGTAAGTACTTACAACATGAAAATGCGGAAAAAAATGATTGAAAACAGTGGAAACTGGCTCCCATTATTCTTTTTCAACCCTTTCATAAAACCTAGTGCAGATACGTTAAGAACCCGTATTTATCTATTACGGTGGCCTATAGGCCCTGTAAATACATATTAAAAGGTATACAATTCATACTTGAAAGCGGGATTACGAAAGTCTCTACGATTCACAAGACTGAAAGTCATACGGCATAAATGCGCCTTAAATAACATCCTTCTATGTCGTAAGTACTTACAACATGAAAATGCGGAAAAAAATGATTGAAAACAGTGGAAACTGGCTCCCATTATTCTTTTTCAACCCTTTCATAAAACCTAGTGCAGATACGTTAAGAACCCGTATTTATCTATTACGGTGGCCTATAGGCCCTGTAAATACATATTAAAAGGTATACAATTCATACTTGAAAGTGGATTACGAAAGTCTCTTACGATTCACAAGACTGAAAGTCATACGGCATAAATGCGCCTTAAATACGATCTTTCTATGTCGTAAGTACTTACAACATGAAAATGCAGAAAAAAATGATTGAAAACAAGGGAAACTGGCTCTATTATTTTTCAATTTCATAAAACCTAGTGCAGATACGTTAAGAACCCGTATTTATCTATTACGGTGGCCTATAGGTAAGGGTCTATTGACTACTCAAAGGCGGTTTACGAAGTTCTTCTACGATTCACAAGATTGAAATCCATATGACTTAAACGCACTTAAAAACGGTATTTTCATGTCGTAAGTACTTACAACCTAAAAATGCAGGAAAAAATAATTGAAAACAGTGGAAACTGGCTCCTATTTTTCTTTTCAACCCTTTCATAAAAACCAGTGCAGATACGTTAAGAACAGTATTTATCTATTTATATGGCCTATAGGGCCTTTAAATTCATATTAAAAGGTATACAATTCATACTTGAAAGCGGATAACGAAAGTCTCTACGATTCACAAGACTGAAAGCCATACGGCATAAATGCGCCTTAAATACGATCTTTCTATGTCGTAAGTACTTACAACATGAAATGCAGAAAAAAATGATTGAAAACAGTGGAAACTGGCTCCCATTATTCTTTTCAACCCTTTCATAAAACCTAGTGCAGATACGTTAAGAACACGTATTTATCTATTACGGTGGCCTATAGGCCCTGTAAATACATATTAAAGGTATACAATTCATACTTGAAAGCGGATAACGAAAGTTCTTACGATTCACAAGATTGAAAGCCATACGGCATAAATGCGCCTTAAATAAGATCTTCTATGTCGTAAGTACTTACAACATGAAAATGCGGAAAAAAATGATTGAAAACAGTGGAAACTGGCTCCCATTATTCTTTTCAACCCTTACATAAAACCTAGTGCAGATACGTTAAGAACCGTATTTATCTATCACGGTGGCTATAGGCCTAAATACATATTAAAAGGTATACAATTCATACTTGAAAGGCTACGAAAGTCTCTACGATTCACAAGACTGAAAGTCATACGGCATTAATGCGATCTTTCTATGTCGTAAGTACTTACAACATGAAAATGCAGAAAAAATATTGAAAACAAGGAAACTGGCTCCTATTTTTCTTTTTCAACCCTTTCATAAAACCTAGTGCAGATACGTTAAGAACACGTATTTATCTATTATATGGCCTATAGGGCCTTTAAATCATATTAAAAGGTATACAATTCATACTTGAAAGTGGATTACGAAAGTCTCTTACGATTCACAAGACTGAAAGCCATACGGCATAAATGCGCCTTAAATAATCTTTCTATGTCGTAAGTACTTACAACATGAAAATGCGGAAAAAAATGATTGAAAACAGTGGAAACTGGCTCCCATTATTCTTTTTCAACCCTTTCATAAAACCTAGTGCAGATACGTTAAGAAACCCGTATTTATCTATCACGGTGGCTATAGGCCCTAATACATATTAAAAGGTATACAATTCATACTTGAAAGTGGATTACGAAAGTCTCTTACGATTCACAAGACTGGAAGTCATACGGCATTAATGCGCCTTCTATGTCGTAAGTACTTACAACATGAAAATGCAAAAAAATGATTGAAAACAGTAAACTGGCTCCTATTCTTTTTCAACCCTTTCATAAAACCTAGTGCAGATACGTTAAGAACACGTATTTATCTATTTATATGGCCTATAGGGCCTTTAAATTCATATTAAAAGGTATACAATTCATACTTGAAAGCGGATAACGAAAGTCTCCTACGATTCACAAGACTGAAAGTCATACGGCATAAATGCGCCTTAAATAACATCCTTCTATGTCGTAAGTACTTACAACATGAAAATGCGGAAAAAAATGATTGAAAACAGTGGAAACTGGCTCCCATTATTCTTTTTCAACCCTTTCATAAAACCTAGTGCAGATACGTTAAGAACCCGTATTTATCTATTACGGTGGCCTATAGGCCCTGTAAATACATATTAAAGGTATACAATTCATACTTGAAAGTGGATTACGAAAGTCTCTTACGATTCACAAGACTGAAAGTCATACGGCATAAATGCGCCTTAAATAACATCCTTCTATGTCGTAAGTACTTACAACATGAAAATGCGGAAAAAAATGATTGAAAACAGTGGAAACTGGCTCCCATTATTCTTTTTAACCCTTTCATAAAACCTAGTGCAGATACGTTAAGAACCCGTATTTATCTATTACGGTGGCCTATAGGCCCTGTAAATACATATTAAAAGGTGTACAATTCATACTTGAAAGTGGATTACGAAGTCTCTTACGATTCACAAGACTGAAAGTCATACGGCATAAATGCGCCTTAAATACGATCTTTCTATGTCGTAAGTACTTACAACATGAAAATGCAGAAAAAATGATTGAAAACAAGGGAAACTGGCTCTTATTATTCTTTTTCAACCCTTTCATAAAACCTAGTGCAGATACGTTAAGAACCCGTATTTATCTATTACGGTGGCCTATAGGTAAGGGTCTATTGACTACTCAAAGGCGGTTTACGAAGTTCTTCTACGATTCACAAGATTGAAATCCATATGACTTAAACGCACTTAAAAACGGTATTTTCATGTCGTAAGTACTTACAACCTAAAAATGCAGGAAAAAAATAATTGAAAACAGTGGAAACTGGCTCCTATTTTTCTTTTTCAACCCTTCTATAAAAACCAGTGCA
Source organism: Trichogramma dendrolimi (assembly GCA_034770305.1). Taxonomy (NCBI): domain Eukaryota; kingdom Metazoa; phylum Arthropoda; class Insecta; order Hymenoptera; family Trichogrammatidae; genus Trichogramma; species Trichogramma dendrolimi. The sequence goes on along the minus strand of JAPMIB010000034.1, from coordinate 1,052,929 downwards.
GATACGTTAAGAACACGTATTTATCTATTTATATGGCCTATAGGGCCTTTAAATTCATATTAAAAGGTATACAATTCATACTTGAAAGCGGATAACGAAAGTCTCCTACGATTCACAAGACTGAAAGCCATACGGCATAAATGCGCCTTAAATACGATCTTTCTATGTCGTAAGTACTTACAACATGAAAATGCAGAAAAAATGATTGAAAACAGTGGAAACTGGCTCCCATTATTCTTTTTCAACCCTTTCATAAAACCTAGTGCAGATACGTTAAGAACCCGTATTTATCTATTACGGTGGCCTATAGGGCCTTTAAATACATATTAAAAGGTATACAATTCATACTTGAAAGCGGATAACGAAAGTCTCCTACGATTCACAATTGAAAGCCATACGGCATAAATGCGCCTTAAATAAGATCTTTCTATGTCGTAAGTACTTACAACATGAAAATGCAGAAAAAAAATGATTGAAAACAGTGGAAACTGGCTCCATTATTCTTTTTCAACCCTTACATAAAACCTAGTGCAGATACGTTAAGAACCCGTATTTATCTATACGGTGGGCTATAGGCCCTGTAAATACATATTAAAAGGTATACAATTCATACTTGAAAGTGGATTACGAAGTCTCTTACGATTCACAAGACTGAAAGTCATACGGCATAAATGCGCCTTAAATACGATCTTTCTATGTCGTAAGTACTTACAACATGAAAATGCAGAAAAAATGATTGAAAAAAGGGAAACTGGCTCTTATTATTCTTTTTCAACCCTTTCATAAAACCTAGTGCAGATACGTTAAGAACCCGTATTATCTATTACGGTGGCCTATAGGTAAGGGTCTATTGACTACTCAAAGGCGGTTTACGAAGTTCTTCTACGATTCACAAGATTGAAATCCATCTGACTTAAACGCACTTAAAAAACGGTATTTCATGTCGTAAGTACTTACAACCTAAAAATGCAGGAAAAAATAATTGAAAACAGTGGAAACTGGCTCCTATTTTCTTTTTCAACCCTTTATAAAAACCAGTGCAGATACGTTAAGAACACGTATTTATCTATTTATATGGCCTATAGGGCCTTTAAATTCATATTAAAAGGATACAATTCATACTTGAAAGCGGATAACGAAAGTCCTACGATTCACAAGACTGAAAGCCATACGGCATAAATGCGCCTTAAATACGATCTTCTATGTCGTAAGTACTTACAACATGAAAATGCAGAAAAAAATGATTGAAAACAGTGGAAACTGGCTCCCATTATTTTTTCAACCCTTACATAAAACCTAGTGCAGATACGTTAAGAACCCGTATTTATCTATCACGGTGGCTATAGGCCCTGTAATACATATTAAAAGGTATACAATTCATACTTGAAAGTGGATTACGAAAGTCTCTTACGATTCACAAGATGAAAGTCATACGGCATTATGCGCCTTCTATGTCGTAAGTACTTACAACATGAAAATGCAGAAAAAAATGATTGAAAACAAGGGAAACTGGCTCCTATTTTTCTTTTTCAACCCTTTCATAAAACCTAGTGCAGATACGTTAAGAACCCATATTATCTATTACGGTGGCCTATAGGTAAGGGTATTGGCTACTCAAAGGCGGTTTACGAAGTTCTTCTACGATTCACAAGATTGAAATCCAATGACTTAAACGCACTTAAAAAACGGTATTTCATGTCGTAAGTACTTACAACCTAAAAATGCAGGAAAAAATAATTGAAAACAGTGGAAACTGGCTCCTATTTTTCTTTTTCAACCCTTTCATAAAAACCAGTGCAGATACGTTAAGAACACGTATTTATCTATTTATATGGCCTATAGGGCCTTTAAATTCATATTAAAAGGTATACAATTCTACTAATGAAGGATACGAAAGTCTCTTACGATTCACAAGACTGAAAGCCATACGGCATAAATGCGCCTTAAATAACATCCTTCTATGTCGTAAGTACTTACAACATGAAAATGCGGAAAAAAATGATTGAAAACAGTGGAAACTGGCTCCCATTTTCTTTTTCAACCCTTTCATAAAACCTAGTGCATACGTTAAGAACCCGTATTTATCTATACGGTGGCCTATAGGCCCTGTAAATACATATTAAAAGGTATACAATTCATACTTGAAAGTGGATTACGAAAGTCTTACGATTCACAAGACTGAAAGTCATACGGCATTAATGCGCCTTTCTATGTCGTAAGTACTTACAACATGAAAATGCAGAAAAAAATGATTGAAAACAGTGGAAACTGGCTCCCATTATTCTTTTTCAACCCTTTCATAAAACCTAGTGCAGATACGTTAAGAACCGTATTTATCTATTATATGGCCTATAGGCCTTTAAATCATATTAAAAGGTACAATTCATACTTGAAAGCGGATAACGAAAGTCTCCTACGATTCACAAGACTGAAAGTCATACGGCATAAATGCGCCTTAAATAACATCCTTCTATGTCGTAAGTACTTACAACATGAAAATGCGGAAAAAAATGATTGAAAACAGTGGAAACTGGCTCCCATTATTCTTTTTCAACCCTTTCATAAAACCTAGTGCAGATACGTTAAGAACCCGTATTTATCTATTACGGTGGCCTATAGGCCCTGTAAATACATATTAAAAGGTACAATTCATACTTGAAAGTGGATTACGAAAGTCTCTTACGATTCACAAGACTGAAAGTCATACGGCATAAATGCGCCTTAAATAACATCTTCTATGTCGTAAGTACTTACAACATGAAAATGCGGAAAAAATGATTGAAAACAGTGGAAACTGGCTCCCATTATTCTTTTTAACCCTTCATAAAACCTAGTGCAGATACGTTAAGAACCCGTATTTATCTATTACGGTGGCCTATAGGCCCTGTAAATACATATTAAAAGGTATACAATTCATACTTGAAAGTGGATTACGAAAGTCTCTTACGATTCACAAGACTGAAAGTCATACGGCATAAATGCGCCTTAAATACGATCTTCTATGTCGTAAGTACTTACAACATGAAAATGCAGAAAAAAATGATTGAAAACAAGGGAAACTGGCTCCTTATTATCTTTTTCAACCCTTTCAAAAACCTAGTGCAGATACGTTAAGAACCCGTATTTATCTATTACGGTGGCCTATAGGTAAGGGTCTATTGACTACTCAAAGGCGGTTTACGAAGTTCTTCTACGATTCACAAGATTGAAATCCATGACTTAAACGCACTTAAAAAACGGTATTTTCATGTCGTAAGTACTTACAACCTAAAATGCAGGAAAAAATAATTGAAAACAGTGGAAACTGGCTCCTATTTTCTTTTTCAACCCTTCATAAAAACCAGTGCAGATACGTTAAGAACACGTATTTATCTATTTATATGGCCTATAGGGCCTTTAAATTCATATTAAAAGGTATACAATTCATACTTGAAAGCGGATAACGAAAGTCTCCTACGATTCACAAGACTGAAAGCCATACGGCATAAATGCGCCTTAAATACGATCTTTCTATGTCGTAAGTACTTACAACATGAAAATGCAGAAAAAAATGATTGAAAACAGTGGAAACTGGCTCCCATTATTCTTTTTCAACCCTTTCATAAAACCTAGTGCAGATACGTTAAGAACCCGTATTTATCTATTACGGTGGCCTATAGGCCTTAAATACATATTAAAAGGTATACAATTCATACTTGAAAGCGGATAACGAAAGTCTCCTACGATTCACAAGATTGAAAGCCATACGGCATAAATGCGCCTTAAATAAGATCTTTCTATGTCGTAAGTACTTACAACATGAAAATGCAGAAAAAAATGATTGAAAACAGTGGAAACTGGCTCCCATTATTCTTTTTCAACCCTTACATAAAACCTAGTGCAGATACGTTAAGAACCCGTATTTATCTATACGGTGGGCTATAGGCCCTGTAAATACATATTAAAAGGTATACATTCATACTTGAAAGTGGATTACGAAAGTCTCTTACGATTCACAAGACTGAAAGTCATACGGCATAAATGCGCCTTAAATACGATCTTTCTATGTCGTAAGTACTTACAACATGAAAATGCAGAAAAAAATGATTGAAAACAAGGGAAACTGGCTCTATTATTCTTTTTCAACCCTTTCATAAAACCTAGTGCAGATACGTTAAGAACCCGTATTTATCTATTACGGTGGCCTATAGGTAAGGGTCTATTGACTACTCAAAGGCGGTTTACGAAGTTCTTCTACGATTCACAAGATTGAAATCCATATGACTTAAACGCACTTAAAAACGGTATTTTCATGTCGTAAGTACTTACAACCTAAAAATGCAGGAAAAAAATTGAAAACAGTGGAAACTGGCTCCTATTTTTCTTTTTCAACCCTTCTATAAAAACCAGTGCAGATACGTTAAGAACACGTATTTATCTATTTATATGGCCTATAGGGCCTTTAAATTCATATTAAAAGGTATACAATTCATACTTGAAAGCGGATAACGAAAGTCTCCTACGATTCACAAGACTGAAAGCCATACGGCATAAATGCGCCTTAAATACGATCTTCTATGTCGTAAGTACTTACAACATGAAAATGCGAAAAAAATGATTGAAAACAGTGGAAACTGGCTCCCATTATTCTTTTTCAACCCTTCATAAACCTAGTGCAGATACGTTAAGAACCCGTATTTATCTATACGGTGGGCTATAGGCCCTGTAAATACATATTAAAAGGTATACAATTCATACTTGAAAGTGGATTACGAAAGTCTCTTACGATTCACAAGACTGAAAGTCATACGGCATAAATGCGCCTTTCTATGTCGTAAGTACTTACAACATGAAAATGCAGAAAAAAATGATTGAAAACAAGGGAAACTGGCTCCATTTTTTTTCAACCCTTTCATAAAACCTAGTGCAGATACGTTAAGAACCCGTATTTATCTATTACGGTGGCCTATAGGTAAGGGCTATTGGCTACTCAAAGGCGGTTTACGAAGTTCTTCTACGATTCACAGATTGAAATCCAATGACTTAAACGCACTTAAAACGGTATTTCATGTCGTAAGTACTTACAACCTAAAAATGCAGGAAAAAATAATTGAAAACAGTGGAAACTGGCTCCTATTTTTCTTTTTCAACCCTTTCATAAAACCAGTGCAGATACGTTAAGAACACGTATTTATCTATTTATATGGCCTATAGGGCCTTTAAATTCATATTAAAAGGTATACAATTCATACTTGAAAGGATACGAAAGTCTTACGATTCACAAGACTGAAAGCCATACGGCATAAATGCGCCTTAATAACATCCTTCTATGTCGTAAGTACTTACAACATGAAAATGCGGAAAAAAATGATTGAAAACAGTGGAAACTGGCTCCCATTATTCTTTTTCAACCCTTTCAAAAACCTAGTGCAGATACGTTAAGAACCCGTATTTATCTATTACGGTGGCCTATAGGCCCTGTAAATACATATTAAAAGGTATACAATTCATACTTGAAAGTGGATTACGAAAGTCTCTTACGATTCACAAGACTGAAAGTCATACGGCATAAATGCGCCTTAAATAACATCCTTCTATGTCGTAAGTACTTACAACATGAAAATGCGGAAAAAAATGATTGAAAACAGTGGAAACTGGCTCCATTATTCTTTTTAACCCTTCATAAAACCTAGTGCAGATACGTTAAGAACCCGTATTTATCTATTACGGTGGCCTATAGGCCTGTAAATACATATTAAAAGGTGTACAATTCATACTTGAAAGTGGATTACGAAAGTCTCTTACGATTCACAAGACTGAAAGTCATACGGCATAATGCGCCTTAAATACGATTTCTATGTCGTAAGTACTTACAACATGAAAATGCAGAAAAAAATGATTGAAAACAAGGGAAACTGGCTCCTATTATTCTTTTTCAACCCTTTCATAAAACCTAGTGCAGATACGTTAAGAACCCGTATTTATCTATTACGGTGGCCTATAGGTAAGGGTCTATTGGCTACTCAAAGGCGGATTACGAAGTTCTTCTACGATTCACAAGATTGAAATCCATATGACTTAAACGCACTTAAAAACGGTATTTTCATGTCGTAAGTACTTACAACCTAAAAATGCAGGAAAAAATAATTGAAAACAGTGGAAACTGGCTCCTATTTTCTTTTCAACCCTTCATAAAACCAGTGCAGATACGTTAAGAACACGTATTTATCTATTTATATGGCCTATAGGGCCTTTAAATCATATTAAAAGGTATACAATTCATACTTGAAAGCGGATAACGAAAGTCTCCTACGATTCACAAGACTGAAAGCCATACGGCATAAATGCGCCTTAAATACGATCTTTCTATGTCGTAAGTACTTACAACATGAAAATGCGAAAAAAATGATTGAAAACAGTGGAAACTGGCTCCCATTATTTTTTTCAACCCTTACATAAAACCTAGTGCAGATACGTTAAGAACCCGTATTTATCTATCACGGTGGCTATAGGCCCTGTAAATACATATTAAAAGGTATACAATTCATACTTGAAAGTGGATTACGAAAGTCTCTTACGATTCACAAGACTGAAAGTCATACGGCATTAAATGCGCCTTTCTATGTCGTAAGTACTTACAACATGAAAATGCAGAAAAAAATGATTGAAAACAGGGAAACTGGCTCCTATTTTCTTTTTCAACCCTTTCAAAAACCTAGTGCAGATACGTTAAGAACCCATATTATCTATTACGGTGGCCTATAGGTAAGGGTCTATTGGCTACTCAAAGGCGGTTTACGAAGTTCTTCTACGATTCACAAGATTGAAATCCAATGACTTAAACGCACTTAAAAAACGGTATTTTCATGTCGTAAGTACTTACAACCTAAAAATGCAGGAAAAAATAATTGAAAACAGTGGAAACTGGCTCCTATTTTCTTTTTCAACCCTTTCATAAAAACCAGTGCAGATACGTTAAGAACACGTATTTATCTATTTATATGGCCTATAGGGCCTTTAAATTCATATTAAAAGGTATACAATTCATACTTGAAAGCGGATACGAAAGTCTCTACGATTCACAAGACTGAAAGCCATACGGCATAAATGCGCCTTAAATAACATCCTTCTATGTCGTAAGTACTTACAACATGAAAATGCGGAAAAAAATGATTGAAAACAGTGGAAACTGGCTCCCATATTCTTTTTCAACCCTTTCATAAAACCTAGTGCAGATACGTTAAGAACCCGTATTTATCTATTACGGTGGCCTATAGGCCTGTAAATACATATTAAAAGGTATACAATTCATACTTGAAAGTGGATTACGAAAGTCTCTTACGATTCACAAGATTGAAAGCCATACGGCATAAATGCGCCTTAAATAAGATCTTCTATGTCGTAAGTACTTACAACATGAAAATGCGGAAAAAATGATTGAAAACAGTGGAAACTGGCTCCCATTATTCTTTTTCAACCCTTTCATAAAACCTAGTGCAGATACGTTAAGAACCCGTATTTATCTATTACGGTGGCCTATAGGCCTTAAATACATATTAAAAGGTATACAATTCATACTTGAAAGCGGATACGAAAGTCTCTACGATTCACAAGATTGAAAGCCATACGGCATAAATGCGCCTTAAATAAGATCTTTCTATGTCGTAAGTACTTACAACATGAAAATGCAGAAAAAAATGATTGAAAACAGTGGAAACTGGCTCCCATTATTCTTTTTCAACCCTTCATAAAACCTAGTGCAGATACGTTAAGAACCCGTATTTATCTATACGGTGGCTATAGGCCCTGTAAATACATATTAAAAGGTATACAATTCATACTTGAAAGTGGATTACGAAGTCTCTTACGATTCACAAGATGAAAGTCATACGGCATAAATGCGCCTTAAAAACGTTTCTATGTCGTAAGTACTTACAACTGAAAATGCAGAAAAAATGATTGAAAACAAGGGAAACTGGCTCTATTATTCTTTTTCAACCCTTTCATAAAACCTAGTGCAGATACGTTAAGAACCCGTATTTATCTATTACGGTGGCCTATAGGTAAGGGTCTATTGACTACTCAAAGGCGGTTTACGAAGTTCTTCTACGATTCACAAGATTGAAATCCATATGACTTAAACGCACTTAAAAACGGATTTCATGTCGTAAGTACTTACAACTAAAATGCAGGAAAAAATAATTGAAAACAGTGGAAACTGGCTCCTATTTTCTTTTTCAACCCTTCTATAAAAACCAGTGCAGATACGTTAAGAACACGTATTTATCTATTTATATGGCCTATAGGGCCTTTAAATTCATATTAAAAGGTATACAATTCATACTTGAAAGCGGATAACGAAAGTCTCCTACGATTCACAAGACTGAAAGCCATACGGCATAAATGCGCCTTAAATACGATCTTTCTATGTCGTAAGTACTTACAACATGAAAATGCAGAAAAAAATGATTGAAAACAGTGGAAACTGGCTCCCATTATTCTTTTTCAACCCTTTCATAAAACCTAGTGCAGATACGTTAAGAACCCGTATTTATCTATTACGGTGGCCTATAGGGCCTTTAAATACATATTAAAAGGTATACAATTCATACTTGAAAGCGGATAACGAAAGTCTCCTACGATTCACAAGATTGAAAGCCATACGGCATAAATGCGCCTTAAATAAGATCTTTCTATGTCGTAAGTACTTACAACATGAAAATGCAGAAAAAATGATTGAAAACAGTGGAAACTGGCTCCCATTATTCTTTTTCAACCCTTACATAAAACCTAGTGCAGATACGTTAAGAACCCGTATTTATCTATCACGGTGGGCTATAGGCCCTGTAAATACATATTAAAAGGTATACAATTCATACTTGAAAGTGGATTACGAAAGTCTCTTACGATTCACAAGACTGAAAGTCATACGGCATAATGCGCCTTCTATGTCGTAAGTACTTACAACATGAAAATGCAGAAAAAAATGATTGAAAACAGTGGAAACTGGCTCCCATTATTCTTTTTCAACCCTTTCATAAAACCTAGTGCAGATACGTTAAGAACACGTATTTATCTATTTATATGGCCTATAGGGCCTTTAAATTCATATTAAAAGGTATACAATTCATACTTGAAAGCGGATAACGAAAGTCTCCTACGATTCACAAGATTGAAAGCCATACGGCATAAATGCGCCTTAAATAAGATCCTTCTATGTCGTAAGTACTTACAACATGAAAATGCGGAAAAAATGATTGAAAACAGTGGAAACTGGCTCCCATTATTCTTTTTCAACCCTTTCATAAAACCTAGTGCAGATACGTTAAGAACCCGTATTTATCTATTACGGTGGCCTATAGGGCCTTTAAATACATATTAAAAGGTATACAATTCATACTTGAAAGCGGATAACGAAAGTCTCCTACGATTCACAAGATTGAAAGCCATACGGCATAAATGCGCCTTAAATAAGATCCTTCTATGTCGTAAGTACTTACAACATGAAAATGCGGAAAAAAATGATTGAAAACAGTGGAAACTGGCTCCCATTATTCTTTTTCAACCCTTTCATAAAACCTAGTGCAGATACGTTAAGAACCCGTATTTATCTATTACGGTGGCCTATAGGCCCTGTAAATACATATTAAAAGGTATACAATTCATACTTGAAAGTGGATTACGAAAGTCTCTTACGATTCACAAGACTGAAAGTCATACGGCATAAATGCGCCTTAAATACGATCTTTCTATGTCGTAAGTACTTACAACATGAAAATGCAGAAAAAAATGATTGAAAACAAGGGAAACTGGCTCTTATTATTCTTTTTCAACCCTTTCATAAAACCTAGTGCAGATACGTTAAGAACCCGTATTTATCTATTACGGTGGCCTATAGGTAAGGGTCTATTGACTACTCAAAGGCGGTTTACGAAGTTCTTCTACGATTCACAAGATTGAAATCCATATGACTTAAACGCACTTAAAAAACGGTATTTTCATGTCGTAAGTACTTACAACCTAAAAATGCAGGAAAAAATAATTGAAAACAGTGGAAACTGGCTCCTATTTTTTTTTTCAACCCTTCTATAAAACCAGTGCAGATACGTTAAGAACACGTATTTATCTATTTATATGGCCTATAGGGCCTTTAAATTCATATTAAAAGGTATACAATTCATACTTGAAAGCGGATAACGAAAGTCTCCTACGATTCACAAGATTGAAAGCCATACGGCATAAATGCGCCTTAAATAAGATCTTTCTATGTCGTAAGTACTTACAACATGAAAATGCAGAAAAAAATGATTGAAAACAGTGGAAACTGGCTCCCATTATTCTTTTTCAACCCTTACATAAAACCTAGTGCAGATACGTTAAGAACCCGTATTTATCTATCACGGTGGCTATAGGCCCTGTAAATACATATTAAAAGGTATACAATTCATACTTGAAAGTGGATTACGAAAGTCTCTTACGATTCACAAGACTGAAAGTCATACGGCATTAATGCGCCTTTCTATGTCGTAAGTACTTACAACATGAAAATGCAGAAAAAAATGATTGAAAACAAGGGAAACTGGCTCCTATTTTTCTTTTTCAACCCTTTCATAAAACCTAGTGCAGATACGTTAAGAACCCATATCTATCTATTACGGTGGCCTATAGGTAAGGGTCTATTGGCTACTCAAAGGCGGTTTACGAAGTTCTTCTACGATTCACAAGATTGAAATCCAAATGACTTAAACGCACTTAAAAAACGGTATTTTCATGTCGTAAGTACTTACAACCTAAAAATGCAGGAAAAAATAATTGAAAACAGTGGAAACTGGCTCCTATTTTTCTTTTTCAACCCTTTCATAAAAACCAGTGCAGATACGTTAAGAACACGTATTTATCTATTTATATGGCCTATAGGGCCTTTAAATTCATATTAAAAGGTATACAATTCATACTTGAAAGCGGATAACGAAAGTCTCTTACGATTCACAAGACTGAAAGCCATACGGCATAAATGCGCCTTAAATACGATCTTTCTATGTCGTAAGTACTTACGACATGAAAATGCAGAAAAAAATGATTGAAAACAGTGGAAACTGGCTCCCATTATTCTTTTTCAACCCTTTCATAAAACCTAGTGCAGATACGTTAAGAACACGTATTTATCTATTTATATGGCCTATAGGGCCTTTAAATTCATATTAAAAGGTATACAATTCATACTTGAAAGCGGATAACGAAAGTCTCCTACGATTCACAAGATTGAAAGCCATACGGCATAAATGCGCCTTAAATAAGATCCTTCTATGTCGTAAGTACTTACAACATGAAAATGCGGAAAAAAATGATTGAAAACAGTGGAAACTGGCTCCCATTATTCTTTTTCAACCCTTTCATAAAACCTAGTGCAGATACGTTAAGAACCCGTATTTATCTATTACGGTGGCCTATAGGCCCTGTAAATACATATTAAAAGGTATACAATTATTGAAAGTGGATTACGAAAGTCTCTTACGATTCACAAGACTGAAAGTCATACGGCATAAATGCGCCTTAATAAGATCCTTCTATGTCGTAAGTACTTACAACATGAAAATGCGGAAAAAAATGATTGAAAACAGTGGAAACTGGCTCCCATTATTCTTTTCAACCCTTTCAAAAACCTAGTGCAGATACGTTAAGAACCCGTATTTATCTATTACGGTGGCCTATAGGTAAGGGTCTATTGGCTACTCAAAGGCGGCTTACGAAGTTCTTCTACGATTCACAAGATTAAAATCCAAATGACTTAAACGCACTTAAAAACGGTATTTTCATGTCGTAAGTAATTACAACCTAAAAATGCAGGAAAAAATGATTGAAAACAGTGGAAACTGGCTCCCATTATTCTTTTTCAACCCTTTCATAAAACCTAGTGCAGATACGTTAAGAACCCGTATTTATCTATTACGGTGGCCTATAGGCCCTGTAAATACATATTAAAAGGTATACAAATCATACTTGAAAGTGGATTACGAAAGTCTCTACGATTCACAAAGACTGAAAGCCATACGGCATAATTGCGCCTTAAATACGATCTTTCTATGTCGTAAGTACTTACAACATGAAAATGCAGAAAAAAATGATTGAAAACAGTGGAAACTGGCTCCCATTATTCTTTTTCAACCCTTTCATAAAACCTAGTGCAGATACGTTAAGAACCCGTATTTATCTATTTATATGGCCTATAGGTAAGGGTCTCTTGGCTACTCAAAGGCGGATTACGAAGTTCTTCTACGATTCACAAGATTGAAATCCATATGACTTAAACGCACCTAAAAAACGGTATTTTCATGTCGTAAGTACTTACAACCTAAAAATGCAGGAAAAAATAATTGAAAACAGTGGAAACTGGCTCCTATTTTTCTTTTTCAACCCTTTCATAAAAACCAGTGCAGATACGTTAAGAAGACGTATTTATCTATTTATATGGCCTATAGGGCCTTTAAATTCATATTAAAAGGTATACAATTCATACTTGAAGGCGGATAACGAAAGTCTCCTACGATTCACAAGATTGAAAGCCATACGGCATAAATGCGCCTTAAATAAGATTTCTATGTCGTAAGTACTTACAACATGAAAATGCGGAAAAAAATGATTGAAAACAGTGGAAACTGGCTCCCATTATTCTTTTTCAACCCTTTCATAAAAACCAGTGCAGATACGTTAAAAACACGTATTTATCTATTTATATGGCCTATAGGGCCTTTAAATTCATATTAAAAGGTATACAATTCATACTTGAAAGCGGATAACGAAAGTCTCTTACGATTCACAAGACTGAAAGCCATACGGCATAAATGCGCCTTAAATACGATCTTTCTATGTCGTAAGTACTTACAACATGAAAATGCAGAAAAAAATGATTGAAAACAAGGGAAACTGGCTCCTATTATTTTTTTCAACCCTTCATAAAAACCTAGTGCAGATACGTTAAGAACACGTATTTATCTATTTATATGGCCTATAGGGCCTTTAAATTCATATTAAAAGGTATACAATTCATTATTGAAAGCGGTTTACGAAGTTCTTCTACGATTCACAAGATTGAAATCCATATGACTTAAACGCACTTAAAAACGGTATTTTCATGTCGTAAGTACTTACAACCTAAAAATGCAGGAAAAAATAATTGAAAACAGTGGAAACTGGCTCCCATTATTCATTTCAACCCTTTCATAAAACCTAGTGCAGATACGTTAAGAACCCGTATTTATCTATTACGGTGGCCTATAGGCCCTGTAAATACATATCAAAAGGTATACAATTCATACTTGAAAGCGGATAACGAAAGTCTCTTACGATTCACAAGATTGAAAGTCATACGGCATAAATGCGCCTTAAATAAGATCTTTCTATGTCGTAAGTACTTACAACATGAAAATGCAGAAAAAAATGATTGAAAACAAGGGAAACTGGCTCTTATTATTCTTTTTCAACCCTTTCAAAACCTAGTGCAGATACGTTAAGAACCCGTATTTATCTATTACGGTGGCCTATAGGTAAGGGTCTATTGACTACTCAAAGGCGGTTTACGAAGTTCTTCTACGATTCACAAGATTGAAATCCATATGACTTAAACGCACTTAAAAAACGGTATTTTCATGTCGTAAGTACTTACAACCTAAAAATGCAGGAAAAAATAATTGAAAACAGTGGAAACTGGCTCCTATTTTCTTTTTCAACCCTTCTATAAAAACCAGTGCAGATACGTTAAGAACACGTATTTATCTATTTATATGGCCTATAGGGCCTTTAAATTCATATTAAAAGGTATACAATTCATACTTGAAAGCGGATAACGAAAGTCTCCTACGATTCACAAGACTGAAAGCCATACGGCATAAATGCGCCTTAAATACGATCTTTCTATGTCGTAAGTACTTACAACATGAAAATGCAGAAAAAATGATTGAAAACAGTGGAAACTGGCTCCCATTCTTTTTCAACCCTTTCATAAAACCTAGTGCAGATACGTTAAGAACCCGTATTTATCTTACGGTGGCCTATAGGCCCTGTAAATACATATTAAAAGGTATACAATTCATACTTGAAAGTGGATTACGAAAGTCTCTTACGATTCACAAGACTGAAAGTCATACGGCATAAATGCGCCTTAAATAACATCCTTCTATGTCGTAAGTACTTACAACATGAAAATGCGGAAAAAAATGATTGAAAACAGTGGAAACTGGCTCCCATTATTCTTTTTTAACCCTTTCATAAAACCTAGTGCAGATACGTTAAGAACCCGTATTTATCTATTACGGTGGCCTATAGGCCCTGTAAATACATATTAAAAGGTGTACAATTCATACTTGAAAGTGGATTACGAAAGTCTCTTACGATTCACAAGACTGAAAGTCATACGGCATAAATGCGCCTTAAATACGATCTTTCTATGTCGTAAGTACTTACAACATGAAAATGCAGAAAAAAATGATTGAAAACAAGGGAAACTGGCTCTTATTTCTTTTTCAACCCTTTCATAAAACCTAGTGCAGATACGTTAAGAACCCGTATTTATCTATTACGGTGGCCTATAGGCCCTGTAAATACATATCAAAAGGTATACAATTCATACTTGAAAGCGGATAACGAAAGTCTCTTACGATTCACAAGATTGAAAGTCATACGGCATAAATGCGCCTTAAATAAGATCTTTCTATGTCGTAAGTACTTACAACATGAAAATGCAGAAAAAAATGATTGAAAACAAGGGAAACTGGCTCTTATTATTCTTTTTCAACCCTTTCATAAAACCTAGTGCAGATACGTTAAGAACCCGTATTTATCTATTACGGTGGCCTATAGGTAAGGGTCTATTGACTACTCAAAGGCGGTTTACGAAGTTCTTCTACGATTCACAAGATTGAAATCCATATGACTTAAACGCACTTAAAAAACGGTATTTTCATGTCGTAAGTACTTACAACCTAAAAATGCAGGAAAAAATAATTGAAAACAGTGGAAACTGGCTCCTATTTTTCTTTTTCAACCCTTCTATAAAAACCAGTGCAGATACGTTAAGAACACGTATTATCTATTTATATGGCCTATAGGGCCTTTAAATTCATATTAAAAGGTATACAATTCATACTTGAAAGCGGATAACGAAAGTCTCCTACGATTCACAAGACTGAAAGCCATACGGCATAAATGCGCCTTAAATACGATCTTTCTATGTCGTAAGTACTTACAACATGAAAATGCAGAAAAAAATGATTGAAAACAGTGGAAACTGGCTCCCATTATTCTTTTTCAACCCTTTCATAAAACCTAGTGCAGATACGTTAAGAACCCGTATTTATCTATTACGGTGGCCTATAGGCCCTGTAAATACATATTAAAAGGTATACAATTCATACTTGAAAGTGGATTACGAAAGTCTCTTACGATTCACAAGACTGAAAGTCATACGGCATAAATGCGCCTTAAATAACATCCTTCTATGTCGTAAGTACTTACAACATGAAAATGCGGAAAAAAATGATTGAAAACAGTGGAAACTGGCTCCCATTATTCTTTTTTAACCCTTTCATAAAACCTAGTGCAGATACGTTAAGAACCCATATCTATCTATTACGGTGGCCTATAGGTAAGGGTCTATTGGCTACTCAAAGGCGGTTTACGAAGTTCTTCTACGATTCACAAGATTGAAATCCAAATGACTTAAACGCACTTAAAAAACGGTATTTTCATGTCGTAAGTACTTACAACCTAAAAATGCAGGAAAAAATAATTGAAAACAGTGGAAACTGGCTCCTATTTTTCTTTTTCAACCCTTTCATAAAAACCAGTGCAGATACGTTAAGAACACGTATTTATCTATTTATATGGCCTATGGGCCTTTAAATTCATATTAAAAGGTAAAATTCATACTTGAAAGCGGATAACGAAAGTCTCTTACGATTCACAAGACTGAAAGCCATACGGCATAAATGCGCCTTAAATACGATCTTTCTATGTCGTAAGTACTTACAACATGAAAATGCAGAAAAAATGATTGAAAACAGTGGAAACTGGCTCCCATTATTCTTTTCAACCCTTTCATAAAACCTAGTGCAGATACGTTAAGAACCCGTATTTATCTATTACGGTGGCCTATAGGCCCTGTAAATACATATTAAAAGGTATACAATTCATACTTGAAAGTGGATTACGAAAGTCTCTTACGATTCACAAGACTGAAAGTCATACGGCAAATGCGCCTTAAATAAGATCCTTCTATGTCGTAAGTACTTACAACATGAAAATGCGGAAAAAAATGATTGAAAACAGTGGAAACTGGCTCCCATTATTCTTTTTCAACCCTTTCATAAAACCTAGTGCAGATACGTTAAGAACCCGTATTTATCTATTACGGTGGCCTATAGGTAAGGGTCTATTGGCTACTCAAAGGCGGCTTACGAAGTTCTTCTACGATTCACAAGATTGAAATCCATATGACTTAAACGCACTTAAAAACGGTATTTTCATGTCGTAAGTACTTACAACCTAAAAATGCAGGAAAAAATAATTGAAAACAGTGGAAACTGGCTCCTATTTTTCTTTTTCAACCCTTCTATAAAAACCAGTGCAGATACGTTAAGAACACGTATTTATCTATTTATATGGCCTATAGGGCCTTTAAATTCATATTAAAAGGTATACAATTCATACTTGAAAGCGGATAACGAAAGTCTCCTACGATTCACAAGACTGAAAGCCATACGGCATAAATGCGCCTTAAATACGATCTTTCTATGTCGTAAGTACTTACAACATGAAAATGCAGAAAAAAATGATTGAAAACAGTGGAAACTGGCTCCCATTATTCTTTTTCAACCCTTTCATAAAACCTAGTGCAGATACGTTAAGAACCCGTATTTATCTATTACGGTGGGCTATAGGCCCTGTAAATAATATTAAAAGGTATACAATTCATACTTGAAAGTGGATTACGAAAGTCTCTTACGATTCACAAGACTGAAAGTCATACGGCATAAATGCGCCTTAAATACGATCTTTCTATGTCGTAAGTACTTACAACATGAAAATGCAGAAAAAAATGATTGAAAACAAGGGAAACTGGCTCTTATTATTCTTTTTCAACCCTTTCATAAAACCTAGTGCAGATACGTTAAGAACCCGTATTTATCTATTACGGTGGCCTATAGGTAAGGGTCTATTGGACTACTCAAAGGCGGTTTACGAAGTTCTTCTACGATTCACAAGATTGAAATCCATATGACTTAAACGCACTTAAAAAACGGTATTTTCATGTCGTAAGTACTTACAACCTAAAAATGCAGGAAAAAATAATTGAAAACAGTGGAAACTGGCTCCTATTTTTCTTTTTCAACCCTTCTATAAAAACCAGTGCAGATACGTTAAGAACACGTATTTATCTATTTATATGGCCTATAGGGCCTTTAAATTCATATTAAAAGGTATACAATTCATACTTGAAAGCGGATAACGAAAGTCTCCTACGATTCACAAGATTGAAAGCCATACGGCATAAATGCGCCTTAAATACGATCTTTCTATGTCGTAAGTACTTACAACATGAAAATGCAGAAAAAAATGATTGAAAACAGTGGAAACTGGCTCCCATTATTCTTTTTCAACCCTTACATAAAACCTAGTGCAGATACGTTAAGAACCCGTATTTATCTATACGGTGGCTATAGGCCCTGTAAATACATATTAAAAGGTATACAATTCATACTTGAAAGTGGATTACGAAAGTCTCTTACGATTCACAAGACTGAAAGTCATACGGCATTAATGCGCCTTTCTATGTCGTAAGTACTTACAACATGAAAATGCAGAAAAAAATGATTGAAAACAAGGGAAACTGGCTCCTATTTTCTTTTTCAACCCTTTCATAAAACCTAGTGCAGATACGTTAAGAACCCATTTATCTATTACGGTGGCCTATAGGTAAGGGTCTATTGGCTACTCAAAGGCGGTTTACGAAGTTCTTCTACGATTCACAAGATTGAAATCCATGACTTAAACGCACTTAAAAAACGGTATTTTCATGTCGTAAGTACTTACAACCTAAAAATGCAGGAAAAAATAATTGAAAACAGTGGAAACTGGCTCCTATTTTTCTTTTTCAACCCTTTCATAAAAACCAGTGCAGATACGTTAAGAACACGTATTTATCTATTTATATGGCCTATAGGGCCTTTAAATTCATATTAAAAGGTATACAATTCATACTTGAAAGCGGATACGAAAGTCTTACGATTCACAAGACTGAAAGTCATACGGCATAAATGCGCCTTAAATAACATCCTTCTATGTCGTAAGTACTTACAACATGAAAATGCGGAAAAAATGATTGAAAACAGTGGAAACTGGCTCCCATTATTCTTTTTCAACCCTTTCATAAAACCTAGTGCAGATACGTTAAGAACCCGTATTTATCTATTACGGTGGCCTATAGGCCCTGTAAATACATATTAAAAGGTATACAATTCATACTTGAAAGTGGATTACGAAAGTCTCTTACGATTCACAAGACTGAAAGTCATACGGCATAAATGCGCCTTAAATAACATCCTTCTATGTCGTAAGTACTTACAACATGAAAATGCGGAAAAAAATGATTGAAAACAGTGGAAACTGGCTCCCATTATTCTTTTTAACCCTTTCATAAAACCTAGTGCAGATACGTTAAGAACCCGTATTTATCTATTACGGTGGCCTATAGGCCCTGTAAATACATATTAAAAGGTGTACAATTCATACTTGAAAGTGGATTACGAAAGTCTCTTACGATTCACAAGACTGAAAGTCATACGGCATAAATGCGCCTTAAATACGATCTTTCTATGTCGTAAGTACTTACAACATGAAAATGCAGAAAAAAATGATTGAAAACAAGGGAAACTGGCTCTTATTATTCTTTTTCAACCCTTTCATAAAACCTAGTGCAGATACGTTAAGAACCCGTATTTATCTATTACGGTGGCCTATAGGTAAGGGTCTATTGACTACTCAAAGGCGGTTTACGAAGTTCTTCTACGATTCACAAGATTGAAATCCATATGACTTAAACGCACTTAAAAAACGGTATTTTCATGTCGTAAGTACTTACAACCTAAAAATGCAGGAAAAATAATTGAAAACAGTGGAAACTGGCTCCTATTTTTCTTTTTCAACCCTTCATAAAAACCAGTGCAGATACGTTAAGAACACGTATTTATCTATTTATATGGCCTATAGGGCCTTTAAATTCATATTAAAAGGTATACAATTCATACTTGAAAGCGGATAACGAAAGTCTCCTACGATTCACAAGACTGAAAGCCATACGGCATAAATGCGCCTTAAATACGATCTTTCTATGTCGTAAGTACTTACAACATGAAAATGCAGAAAAAAATGATTGAAAACAGTGGAAACTGGCTCCCATTATTCTTTTTCAACCCTTTCATAAAACCTAGTGCAGATACGTTAAGAACCCGTATTTATCTATTACGGTGGCCTATAGGCCCTGTAAATACATATTAAAAGGTATACAATTCATACTTGAAAGTGGATTACGAAAGTCTCTTACGATTCACAAGACTGAAAGTCATACGGCATAAATGCGCCTTAAATAACATCCTTCTATGTCGTAAGTACTTACAACATGAAAATGCGGAAAAAAAAATGATTGAAACAGTGGAAACTGGCTCCCATTATTCTTTTTTAACCCTTTCATAAAACCTAGTGCGCAGATACGTTAAGAACCCGTATTTATCTATTACGGTGGCCTATAGGCCCTGTAAAACATTATTGTGTACAATTCATACTTGAAAGTGGATTACGAAAGTCTCTTACGATTCACAAGACTGAAAGTCATACGGCATAAATGCGCCTTAAATACGACTTTCTATGTCGTAAGTACTTACAACATGAAAATGCAGAAAAAAATGATTGAAAACAAGGGGGAAACTGGCTCTTTATTCTTTTTCAACCCTTCATAAAACCTAGTGCAGATACGTTAAGAACCCGTATATCTATTACGGTGCCTATAGGTAAGGGTCTATTGACTACTCAAGGCGGTTTACGAAAGTTCTTCTACGATTCACAAGATTGAAATCCATATGACTTAAACGCACTTAAAAAACGGTATTTTCATGTCGTAAGTACTTACAACCTAAAAATGCAGGAAAAAATAATTGAAAACAGTGAACTGGAAACTGGCTCCTATTTTTCTTTTTCAACCCTTTCATAAAAACCAGTGCAGATACGTTAAGAACCGTATCTTTATCTTATTGGCCTATAGGCCCTGTAAATCATATTAAAAGGTATACATTCATACTTGAAAGTGGATTACGAAGTCTCTTACGATTCACAAGACTGAAAGTCATACGGCATAAATGCGCCTTAAATAAGATCCTTCTATGTCGTAAGTACTTACAACATGAAAATGCGGAAAAAAATGATTGAAAACAGTGGAAAACTGGCTCCCATTATTCTTTTTCAACCCTTTCATAAAACCTAGTGCAGATACGTTAAGAAACCCGTATTATCTATTACGGTGCCTATAGGCCCTGTAAAATACATATTAAAAGGTATACAATTCATACTTGAAAGTGGATTACGAAAGTCTCTTACGATTCACAAGACTGAAAGTCATACGGCTAAATGCGCCTTAAATAACATCTTTCTATGTCGTAAGTACTTACAACATGAAAATGCGGAAAAAAATGATTGAAAACAAGGGAAACTGGCTTATTTTCTTTTTCAACCCTTTCATAAAACCTAGTGCAGATACGTTAAGAACCCGTATTTATCTATTACGTGTGGCCTATAGGCCCTGTAAATACATTAAAAGGTTACAATTCATACTTGAAAGCGGATAACGAAGTCTCTTACGATTCACAAGACTGAAAGTCATACGGCATAAATGCGCCTTAAATAGATCTTTCTATGTCGTAAGTACTTACAACATGAAAATGCAGAAAAAAAATGATTGAAAACAAGGGAAACTGGCTCTTATTATTCTTTTTCAACCCTTTCATAAAACCTAGTGCAGATACGTTAAGAAACCCGTATTTATCTATTACGGTGGCCTATAGGTAAGGGTCTATTGACTACTCAAGACGGCGGGGTTACGAAGTTCTTCTACGATTCACAAGATTGAAATCCATATGACTTAAACGCACTTAAAAAACGGTATTTTCATGTCGTAAGTACTTACAACCAAAAATGCAGGAAAAAAATAATTGAAAACAGTGGAAACTGGCTCCTATTTTCTTTTTCAACCCTTCTATAAAACAGTGCAAGATTACGTTAAGAACACGTATTTATCTTATGGCCTATAGGGCCTTAACTTAATCATATTAAAAGGTGTATACAATTCATACTTGAAAGGGATAACGAAAGTCTCCTACGATTCACAAGATGAAAGCCATACGGCATAAATGCGCCTTAAATAAGAATCTTCTATGTCGTAAGTACTTACAACATGAACAATGCAGAAAAAAACTGATTGAAAACAGTGGAACTGGCTCCCATTATTCTTTTTCAACCCTTTCATAAAACCTAGTGCAGATACGTTAAGAACCCGTATTTATCTATTACGGTGGCCTATAGGCCCTGTAAATACATAAAAAGGTATACAATTCATACTTGAAAGTGGATTACGAAAGTCTCTTACGATTCACAAGATGAAAGTCATACGGCATAAATGCGCCTTAAATAAATCCTTCTATGTCGTAAGTACTTACAACATGAAAATGCGGAAAAAAATGATTGAAAACAGTGGAAACTGGCTCCCATTATTCTTTTTAACCCTTTCATAAAACCTAGTGCAGATACGTTAAGAACCCGTATTTATCTATTACGGTGGCCTATAGGCCCTGTAAATACATATTAAAAGGTACAATTCATACTTGAAAGTGGATTACGAAAGTCTCTTACGATTCACAAGACTGAAAGTCATACGGCATAAATGCGCCTTAAATACGATCTTTCTATGTCGTAAGTACTTACAACATGAAAATGCAGAAAAAAATGATTGAAAACAAGGGAAACTGGCTCTTATTATTCTTTTTCAACCCTTTCATAAAACCTAGTGCAGATACGTTAAGAACCCGTATTTATCTATTACGGTGGCCTATAGGCCCTGTAAATACATATCAAAAGGTATACAATTCATACTTGAAAGCGGATAACGAAAGTCTCTTACGATTCACAAGATTGAAAGTCATACGGCATAAATGCGCCTTAAATAAGATCTTTCTATGTCGTAAGTACTTACAACATGAAAATGCAGAAAAAAATGATTGAAAACAAGGGAAACTGGCTCTTATTATTCTTTTTCAACCCTTTCATAAAACCTAGTGCAGATACGTTAAGAACCCGTATTTATCTATTACGGTGGCCTATAGGTAAGGGTCTATTGACTACTCAAAGGCGTTTACGAAGTTCTTCTACGATTCACAAGATTGAAATCCATATGACTTAAACGCACTTAAAAACGGTATTTTCATGTCGTAAGTACTTACAACCTAAAAATGCAGGAAAAAATAATTGAAAACAGTGGAAACTGGCTCCTATTTTTCTTTTTCAACCCTTCTATAAAAACCAGTGCAGATACGTTAAGAACACGTATTTATCTATTTATATGGCCTATAGGGCCTTTAAATTCATATTAAAAGGTATACAATTCATACTTGAAAGCGGATAACGAAAGTCTCCTACGATTCACAAGACTGAAAGCCATACGGCATAAATGCGCCTTAAATACGATCTTCTATGTCGTAAGTACTTACAACATGAAATGCGAAAAAATGATGAAAACAGTGGAAACTGGCTCCCATTATTCTTTTTCAACCCTTTCATAAAACCTAGTGCAGATACGTTAAGAACCCGTATTTCTATTACGGTGGCCTATAGGCCCTGTAAATACATATTAAAAGGTATACAATTCATACTTGAAGTGGATTACGAAAGTCTCTTACGATTCACAAGACTGAAAGTCTACGGCATAAATGCGCCTTAAATAACATCCTTCTATGTCGTAAGTACTTACAACATGAAAATGCGGAAAAAAATGATTGAAAACAGTGGAAACTGGCTCCCATTATTCTTTTTAACCCTTTCATAAAACCTAGTGCAGATACGTTAAGAACCCGTATTATCTATTACGGTGGCCTATAGGCCTGTAAATACATATTAAAGGTACAATTCATACTTGAAAGTGGATTACGAAAGTCTCTTACGATTCACAAGACTGAAAGTCATACGGCATAAATGCGCCTTAAATACGATCTTTCTATGTCGTAAGTACTTACAACATGAAAATGCAGAAAAAAATGATTGAAAACAAGGGAAACTGGCTCTTTATTCTTTTCAACCCTTTCATAAAACCTAGTGCAGATACGTTAAGAACCCGTATTTATCTATTACGGTGGCCTATAGGCCTGTAAATACATATCAAAAGGTACAATATACTTGAAGCGGATAACGAAAGTCTCTTACGATTCACAGATTGAAAGTCATACGGCATAAATGCGCCTTAAATAAGATCTTTCTATGTCGTAAGTACTTACAACATGAAAATGCAGAAAAAAATTGAAAACAAGGGAAACTGGCTCTATTATTCTTTTTCAACCCTTCATAAACCTAGTGCAGATACGTTAAGAACCCGTATTTATCTATTACGGTGGCCTATAGGTAAGGGTCTATTGACTACTCAAGGCGGTTTACGAAGTTCTACGATTCACAAGATTGAAATCCATATGACTTAAACGCACTTAAAAACGGTATTTTCATGTCGTAAGTACTTACAACCTAAAAATGCAGGAAAAATAATTGAAAACAGTGGAAACTGGCTCCTATTTTTCTTTTCAAACCCTTCTATAAAACCAGTGCAGATACGTTAAGAACACGTATTTATCTATTTATATGGCCTTAGGGCCTTTAAATTCATATTAAAAGGTATACAATTCATACTTGAAAGCGGATACGAAAGTCTCCTACGATTCACAAGACTGAAAGCCATACGGCATAAATGCGCCTTAAATACGATCTTTCTATGTCGTAAGTACTTACAACATGAAAATGCAGAAAAAAAGATTGAAAACGTGGAAACTGGCTCCCATTTTCTTTTTCAACCCTTTCATAAACCTAGTGCAGACGTTAAGAACCCGTATTTATCTATTACGGTGGCCTATAGGCCCTGTAAATACATATTAAAGGTATACAATTCATACTTGAAAGTGGATTACGAAAGTCTCTTACGATTCACAAGACTGAAAGTCATACGGCATAAATGCGCCTTAAATAACACCTTCTATGTCGTAAGTACTTACAACATGAAAAGCGGAAAAAAATGATTGAAAACAGTGGAAACTGGCTCCCATTATTCTTTTTAACCCTTTCATAAAACCTAGTGCAGATACGTTAAGAACCCATATCTATCTATTACGGTGGCCTATAGGTAAGGGTCTATTGGCTACTCAAAGCGGTTTACGAAGTTCTTCTACGATTCACAAGATTGAAATCCAATGACTTAAACGCACTTAAAAAACGGTATTTTCATGTCGTAAGTTTACGTACAAAAAAATGCAGGAAAAAATAATTGAAAACAGTGGAAACTGGCTCCTATTTTTCTTTTCAACCCTTCATAAAACCAGTGCAGATACGTTAAGAACACGTATTTATCTATTTATGGCCTATAGGGCCTTTAAATTCATATTAAAAGGTATAAAATTCATACTGAAAGCGGATAACGAAAGTCCTTACGATTCACAAGACTGAAAGCCATACGGCATAAAGCGCCTTAAATACGATCTTTCTATGTCGTAAGTACTTACAACATGAAAATGCAGAAAAAAATGATTGAAACAGTGGAAACTGGCTCCAGTATTCTTTTTCAACCCTTTCATAAAACCTAGTGCAGATACGTTAAGAACACGTATTATCTATTTATTATGGCCTATAGGGCCTTTAAATTCATATTAAAAGGTATACAATTCATACTTGAAAGCGGATAACGAAAGTCTCCTACGATTCACAAGATTGAAAGCCATACGCATAATGCGCCTTAAATAGATCCTTCTATGTCGTAAGTACTTACAACATGAATGCGGAAAAAAATGATTGAAACAGTGGAAACTGGCTCCATTATTTTTTTCAACTTTCCTTTCATAAAAACCTAGTGCAGATACGTTTAAGAACCCGTATTTATCTATTACGGTGGCCTATAGGCCCTGTAAATACATATTAAAAGGTATACAATTCATACTTGAAAGTGGATTACGAAAGTCTCTTACGATTCACAAGACTGAAAGTCATACGGCATAATGCGCCTTAATAGATCCTTCTATGTCGTAAGTACTTACAACATGAAAATGCGGAAAAAATGATTGAAAACAGTGGAAACTGGCTCCATTATTCTTTTTCAACCCTTTCATAAAACCTAGTGCAGATACGTTAAGAACCCGTATTTATCTATTACGGTGGCCTATAGGTAAGGGTCTATTGGCTACTCAAAGGCGGTTGAAGTTCTTCTACGATTCACAAGATTGAAATCCAAATGACTTAAACGCACTTAAAAAACGGTATTTTCATGTCGTAAGTACTTACAACCTAAAAATGCAGGAAAAAATAATTGAAAACAGTGGAAACTGGCTCCTATTTTTCTTTTTCAACCCTTTCATAAAACCAGTGCAGATACGTTAAGAACACGTATTTATCTATTTATATGGCCTATAGGGCCTTTAAATTCATATTAAAAGGTATACAATTCATACTTGAAAGCGGATAACGAAAGTCTCTTACGATTCACAAGACTGAAAGCCATACGGCATAAATGCGCCTTAAATACGATCTTTCTATGTCGTAAGTACTTACAACATGAAAATGCAGAAAAAATGATTGAAAACAGTGGAAACTGGCTCCCATTATTCTTTTTCAACCCTTTCATAAAACCTAGTGCAGATACGTTAAGAACCGTATTTATCTATTACGGTGGCCTATAGGCCTTAAATTCATATTAAAAGGTATACAATTCATACTTGAAAGCGGATAACGAAAGTCTCTACGATTCACAAGATTGAAAGCCATACGGCATAAATGCGCCTTAAATAAGATCCTTCTATGTCGTAAGTACTTACAACATGAAAATGCGAAAAAAATGATTGAAAACAGTGGAAACTGGCTCCCATTATTCTTTTTCAACCCTTTCATAAAACCTAGTGCAGATACGTTAAGAACCCGTATTATCTATTACGGTGGCCTATAGGCCCTGTAAATACATATTAAAAGGTATACAATTCATACTTGAAAGTGGATTACGAAAGTCTCTTACGATTCACAAGACTGAAAGTCATACGGCATAATGCGCCTTAAATAGATCTTCTATGTCGTAAGTACTTACAACATGAAAATGCGGAAAAAAATGATTGAAAACAGTGGAAACTGGCTCCCATTATTCTTTTTCAACCCTTTCATAAAACCTAGTGCAGATACGTTAAGAACCCGTATTTATCTATTACGGTGGCCTATAGGTAAGGGTCTATTGGCTACTCAAAGGCGGTTACGAAGTTTTCTACGATTCACAAGATTGAAATCCATATGACTTAAACGCACTTAAAAAACGGTATTTTCATGTCGTAAGTACTTACAACCTAAAAATGCAGGAAAAAATAATTGAAAACAGTGGAAACTGGCTCCTATTTTTCTTTTTCAACCCTTCTATAAAAACCAGTGCAGATACGTTAAGAACACGTATTTATCTATTTATGGCCTATAGGGCCTTTAAATTCATATTAAAAGGTATACAATTCATACTTGAAAGCGGATAACGAAAGTCTCCTACGATTCACAAGACTGAAAGCCATACGGCATAAATGCGCCTTAAATACGATCTTTCTATGTCGTAAGTACTTACAACATGAAAATGCAGAAAAAATGATTGAAAACAGTGGAAACTGGCTCCCATTATTCTTTTTCAACCCTTTCATAAACCTAGTGCAGATACGTTAAGAACCCGTATTTATCTATTACGGTGGGCTATAGGCCCTGTAAATACATATTAAAAGGTATACAATTCATACTTGAAAGTGGATTACGAAAGTCTCTTACGATTCACAAGACTGAAAGTCATACGGCATAAATGCGCCTTAAATACGATCTTTCTATGTCGTAAGTACTTACAACATGAAAATGCAGAAAAAATGATTGAAAACAAGGGAAACTGGCTCTTATTATTCTTTTTCAACCCTTTCATAAAACCTAGTGCAGATACGTTAAGAACCCGTATTTATCTATTACGGTGGCCTATAGGTAAGGGTCTATTGACTACTCAAAGGCGGTTTACGAAGTTCTTCTACGATTCACAAGATTGAAATCCATATGACTTAAACGCACTTAAAAAACGGTATTTTCATGTCGTAAGTACTTACAACCTAAAATGCAGGAAAAATAATTGAAAACAGTGGAAACTGGCTCCTATTTTTCTTTTTCAACCCTTCTAAAAACCAGTGCAGATACGTTAAGAACACGTATTTATCTATTTATATGGCCTATAGGGCCTTTAAATTCATATTAAAAGGTATACAATTCATACTTGAAAGCGGATAACGAAAGTCTCCTACGATTCACAAGACTGAAAGCCATACGGCATAAATGCGCCTTAAATACGATCTTTCTATGTCGTAAGTACTTACAACATGAAAATGCAGAAAAAAATGATTGAAAACAGTGGAAACTGGCTCCCATTATTCTTTTCAACCCTTACATAAAACCTAGTGCAGATACGTTAAGAACCCGTATTTATCTATCACGGTGGGCTATAGGCCCTGTAAATACATATTAAAAGGTATACAATTCATACTTGAAAGTGGATTACGAAAGTCTCTTACGATTCACAAGACTGAAAGTCATACGGCATTAATGCGCCTTTCTATGTCGTAAGTACTTACAACATGAAAATGCAGAAAAAAATGATTGAAAACAAGGGAAACTGGCTCCTATTTTTCTTTTTCAACCCTTTCATAAAACCTAGTGCAGATACGTTAAGAACCCATTATCTATTACGGTGGCCTATAGGTAAGGGTCTATTGGCTACTCAAAGGCGGTTTACGAAGTTCTTCTACGATTCACAAGATTGAAATCCAAATGACTTAAACGCACTTAAAAAACGGTATTTTCATGTCGTAAGTACTTACAACCTAAAATGCAGGAAAAAAAATTGAAAACAGTGGAAACTGGCTCCTATTTTTCTTTTCAACCCTTTCATAAAAACCAGTGCAGATACGTTAAGAACACGTATTTATCTATTTATATGGCCTATAGGGCCTTTAAATTCATATTAAAAGGTATACAATTCATACTTGAAAGTGGATTACGAAAGTCTCTTACGATTCACAAGACTGAAAGTCATACGGCATAAATGCGCCTTAAATAACATCCTTCTATGTCGTAAGTACTTACAACATGAAAATGCGGAAAAAAATGATTGAAAACAGTGGAAACTGGCTCCCATTATTCTTTTTCAACCCTTTCATAAAACCTAGTGCATATACGTTAAGAACCCGTATTTATCTATTACGGTGGCCTATAGGCCCTGTAAATACATATTAAAAGGTATACAATTCATACTTGAAAGTGGATTACGAAAGTCTCTTACGATTCACAAGACTGAAAGTCATACGGCATAAATGCGCCTTAAATAACATCCTTCTATGTCGTAAGTACTTACAACATGAAAATGCGGAAAAAAATGATTGAAAACAGTGGAAACTGGCTCCCATTATTCTTTTTTAACCCTTTCATAAAACCTAGTGCAGATACGTTAAGAACCCGTATTTATCTATTACGGTGGCCTATAGGCCCTGTAAATACATATTAAAAGGTGTACAATTCATACTTGAAATGGGATTACGAAAGTCTCTTACGATTCACAAGACTGAAAGTCATACGGCATAAATGCGCCTTAAATACGATCTTTCTATGTCGTAAGTACTTACAACATGAAAATGCAGAAAAAATGATTGAAAACAAGGGAAACTGGCTCTTATTATTCTTTTTCAACCCTTTCATAAAACCTAGTGCAGATACGTTAAGAACCCGTATTTATCTATTACGGTGGCCTATAGGTAAGGGTCTATTGACTACTCAAAGGCGGTTTACGAAGTTCTTCTACGATTCACAAGATTGAAATCCATATGACTTAAACGCACTTAAAAAACGGTATTTTCATGTCGTAAGTACTTACAACCTAAAAATGCAGGAAAAAATAATTGAAAACAGTGGAAACTGGCTCCTATTTTTCTTTTTCAACCCTTCTATAAAAACCAGTGCAGATACGTTAAGAACACGTATTTATCTATTTATATGGCCTATAGGGCCTTTAAATTCATATTAAAAGGTATACAATTCATACTTGAAAGCGGATAACGAAAGTCTCCTACGATTCACAAGACTGAAAGCCATACGGCATAAATGCGCCTTAAATACGATTTTCTATGTCGTAAGTACTTAACATGAAAATGCAGAAAAAAATGATTGAAAACAGTGGAAACTGGCTCCCATTATTCTTTTTCAACCCTTTCATAAAACCTAGTGCAGATACGTTAAGAACCCGTATTTATCTATTACGGTGGCCTATAGGCCTTTAAATACATATAAAAGGTATACAATTCATACTTGAAAGCGGATAACGAAAGTCTCCTACGATTCACAAGATTGAAAGCCATACGGCATAAATGCGCCTTAAATAAGATCTTTCTATGTCGTAAGTACTTACAACATGAAAATGCAGAAAAAATGATTGAAAACAGTGGAAACTGGCTCCCATTATTCTTTTTCAACCCTTACATAAAACCTAGTGCAGATACGTTAAGAACCCGTATTTATCTATCACGGTGGGCTATAGGCCCTGTAAAACATATTAAAAGGTATACAATTCATACTTGAAAGTGGATTACGAAAGTCTCTTACGATTCACAAGACTGAAAGTCATACGGCATAAATGCGCCTTAAATACGATCTTTCTATGTCGTAAGTACTTACAACATGAAAATGCAGAAAAAAATGATTGAAAACAAGGGAAACTGGCTCTTATTATTCTTTTTCAACCCTTTCATAAAACCTAGTGCAGATACGTTAAGAACCCGTATTTATCTATTACGGTGGCCTATAGGTAAGGGTCTATTGACTACTCAAAGGCGGTTTACGAAGTTCTTCTACGATTCACAAGATTGAAATCCATATGACTTAAACGCACTTAAAAAACGGTATTTTCATGTCGTAAGTACTTACAACCTAAAAATGCAGGAAAAAATAATTGAAAACAGTGGAAACTGGCTCCTATTTTTCTTTTTCAACCCTTCATAAAAACCAGTGCAGATACGTTAAGAACACGTATTTATCTATTTATATGGCCTATAGGGCCTTTAAATTCATATTAAAAGGTATACAATTCATACTTGAAAGCGGATAACGAAAGTCTCCTACGATTCACAAGACTGAAAGCCATACGGCATAAATGCGCCTTAAATACATCTTTCTATGTCGTAAGTACTTACAACATGAAAATGCAGAAAAAAATGATTGAAAACAGTGGAAACTGGCTCCCATTATTCTTTTTCAACCCTTTCATAAAACCTAGTGCAGATACGTTAAGAACCCGTATTTATATTACGGTGGCCTATAGGCCTTTAAATACATATTAAAAGGTATACAATTCATACTTGAAAGCGGATAACGAAAGTCTCCTACGATTCACAAGATTGAAAGCCATACGGCATAAATGCGCCTTAAATAAGATCTTTCTATGTCGTAAGTACTTACAACATGAAAATGCAGAAAAAAATGATTGAAAACAGTGGAAACTGGCTCCCATTATCTTTTTCAACCCTTACATAAAACCTAGTGCAGATACGTTAAGAACCCGTATTTATCTATCACGGTGGGCTATAGGCCCTGTAAATACATATTAAAAGGTATACAATTCATACTTGAAAGTGGATTACGAAAGTCTCTTACGATTCACAAGACTGAAAGTCATACGGCATAATGCGCCTTTCTATGTCGTAAGTACTTACAACATGAAAATGCAGAAAAAATGATTGAAAACAGTGGAAACTGGCTCCCATTATTCTTTTTCAACCCTTTCATAAAACCTAGTGCAGATACGTTAAGAACACGTATTTATCTATTTATGGCCTATAGGGCCTTTAAATTCATATTAAAAGGTATACAATTCATACTTGAAAGCGGATAACGAAAGTCTCTACGATTCACAAGACTGAAAGTCATACGGCATAAATGCGCCTTAAATAACATCCTTCTATGTCGTAAGTACTTACAACATGAAAATGCGGAAAAAAAGATTGAAAACAGTGGAAACTGGCTCCCATTATTCTTTTTCAACCCTTTCATAAAACCTAGTGCAGATACGTTAAGAACCCGTATTTATCTATTACGGTGGCCTATAGGCCCTGTAAATACATATTAAAAGGTATACAATTCATACTTGAAAGTGGATTACGAAAGTCTCTTACGATTCACAAGACTGAAAGTCATACGGCATAAATGCGCCTTAAATACATCCTTCTATGTCGTAAGTACTTACAACATGAAAATGCGGAAAAAAATGATTGAAAACAGTGGAAACTGGCTCCCATTATTCTTTTTAACCCTTTCATAAAACCTAGTGCAGATACGTTAAGAACCCGTATTTATCTATTACGGTGGCCTTTAGGCCCTGTAAATACATATTAAAAGGTGTACAATTCATACTTGAAAGTGGATTACGAAAGTCTCTTACGATTCACAAGACTGAAAGTCATACGGCATAAATGCGCCTTAAATACGATCTTTCTATGTCGTAAGTACTTACAACATGAAAATGCAGAAAAAAATGATTGAAACAAGGGAAACTGGCTCTTATTATTCTTTTTCAACCCTTTCATAAAACCTAGTGCAGATACGTTAAGAACCCGTATATTATCTATTACGGTGGCCTAGGTAAGGGTCTATTGACTACTCAAAGGCGGTTACGAAGTTCTTCTACGATTCACAAGATTGAAATCCATATGACTTAAACGCACTTAAAAAACGGTATTTTCATGTCGTAAGTACTTACAACCTAAAAATGCAGGAAAAATAATTGAAAACAGTGGAAACTGGCTCCTATTTTTCTTTTTCAACCCTTCTATAAAAACCAGTGCAGATACGTTAAGAACACGTATTTATCTATTTATGGCCTATAGGGCCTTTAAATTCATTTAAAGGTATACAATTCATACTTGAAAGCGGATAACGAAAGTCTCCTACGATTCACAAGACTGAAAGCTATACGGCATAAATGCGCCTTAAATACGATCTTTCTATGTCGTAAGTACTTACAACATGAAAATGCGGAAAAAAATGATTGAAAACAGTGGAAACTGGCTCCCATTATTCTTTTTCAACCCTTTCATAAAACCTAGTGCAGATACGTTAAGAACCCGTATTTATTATTACGGTGGCCTATAGGCCCTGTAAATACATATTAAAAGGTATACAATTCATACTTGAAAGTGGATTACGAAAGTCTCTTACGATTCACAAGACTGAAAGTCATACGGCATAAATGCGCCTTAAATACGATCTTTCTATGTCGTAAGTACTTACAACATGAAAATGCAGAAAAAAATGATTGAAAACAAGGGAAACTGGCTCGTATTCTTTTTCACCCTTCAAAAACCTAGTGCAGATACGTTAAGAACCCGTATTTATCTATTACGGTGGGCCTATAGGTAAGGGTCTATTGACTACTCAAAGGCGGTTTACGAAGTTCTTCTACGATTCACAAGATTGAAATCCATATGACTTAAACGCACTTAAAAAACGGTATTTCATGTCGTAAGTACTTACAACCTAAAAATGCAGGAAAAAATAATTGAAAACAGTGGAAACTGGCTCCTATTTTTCTTTTTCAACCCTTCTATAAAAACCAGTGCAGATACGTTAAGAACACGTATTATCTATTTATATGGCCTATAGGGCCTTTAAATTCATATTAAAAGGTATACAATTCATACTTGAAAGCGGATAACGAAAGTCTCCTACGATTCACAAGACTGAAAGCCATACGGCATAAATGCGCCTTAAATACGATCTTTCTATGTCGTAAGTACTTACAACATGAAAATGCAGAAAAAAATGATTGAAAACAGTGGAAACTGGCTCCCATTATTCTTTTTCAACCCTTACATAAAACCTAGTGCAGATACGTTAAGAACCCGTATTTATCTATCACGGTGGGCTATAGGCCCTGTAAATACATATTAAAGGTATACAATTCATACTTGAAAGTGGATTACGAAAGTCTCTTACGATTCACAAGACTGAAAGTCATACGGCATTAATGCGCTTTCTATGTCGTAAGTACTTACAACATGAAAATGCAGAAAAAAATGATTGAAAACAAGGGAAACTGGCTCCCTTTTTCTTTTTCAACCCTTTCATAAAACCTAGTGCAGATACGTTAAGAACCCATATATCTATTACGGTGGCCTATAGGTAAGGGTCTATTGGCTACTCAAAGGCGGTTTACGAAGTTCTTCTACGATTCACAAGATTGAAATCCAATGACTTAAACGCACTTAAAAAACGGTTTTTCATGTCGTAAGTACTTACAACCTAAAAATGCAGGAA
Organism: Trichogramma dendrolimi; assembly: GCA_034770305.1. Classification (NCBI taxonomy): domain Eukaryota; kingdom Metazoa; phylum Arthropoda; class Insecta; order Hymenoptera; family Trichogrammatidae; genus Trichogramma; species Trichogramma dendrolimi. The sequence goes on along the minus strand of JAPMIB010000034.1, from coordinate 1,019,263 downwards.
AAAATAATTGAAAACAGTGGAAACTGGCTCCTATTTTTCTTTTTCAACCCTTCTATAAAAACCAGTGCAGATACGTTAAGAACACGTATTTATCTATTTATATGGCCTATAGGGCCTTTAAATTCATATTAAAAGGTATACAATTCATACTTGAAAGCGGATAACGAAGTCTCCTACGATTCACAAGACTGAAAGCCATACGGCATAAATGCGCCTTAAATACGATCTTTCTATGTCGTAAGTACTTACAACATGAAAATGCAGAAAAAAATGATTGAAAACAGTGGAAACTGGCTCCCATTATTCTTTTTCAACCCTTTCATAAAACCTAGTGCAGATACGTTAAGAACCCGTATTTATCTATTACGGTGGCCTATAGGCCCTGTAAATACATATTAAAAGGTATACAATTCATACTTGAAAGGATACGAAAGTCTCTTACGATTCACAAGACTGAAAGTCATACGGCATAAATGCGCCTTAAATAAATCCTTCTATGTCGTAAGTACTTACAACATGAAAATGCGGAAAAAAATGATTGAAAACAGTGGAAACTGGCTCCCATTATTCTTTTTAACCCTTTCATAAAACCTAGTGCAGATACGTTAAGAACCCGTATTTATCTATTACGGTGGCCTATGGCCCTGTAAATACATATTAAAAGGTGTACAATTCATACTTGAAAGTGGATTACGAAAGTCTCTTACGATTCACAAGACTGAAAGTCATACGGCATAAATGCGCCTTAAATACGATTTCTATGTCGTAAGTACTTACAACATGAAAATGCAGAAAAAAATGATTGAAAACAGTGGAAACTGGCTCTTATTATTCTTTTTCAACCCTTTCATAAAACCTAGTGCAGATACGTTAAGAACCCGTATTTATCTATTACGGTGGCCTATAGGTTAAGGGTCTATTGACTACTCAAAGGCGGTTTACGAAGTTCTTCTACGATTCACAAGATTGAAATCCACATGACTTAAACGCACTTAAAAAACGGTTTTCATGTCGTAAGTACTTACAACATGAAAATGCAGAAAAAAATGATTGAAAACAGTGGAAACTGGCTCCCATTATTCTTTTTCAACCCTTACATAAAACCTAGTGCAGATACGTTAAGAACCCGTATTATTTCTATCACGGTGGGCTATAGGCCCTGTAAAACATATTAAAAGGTATACAATTCATACTTGAAAGTGGATTACGAAAGTCTCTTACGATTCACAAGACTGAAAGTCATACGGCATAATGCGCCTTTCTATGTCGTAAGTACTTACAACATGAAAATGCAAAAAAATGATTGAAAACAAGGGAAACTGGCTCCTATTTTTCTTTTTCAACCCTTTCATAAAACCTAGTGCAGATACGTTAAGAACCCATATTCATCTATTACGGTGGCCTATAGGTAAGGGTCTATTGGCTACTCAAAGGCGGTTTACGAAGTTCTTCTACGATTCACAAGATTGAAATCCAATGACTTAAACGCACTTAAAAAACGGTATTTCATGTCGTAAGTACTTACAACCTAAAAATGCAGGAAAAAATAATTGAAAACAGTGGAAACTGGCTCCTATTTTTCTTTTTCAACCCTTTCATAAAAACCAGTGCAGATACGTTAAGAACACGTATTTATCTATTTATATGGCCTATAGGGCCTTTAAATTCTATTAAAAGGTATACAATTCATACTTGAAAGCGGATAACGAAAGTCTCTACGATTCACAAGACTGAAAGCCATACGGCATAAATGCGCCTTAAATACGATCTTTCTATGTCGTAAGTACTTACAACATGAAAATGCAGAAAAAAATGATTGAAAACAGTGGAAACTGGCTCCCATTATTCTTTTTCAACCCTTTCATAAAACCTAGTGCAGATACGTTAAGAACACGTATTTATCTATTTATATGGCCTATAGGGCCTTTAAATTCATATTAAAAGGTATACAATTCATACTTGAAAGCGGATAACGAAAGTCTCCTACGATTCACAAGATTGAAAGCCATACGGCATAAATGCGCCTTAAATAAGATCCTTCTATGTCGTAAGTACTTACAACATGAAAATGCGGAAAAAAATGATTGAAAACAGTGGAAACTGGCTCCCATTATTCTTTTTCAACCCTTACATAAAACCTAGTGCAGATACGTTAAGAACCCGTATTTATCTATCACGGGGCTATAGGCCCTGTAAATACATATTAAAAGGTATACAATTCATACTTGAAAGTGGATTACGAAAGTCTCTTACGATTCACAAGACTGAAAGTCATACGGCATTAATGCGCCTTTCTATGTCGTAAGTACTTACAACATGAAAATGCAGAAAAAAATGATTGAAAACAAGGGAAACTGGCTCCTATTTTTCTTTTTCAACCCTTTCATAAAACCTAGTGCAGATACGTTAAGAACCCATATCTATCTATTACGGTGGCCTATAGGTAAGGGTCTATTGGCTACTCAAAGGCGGTTTACGAAGTTCTTTACGATTCACAAGATTGAAATCCAAATGACTTAAACGCACTTAAAAACGGTATTTTCATGTCGTAAGTACTTACAACCTAAAAATGCAGGAAAAAATAATTGAAAACAGTGGAAACTGGCTCCCATTATTCTTTTTCAACCCTTTCATAAAACCTAGTGCAGATACGTTAAGAACACGTATTTATCTATTTATATGGCCTATAGGGCCTTTAAATTCATATTAAAAGGTATACAATTCATACTTGAAAGCGGATAACGAAAGTCTCTACGATTCACAAGATTGAAAGCCATACGGCATAAATGCGCCTTAAATAAGATCCTTCTATGTCGTAAGTACTTACAACATGAAAATGCGGAAAAAAATGATTGAAAACAGTGGAAACTGGCTCCATTATTCTTTTTCAACCCTTTCATAAAACCTAGTGCAGATACGTTAAGAACCCGTATTTATCTATTACGGTGGCCTATAGGCCCTGTAAATATATTAAAAGGTATACAATTCATACTTGAAAGTGGATACGAAAGTCCTTACGATTCACAAGACTGAAAGTCATACGGCATAAATGCGCCTTAAATAAATCTTCTATGTCGTAAGTACTTACAACATGAAAATGCGGAAAAAAATGATTGAAAACAGTGGAAACTGGCTCCCATTATTCTTTTTAACCCTTTCATAAAACCTAGTGCAGATACGTTAAGAACCCGTATTTATCTATTACGGTGGCCTATAGGCCCTGTAAATACATATTAAAAGGTGTACAATTCATACTTGAAAGTGGATACGAAAGTCTCTTACGATTCACAAGACTGAAAGTCATACGGCATAAATGCGCCTTAAATAGATCTTCTATGTCGTAAGTACTTACAACATGAAAATGCAGAAAAAAATGATTGAAAACAAGGGAAACTGGCTTATTATTCTTTTTCAACCCTTTCATAAAACCTAGTGCAGATACGTTAAGAACCCGTATTTATCTATTACGGTGGCCTATAGGTAAGGGTCTATTGACTACTCAAAGGCGGTTTACGAAGTTCTTCTACGATTCACAAGATTGAAATCCATATGACTTAAACGCACTTAAAAAACGGTATTTTCATGTCGTAAGTACTTACAACCTAAAAATGCAGGAAAAAATAATTGAAAACAGTGGAAACTGGCTCCTATTTTTCTTTTTCAACCCTTCTATAAAAACCAGTGCAGATACGTTAAGAACACGTATTTATCTATTTATATGGCCTATAGGGCCTTTAAATTCATATTAAAAGGTATACAATTCATACTTGAAAGCGGATAACGAAAGTCTCTACGATTCACAAGACTGAAAGCCATACGGCATAAATGCGCCTTAAATACGATCTTCTATGTCGTAAGTACTTACAACATGAAAATGCAGAAAAAAATGATTGAAAACAGTGGAAACTGGCTCCCATTATTCTTTTTCAACCCTTTCATAAAACCTAGTGCAGATACGTTAAGAACCCGTATTTATCTATTACGGTGGCCTATAGGGCCTTAAATACATATTAAAAGGTATACAATTCATACTTGAAAGCGGATAACGAAAGTCTCTACGATTCACAAGATTGAAAGCCATACGGCATAAATGCGCCTTAAATAGATCTTCTATGTCGTAAGTACTTACAACATGAAAATGCAGAAAAAATGATTGAAAACAGTGGAAACTGGCTCCATTATTCTTTTTCAACCCTTTCATAAAACCTAGTGCAGATACGTTAAGAACCCGTATTTATCTATTACGGTGGCCTATAGGCCCTGTAAATACATATTAAAAGGTATACAATTCATACTTGAAAGTGGATACGAAAGTCTCTTACGATTCACAAGACTGAAAGTCATACGGCATAAATGCGCCTTTTCTCTATGTCGTAAGTACTTACAACATGAAAATGCAGAAAAAAATGATTGAAAACAGTGGAAAACTGGCTCCCATTATTCTTTTTCAACCCTTTCATAAAACCTAGTGCAGATACGTTAAGAACCGTATTTATCTATACGGTGGCCTATAGGCCCTTAAATACATATTAAAAGGTATACAATTCATACTTGAAAGCGGATTACGAAAGTCTCTTACGATTCACAAGACTGAAAGTCATACGGCATAAATGCGCCTTAAATACGATCTTTCTATGTCGTAAGTACTTACAACATGAAAATGCAGAAAAAAATGATTGAAAACAAGGGAAACTGGCTCTTATTATTCTTTTTCAACCCTTTCATAAAACCTAGTGCAGATACGTTAAGAACCCGTATTTATCTATTACGGTGGCCTATAGGTAAGGGTCTATTGACTACTCAAAGGCGGTTTACGAAGTTCTTCTACGATTCACAAGATTGAAATCCATATGACTTAAACGCACTTAAAAAACGGTATTTTCATGTCGTAAGTACTTACAACCTAAAAATGCAGGAAAAAATAATTGAAAACAGTGGAAACTGGCTCCTATTTTCTTTTTCAACCCTTCTATAAAACCAGTGCAGATACGTTAAGAACACGTATTTATCTATTTATATGGCCTATAGGGCCTTTAAATTCATATTAAAAGGTATACAATTCATACTTGAAAGCGGATAACGAAAGTCTCCTACGATTCACAAGACTGAAAGCCATACGGCATAAATGCGCCTTAAATACGATCTTTCTATGTCGTAAGTACTTACAACATGAAAATGCAGAAAAAAATGATTGAAAACAGTGGAAACTGGCTCCCATTATTCTTTTTCAACCCTTTCATAAAACCTAGTGCAGATACGTTAAGAACCCGTATTTATCTATTACGGTGGCCTATAGGCCTTTAAATACATATTAAAAGGTATACAATTCATACTTGAAAGCGGATAACGAAAGTCCTACGATTCACAAGATTGAAAGCCATACGGCATAAATGCGCCTTAAATAAGATCTTTCTATGTCGTAAGTACTTACAACATGAAAATGCAGAAAAAAATGATTGAAAACAGTGGAAACTGGCTCCCATTATTCTTTTTCAACCCTTTACATAAAACCTAGTGCAGATACGTTAAGAACCCGTATTTATCTATCACGGTGGGCTATAGGCCCTAAATACATATTAAAAGGTATACAATTCATACTTGAAAGTGGATTACGAAAGTCTCTTACGATTCACAAGACTGAAAGTCATACGGCATTAATGCGCCTTTCTATGTCGTAAGTACTTACAACATGAAAATGCAGAAAAAAATGATTGAAAACAGTGGAAACTGGCTCCCATTATTCTTTTTCAACCCTTTCATAAAACCTAGTGCAGATACGTTAAGAACACGTATTTATCTATTTATGGCCTATAGGCCTTTAAATTCATATTAAAAGGTATACAATTCATACTTGAAAGCGGATAACGAAAGTCTCTACGATTCACAAGATTGAAAGCCATACGGCATAAATGCGCCTTAAATAGATCCTTCTATGTCGTAAGTACTTACAACATGAAAATGCGGAAAAAAATGATTGAAAACAGTGGAAACTGGCTCCCATTATTCTTTTTCAACCCTTTCATAAAACCTAGTGCAGATACGTTTAAGAACCCGTATTTATCTATTACGGTGGCCTATAGGCCCTTAAATACATATTAAAAGGTATACAATTCATACTTGAAAGCGGATAACGAAAGTCTCTTACGATTCACAAGATTGAAAGCCATACGGCATAAATGCGCCTTAAATAAGATCTTCTATGTCGTAAGTACTTACAACATGAAAATGCGGAAAAAAATGATTGAAAACAGTGGAAACTGGCTCCCATTATTCTTTTTCAACCCTTTCATAAAACCTAGTGCAGATACGTTAAGAACCCGTATTTATCTATTACGGTGGCCTATAGGCCCTGTAATACATATTAAAAGGTATACAATTCATACTTGAAAGTGGATTACGAAAGTCTCTTACGATTCACAAGACTGAAAGTCATACGGCATAAAATGCGCCTTAAATACGATCTTTCTATGTCGTAAGTACTTACAACATGAAAATGAAAAAAATGATTGAAAACAAGGGAAACTGGCTCTTATTATTCTTTTTCAACCCTTTCATAAAACCTAGTGCAGATACGTTAAGAACCCGTATTTATCTATTACGGTGGCCTATAGGTAAGGGTCTATTGACTACTCAAAGGCGGTTACGAAGTTCTTCTACGATTCACAAGATTGAAATCCATATGACTTAAACGCACTTAAAAAACGGTATTTTCATGTCGTAAGTACTTACAACCTAAAAATGCAGGAAAAAATAATTGAAAACAGTGGAAACTGGCTCCTATTTTTCTTTTTCAACCCTTCTATAAAAACCAGTGCAGATACGTTAAGAACACGTATTTATCTATTTATATGGCCTATAGGGCCTTTAAATTCATATTAAAAGGTATACAATTCATACTTGAAAGCGGATAACGAAAGTCTCCTACGATTCACAAGATTGAAAGCCATACGGCATAAATGCGCCTTAAATAGATCTTTCTATGTCGTAAGTACTTACACAGAAAATGCAGGAAAAAAATGATTGAAAACAGTGGAAACTGGCTCCCATTATTCTTTTTCAACCCTTCATAAAACCTAGTGCAGATACGTTAAGAACCCGTATTTATCTATTACGGTGGGCTATAGGCCCTGTAAATACTATTAAAAGGTATACAATTCATACTTGAAAGTGGATTACGAAAGTCTCTTACGATTCACAAGACTGAAAGTCATACGGCATTAATGCGCCTTTCTATGTCGTAAGTACTTACAACATGAAAATGCAGAAAAAAATGATTGAAAACAAGGGAAACTGGCTCCTATTTTCTTTTTCAACCCTTTCATAAAACCTAGTGCAGATACGTTAAGAACCCATTTATCTATTACGGTGGCCTATAGGTAAGGGTCTATTGGCTACTCAAAGGCGGTTTACGAAGTTCTTCTACGATTCACAAGATTGAAATCCAAATGACTTAAACGCACTTAAAAAACGGTATTTTCATGTCGTAAGTACTTACAACCTAAAAATGCAGGAAAAAATAATTGAAAACAGTGGAAACTGGCTCCTATTTTTCTTTTTCAACCCTTTCATAAAAACCAGTGCAGATACGTTAAGAACACGTATTTATCTATTTATATGGCCTATAGGGCCTTTAAATTCATATTAAAAGGATACAATTCATACTTGAAAGCGGATAACGAAAGTCTCTTACGATTCACAAGACTGAAAGCCATACGGCATAATGCGCCTTAAATACGATCTTTCTATGTCGTAAGTACTTACAACATGAAAATGCAGAAAAAATGATTGAAAACAGTGGAAACTGGCTCCCATTATTCTTTTTCAACCCTTTCATAAAAACCTAGTGCAGATACGTTAAGAACCCGTATTTATCTTTATATGGCCTATAGGGCCTTTAAATTCATATTAAAAGGTATACAATTCATACTTGAAAGCGGATAACGAAAGTCTCCTACGATTCACAAGATTGAAAGCCATACGGCATAAATGCGCCTAAATAAGATCCTTCTATGTCGTAAGTACTTACAACATGAAAATGCGGAAAAAAATGATTGAAAACAGTGGAAACTGGCTCCCATTATTCTTTTTCAACCCTTTCATAAAAACCTAGTGCAGATACGTTAAGAACCCGTATTTATCTATTACGGTGGCCTATAGGCCCTGTAAATACATATTAAAAGGTATACAATTCATACTTGAAAGTGGATACGAAAGTCTCTTACGATTCACAAGACTGAAAGTCATACGGCATAAATGCGCCTTAAATAAGATCCTTCTATGTCGTAAGTACTTACAACATGAAAATGCGGAAAAAAATGATTGAAAACAGTGGAAACTGGCTCCCATTATTCTTTTTCAACCCTTTCATAAAACCTAGTGCAGATACGTTAAGAACCCGTATTTATCTATTACGGTGGCCTATAGGTAAGGGTCTATTGGCTACTCAAAGGCGGCTTACGAAGTTCTTCTACGATTCACAAGATTAAAATCCAAATGACTTAAACGCACTTAAAAAACGGTATTTTCATGTCGTAAGTATTACAACCTAAAAATGCAGGAAAAAATGATTGAAAACAGTGGAAACTGGCTCCATTATTCTTTTTCAACCCTTTCATAAAACCTAGTGCAGATACGTTAAGAACCCGTATTTATCTATTACGGTGTGGCCTATAGGCCCTGTAAATACATATTAAAAGGTATACAAATCATACTTGAAAGGATTACGAAAGTCTCTTACGATTCACAAGACTGAAAGCCATACGGCATAATGCGCCTTAAATACGATCTTTCTATGTCGTAAGTACTTACAACATGAAAATGCAGAAAAAATGATTGAAAACAGTGGAAACTGGCTCCCATTATTCTTTTTCAACCCTTTCATAAAACCTAGTGCAGATACGTTAAGAACCCGTATTTATCTATTATATGGCCTATAGGTAAGGGTCTCTTGGCTACTCAAAGGCGGATTACGAAGTTCTTCTACGATTCACAAGATTGAAATCCATATGACTTAAACGCACCTAAAAAACGGTATTTTCATGTCGTAAGTACTTACAACCTAAAAATGCAGGAAAAATAATTGAAAACAGTGGAAACTGGCTCCTATTTTCTTTTTCAACCCTTTCATAAAAACCAGTGCAGATACGTTAAGAAGACGTATTTATCTATTTATATGGCTATAGGGCCTTTAAATTCATATTAAAAGGTATACAATTCATACTTGAAGGCGGATAACGAAAGTCTCCTACGATTCACAAGATTGAAAGCCATACGGCATAAATGCGCCTTAAATAAGATCTTTCTATGTCGTAAGTACTTACAACATGAAAATGCGGAAAAAAATGATTGAAACAGTGGAAACTGGCCCATTATTTTTTCAACCCTTTCATAAAAACCAGTGCAGATACGTTAAAAACACGTATTTATCTATTTATATGGCCTATGGGCCTTTAAATTCATATTAAAAGGTATACAATTCATACTTGAAAGCGGATAACGAAAGTCTCTACGATTCACAAGACTGAAAGCCATACGGCATAAATGCGCCTTAAATACGATCTTTCTATGTCGTAAGTACTTACAACATGAAAATGCAGAAAAAAATGATTGAAAACAAGGGAAACTGGCTCCTATTATTTTTTTTCAACCCTTTCATAAAACCTAGTGCAGATACGTTAAGAACACGTATTTATCTATTTATATGGCCTATAGGGCCTTTAAATTCATATTAAAAGGTATACATTCATTATTGAAAGCGGTTTACGAAGTTCTTCTACGATTCACAAGATTGAAATCCATATGACTTAAACGCACTTAAAAAACGGTATTTTCATGTCGTAAGTACTTACAACCTAAAAATGCAGGAAAAAATAATTGAAAACAGTGGAAACTGGCTCCCATTATTCATTTCAACCCTTTCATAAAACCTAGTGCAGATACGTTAAGAACCCGTATTTATCTATTACGGTGGCCTATAGGCCCTGTAAATACATATCAAAAGGTATACAATTCATACTTGAAAGCGGATAACGAAAGTCTCTTACGATTCACAAGATTGAAAGTCATACGGCATAAATGCGCCTTAAATAAGATCTTCTATGTCGTAAGTACTTACAACATGAAAATGCAGAAAAAAATGATTGAAAACCAAGGGAAACTGGCTCTTATTATTCTTTTTCAACCCTTTCATAAAACCTAGTGCAGATACGTTAAGAACCCGTATTTATCTATTACGGTGGCCTATAGGTAAGGGTCTATTGACTACTCAAAGGCGGTTTACGAAGTTCTTCTACGATTCACAAGATTGAAATCCATATGACTTAAACGCACTTAAAAAACGGTATTTCATGTCGTAAGTACTTACAACCTAAAAATGCAGGAAAAAATAATTGAAAACAGTGGAAACTGGCTCCTATTTTTCTTTTTCAACCCTTCTATAAAACCAGTGCAGATACGTTAAGAACACGTATTTATCTATTTATATGGCCTATAGGGCCTTTAAATTCATATTAAAAGGTATACAATTCATACTTGAAAGCGGATAACGAAAGTCTCCTACGATCACAAGACTGAAAGCCATACGGCATAAATGCGCCTTAAATACGATCTTTCTATGTCGTAAGTACTTACAACATGAAAATGCAGAAAAAAATGATTGAAAACAGTGGAAACTGGCTCCCCTTATTCTTTTTCAACCCTTTCATAAAACCTAGTGCAGATACGTTAAGAACCCGTATTTATCTATTACGGTGGCCTATAGGCCCTGTAAATACATATTAAAAGGTATACAATTCATACTTGAAAGTGGATTACGAAAGTCTCTACGATTCACAAGACTGAAAGTCATACGGCATAAATGCGCCTTAAATAACATCCTTCTATGTCGTAAGTACTTACAACATGAAAATGCGGAAAAAAATGATTGAAAACAGTGGAAACTGGCTCCCATTATTCTTTTTAACCCTTTCATAAAACCTAGTGCAGATACGTAAGAACCCGTATTTATCTATTACGGTGGCCTATAGGCCCTGTAAATACATATTAAAAGGTGTACAATTCATACTTGAAAGTGGATTACGAAAGTCTCTTACGATTCACAAGACTGAAAGTCATACTGCAAATGCGCCTTAAATACGATCTTTCTATGTCGTAAGTACTTACAACATGAAAATGCAGAAAAAAATGATTGAAAACAAGGGAAACTGGCTCTTATTATTCTTTTTCAACCCTTTCATAAAACCTAGTGCAGATACGTTAAGAACCGTATTTATCTATTACGGTGGCCTATAGGCCCTGTAATAATCATATCAAAGGTATACAATTCATACTTGAAAGCGGATAACGAAAGTCTCTTACGATTCACAAGATTGAAAGTCATACGGCATAAATGCGCCTTAAATAAGATCTTTCTATGTCGTAAGTACTTACAACATGAAAATGCAGAAAAAAATGATTGAAAACAAGGGAAACTGGCTCTTATTATTCTTTTTCAACCCTTTCATAAACCTAGTGCAGATACGTTAAGAACCCGTATTTATCTATTACGGTGGCCTATAGGTAGGGTCTATTGACTACTCAAAGGCGTTTACGAAGTTCTTCTACGATTCACAAGATTGAATCCATATGACTTAAACGCACTTAAAAAACGGTATTTTCATGTCGTAAGTACTTACAACCTAAAAATGCAGGAAAAAATAATTGAAAACAGTGGAAACTGGCTCCTATTTTCTTTTTCAACCCTTCTATAAAAACCAGTGCAGATACGTTAAGAACTTATTTATCTATTTATATGGCCTATAGGGCCTTTAAATCATATTAAAGGTATACAATTCTACTTGAAAGCGGATAACGAAAGTCTCTACGATTCACAAGACTGAAAGCCATACGGCATAAATGCGCCTTAAATACGATCTTCTATGTCGTAAGTACTTACAACATGAAAATGCAGAAAACAAATGATTGAAACACAGTGGAAACTGGCTCCCATTATTCTTTTTCAACCCCACAAAAACCTAGTGCAGATACGTTAAGAACCCGTATTTATCTATTACGGTGGCCTATAGGCCCTGTAAATACATATAAAAGGTATACAATTCATACTTTGAAAGTGGATTACGAAAGTCTCTTACGATTCACAAGACTGAAAAGTCATACGGCTAATGCGCCTTAAATAACATCCTTCTATGTCGTAAGTACTTACAACATGAAAATGCGGAAAAATGATTGAAAACAGTGGAAACTGGCTCCCATTATTCTTTTTAAACCCTTCATAAAACCTAGTGCAGATACGTTAAGAAACCCATATCTATCTATTACGGTGGCCTATAGGTAAGGGTCTATTGGTACTCAAAGGCGGTTTACGAAGTTCTCTACGATTCACAAGATTGAAATCCAAATGACTTAAACGCACTTAAAAAACGGTATTTTCATGTCGTCGTAAGTACTTAAAACCTAAAATGCAGGAAAAAAATAATTGAAAACAGTGGAAACTGCGCTCCTATTTTTCTTTTTCAAACCCTTTCATAAAAACCAGTGCAGATACGTTAAGAACACGTATTTATCTATTTTGGCCTATAGGGCCTTTAAATTCATATTAAAAGGTATAAAATTCATTTGAAAGCGGATAACGAAAGTCTCTTACGATTCACAAGACTGAAAGCCATACGGCATAAATGCGCCTTAAATACGATCTTTCTATGTCGTAAGTACTTACAACATGAAAATGCAGAAAAAATGATTGAAAACAGTGGAAACACTGGCTCCCATTATTCTTTTCAACCCTTTCATAAAACCTAGTGCAGATACGTTAAGAACCCGTATTATCTATTACGGTGGCCTATAGGCCCTGTAAAACATATTAAAAGGTATACAATTCATACTTGAAAGTGGATTACGAAAGTCTCTTACGATCACACGACTGAAAGTCATTACGGCATAAATTGCGCCTTAAATAAGATCCTTCTATGTCGTAAGTACTTACAACATGAAAATGCGGAAAAAAATGATTGAAAACAGTGGAAACTGGCTCCCATTATTCTTTCAACCCTTTCATAAAACCAGTGCAGATACGTTAAAACCCGTATTTATCTATTATATGGCCTATAGGGCCTAAATCATATTAAAAGGTATACAATTCATACTTGAAGGCGGATACGAAAGTCTCTACGATTCACAAGATGAAAGCCATACGGCATAAATGCGCCTTAAATAAGACTTTCTATGTCGTAAGTACTTACAACATGAAAATGCAGGAAAAAAAATGATTGAAAACAGTGGAAACTGGCTCCCATTATTCTTTTTCAACCCTTCATAAAAACCAGTGCAGATACGTTAAAACACGTATTTATCTATTTATATGGCCTATAGGCCTTTAAATTCATATTAAAAGGTATACAATTCATACTTGAAAGCGGATAACGAAGTCTCTACGATTCACAAGATGAAAGCCATACGGCATAAATGCGCCTTAAATAAGATCTTTCTATGTCGTAAGTACTTACAACATGAAAATGCAGAAAAAATGATTGAAAACAGTGGAAACTGGCTCCTATTATTTTTTTTCAACCCTTTCATAAAACCTAGTGCAGATACGTTGAACACCGTATTTATCTATTATGGCCTATAGGCCTTAAATCATATTAAAAGGTATACAATTCATATTGAAAGCGGTTACGAAGTTCTTCTACGATTCACAAGATTGAAATCCATATACTTAAACGCACTTAAAAAACGGTATTTTCATGTCGTAAGTACTTACAACCTAAAAATGCAGGAAAAAATAATTGAAAACAGTGGAAACTGGCTCCATTTTCTTTCACCCTTTCAAAAAACCTGTGCAGATACGTTAAGAACCCGTATTTATCTATTACGGTGGCCTATAGCCCTGTAAATACATATTAAAAGGTTTACAATTCATACTTGAAAGTGGAACGGAAGTCTCTCTCGCTTCACAGATTGAAAGTCATACGGCATAAATGCGCCTTAAATAAGATCTTTCTATGTCGTAAGTACTTACAACATGAATGCAGAAAAAATGATTGAAAACAAGGGAAACTGGCTCTATTATTCTTTTTCAACCCTTTCATAAAACCTAGTGCAGATACGTTAAGAACCCGTATTATCTATACGGTGGCCTATAGGTAAGGGTCTATTGACTACTCAAAGGCGGTTTTACGAAGTTCTTCTACGATTCACAAGATTGAAATCCATATGACTTAAACGCACTTAAAAAACGGTATTTTCATGTCGTAGTACTTACAACCTAAAAATGCAGGAAAAAATAATTGAAAACAGTGGAAACTGGCTCCTATTTTTCTTTTTCACCCTTCTATAAAACCAGTGCAGATACGTTAAGAAACGTATATCTATTTATATGGCCTATAGGGCCTTTAAATTCATATTAAAAGGTATACAATTCATACTTGAAAGCGGATAACGAAAGTCTCCTACGATTCACAAGACTGAAAGCCATACGGCATAAATGCGCCTTAAATACGATCTTTCTATGTCGTAAGTACTTACAACATGAAAATGCAGAAAAAAATGATTGAAAACAGTGGAAACTGGCTCCCATTATTCTTTTCAACCCTTTCATAAAACCTAGTGCAGATACGTTAAGAACCCGTATTTATCTATTACGGTGGCCTATAGGCCTGTAAATATATATTAAAAGGTATACAATTCATACTTGAAAGTGGATTACGAAAGTCTCTTACGATTCACAAGACTGAAAGTCATACGGCATAAATGCGCCTTAAATACATCCTTTCTATCGTAAGTACTTACAACATGAAAATGCGGAAAAAAATGATTGAAAACAGTGGAAACTGGCTCCATTATTCTTTTTTAACCCTTTCATAAAACCTAGTGCAGATACGTTAAGAACCCGTATTTATCTATTACGGTGGCCTATAGGCCCTGTAAATCATATTAAAAGGTGTACAATTCATACTTGAAAGTGGATTACGAAAGTCTCTTACGATTCACAAGACTGAAAGTCATACGGCATAAATGCGCCTTAAATACGATCTTTCTATGTCGTAAGTACTTACAACATGAAAATGCAGAAAAAAATGATTGAAAACAGGGAAACTGGCTCTTATTATTCTTTTTCAACCCTTTCATAAAACCTAGTGCAGATACGTTAAGAACCCGTATTTATCTATTACGGTGGCCTATAGGCCCTGTAAATACATATTAAAAGGTATACAATTCATACTTGAAAGCGGATAACGAAAGTCTCTTACGATTCACAAGATGAAAGTCATACGGCATAAATGCGCCTTAAATAAGATCTTTCTATGTCGTAAGTACTTACAACATGAAAATGCAGAAAAAATGATTGAAAACAAGGGAAACTGGCTCTTATTATTCTTTTTCAACCCTTTCATAAAACCTAGTGCAGATACGTTAAGAACCCGTATTTATCTATTACGGTGGCCTATAGGTAAGGGTCTATTGACTACTCAAAGGCGGTTTACGAAGTTCTTCTACGATTCACAAGATTGAAATCCATATGACTTAAACGCACTTAAAAAACGGTATTTTCATGTCGTAAGTACTTACAACCTAAAATGCAGGAAAAAATAATTGAAAACAGTGGAAACTGGCTCCTATTTTCTTTTTCAACCCTTCTTAAAAACCAGTGCAGATACGTTAAGAACACGTATTTATCTATTTATATGGCCTATAGGGCCTTTAAATTCATATTAAAAGGTATACAATTCATACTTGAAAGCGGATAACGAAAGTCTCCTACGATTCACAAGATGAAAGCCATACGGCATAAATGCGCCTTAAATACGATCTTTCTATGTCGTAAGTACTTACAACATGAAAATGCAGAAAAAAATGATTGAAAACAGTGGAAACTGGCTCCCATTATTCTTTTTCAACCCTTTCATAAAACCTAGTGCAGATACGTTAAGAACCCGTATTTATCTATTACGGTGGCCTATAGGCCCTGTAAATACATATTAAAAGGTATACAATTCATACTTGAAAGTGGATTACGAAAGTCTCTTACGATTCACAAGACTGAAAGTCATACGGCATAAATGCGCCTTAAATACATCCTTCTATGTCGTAAGTACTTACAACATGAAAATGCAGGAAAAAAATGATTGAAAACAGTGGAAACTGGCTCCCATTATTCTTTTTCAACCCTTTCATAAAACCTAGTGCAGATACGTTAAGAACCCATATATCTATTACGGTGGCCTATAGGTAAGGGTCTATTGGCTACTCAAAGGCGGTTTACGAAGTTCTTCTACGATTCACAAGATTGAAATCCATATGACTTAAACGCACTTAAAAACGGTATTTTCATGTCGTAAGTACTTACAACCTAAAAATGCAGGAAAAAATAATTGAAAACAGTGGAAACTGGCTCCTATTTTTCTTTTTCAACCCTTTCATAAAAACCAGTGCAGATACGTTAAGAACACGTATTTATCTATTTAATGGCCTATAGGGCCTTTAAATTCATATTAAAAGGTATACAATTCATACTTGAAAGCGGATAACGAAAGTCTCTTACGATTCACAAGATTGAAAGCCATACGGCATAAATGCGCCTTAAATAAGATCTTTCTATGTCGTAAGTACTTACAACATGAAAATGCAGAAAAAAATGATTGAAAACAGTGGAAACTGGCTCCCATTATTCTTTTTCAACCCTTTCATAAAACCTAGTGCAGATACGTTAAGAACCCGTATTTATCTATTACGGTGGCCTATAGGCCCTGTAAATACATATTAAAAGGTATACAATTCATACTTGAAAGTGGATTACGAAAGTCTCTTACGATTCACAAGACTGAAAGTCATACGGCATAAATGCGCCTTAAATAAGATCTTCTATGTCGTAAGTACTTACAACATGAAAATGCGAAAAAAATGATTGAAAACAGTGGAAACTGGCTCCCATTATTCTTTTTCAACCCTTTCATAAAACCTAGTGCAGATACGTTAAGAACCCGTATTTATCTATTACGGTGGCCTATAGGTAAGGGTCTATTGGCTACTCAAAGGCGGTTTACGAAGTTCTTCTACGATTCACAAGATTGAAATCCATATGACTTAAACGCACTTAAAAAACGGTATTTTCATGTCGTAAGTACTTACAACCTAAAAATGCAGGAAAAAATAATTGAAAACAGTGGAAACTGGCTCCTATTTTTCTTTTTCAACCCTTCATAAAAACCAGTGCAGATACGTTAAGACACGTATTTATCTATTTATGGCCTATAGGGCCTTTAAATTCATATTAAAAGGTATACAATTCATACTTGAAAGCGGATAACGAAAGTCTCCTACGATTCACAAGACTGAAAGCCATACGGCATAAATGCGCCTTAAATACGATCTTTCTATGTCGTAAGTACTTACAACATGAAAATGCAGAAAAAAATGATTGAAAACAGTGGAAACTGGCTCCCATTATTCTTTTTCAACCCTTTCATAAAACCTAGTGCAGATACGTTAAGAACCCGTATTTATCTATTACGGTGGGCTATAGGCCCTGTAATACATATTAAAAGGTATACAATTCATACTTGAAAGTGGATTACGAAAGTCTCTTACGATTCACAAGACTGAAAGTCATACGGCATAAATGCGCCTTAAATACGATCTTTCTATGTCGTAAGTACTTACAACATGAAAATGCAGAAAAAAATGATTGAAAACAAGGGAAACTGGCTCTTATTATTCTTTTTCAACCCTTTCATAAAACCTAGTGCAGATACGTTAAGAACCCGTATTTATCTATTACGGTGGCCTATAGGTAAGGGTCTATTGACTACTCAAAGGCGGTTTACGAAGTTCTTCTACGATTCACAAGATTGAAATCCATAGACTTAAACGCACTTAAAAAACGGTATTTCATGTCGTAAGTACTTACAACCTAAAAATGCAGGAAAAATAATTGAAAACAGTGGAAACTGGCTCCTATTTTTCTTTTTCAACCCTTCTATAAAAACCAGTGCAGATACGTTAAGAACACGTATTTATCTATTTATATGGCCTATAGGGCCTTTAAATTCATATTAAAAGGTATACAATTCATACTTGAAAGCGGATAACGAAAGTCTCCTACGATTCACAAGACTGAAAGCCATACGGCATAAATGCGCCTTAAATACGATCTTTCTATGTCGTAAGTACTTACAACATGAAAATGCAGAAAAAAGATTGAAAACAGTGGAAACTGGCTCCCATTATTCTTTTTCAACCCTACATAAAACCTAGTGCAGATACGTTAAGAACCCGTATTTATCTATACGGTGGGCTATAGGCCCTGTAAATACATATTAAAAGGTATACAATTCATACTTGAAAGTGGATTACGAAAGTCTCTTACGATTCACAAGACTGAAAGTCATACGGCATTAATGCGCCTTTCTATGTCGTAAGTACTTACAACATGAAAATGCAGAAAAAATGATTGAAAACAAGGGAAACTGGCTCCTATTTTTCTTTTTCAACCCTTTCATAAAACCTAGTGCAGATACGTTAAGAACCCATTCTATCTATTACGGTGGCCTATAGGTAAGGGTCTATTGGCTACTCAAAGGCGGTTTACGAAGTTCTTCTACGATTCACAAGATTGAAATCCAAATGACTTAAACGCACTTAAAAAACGGTATTTTCATGTCGTAAGTACTTACAACCTAAAAATGCAGGAAAAAATAATTGAAAACAGTGGAAACTGGCTCCTATTTTTCTTTTTCAACCCTTTCATAAAAACCAGTGCAGATACGTTAAGAACACGTATTTATCTATTTATATGGCCTATAGGGCCTTTAAATTCATATTAAAAGGTATACAATTCATACTTGAAAGTGGATTACGAAAGTCTCTTACGATTCACAAGACTGAAAGTCATACGGCATAAATGCGCCTTAAATAACATCCTTCTATGTCGTAAGTACTTACAACATGAAAATGCGGAAAAAAATGATTGAAAACAGTGGAAACTGGCTCCCATTATTCTTTTTCAACCCTTTCATAAAACCTAGTGCATACGTTAAGAACCCGTATTTATCTATTACGGTGGCCTATAGGCCCTGTAAATACATATTAAAAGGTATACAATTCATACTTGAAAGTGGATTACGAAAGTCTCTTACGATTCACAAGACTGAAAGTCATACGGCATAAATGCGCCTTAAATAACATCCTTCTATGTCGTAAGTACTTACAACATGAAAATGCGGAAAAAAATGATTGAAAACAGTGGAAACTGGCTCCCATTATTCTTTTTAACCCTTTCATAAAACCTAGTGCAGATACGTTAAGAACCCGTATTTATCTATTACGGTGGCCTATAGGCCCTGTAAATACATATTAAAAGGGTACAATTCATACTTGAAATGGATTACGAAAGTCTCTTACGATTCACAAGACTGAAAGTCATACGGCATAAATGCGCCTTAAATACGATCTTTCTATGTCGTAAGTACTTACAACATGAAAATGCAGAAAAAATGATTGAAAACAAGGGAAACTGGCTCTTATTATTCTTTTTCAACCCTTTCATAAAACCTAGTGCAGATACGTTAAGAACCCGTATTTATCTATTACGGTGGCCTATAGGTAAGGGTCTATTGACTACTCAAAGGCGGTTTACGAAGTTCTTCTACGATTCACAAGATTGAATCCATATGACTTAAACGCACTTAAAAAACGGTATTTTCATGTCGTAAGTACTTACAACCTAAAAATGCAGGAAAAAATAATTGAAAACAGTGGAAACTGGCTCCTATTTTTTTTTCAACCCTTCTATAAAAACCAGTGCAGATACGTTAAGAACACGTATTTATCTATTTATATGGCCTATAGGGCCTTTAAATTCATATTAAAAGGTATACAATTCATACTTGAAAGCGGATAACGAAAGTCTCCTACGATTCACAAGACTGAAAGCCATACGGCATAAATGCGCCTTAAATACGATCTTTCTATGTCGTAAGTACTTACAACATGAAAATGCAGAAAAAAATGATTGAAAACAGTGGAAACTGGCTCCCATTATTCTTTTTCAACCCTTTCATAAAACCTAGTGCAGATACGTTAAGAACCCGTATTTATCTACGGTGGCCTATAGGCCTGTAAATACATATTAAAAGGTATACAATTCATACTTGAAAGCGGATACGAAAGTCTCTACGATTCACAAGATTGAAAGCCATACGGCATAAATGCGCCTTAAATAAGATCCTTCTATGTCGTAAGTACTTACAACATGAAAATGCGGAAAAAAATGATTGAAAACAGTGGAAACTGGCTCCCATTATTCTTTTTCAACCCTTTCATAAAACCTAGTGCAGATACGTTAAGAACCCGTATTTATCTATTACGGGTGGCCTATAGGCCCTGTAAATACATATTAAAAGGTATACAATTCATACTTGAAAGTGGATTACGAAAGTCTCTTACGATTCACAAGACTGAAAGTCATACGGCATAAATGCGCCTTAAATACGATCTTTCTATGTCGTAAGTACTTACAACATGAAAATGCAGAAAAAATGATTGAAAACAGGGAAACTGGCTCCTATTTTCTTTTTCAACCCTTTCATAAAACCTAGTGCAGATACGTTAAGAACCCATATTATCTATTACGGTGGCCTATAGGTAAGGGTCTATTGGCTACTCAAAGGCGGTTTACGAAGTTCTTCTACGATTCACAAGATTGAAATCCAATGACTTAAACGCACTTAAAAAACGGTATTTTCATGTCGTAAGTACTTACAACCTAAAAATGCAGGAAAAAATAATTGAAAACAGTGGAAACTGGCTCCTATTTTTCTTTTTCAACCCTTTCATAAAACCAGTGCAGATACGTTAAGAACACGTATTTATCTATTTATATGGCCTATAGGGCCTTTAAATTCTATTAAAAGGTATACAATTCATACTTGAAAGTGGATTACGAAAGTCTCTACGATTCACAAGACTGAAAGCCATACGGCATAAATGCGCCTTAAATAAATCCTTCTATGTCGTAAGTACTTACAACATGAAAATGCGGAAAAAAATGATTGAAAACAGTGGAAACTGGCTCCCATTATTCTTTTTCAACCCTTTCATAAAACCTAGTGCAGATACGTTAAGAACCCGTATTTATCTATTACGGTGGCCTATAGGCCCTGTAAATACATATTAAAAGGTATACAATTCATACTTGAAAGCGGATTACGAAAGTCTCTACGATTCACAAGACTGAAAGTCATACGGCATAAATGCGCCTTAAATAAATCTTTCTATGTCGTAAGTACTTACAACATGAAAATGCGGAAAAAAATGATTGAAAACAGTGGAAACTGGCTCCCATTATTTTTTTCAATTCATAAAACCTAGTGCAGATACGTTAAGAACCCGTATTTATCTATTACGGTGGGCTATAGGCCGTAAATACATATTAAAAGGTGTATACAATTCATACTTGAAAGGGATTACGAAAGTCTCTTACGATTCACAAGACTGAAAGTCATACGGCATAATGCGCCTTAAATACGATCTTTCTATGTCGTAAGTACTTACAACATGAAAATGCAGAAAAAAATGATTGAAAAACAAGGGAAACTGGCTCTTATTATTCTTTTCAACCCTTCATAAACCTAGTGCCGATACGTTAAGAACCGTATTATCTATTACGGGGCCTAAGGTAAGGTGTCTATGACTACTCAAAGGCGGTTACGAAGTTCTTCTACGATTCACAAGATTGAAATCCATATGACTTAAACGCACTTAAAAAAAACGGTATTTTCATGTCGTAAGTACTTACAACCTAAAAATGCAGGAAAAAATAATTGAAAACAGTGGAACTGGCTCCTATTTTTCTTTTTCAACCCTTTCATAAAAAACCAGTGCAGATACGTTAAGAACACGTATTATCTATTAGGCCTATAGGCCTTTAAATTCATATTAAAAGGTATACAATTCATACTTGAAAGCGGATAACGAAAGTCTTACGATTCACAAGACTGAAAGCCATACGGCATAAATGCGCCTTAAATAAGATCTTCTATGTCGTAAGTACTTACAACATGAAAATGCGGAAAATGATTGAAAACAGTGGAAACTGGCTCCATTATTCTTTTTCAACCCTTTCATAAAACCTAGTGCAGATACGTTAAGAACCCGATTTATCTATTACGGTGTGGCCTATAGGCCCTGTAAATACATATTAAAAGGTATACAATTCATACTTGAAAGTGGATTACGAAAGTCTCTTACGATTCACAAGACTGAAAGCATACGGCATAATGCGCCTTAAATACGATCTTTCTATGTCGTAGTACTTACAACATGAAAAATGCAGAAAAAATGATTGAAAACAAGGGAAACTGGCTTATTTATTCTTTTCAACCCTTTCATAAAACCTAGTGCAGATACGTTAAGAACCCGTATTTATCTATTACGGTGGCCTATAGGCCCTGTAAATACATATTAAAAGGTATACAATTCATACTTGAAAGTGGATTACGAAAGTCTCTTACGATTCACAAGACTGAAAGTCATACGGCATAAATGCGCCTTAAATAGATCTTTCTATGTCGTAAGTACTTACAACATGAAAATGCAGAAAAAATGATTGAAAAAAGGGAAACTGGCTCTTTTATTCTTTTTCAACCCTTTCATAAAACCTAGTGCAGATACGTTAAGAACCCGTATTTATCTATTACGGTGGCCTATAGGTAAGGGTCTATTGACTACTCAAAGGCGGTTTACGAAGTTCTTCTACGATTCACAAGATTGAAATCCATATGACTTAAACGCACTTAAAAAACGGTATTTTCATGTCGTAAGTACTTACAACCTAAAAATGCAGGAAAAAATAATTGAAAACAGTGGAAACTGGCTCCTATTTTCTTTTTCAACCCTTCTATAAAAACCAGTGCAGATACGTTAAGAACACGTATTATCTATTTATATGGCCTATAGGGCCTTTAAATTCATATTAAAAGGTATACAATTCATACTTGAAGCGGATAACGAAAGTCTCTACGATTCACAAGACTGAAAGCCATACGGCATAAATGCGCCTTAAATACGATTTTCTATGTCGTAAGTACTTACAACATGAAAATGCAGAAAAAAATGATTGAAAACAGTGGAAACTGGCTCCCATTATTCTTTTCAACCCTTTCATAAAACCTAGTGCAGATACGTTAAGAACCCGTATTTATCTATTACGGTGGCCTATAGGCCCTGTAAATACATATTAAAAGGTATACAATTCATACTTGAAAGTGGATTACGAAAGTCTCTTACGATTCACAAGACTGAAAGTCATACGGCATAAATGCGCCTTAAATAAATCCTTCTATGTCGTAAGTACTTACAACATGAAAATGCGGAAAAAAATGATTGAAAACAGTGGAAACTGGCTCCATTATTCTTTTTAACCCTTTCATAAAACCTAGTGCAGATACGTTAAGAACCGTATTTATCTTACGGTGGCCTATAGGCCCTGTAAATACATATTAAAAGGTGTACAATTCATACTTGAAAGTGGATTACGAAAGTCTCTTACGATTCACAAGACTGAAAGTCATACGGCATAAATGCGCCTTAATACGATCTTTCTATGTCGAAGTACTTACAACATGAAAATGCAGAAAAAAATGATTGAAAACAGGGAAACTGGCTCATTATTCTTTTTCAACCCTTTCATAAAACCTAGTGCAGATACGTTAAGAACCCGTATTTATCTATTACGGTGGCCTATAGGCCCTGTAAATACATATCAAAAGGTATACAATTCATACTTGAAAGCGGATAACGAAAGTCTCTACGATTCACAAGATTGAAAGTCATACGGCATAAATGCGCCTTAAATAAGATCTTTCTATGTCGTAAGTACTTACAACATGAAAATGCAGAAAAAATGATTGAAAAAAGGGAAACTGGCTCTATTATTCTTTTTCAACCCTTTCATAAAACCTAGTGCAGATACGTTAAGAACCGTATTTATCTATTACGGTGGCCTATAGGTAAGGGTCTATTGAACTCAAAGGCGGTTACGAAGTTCTACGATTCACAAGATTGAAATCCATAGACTTAAACGCACTTAAAAACGGTATTTTCATGTCGTAAGTACTTACAACCTAAAAATGCGGAAAAAATAATTGAAAACAGTGGAAACTGGCTCCTATTTTCTTTTTCAACCTTTCTATAAAACCAGTGCAGATACGTTAAGAACACGATTTATCTATTTATATGGCCTATAGGGCCTTTAAATCATATTAAAAGGTATACAATTCATACTTGAAAGCGGATAACGAAAGTCTCCTACGATTCACAAGACTGAAAGCCATACGGCATAAATGCGCCTTAAATACGATCTTTCTATGTCGTAAGTACTTACAACATGAAAATGCAGAAAAAAATGATTGAAAACAGTGGAAACTGGCTCCCATTATTCTTTTTCAACCCTTTATAAAACCTAGTGCAGATACGTTAAGAACCCGTATTTATCTATACGGTGGCCTATAGGCCCTGTAAATACATATTAAAAGGATACAATTCATACTTGAAAGTGGATTACGAAAGTCTCTTACGATTCACAAGACTGAAAGTCATACGGCATAAATGCGCCTTAAATACATCTTCTATGTCGTAAGTACTTACAACATGAAAATGCAAAAAAATGATTGAAAACAGTGGAAACTGGCTCCCTTATTTCTTTTTAACCCTTCATAAAACCTAGTGCAGATACGTTAAGAACCCATATCTCTATTACGGTGGCCTATAGGTAAGGGTCTATTGGCTACTCAAAGGCGGTTTACGAAGTTCTTCTACGATTCACAAGATTGAAATCCAAATATACTTAAACGCACTTAAAAAACGGTATTTTCATGTCGTAAGTACTTACAACCTAAAAATGCAGGAAAAAATTGAAAACAGTGGAAACTGGCTCCTATTTTCTTTTTCAACCCTTTCATAAAAACCAGTGCAGATACGTTAAGAACACGTTTATCTATTTATATGGCCTATAGGGCCTTTAAATTCATATTAAAAGGTAT
Source organism: Trichogramma dendrolimi (assembly GCA_034770305.1). Lineage (NCBI taxonomy): Eukaryota > Metazoa > Arthropoda > Insecta > Hymenoptera > Trichogrammatidae > Trichogramma > Trichogramma dendrolimi. Next base: position 994,229 of record JAPMIB010000034.1, on the reverse strand, counting down.
AAAATTCATACTTGAAAGCGGATAACGAAAGTCTCTTACGATTCACAAGACTGAAAGCCATACGGCATAAATGCGCCTTAAATACGATCTTCTATGTCGTAAGTACTTACACATGAAAATGCAGAAAAAAATGATTGAAAACAGTGGAAACTGGCTCCCATTATTCTTTTTCAACCCTTTCATAAAACCTAGTGCAGATACGTTAAGAACCACGTATTTATCTATTATATGGCCTATAGGGCCTTTAAATTCATATTAAAAGGTATACAATTCATACTTGAAAGCGGAACGAAAGTCTCTACGATTCACAAGATTGAAAGCCATACGGCATAAATGCGCCTTAAATAAGATCCTTCTATGTCGTAAGTACTTACAACATGAAAATGCGGAAAAAAATGATTGAAAACAGTGGAAACTGGCTCCCATTATTCTTTTTCAACCCTTTCATAAAAACCTAGTGCAGATACGTTAAGAACCCGTATTTATCTATTACGGTGGCCTATAGGCCCTGTAAATACATATTAAAAGGTATACAATTCATACTTGAAAGTGGATTACGAAAGTCTCTTACGATTCACAAGACTGAAAGTCATACGGCATAAATGCGCCTTAAATAAGATCCTTCTATGTCGTAAGTACTTACAACATGAAAATGCGGAAAAAAATGATTGAAAACAGTGGAAACTGGCTCCCATTATTCTTTTTCAACCCTTTCATAAAACCTAGTGCAGATACGTTAAGAACCCGTATTTATCTATTACGGTGGCCTATAGGTAAGGGTCTATTGGCTACTCAAAGGCGGCTTACGAAGTTCTTACGATTCACAGATTGAAATCCATATGACTTAAACGCACTTAAAAACGGTATTTTCATGTCGTAAGTACTTACAACCTAAAATGCAGGAAAAAATAATTGAAAACAGTGGAACTGGCTCCTATTTTCTTTTTCAACCCTTCTATAAAACCAGTGCAGATACGTTAAGAACGTATTTATCTATTTATATGGCCTATAGGCCTTTAAATTCATATTAAAAGGTATACAATTCATACTGAAAGCGGATAACGAAAGTCTCTACGATTCACAAGACTGAAAGCCATACGGCATAAATGCGCCTTAAATACGATCTTTCTATGTCGTAAGTACTTAAACAGAAAAGAAAAAATGATTGAAAACAGTGGAAACTGGCTCCCATTATTCTTTTTCAACCCTTTCATAAAACCTAGTGCAGATACGTTAAGAACCCGTATTTATCTATTACGGTGGGCTATAGGCCCTGTAAAACATATTAAAAGGTATACAATTCATACTTGAAAGTGGATACGAAAGTCTCTTACGATTCACAAGACTGAAAGTCATACGGCATAAATGCGCCTTAAATACGATCTTTCTATGTCGTAAGTACTTACAACATGAAAATGCAGAAAAATGATTGAAAACAAGGGAAACTGGCTCTTATTATTCTTTTTCAACCCTTTCATAAAACCTAGTGCAGATACGTTAAGAACCCGTATTTATCTATTACGGTGGCCTATAGGTAAGGGTCTATTGACTACTCAAGGCGGTTTACGAAGTTCTTCTACGATTCACAAGATTGAAATCCATATGACTTAAACGCACTTAAAAACGGTATTTTCATGTCGTAAGTACTTACAACTAAAAATGCAGGAAAAAATAATTGAAAACAGTGGAAACTGGCTCCTATTTTTCTTTTTCAACCCTTCTATAAAAACCAGTGCAGATACGAGAAACACGTATTTATCTTTATATGGCCTATAGGGCCTTTAAATTCATATTAAAAGGTATACAATTCATACTTGAAAGCGGATAACGAAAGTCTCCTACGATTCACAAGACTGAAAGCCATACGGCATAAATGCGCCTTAAAAGATCTTTCTATGTCGTAAGTACTTACAACATGAAAATGCAGAAAAAAATGATTGAAAACAGTGGAAACTGGCTCCCATTATTCTTTTTCAACCCTTACATAAAACCTAGTGCAGATACGTTAAGAACCCGTATTTATCTATCACGGTGGGCTATAGGCCCTGTAAATACATATTAAAAGGTATACAATTCATACTTGAAAGTGGATTACGAAAGTCTCTTACGATTCACAAGACTGAAAGTCATACGGCATTAATGCGCCTTTCTATGTCGTAAGTACTTACAACATGAAAATGCAGAAAAAAATGATTGAAAACAGGGAAACTGGCTCCTATTTTTCTTTTTCAACCCTTTCATAAAACCTAGTGCAGATACGTTAAGAACCCATATCTATCTATTACGGTGGCCTATAGGTAAGGGTCTATTGGCTACTCAAAGGCGGTTTACGAAGTTCTTCTACGATTCACAAGATTGAAATCCAAATGACTTAAACGCACTTAAAAAACGGTATTTTCATGTCGTAAGTACTTACAACCTAAAAATGCAGGAAAAAATAATTGAAAACAGTGGAAACTGGCTCCTATTTTTCTTTTTCAACCCTTTCATAAAAACCAGTGCATACGTTAAGAACACGTATTTATCTATTTATATGGCCTATAGGGCCTTTAAATTCATATTAAAAGGTATACAATTCATACTTGAAAGTGGATTACGAAAGTCTCTTACGATTCACAAGACTGAAAGTCATACGGCATAAATGCGCCTTAAATAACATCCTTCTATGTCGTAAGTACTTACAACATGAAAATGCGGAAAAAATGATTGAAAAACAGTGGAAACTGGCTCCCATTATTCTTTTTCAACCCTTTCATAAAACCTAGTGCATATACGTTAAGAACCCGTATTTATCTATTACGGTGGCTATAGGCCCTGTAAATACATATTAAAAGTATACAATTCATACTTGAAAGTGGATTACGAAAGTCTCTTACGATTCACAAGACTGAAAGTCATACGGCATAAATGCGCCTTAAATAACATCCTTCTATGTCGTAAGTACTTACAACATGAAAATGCGGAAAAAAATGATTGAAAACAGTGGAAACTGGCTCCCATTATTCTTTTTAACCCTTTCATAAAACCTAGTGCAGATACGTTAAGAACCCGATTTATCTATTACGGTGGCCTATAGGCCCTGTAAATACATTAAAAGGTGTACAATTCATACTTGAAATGGGATTACGAAAGTCTCTTACGATTCACAAGACTGAAAGTCATACGGCATAAATGCGCCTTAAATACGATCTTTCTATGTCAGTACTTACAACATGAAAATGCAGAAAAAAATGATTGAAACAAGGGAAAACTGGCTCTTATTATTCTTTTTCAACCCTTTCATAAAACCTAGTGCAGATACGTTAAGAACCCGTATTTATCTATTACGGTGGCCTATAGGTAAGGGTCTATTGACTACTCAAAGGCGGTTTACGAAGTTCTTCTACGATTCACAAGATTGAAATCCATATGACTTAAACGCACTTAAAAAACGGTATTTTCATGTCGTAAGTACTTACAACCTAAAAATGCAGGAAAAAATAATTGAAAACAGTGGAAACTGGCTCCTTTTTTTTTTCAACCCTTCTATAAAAACCAGTGCAGATACGTTAAGAACACGTTTATCTATTTATATGGCCTATAGGGCCTTTAAATTCTATTAAAAGGTATACAATTCATACTTGAAAGCGGATAACGAAAGTCTCCTACGATTCACAAGACTGAAAGCCATACGGCATAAATGCGCCTTAAATACGATTTTTCTATGTCGTACTTACAACATGAAAATGCAGAAAAAAATGATTGAAAACAGTGGAAACTGGCTCCCATTATTCTTTTTCAACCCTTTCATAAAACCTAGTGCAGATACGTTAAGAACCCGTATTTATCTATATACGGTGGCCTATAGGGCCTTTAAATACATATTAAAAGGTATACAATTCATACTTGAAAGCGGATAACGAAAGTCTCCTACGATTCCAAGATTGAAAGCCATACGGCTAAATGCGCCTTAAATAAGATCTTTCTATGTCGTAAGTACTTACAACATGAAAATGCAGAAAAAAATGATTGAAAACAGTGGAAACTGGCTCCCATTCTTCTTTTCAACCCTTACATAAAACCTAGTGCAGATACGTTAAGAACCCGTATTTATCTATCACGGTGGGCTATAGGCCCTGTAAAAACATATTAAAAGGTATACAATTCATACTTGAAAGGGATTACGAAAGTCTCTTACGATTCACAAGACTGAAAGCATACGGCATAAATGCGCCTTAAATACGATCTTTCTATGTCGTAAGTACTTACAACATGAAAATGCAGAAAAAATGATTGAAAACAAGGGAAACTGGCTCTTATTATTTTTTCAACCCTTTCATAAAACCTAGTGCAGATACGTTAAGAACCCGTATTTATCTATTACGGTGGCCTATAGGTAAGGGTCTATTGACTACTCAAAGGCGGTTTACGAAGTTCTTCTACGATTCACAAGATTGAAATCCATATGACTTAAACGCACTTAAAAAACGGTATTTTCATGTCGTAAGTACTTACAACCTAAAAATGCAGGAAAAATAATTGAAAACAGTGGAAACTGGCTCCTATTTTTCTTTTTCAACCCTTCTATAAAAACCAGTGCAGATACGTTAAGAACACGTATTTATCTATTTATATGGCCTATAGGGCCTTTAAATTCATATTAAAAGGTATACAATTCATACTTGAAAGCGGATAACGAAAGTCTCCTACGATTCACAAGACTGAAAGCCATACGGCATAAATGCGCCTTAAATAGATCTTTCTATGTCGTAAGTACTTACAACATGAAAATGCAGAAAAAAAATGATTGAAAACAGTGGAAACTGGCTCCCATTATTCTTTTTCAACCCTTTCATAAAACCTAGTGCAGATACGTTAAGAACCGTATTTATCTATTACGGTGGCCTATAGGGCCTTTAAATACATATTAAAGGTATACAATTCATACTTGAAGCGGATAACGAAAGTCTCCTACGATTCACAAGATTGAAAGCCATACGGCATAAATGCGCCTTAAATAAGATCTTTCTATGTCGTAAGTACTTACAACATGAAAATGCAGAAAAAATGATTGAAAACAGTGGAAACTGGCTCCATTATTCTTTTTCAACCCTTACATAAAACCTAGTGCAGATACGTTAAGAACCCGTATTTATCTATCACGGTGGGCTATAGGCCCTGTAAATATTAAAAGGTATACAATTCATACTTGAAAGTGGATTACGAAAGTCTCTTACGATTCACAAGACTGAAAGTCATACGGCATTAATGCGCCTTTCTATGTCGTAAGTACTTACAACATGAAAATGCAGAAAAAAATGATTGAAAACAGGGAAACTGGCTCCCATTTTCTTTTTCAACCCTTTATAAAACCTAGTGCAGATACGTTAAGAACACGTTTATCTATTTATATGGCCTATAGGCCTTTAAATTCATATTAAAAGGTATACAATTCATACTTGAAAGCGGATAACGAAAGTCTCCTACGATTCACAAGACTGAAAGTCATACGGCATAAATGCGCCTTAAATATCCTTCTATGTCGTAAGTACTTACAACATGAAAATGCGGAAAAAAATGATTGAAAACAGTGGAAACTGGCTCCCATTATTCTTTTTCAACCCTTTCATAAAACCTAGTGCAGATACGTTAAGAACCCGTATTTATCTATTACGGTGGCCTATAGGCCCTGTAAATACATATTAAAAGGTATACAATTCATACTTGAAAGTGGATACGAAAGTCTCTTACGATTCACAAGACTGAAAGTCATACGGCATAAATGCGCCTTAAATAACATCCTTCTATGTCGTAAGTACTTACAACATGAAAATGCGGAAAAAAAATGATTGAAAACAGTGGAAACTGGCTCCCATTATTCTTTTTACCCTTTCATAAAACCTAGTGCAGATACGTTAAGAACCCGTATTTATCTATTACGGTGGCCTTAGGCCCTGTAAATACATATTAAAAGGTACAATTCATACTTGAAAGTGGATTACGAAAGTCTCTTACGATTCACAAGACTGAAAGTCATACGGCATAAATGCGCCTTAAATACGATCTTTCTATGTCGTAAGTACTTACAACATGAAAATGCAGAAAAAAATGATTGAAAACAAGGGAAACTGGCTCTTATTCTTTTTCAACCCTTTCATAAAACCTAGTGCAGATACGTTAAGAACCCGTATTTATCTATTACGGTGGCCTATAGGTAAGGGTCTATTGACTACTCAAAGGCGGTTTACGAAGTTCTTCTACGATTCACAAGATTGAAATCCATATGACTTAAACGCACTTAAAAAACGGTATTTTCATGTCGTAAGTACTTACAACCTAAAAATGCAGGAAAAAATAATTGAAAACAGTGGAAACTGGCTCCTTTTTCTTTTTCAACCCTTCTATAAAAACCAGTGCAGATACGTTAAGAACACGTATTTATCTATTTATATGGCCTATAGGGCCTTTAAATTCATATTAAAAGGTATACAATTCATACTTGAAAGCGGATAACGAAAGTCTCCTACGATCACAAGATTGAAAGCCATACGGCATAAATGCGCCTTAAATACGATCTTTCTATGTCGTAAAGTACTTACAACATGAAAATGCAAAAAAATGATTGAAAACAGTGGAAACTGGCTCCCATTATTCTTTTTCAACCCTTCATAAAACCTAGTGCAGATACGTTAAGAACCCGTATTTATCTATTACGGTGGCCTATAGGCCCTGTAAATACTATTAAAAGGTATACAATTCATACTTGAAAGGGATTACGAAAGTCTCTTACGATTCACAAGACTGAAAGTCATACGGCATAAATGCGCCTTAAATACGATCTTTCTATGTCGTAAGTACTTACAACATGAAAATGCAGAAAAAAATGATTGAAAACAAGGGAAACTGGCTCTTATTATTCTTTTTCAACCCTTTCATAAAACCTAGTGCAGATACGTTAAGAACCCGTATTTATCTATTGGTGGCCTATAGGTAAGGGTCTATTGACTACAAAGGCGGTTTACGAAGTTCTTCTACGATTCACAAGATTGAAATCCATTGACTTAAACGCACTTAAAAACGGTATTTTCATGTCGTAAGTACTTACAACCTAAAAATGCAGGAAAAAATAATTGAAAACAGTGGAAACTGGCTCCTATTTTTCTTTTTCAACCCTTCTATAAAAACCAGTGCAGATACGTTAAGAACACGTATTTATCTATTTATATGGCCATAGGGCCTTTAAATTCATATTAAAAGGTATACAATTCATACTTGAAAGCGGATAACGAAAGTCTCCTACGATTCACAGACTGAAAGCCATACGGCATAAATGCGCCTTAAATAAGATTTCTATGTCGTAAGTACTTACAACATGAAAATGCGAAAAAAAATGATTGAAAACAGTGGAAACTGGCTCCCATTATTCTTTTTCAACCCTTACATAAAACCTAGTGCAGATACGTTAAGAACCCGTATTTATCTATCACGGTGGGCTATAGGCCCTGTAAATACATATTAAAAGGTATACAATTCATACTTGAAAGTGGATTACGAAAGTCTCTTACGATTCACAAGACTGAAAGTCATACGGCATTAATGCGCCTTTCTATGTCGTAAGTACTTACAACATGAAAATGCAGAAAAAAATGATTGAAAACAAGGGAAACTGGCTCCTATTTTTCTTTTTCACCCTTTCAAAAACCTAGTGCAGATACGTTAAGAACCCATATCTATCTATTACGGTGGCCTATAGGTAAGGGTCTATTGGCTACTCAAAGGCGGTTTACGACGAAGTTCTTCTACGATTCACAAGATTGAAATCCAAATGACTTAAACGCACTTAAAAAACGGTATTTTCATGTCGTAAGTACTTACAACCTAAAAATGCAGGAAAAATAATTGAAAACAGTGGAAACTGGCTCCTAGTTTTCTTTTTCAACCCTTTATAAAACCAGTGCAGATACGTTAAGAACACGTATTATCTATTTATATGGCCTATAGGGCCTTTAAATTCATATTTAAAAGGTATACACAATTCATACTTGAAAGCGGATAACGAAAGTCTCTACGATTCACAAGACTGAAAAGCCCACGGCATAAATGCGCCTTAAATACGATCTTTCTATGTCGTAAGTACTTACAACATGAAAATGCAGAAAAAATGTGAAAACAGTGGAAACTGGGCTCCCATTATTCTTTTTCAACCCTTTCATAAACCTAGTGCAGATACGTTAAGAACCGTATTTATCTATTACGGTGGCTATGGCCCTGTAAATACATATTAAAAGGTATACAATTCATACTTGAAAGTGATTACGAAGTCTCTTACGATTCACAAGACTGAAAGTCATACGGCATAAATGCGCCTTAAATAACATCCTTCTATGTCGTAAGTACTTACAACATGAAAATGCGGAAAAAAATGATTGAAAACAGTGGAAACTGGCTCCCATTATTCTTTTTTAACCTTTCATAAAACCTAGTGCAGACGTTAAACCCGTACCCTATTTATTTACGGTGGCCTATAGGCCCTGTAAAACATATTAAAAGGTGTACAATTCATACTTGAAAGTGGATTACGAAAGTCTCTTACGATTCACAAGACTGAAAGTCATACGGCATAAATGCGCCTTAAATACGATCTTTCTATGTCGTAAGTATTACAACATGAAAATGCAGAAAAAAATGATTGAAAACAAGGGAAACTGGCTCTTATTATTCTTTTTCAACCCTTTCATAAAACCTAGTGCAGATACGTTGAAGAACCCGTATTTATCTATTACGGTGGCCTATAGGTAAGGGTCTATTGACTACTCAAAGGCGGTTTACGAAGTTCTTCTACGATTCACAAGATTGAAATCCACATGACTTAAACGCACTAAAAAACGGATTTTCATGTCGTAAGTACTTACAACTGAAAATGCAGAAAAAAAATGATTGAAAACAGTGGAAACTGGCTCCCATTATTCTTTTTCAAACCCTTACATAAAACCTGCAGATACGTTAAGAACCCGTATTATCTATCACGGTGGGCTATAGGCCCTGTAAATACATATAAAGGTAACCATACTTGAAAGGGATTACGAAAGTCTCTTACGATTCACAAGACTGAAAGCATACGGCATTAATGCGCCTTTCTATGTCGTAAGTACTTACAACATGAAAATGCAGGAAAAAAAAATGATTGAAAACAAGGAAACTGGCTCCTATTTTTCTTTTTCAACCCTTTCATAAACCTAGTGCAGATACGTTAAGAACCCATATCTATCTATTACGGTGCCTATAGGTAAAGGGGTCGGCTACTCAAAGGCGGTTTACGAAGTTCTTCTACGATTCACAAGATTGAAATCCAAATGACTTAAACGCACTTAAAAAACGGTTTTTCATGTCGTAAGTACTTACAACCTAAAAGGCAGGAAAAAATAATTGAAAACAGTGGAACTGGCTCCTATTTTTCTTTTTAACCCTTTCATAAAAAAACCAGGCAGATACGTTAAGAACACGTATTTATCTATTTAGATGGCCTATAGGGCCTTTAAATTCTATTAAAAGGTATACAATTCATACTTGAAAGCGGATAACGAAAGTCTCTTACGATTCACAAGACTGAAAGCCATACGGCATAAATGCGCCTTAAATACGATCTTTTATGTCGTAAGTACTTACAACATGAAAATGCAGAAAAAAATGATTGAAAACAGTGGAAACTGGCTCCCATTATTCTTTTCAACCCTTTCATAAAACCTAGTGCAGATACGTAAGAACACGTATTATCTATTTATGGCCTATAGGGCCTTTAAATTCATATTAAAAGGTATACAATTTCATACTTGAAAGCGGATAACGAAAGTCTCCTACGATTCACAAGATTGAAAGCCATACGGCATAATGCGCCTTAAAAATCCTTCTATGTCGTAAGTACTTACAACATGAAAATGCGGAAAAAAATGATTGAAAACAGTGGAAACTGGCTCCCATTATTCTTTTTCAACCCTTACATAAAACCAGTGCAGATACGTTAAGAACCCGTATTTATCTATCACGGTGGCTATAGGCCCTGTAAATACATATTAAAAGGTATACAATTCATACTTGAAAGTGGATTACGAAAGTCTCTTACGATTCACAAGACTGAAAGTCATACGGCATTAATGCGCCTTTCTATGTCGTAAGTACTTACAACATGAAAATGCAGAAAAAAATGATTGAAAACAAGGGAAACTGGCTCCTATTTTCTTTTTCAACCCTTTCATAAAACCTAGTGCAGATACGTTAAGAACCCATATCTATCTATTACGGTGGCCTATAGGTAAGGTCTATTGGCTACTCAAAGGCGGTTTACGAAGTTCTTCTACGATTCACAAGATTGAAATCCAAATGACTTAAACGCACTTAAAAAACGGTATTTTCATGTCGTAAGTACTTACAACCTAAAAATGCAGGAAAAATAATTGAAAACAGTGGAAACTGGCTCCCATTATTCTTTTTCAACCCTTTCATAAAACCTAGTGCAGATACGTTAAGAACACGTATTTATCTATTTATATGGCCTATAGGGCCTTTAAATTCATATTAAAAGGTATACAATTCATACTGAAAGCGGATAACGAAGTCTCCTACGATTCACAAGATTGAAAGCCATACGGCATAAATGCGCCTTAAATAAGATCCTTCTATGTCGTAAGTACTTACAACATGAAAATGCGGAAAAAAATGATTGAAAACAGTGGAAACTGGCTCCCATTATTCTTTTCAACCCTTCATAAAACCTAGTGCAGATACGTTAAGAACCCGTATTTATCTATTACGGTGGCCTATAGGCCTTAAATACATATTAAAAGGTATACAATTCATACTTGAAAGTGGATACGAAAGTCTCCTTACGATTCACAAGACTGAAAGCCATACGGCATAAATGCGCCTTAAATAAATCTTCTATGTCGTAAGTACTTACAACATGAAAATGCAGAAAAAATGATTGAAAACAGTGGAAACTGGCTCCCATTATTCTTTTTCAACCCTTACATAAAACCTAGTGCAGATACGTTAAGAACCCGTATTTATCTATACGGTGGGCCTATAGGCCCTGTAAATACATATTAAAAGGTACAATTCATACTTGAAAGTGGATTACGAAAGTCTCTTACGATTCACAAGACTGAAAGTCATACGGCATTAATGCGCCTTTCTATGTCGTAAGTACTTACAACATGAAAATGCAGAAAAAATGATTGAAAACAAGGGAAACTGGCTCCTATTTTTCTTTCAACCCTTTCATAAAACCTAGTGCAGATACGTTAAGAACCCTATTTATCTATTACGGTGGCCTATAGGTAAGGGTCTATTGGCTACTCAAAGGCGGTTTACGAAGTTCTTCTACGATTCACAAGATTGAAATCCAAATGACTTAAACGCACTTAAAAACGGTATTTTCATGTCGTAAGTACTTACAACCTAAAAATGCAGGAAAAAATAATTGAAAACAGTGGAACTGGCTCCTATTTTTCTTTTTCAACCCTTTCATAAAAACCAGTGCAGATACGTTAAGACACGTATTTATCTATTTATATGGCCTATAGGGCCTTAAATTCATATTAAAAGGTATACAATTCTACTTGAAAGCGGATACGAAGTCTCTACGATTCACAAGACTGAAAGCCATACGGCATAAATGCGCCTTAAATAACATCTTCTATGTCGTAAGTACTTACAACATGAAAATGCAGGAAAAAAATGATTGAAAACAGTGGAAACTGGCTCCCATTATTCTTTTTCAACCCTTTCATAAAACCTAGTGCAGATACGTTAAGAACCCGTATTTATCTATTACGGTGGCCTATAGGCCTGTAAATACATATTAAAAGGTATACAATTCATACTTGAAAGCGGATAACGAAAGTCTCCTACGATTCACAAGATTGAAAGTCATCGGCATAAATGCGCCTTAAATACATCTTTCTATGTCGTAAGTACTTACAACATGAAAATGCAGAAAAAATGATTGAAACAGTGGAAACTGGCTCCCATTATTCTTTTTCAACCCTTACATAAAACCTAGTGCAGATACGTTAAGAACCCGTATTTATCTATTACGGTGGCTATAGGCCCTGTAAATACATATTAAAAGGTGTACAATTCATACTTGAAAGTGGATTACGAAAGTCTCTTACGATTCACAAGACTGAAAGTCTACGGCATAATGCGCCTTAAATCTTTCTATGTCGTAAGTACTTACAACATGAAAATGCAGAAAAAATGATTGAAAACAAGGGAAAACTGGCTCATTATTCTTTTTCAACCCTTCATAAAACCTAGTGCAGATACGTTAAGAACCTATTTATCTATTACGGTGGCCTATAGGTAAGGGTCTATTGGACTACTCAAAGGCGGTTTACGAAGTTCTTCTACGATTCACAAGATTGAAATCCATGATTAAACGCACTTAAAAACGGTATTTCATGTCGTAAGTACTTACAACTAAAATGCAGGGAAAAAATAATTGAAAACAGTGGAAACTGGCTCCTATTTTTCTTTTCAACCCTTCTATAAAAACCAGTGCAGATACGTTAAGAGCACGTATTTATCTATTTATATGGCTATAGGGCCTTTAAATTCATATTAAAAGGTATACAATTCATACTACTGAAAGCGGATAACGAAAGTCCTACGATTCACAGACTGAAAGCCATACGGCATAAATGCGCCTTAAAACGATCTTCTATGTCGTAAGTACTTACAACATGAAATGCAAAAAAATGATTGAAAACAGTGGAAACTGGCTCCCATTATTCTTTTCAACCCTTTCATAAAACCTAGTGCAGATACGTTAAGAACCCGTATTTATCTATTACGGTGGCCTATAGGGGCCTAATACATATTAAAAGGTATACAATTCATACTTGAAAGCGGATAACGAAAGTCCTACGATTCACAAGATTGAAAGCCATACGGCATAAATGCGCCTTAAATAAGATCTTCTATGTCGTAAGTACTTACAACATGAAAATGCGGAAAAAAATGATTGAAAACAGTGGAAACTGGCTCCCATTATTCTTTTTCAACCCTTCATAAAACCTAGTGCAGATACGTTAGAACCCGTATTTATCTATTACGGTGGCTATAGGCCCTGTAAATACATATTAAAAGGTATACAATTCATACTTGAAAGTGGATTACGAAAGTCTCTTACGATTCACAAGACTGAAAGTCATACGGCATAAATGCGCCTTTCTATGTCGTAAGTACTTACAACATGAAAATGCAGAAAAAATGATTGAAAACAGTGGAAACTGGCTCCCATTATTCTTTTCAACCCTTTCATAAAACCTAGTGCAGATACGTTAAGAACGTTTATCTATTACATGGCCTATAGGGTAAATCATATTAAAAGTATACAATTCATACTTGAAAGCGGATACGAAAGTCTCTACGATTCACAAGATTGAAAGTCATACGGCATAAATGCGCCTTAAAAACATCTTTCTATGTCGTAAGTACTTACAACATGAAAATGCGGAAAAAAATGATTGAAAACAGTGGAAACTGGCCCATTATTCTTTTTCAACCCTTCATAAAACCTAGTGCAGATACGTTAAGAACCCGTATTTATCTATTACGGTGGCCTATAGGTAAGGTCTATTGACTACTCAAAGGCGGTTACGAAGTTCTTCTACGATTCACAAGATTGAAATCCATATGACTTAAACGCACTTAAAAACGGTATTTTCATGTCGTAAGTACTTACAACTAAAATGCAGGAAAAAATAATTGAAAACAGTGGAAACTGGCTCCTATTTTCTTTTCAACCCTTCATAAAACCAGTGCAGATACGTTAAGAACACGTTTTATCTTTTATGGCCTATAGGGCCTTAAATTCATATTAAAAGGTATACAATTCATACTTGAAAGCGGATAACGAAGTCTCCTACGATTCACAAGACTGAAAGCCATACGGCATAAATGCGCCTTAAATAGATCTTTCTATGTCGTAAGTACTTACAACATGAAAATGCAGAAAAAAATGATTGAAAACAGTGGAAACTGGCCCATTTTTCTTTTCAACCCTTTCATAAAACCTAGTGCAGATACGTTAAGAACCCGTATTTATCTATTACGGTGGCCTATAGGGCCTTTAAATACATATTAAAAGGTATACAATTCATACTTGAAAGCGGATACGAAAGTCTCCTACGATTCACAAGATTGAAAGCCATACGGCATAAATGCGCCTTAAATAAGATCTTTCTATGTCGTAAGTACTTACAACATGAAAATGCAAAAAAAATGATTGAAAACAGTGGAAACTGGCTCCCATTATTCTTTTTCAACCCTTACATAAAAACCTAGTGCAGATACGTTAAGAACCCGTATTTATCTATACGGGGCTATAGGCCTGTAAATACATATTAAAAGGTATACAATTCATACTTGAAAGTGGATTACGAAAGTCTCTTACGATTCACAAGACTGAAAGTCATACGGCATTAATGCGCCTTTCTATGTCGTAAGTACTTACAACATGAAAATGCAGAAAAAAATGATTGAAAACAGTGGAAACTGGCTCCCATTATTCTTTTTCAACCCTTTCAAAAACCTAGTGCAGATACGTTAAGAACACGTATTTATATATTTATATGGCCTATAGGGCCTTAAATTCATATTAAAAGGTATACAATTCATACTTGAAAGCGGATAACGAAAGTCTCCTACGATTCACAAGACTGAAAGTCATACGGCATAAATGCGCCTTAAATAACATCCTTCTATGTCGTAAGTACTTACAACATGAAAATGCGGAAAAAAATGATTGAAAACAGTGGAAAACTGGCTCCCATTATTCTTTTTCAACCCTTTCATAAAACCTAGTGCAGATACGTTAAGAACCCGTATTTATCTATTACGGTGGCCTATAGGCCCTGTAAATACATATTAAAAGGTATACAATTCATACTTGAAAGTGGATTACGAAAGTCTCTACGATTCACAAGACTGAAAGTCATACGGCATAAATGCGCCTTAAATAACATCCTTCTATGTCGTAAGTACTTACAACATGAAAATGCGGAAAAAAATGATTGAAAACAGTGGAAACTGGCTCCCATTATTCTTTTTCAACCCTTCATAAAACCTAGTGCAGATACGTTAAGAACCCGTATTTATCTATTACGGTGGCCTATAGGCCCTGTAAATACATATTAAAGGTATACAATTCATACTTGAAAGTGGATTACGAAAGTCTCTTACGATTCACAAGACTGAAAGTCATACGGCATAAATGCGCCTTAAATACGATCTTTCTATGTCGTAAGTACTTACAACATGAAAATGCAGAAAAAAATGATTGAAAACAAGGGAAACTGGCTCTTATTATTCTTTTTCAACCCTTTCATAAAACCTAGTGCAGATACGTTAAGAACCCGTATTTATCTATTACGGTGGCCTATAGGTAAGGGTCTATTGACTACTCAAAGGCGGTTTACGAAGTTCTTCTACGATTCACAAGATTGAAATCCATATGACTTAAACGCACTTAAAAAACGGTATTTTCATGTCGTAAGTACTTACAACCTAAAAATGCAGGAAAAAATAATTGAAAACAGTGGAAACTGGCTCCTATTTTTCTTTTTCAACCCTTCTATAAAAACCAGTGCAGATACGTTAAGAACACGTATTTATCTATTTATATGGCCTATAGGGCCTTTAAATTCATATTAAAAGGTATACAATTCATACTTGAAAGCGGATAACGAAAGTCTCCTACGATTCACAAGACTGAAAGCCATACGGCATAAATGCGCCTTAAATACGATCTTTCTATGTCGTAAGTACTTACAACATGAAAATGCAGAAAAAAATGATTGAAAACAGTGGAAACTGGCTCCCATTATTCTTTTTCAACCCTTTCATAAAACCTAGTGCAGATACGTTAAGAACCCGTATTTATCTATTACGGTGGCCTATAGGCCCTGTAAATACATATTAAAAGGTATACAATTCATACTTGAAAGTGGATTACGAAAGTCTCTTACGATTCACAAGACTGAAAGTCATACGGCAAATGCGCCTTAAATACGATCTTTCTATGTCGTAAGTACTTACAACATGAAAATGCAGAAAAAAATGATTGAAAACAAGGGAAACTGGCTCTATTATTCTTTTTCAACCCTTTCATAAAACCTAGTGCAGATACGTTAAGAACCCGTATTATCTATTACGGTGGCCTATAGGTAAGGGTCTATTGGCTACTCAAAGGCGGTTTACGAAGTTCTTCTACGATTCACAAGATTGAAATCCATATGACTTAAACGCACTTAAAAAACGGTATTTTCATGTCGTAAGTACTTACAACCTAAAAATGCAGGAAAAAATAATTGAAACAGTGGAAACTGGCTCCTTTTTTCTTTTTCAACCCTTCTATAAAAACCAGTGCAGATACGTTAAGAACACGTATTTATCTATTTATATGGCCTATAGGGCCTTTAAATTCATATTAAAAGGTATACAATTCATACTTGAAAGCGGATAACGAAAGTCCTACGATTCACAAGACTGAAAGCCATACGGCATAATGCGCCTTAAATACGATCTTTCTATGTCGTAAGTACTTACAACATGAAAATGCAGAAAAAAATGATTGAAAACAGTGGAAACTGGCTCCCATTATTCTTTTTCAACCCTTTCATAAAACCTAGTGCAGATACGTTAAGAACCCGTATTTATCTATTACGGTGGCCTATAGGCCTTTAAATTACATATTAAAAGGTATACAATTCATACTTGAAAGCGGATAACGAAAGTCTCTACGATTCACAAGATTGAAAGCCATACGGCATAAATGCGCCTTAAATAAGATCTTCTATGTCGTAAGTACTTACAACATGAAAATGCAGAAAAAATGATTGAAACAGTGGAAACTGGCTCCCATTATTCTTTTTTCAACCCTTTCATAAAACCTAGTGCAGATACGTTAAGAACCCGTATTTATCTATACGGTGGCTATAGGCCTGTAAATACATATTAAAAGGTATACATTCATACTTGAAAGCGGATTACGAAAGTCTCTTACGATTCACAAGACTGAAAGTCATACGGCATTAATGCGCCTTTCTATGTCGTAAGTACTTACACATGAAAATGCAGAAAAAATGATTGAAAACAGTGGAAACTGGCTCCCATTATTCTTTTTCAACCCTTTCATAAAACCTAGTGCAGATACGTTAAGAACCGTATTTAATTTATATGGCCTATAGGCCTTAAATCATATTAAAAGGTATACAATTCATACTTGAAAGCGGAAACGAAAGTCTCTACGATTCACAAGACTGAAAGTCATACGGCATAAATGCGCCTTAAATACGATCTTTCTATGTCGTAAGTACTTACAACATGAAAATGCAGAAAAAAATGATTGAAAACAGTGGAAACTGGCTCCCATTATTCTTTTTCAACCCTTTCATAAAACCTAGTGCAGATACGTTAAGAACCCGTATTTATCTATTACGGTGGCCTATAGGTAAGGGTCTATTGACTACTCAAAGGCGGTTTACGAAGTCTTCTACGATTCACAAGATTGAAATCCATATGACTTAAACGCACTTAAAAAACGGTATTTTCATGTCGTAAGTACTTACAACCAAAAATGCAGGAAAAAATAATTGAAAACAGTGGAAACTGGCTCCTATTTTTCTTTTTCAACCCTTCTATAAAAACCAGTGCAGATACGTTAAGAACACGTATTTATCTATTTATATGGCCTATAGGGCCTTTAAATTCATATTAAAGGTATACAATTCATACTTGAAAGCGGATAACGAAAGTCTCCTACGATTCACAAGACTGAAAGCCATACGGCATAAATGCGCCTTAAATACGATCTTTCTATGTCGTAAGTACTTACAACATGAAAATGCAGAAAAAATGATTGAAAACAGTGGAAACTGGCTCCCATTATTCTTTTTCAACCCTTTCATAAAACCTAGTGCAGATACGTTAAGAACCCGTATTTATCTATTACGGTGGCCTATAGGGCCTTTAAATCATATTAAAAGGTATACAATTCATACTTGAAAGCGGATAACGAAAGTCTCCTACGATTCACAAGATTGAAAGCCATACGGCATAAATGCGCCTTAAATAAGATCTTTCTATGTCGTAAGTACTTACAACATGAAAATGCAGAAAAAAAATGATTGAAAACAGTGGAAACTGGCTCCATTATTCTTTTCAACCCTTACATAAAACCTAGTGCAGATACGTTAAGAACCCGTATTTATCTATCACGGTGGCTATAGGCCCTGTAAATACATATTAAAAGGTATACAATTCATACTTGAAAGTGGATTACGAAAGTCTCTTACGATTCACAAGACTGAAAGTCATACGGCATTAATGCGCCTTTCTATGTCGTAAGTACTTACAACATGAAAATGCAGAAAAAAATGATTGAAAACAGTGGAAACTGGCTCCCATTATTCTTTTTCAACCCTTTCATAAAACCTAGTGCAGATACGTTAAGAACACGTATTTATCTATTTATATGGCCTATAGGGCCTTTAAATTCATATTAAAAGGTATACAATTCATACTTGAAAGCGGATAACGAAAGTCTCTACGATTCACAAGACTGAAAGTCCATACGGCATAAATGCGCCTTAAATAACATCCTTCTATGTCGTAAGTACTTACAACATGAAAATGCGGAAAAAATGATTGAAAACAGTGGAAACTGGCTCCCATTATTCTTTTTCAACCCTTTCATAAAACCTAGTGCAGATACGTTAAGAACCCGTATTTATCTATTACGGTGGCCTATAGGCCCTTAAATACATATTAAAAGGTATACAATTCATACTTGAAAGCGGATAACGAAAGTCTCTACGATTCACAAGACTGAAAGTCATACGGCATAAATGCGCCTTAAATAACATCCTTCTATGTCGTAAGTACTTACAACATGAAAATGCGGAAAAAAATGATTGAAAACAGTGGAAACTGGCTCCATTATTCTTTTTCAACCCTTTCATAAAACCTAGTGCAGATACGTTAAGAACCCGTATTTATCTATTACGGTGGCCTATAGGCCCTGTAAATACATATTAAAAGGTGTACAATTCATACTTGAAAGTGGATTACGAAAGTCTCTTACGATTCACAAGACTGAAAGTCATACGGCATAAATGCGCCTTAAATACGATCTTTCTATGTCGTAAGTACTTACAACATGAAAATGCAGAAAAAAATGATTGAAAACAAGGGAAACTGGCTCTTATTTCTTTTTCAACCCTTTCATAAAACCTAGTGCAGATACGTTAAGAACCCGTATTTATCTATTACGGTGGCCTATAGGTAAGGGTCTATTGACTACTCAAAGGCGGTTTACGAAGTTCTTCTACGATTCACAAGATTGAAATCCATATGACTTAAACGCACTTAAAAAACGGTATTTTCATGTCGTAAGTACTTACAACCTAAAAATGCAGGAAAAAATAATTGAAAACAGTGGAAACTGGCTCCTATTTTTCTTTTTCAACCCTTCTATAAAACCAGTGCAGATACGTTAAGAACACGTATTTATCTATTTATATGGCCTATAGGGCCTTTAAATTCATATTAAAAGGTATACAATTCATACTTGAAAGCGGATAACGAAAGTCTCCTACGATTCACAAGACTGAAAGCCATACGGCATAAATGCGCCTTAAATACGATCTTTCTATGTCGTAAGTACTTACAACATGAAAATGCAGAAAAAAATGATTGAAAACAGTGGAAACTGGCTCCCATTATTCTTTTTCAACCCTTTCATAAAACCTAGTGCAGATACGTTAAGAACCCGTATTTATCTATCACGGTGGGCTATAGGCCCTGTAAATACATATTAAAAGGTATACAATTCATACTTGAAAGTGGATTACGAAAGTCTCTTACGATTCACAAGACTGAAAGTCATACGGCATAATGCGCCTTAAATACGATCTTCTATGTCGTAAGTACTTACAACATGAAAATGCAGAAAAAAATGATTGAAAACAAGGGAAACTGGCTCTATTATTCTTTTTCAACCCTTTCATAAACCTAGTGCAGATACGTTAAGAACCCGTATTTATCTATTACGGTGGCCTATAGGTAAGGGTCTATTGGCTACTCAAAGGCGGTTTACGAAGTTCTTCTACGATTCACAAGATTGAAATCCATGACTTAAACGCACTTAAAAAACGGTATTTTCATGTCGTAAGTACTTACAACCTAAAAATGCAGGAAAAAATAATTGAAAACAGTGGAAACTGGCTCCTATTTTTCTTTTTCAACCCTTACATAAAACCAGTGCAGATACGTTAAGAACCCGTATTTATCTATCACGGTGGGCTATAGGCCTTAAATACATATTAAAAGGTATACAATTCATACTTGAAAGTGGATTACGAAAGTCTCTTACGATTCACAAGACTGAAAGTCATACGGCATAAATGCGCCTTAAATACGATCTTTCTATGTCGTAAGTACTTACAACATGAAAATGCAGAAAAAAATGATTGAAAACAGGGAAACTGGCTCCTATTATTCTTTTTCAACCCTTTCATAAAACCTAGTGCAGATACGTTAAGAACCCGTATTTATCTATTACGGTGGCCTATAGGTAAGGGTCTATTGACTACTCAAAGGCGGTTTACGAAGTTCTTCTACGATTCACAAGATTGAAATCCATATGACTTAAACGCACTTAAAAACGGTATTTTCATGTCGTAAGTACTTACAACTAAAAATGCAGGAAAAAATAATTGAAAACAGTGGAAACTGGCTCCTATTTTTCTTTTTCAACCCTTCTATAAAAACCAGTGCAGATACGTTAAGAACACGTATTTATCTATTTATATGGCCTATAGGCCTTTAAATTCATATTAAAAGGTATACAATTCATACTTGAAAGCGGATAACGAAAGTCTCTACGATTCACAAGACTGAAACATACGGCATAAATGCGCCTTAAATACGATCTTTCTATGTCGTAAGTACTTACAACATGAAAATGCAGAAAAAAATGATTGAAAACAGTGGAAACTGGCTCCCATTATTCTTTTTCAACCCTTTCATAAAACCTAGTGCAGATACGTTAAGAACCCGTATTTATCTATTACGGTGGCCTATAGGGCCTTTAAATACATATTAAAGGTATACAATTCATACTTGAAAGCGGATAACGAAAGTCTCCTACGATTCACAAGATTGAAGCCATACGGCATAAATGCGCCTTAAATAAGATCCTTCTATGTCGTAAGTACTTACAACATGAAAATGCGGAAAAAAATGATTGAAAACAGTGGAAACTGGCTCCCATTATTCTTTTTCAACCCTTTCATAAAAACCTAGTGCAGATACGTTAAGAACCCGTATTTATCTATTACGGTGGCCTATAGGCCCTGTAAATACATATAAAAGGTATACAATTCATACTGAAAGTGGATTACGAAGTCTCTTACGATTCACAAGACTGAAAGTCATACGGCTAAATGCGCCTTAAATAAGACCTTCTATGTCGTAAGTACTTACAACCATGAAAATGCGGAAAAAAATGATTGAAAACAGTGGAAACTGGTCCCATTCTTTTTCAACCCTTTCATAAAACCTAGTGCAGATACGTTAAGAACCCGTATTTATCTATTACGGGGCCTATAGGCCCTGTAAATACATATTAAAGGTATACAATTCATACTTGAAAGTGGATTACGAAAGTCTCTTACGATTCACAAGACTGAAAGTCATACGGCATAAATGCGCCTTAAATAACATCCTTCTATGTCGTAAGTACTTACAACATGAAAATGCGGAAAAAAATGATTGAAAACAGTGGAAACTGGCTCCCATTATTCTTTTTTAACCCTTTCATAAACCTAGTGCAGATACGTTAAGAACCCGTATTTATCTATTACGGTGGCCTATAGGCCCTGTAAATACATATTAAAAGGTATACAATTCATACTTGAAAGTGGATTACGAAAGTCTCTACGATTCACAAGACTGAAAGTCATACGGCTAAATGCGCCTTAAATACGATCTTTCTATGTCGTAAGTACTTACAACATGAAAATGCAGAAAAAAATGATTGAAAACAAGGGAAACTGGCTCTATTATTTTTTTCAACCCTTTCATAAAACCTAGTGCAGATACGTTAAGAACCCGTATTTATCTATTACGGTGGCCTATAGGTAAGGGTCTATTGACTACTCAAAGGCGGTTTACGAAGTTCTTACGATTCACAAGATTGAAATCCATATGACTTAAACGCACTTAAAAAACGGTATTTTCATGTCGTAAGTACTTACAACCTGAAAATGCAAAAAAATGATTGAAAACAGTGGAAACTGGCTCCATTATTCTTTTTCAACCCTTTCATAAAACCAGTGCAGATACGTTAAGAACACGTATTTATCTATTTATATGGCCTATAGGGCCTTTAAATTCATATTAAAAGGTATACAATTCATACTTGAAAGCGGATAACGAAAGTCTCCTACGATTCACAAGATGAAAGCCATACGGCATAAATGCGCCTTAAATAAGATCCTTCTATGTCGTAAGTACTTACAACATGAAAATGCGGAAAAAAATGATTGAAAACAGTGGAAACTGGCTCCCATTATTCTTTTTCAACCCTTACATAAAACCTAGTGCAGATACGTTAAGAACCCGTATTTATCTATCACGGTGGGCTATAGGCCCTGTAAATACATATTAAAAGGTATACAATTCATACTTGAAAGTGGATTACGAAAGTTCTTACGATTCACAAGACTGAAAGTCATACGGCATTAAATGCGCTTTCTATGTCGTAAGTACTTACAACATGAAAATGCAGAAAAAAATGATTGAAAACAAGGGAAACTGGCCTATTTTTCTTTTCAACCCTTTCATAAAACCTAGTGCAGATACGTTAAGAAACCCATATCTATTACGGTGGCCTATAGGTAAGGGTCTATTGGCTACTCAAAGGCGGTTACGAAGTTCTTCTACGATTCACAAGATTGAAATCCAAATGACTTAAACGCACTTAAAAAACGGTATTTCATGTCGTAAGTACTTACAACCTAAAAATGCAGGAAAAAATAATTGAAAACAGTGGAAACTGGCTCCTATTTTTCTTTTTCAACCCTTTCATAAAAACCAGTGCAGATACGTTAAGAACACGTATTTATCTATTTATATGGCCTATAGGGCCTTTAAATTATATTAAAAGGTATACAATTCATACTTGAAAGCGGATAACGAAAGTCTCTTACGATTCACAAGACTGAAAGCCATACGGCATAAATGCGCCTTAAATACGATTTTCTATGTCGTAAGTACTTACAACATGAAAATGCAGAAAAAAATGATTGAAAACAGTGGAAACTGGCTCCCATTATTCTTTTTCAACCCTTTCATAAAACCTAGTGCAGATACGTTAAGAACGTATTTATCTATTATATGGCCTATAGGCCTTTAAATCATATTAAAAGGTATACAATTCATACTTGAAAGCGGATAACGAAAGTCTCTTACGATTCACAAGATTGAAAGCATACGGCATAAATGCGCCTTAAATAGATCTTCTATGTCGTAAGTACTTACAACATGAAAATGCGGAAAAAAATGATTGAAAACAGTGGAAACTGGCCCATTATTCTTTTTCAACCCTTTCATAAAACCTAGTGCAGATACGTTAAGAACCCGTATTTATCTATTACGGTGGCCTATAGGCCCTGTAAATACATATTAAAAGGTACATTCATACTTGAAAGGGATTACGAAGTCTTTACGATTCACAAGACTGAAAGTCATACGGCATAAATGCGCCTTAAATAAGATCCTTCTATGTCGTAAGTACTTACAACATGAAAATGCGGAAAAAAATGATTGAAAACAGTGGAAACTGGCTCCCTATTCTTTTTCAACCCTTTCATAAAACCTAGTGCAGATACGTTAAGAACCCGTATTTATCTTTACGGTGGCCTATAGGCCCTGTAAATTCATATTAAAAGGTATACAATTCATACTTGAAAGTGGATACGAAAGTCTCTACGATTCACAAGATTGAAAGTCATACGGCTAAATGCGCCTTAAATAACATCCTTCTATGTCGTAAGTACTTACAACATGAAAATGCGGAAAAAAATGATTGAAAACAGTGGAAACTGGCTCCCATTATTCTTTTTCAACCCTTTCATAAAAACCTAGTGCAGATACGTTAAGAACCCGTATTTATCTATTACGGTGGCTATAGGCCCTGTAAATACATATTAAAAGGTATACAATTCATACTTGAAAGTGGATTACGAAAGTCTCTTACGATTCACAAGACTGAAAGTCATACGGCATAAATGCGCCTTAAATACGATCTTTCTATGTCGTAAGTACTTACAACATGAAAATGCAAAAAAATGATTGAAAACAAGGGAAACTGGCTCTTATTATTCTTTTTCAACCCTTTCATAAAACCTAGTGCAGATACGTTAAGAACCCGTATTTATCTATTACGGTGGCCATAGGTAAGGGTCTATTGACTACTCAAAGGCGGTTTACGAAGTTCTTCTACGATTCACAAGATTGAAATCCATATGACTTAAACGCACTTAAAAAACGGTATTTTCATGTCGTAAGTACTTACAACCTAAAAATGCAGGAAAAAATAATTGAAAACAGTGGAAACTGGCTCCTATTTTTCTTTTTCAACCCTTCTATAAAAAACCAGTGCAGATACGTTAAGAACACGTATTTATCTATTATATGGCCTATAGGGCCTTAAATTCATATTAAAGGTATACAATTCATACTTGAAAGCGGATAACGAAAGTCTCCTACGATTCACAAGATTGAAAGCCATACGGCATAAATGCGCCTTAAATAAGATCTTTCTATGTCGTAAGTACTTACAACATGAAAATGCAGAAAAAAATGATTGAAAACAGTGGAAACTGGCTCCCATTATTCTTTTTCAACCCTTACATAAAACCTAGTGCAGATACGTTAAGAACCCGTATTTATCTATCACGGTGGGCTATAGGCCCTGTAAATACATATTAAAAGGTATACACTTACTTGAAAGTGGATTACGAACGTCTCTTACGCGATTCACAAGACTGAAAGTCATACGGCATTAATGCGCCTTTCTATGTCGTAAGTACTTACAACATGAAAATGCAGAAAAAAATGATTGAAAACAAGGGAACTGGCTCCTATTTTCTTTTTCAACCCTTTCATAAAACCTAGTGCAGATACGTTAAGAACCCATATCTTCTATTACGGTGGCCTATAGGTAAGGGTCTATTGGCTACTCAAAGGCGGTTTACGAAGTTCTTCTACGATTCACAAGATTGAAATCCAAATGACTTAAACGCACTTAAAAAAACGGTATTTTCATGTCGTAAGTACTTACAACCTAAAAATGCAGGAAAAATAATTGAAAACAGTGGAAACTGGCTCCTATTTTCTTTTTCAACCCTTTCATAAAACCAGTGCAGATACGTTAAGAACACGTATTTATCTATCTTATTGGCCTATAGGGCCTTTAAATTCATATTAAAAGTATAACAATTCATACTTGAAAGCGGATAACGAAAGTCTCTTACGATTCACAAGACTGAAAGCCATACGGCATAAATGCGCCTTAAATACGATCTTTCTATGTCGTAAGTACTTACAACATGAAAATGCAGAGAAAAAATGATTGAAAACAGTGGAAACTGGCTCCCATTATTCTTTTTCAACCCTTTCATAAAACCTAGTGCAGATACGTTAAGAACACGTATTTATCTATTTATATGGCCTATAGGCCTTTAAATTCATATTAAAAGGTATACAATTCATACTTGAAAGCGGATAACGAAAGTCTCTACGATTCACAAGATTGAAAGCCATACGGCATAAATGCGCCTTAAATAAGATCCTTCTATGTCGTAAGTACTTACAACATGAAAATGCGGAAAAAAATGATTGAAAACAGTGGAAACTGGCTCCCATTATTCTTTTTCAACCCTTTCATAAAACCTAGTGCAGATACGTTAAGAACCCGTATTATTATTTACGGTGGCCTATAGGCCCTGTAAATACATATTAAAAGGTATACAATTCATACTTGAAAGTGGATTACGAAAGTCTCTTACGATTCACAAGACTGAAAGTCATACGGCAAATGCGCCTTAAAAAGATCCTTCTATGTCGTAAGTACTTACAACATGAAAATGCGGAAAAAAATGATTGAAAACAGTGAGGAAACTGGCTCCCATTATTCTTTTTCAACCCTTCATAAAACCTAGTGCAGATACGTTAAGAACCCGTATTTATATATACGGTGGCTATAGGCCCTGTAAATCATATTAAAGGTATACAATCATACTGAAAGTGGATTACGAAAGTCTCTTACGATTCACAAGACTGAAAGCCATACGGCATTAATGCGCCTTCTATGTCGTAAGTACTTACAACATGAAAATGCAGGAAAAAATGATTGAAAACAGTGGAAACTGGCCCTATTCTTTTTTTTCAACCCTTTCATAAAAACCTAGTGCAGATACGTTAAGAACACGTATTTATCTATTTATATGGCCTATAGGGCCTTTAAATTCATATTAAAAGGTATACAATTCATACTTGAAAGCGGATAACGAAAGTCTCTACGATTCACAAGATTGAAAGCCATACGGCATAAATGCGCCTTAAATAAGATCCTTCTATGTCGTAAGTACTTACAACATGAAAATGCGGAAAAAAAATGATTGAAAACAGTGGAAACTGGCTCCCATTATTCTTTTTCAACCCTTTCATAAAACCTAGTGCAGATACGTTAAGAACCCGTATTTATCTATTAGGGCCTATAGGGCCTTTAAATATATTAAAAGGTATACAATTCATACTTGAAGCGGATAACGAAAGTCTCCTACGATTCACAAGATTGAAAGCCATACGGCTAAATGCGCCTTAAATAAGATCCTTCTATGTCGTAAGTACTTACAACATGAAAATGCGGAAAAAATGATTGAAAACAGTGGAAACTGGCTCCCATTATTCTTTTTCAACCCTTTCATAAAACCTAGTGCAGATACGTTAAGAACCCGTATTTATCTATTACGGTGGCCTATAGGCCCTGTAAATACATATTAAAAGGTATACAATTCATACTTGAAAGTGGATTACGAAAGTCTCTTACGATTCACAAGACTGAAAGTCATACGGCATAAATGCGCCTTAAATAAGATCCTTCTATGTCGTAAGTACTTACAACATGAAATGCGGAAAAAAATGATTGAAAACAGTGGAAACTGGCTCCCATTATCTTTTTCAACCTTCAAAAACCTAGTGCAGATACGTTAAGAACCCGTATTTATCTATTACGGTGGCCTATAGGCCCTGTAAATACTATTAAAAGATACAATTCATACTTGAAATGGATTACGAAAGTCTCTTACGATTCACAAGACTGAAAGTCATACGGCTAAATGCGCCTTAAATAACATCTTTATGTCGTAAGTACTTACAACATGAAAATGCGGAAAAAAATGATTGAAAACAGTGGAAATGGCTCCCATTATTCTTTTTTAACCCTTTCATAAAACCTAGTGCAGATACGTTAAGATCCCGTATTTATCTATTACGGTGGCCTATAGGCCCTGTAAATACATATTAAAAGGTATACAATTCATACTTGAAAGTGGATTACGAAAGTCTCTTACGATTCACAAGACTGAAAGTCATACGGCATAAATGCGCCCTTAAATACGATCTTTCTATGTCGTAAGTACTTACAACATGAAATGCAGAAAAAATGATTGAAAACAAGGGAAACTGGCTCTTATTATCTTTTTCAACCCTTTCATAAAACCTAGTGCAGATACGTTAAGAACCCGTATTTATCTATTACGGTGGCCTATAGGTAAGGGTCTATTGACTACTCAAAGGCGGTTTACGATTTCTACGATTCACAAGATTGAAATCATATGACTTAAACGCACTTAAAAAACGGTATTTCATGTCGTAAGTACTTACAACCTAAAAATGCAGGAAAAAATAATTGAAAACAGTGGTGGAAACTGGCTCTATTTTTCTTTTTCAACCCTTCTATAAAACCAGTGCAGATACGTTAAGAACCCGTATTTATCTATCACGGTGGGCTATAGGCCCTGTAAATACATATTAAAAGGTATACAATTCATACTTGAAAGTGGATTACGAAAGTCTCTTACGATTCACAAGACTGAAAGTCATACGGCATTAATGCGCCTTTCTATGTCGTAAGTACTTACAACATGAAAATGCAGAAAAATGATTGAAAACAAGGGAAACTGGCTCCTATTTTTCTTTTTCAACCCTTTCATAAAACCTAGTGCAGATACGTTAAGAACCCATATCTATCTATTACGGTGGCCTATAGGTAAGGGTCTATTGGCTACTCAAAGGCGGTTTACGAAGTTCTTCTACGATTCACAAGATTGAAATCCAAATGACTTAAACGCACTTAAAAAACGGTATTTCATGTCGTAAGTACTTACAACCTAAAAATGCAGGAAAAAATAATTGAAAACAGTGGAAACTGGCTCCTATTTTTCTTTTTCAACCCTTTCATAAAAACCAGTGCAGATACGTTTTAGAAGACGTATTTATCTATTTATATGGCCTATAGGGCCTTTAAATTCATATTAAAAGGTATACAATTCATACTTGAAAGCGGATAACGAAAGTCTCCTACGATTCACAAGATTGAAAGCCATACGGCATAAATGCGCCTTAAATAAGATCCTTCTATGTCGTAAGTACTTACAACATGAAAATGCGGAAAAAAATGATTGAAAACAGTGGAAACTGGCTCCCATTATTTTTTTCAACCCTTTCATAAAACCTAGTGCAGATACGTTAAGAACCCGTATTTATCTATTACGGTGGCCTATAGGCCCTGTAAATACATATTAAAAGGTATACAATTCATACTTGAAAGTGGATTACGAAAGTCTCTTACGATTCACAAGACTGAAAGTCATACGGCATAAATGCGCCTTAAATAAGATCCTTCTATGTCGTAAGTACTTACAACATGAAAATGCGGAAAAAAATGATTGAAAACAGTGGAAACTGGCTCCCATTATTCTTTTTCAACCCTTTCATAAAACTAGTGCAGATACGTTAAGAACCGTATTTATCTATTACGGTGGCCTATAGGTAAGGGTCTATTGGCTACTCAAAGGCGGCTTACGAAGTTCTTCTACGATTCACAAGATTAAAATCCAAATGACTTAAACGCACTTAAAAAACGGTATTTTCATGTCGTAAGTAATTACAACCTAAAAATGCAGGAAAAAATGATTGAAAACAGTGGAAACTGGCTCCCATTATTCTTTTTCAACCCTTTCATAAAACCTAGTGCAGATACGTTAAGAACCCGTATTTATCTATTACGGTGGCCTATAGGCCCTGTAAATACATATTAAAAGGTATACAATTCATACTTGAAAGTGGATTACGAAAGTCTCTTACGATTCACAAGACTGAAAGCCATACGGCATAATTGCGCCTTAAATACGATCTTTCTATGTCGTAAGTACTTACAACATGAAAATGCAGAAAAAAATGATTGAAAACAGTGGAAACTGGCTCCCATTATTCTTTTTCAACCCTTTCATAAAACCTAGTGCAGATACGTTAAGAACCCGTATTTATCTATTTATGGCCTATAGGTAAGGGTCTCTTGGCTACTCAAAGGCGGATTACGAAGTTCTTCTACGATTCACAAGATTGAAATCCATATGACTTAAACGCACCTAAAAAACGGTATTTTCATGTCGTAAGTACTTACAACCTAAAAATGCAGGAAAAAATAATTGAAAACAGTGGAAACTGGCTCCTATTTTCTTTTTCAACCCTTTCATAAAACCAGTGCAGATACGTTAAGAAGACGTATTTATCTATTTATATGGCCTATAGGGCCTTTAAATTCATATTAAAAGGTATACAATTCATACTTGAAGGCGGATAACGAAAGTCTCCTACGATTCACAAGATTGAAAGCCATACGGCATAAATGCGCCTTAAATAAGATCTTTCTATGTCGTAAGTACTTACAACATGAAAATGCGGAAAAAAATGATTGAAAACAGTGGAAACTGGCTCCCATTATTCTTTTTCAACCCTTTCATAAAAACCAGTGCAGATACGTTAAAAACACGTATTTATCTATTTATATGGCCTATAGGGCCTTTAAATTCATATTAAAAGGTATACAATTCATACTTGAAAGCGGATAACGAAAGTCTCTTACGATTCACAAGACTGAAAGCCATACGGCATAAATGCGCCTTAAATACGATCTTTCTATGTCGTAAGTACTAACAACATGAAATGCAGAAAAAATGATTGAAAACAAGGGAAACTGGCTCCTATTTTTTTTCAACCCTTTCATAAAACCTTGCAGATACGTTAAGAACACGTATTTATCTATTTATATGGCCTATAGGGCCTTTAAATTCATATTAAAAGGTTATACAATTCATACTTGAAAGCGGTTTACGAAGTTCTTCTACGATTCACAAGATTGAAATCCATATGACTTAAACGCACTTAAAAACGGTATTTTCATGTCGTAAGTACTTACAACCTAAAAATGCAGGAAAAAATATTGAAAACAGTGGAAACTGGCTCCCATTATTCATTTCAACCCTTTCATAAAACCTAGTGCAGATACGTTAAGAACCCGTATTAATCTATTACGGTGGCCTATAGGCCCTGTAAATACATATCAAAA
The DNA here is from genome assembly GCA_034770305.1 of Trichogramma dendrolimi. Lineage (NCBI taxonomy): Eukaryota > Metazoa > Arthropoda > Insecta > Hymenoptera > Trichogrammatidae > Trichogramma > Trichogramma dendrolimi. The sequence goes on along the minus strand of JAPMIB010000034.1, from coordinate 963,490 downwards.
GGTATACAATTCATACTTGAAAGCGGATAACGAAAGTCTCTTACGATTCACAAGATTGAAAGCCATACGGCATAAATGCGCCTTAAATAAGATCTTTCTATGTCGTAAGTACTTACAACATGAAAATGCAGAAAAAAATGATTGAAAACAAGGGAAACTGGCTCCTATTATTCTTTTTTAACCCTTTCATAAAAACCAGTGCAGATACGTTAAAAACACGTATTTATCTATTTATATGGCCTATAGGGCCTTTAAATTCATATTAAAAGGTATACAATTCATACTTGAAAGCGGTTTACGAAGTTCTTCTACGATTCACAAGATTGAAATCCATATGACTTAAACGCACTTAAAAAACGGTATTTTCATGTCGTAAGTACTTACAACCTAAAAATGCAGGAAAAAATAATTGAAAACAGTGGAAACTGGCTCCCATTATTCATTTCAACCCTTTCATAAAACCTAGTGCAGATACGTTAAGAACCCGTATTTATCTATTACGGTGGCCTATAGGCCCTGTAAATACATATCAAAAGGTATACAATTCATACTTGAAAGCGGATAACGAAAGTCTCTTACGATTCACAAGATTGAAAGTCATACGGCATAAATGCGCCTTAAATAAGATCTTTCTATGTCGTAAGTACTTACAACATGAAAATGCAGAAAAAAATGATTGAAAACAAGGGAAACTGGCTCCTATTATTCTATTTCAACCCTTTCATAAAACCTAGTGCAGATACGTTAAGAACCCGTATTTATCTATTACGGTGGCCTATAGGTAAGGGTCTATTGGCTACTCAAAGGCGGTTTACGAAGTTCATTACGATTCACAAGATTGAAATCCATTGACTTAAACGCACCTAAAAACGGTATTTTCATGTCGTAAGTACTTACAACCTAAAAATGCAGGAAAAAATAATTGAAAACAGTGGAAACTGGCTCCTATTTTTCTTTTTCAACCCTTTCATAAAAACCAGTGCAGATACGTTAAGAAGACGTATTTATCTATTTATATGGCCTATAGGGCCTTTAAATTCATATTAAAAGGTATACAATTCATACTTGAAGGCGGATAACGAAAGTCTCCTACGATTCACAAGATTGAAAGCCATACGGCATAAATGCGCCTTAAATAAGATCTTTCTATGTCGTAAGTACTTACAACATGAAAATGCGGAAAAAAATGATTGAAAACAGTGGAAACTGGCTCCCATTATTCTTTTTCAACCCTTTCATAAAACCTAGTGCATACGTTAAGAACCCGTATTTATCTATTACGGTGGCCTATGGGCCCTGTAAATACATATTAAAAGGTATACAATTCATACTTGAAAGTGGATTACGAAAGTCTCTTACGATTCACAAGACAGAAAGCCATACGGCATAAATGCGCCTTAAATACGATCTTTCTATGTCGTAAGTACTTACAACATGAAAATGCAGAAAAAAATGATTGAAAACAAGGGAAACTGGCTCCTATTATTTTTTTTCAACCCTTTCATAAAACCTAGTGCAGATACGTTAAGAACACGTATTTATCTATTTATATGGCCTATAGGGCCTTTAAATTCATATTAAAAGGTATACAATTCATACTTGAAAGCGGATAACGTAAGTCTCTTACGATTCACAAGACTGAATGCCATACAGCATAAATACGATCTTTCTATGTCGTAAGTACTAACAACATAATAATGCAGGAAAAAATAATTGAAAACAGTGGAAACTGGCTCCTATTATTCTTTTTCAACCTTTTCATAAAACCTAGTGCAGATACGTTAAGAACCCGTATTTATCTATATATATGGCCTATAGGTAAGGGTCTATTGGCTACTCAAAGGCGGATTACGAAGTTCTTCTACGATTCACAAGATTGAAATCCATATGACTTAAACGCACTTTAAAAACGGTATTTTCATGTCGTAAGTACTTACAACCTAAAAATGCAGGAAAAAATAATTGAAGACAGTGGAAACTGGCTCCTATTATTCTTTTTCAACCCTTTTATAAAAACCAATGCAGATATGTTAAGAACACGTATTTATCTCTTTATATGTCCTATAGGGCTATTAAATTCATATTAAAAGGTATACAATTCATACTTGAAGACGGATAACGAAAGTCTCCTACGATTCACAAGATTAAAAGCCATACGACTTGAATGCACCTAAATAACGATCATTCTATGTTGTAAGTACTTACAACACAAAAATGCAGGAAAAAATAATTGAAAACAGTGGAGACTTGATTCCATCATTCTTTTTCAACCCTTTTATAAAATCAGTTCAAACTCGTAAAGTAGTAAGTAAGATATGAGAGGAAAAGCCTTTATTTTGAGGTTAGGAAACGGGATAAACACTCATATCTCAGTCAATTTTCAAGATATTGAGCTGAAGTTGGAAAATATAGAAAGTACGCTTCAGTACGAATCTTTTAAGTTTAGTTTCAAGTGATTTCGTGAAGTAGAAAGTAAGATATGCGAGGAAAAGCCTTTATTTTGAGGTTAGAAAACGGGATAAACACTCATATGTCAGTCAATATAGAAAGTTGGCATCAAAACGAGTCTTTTAAGCTAAATTTCATCCGATTTCGTCGAGTAGTGAGTGAGATATTACAAAAAATGAACATGAAAAGTTATTTTCCCTCATATCTCCGTCAATAATCAATATTTTGAGCTGAAATTGGCAAGTATCGGTGAAGCGCGAACACTCTTTTTTGACCTTGTTAAGGGTCATTACGACTTATATCTCAGTCAATTTTCAAGATATTGAGCTGTATTTGGAAAATATAGAAAGTACGCTTCAGTACGAATCTTTTAAGCTTAGTTTCAAGTGATTTCGTGAAGTAGTAAGTATGATATGAGAGGAAAAGCCTTTATTTTGAGGTTAGGAAACGGGATTTACACTCATATCTGAGTCAATTTTCAAGGTATCGAGCTGTAGTTAAAAAATATAGAAAGTTGGCATCAAAACGAGTCTTTTAAGCTGAATTTCATCCGATTTCGTCGAGTAGTGAGTGAAATATTACAAAAAATGATCATGAAAAGTTATTTTCCCTCATATCTCCGTCAATAACCAATATTTTGGGCGGAAATTGGCAAGTATCGGTGGAGCGCGAACACTCTTTTTTGACCTTGTTAAGGGTCATTCCGACTTATATCTCAGTCAATTTTCAAGATATTGAGCTGTAGTTGGAAAATATAGAAAGTACGCTTCAGTACGAATCTTTTAAGCTTAGTTTCAAGTGATTTCGTGAAGTAGAAAGTAGGATATGAGAGGAAAAGCCTTTATTTTGAGGTTAGAAAACGGGATAAACACTCATATCTCAGTCAATTTTCAAGATATCGAGCTGTAGTTGAAAAATATAGAAAGTTGGCATCAAAACGAGTCTTTTAAGCTAAATTTCATCCAATTTCGTAGTAGTGAGTGAGATATTACAAAAATGAACATGAAAAGTTATTTTCCCTCATATCTCCGTCAATAATCAATATTTTGAGCTGAAATTGGCAAGTATCGGTGAAGCGCGAACACTCTTTTATGACCTTGTTAAGGGTCATGACGACTTATATCTCAGTCAATTTTCAAGATATTGAGCTGTAGTTGGAAAATATAGAAAGTACGCTTCAGTACGAATCTTTTAAGCTTAGTTTCAAGTGATTTCGTGAAGTAGTAAGTAGGATATGAGAGGAAAAGCCTTTTTTAAGGTTAGAAAACGGGATAAACACTCATATCTCAGTCAATTTTCAAGATATCGAGCTGTAGTTGAAAAATATAGAAAGTTGGCATCAAAACGAGTCTTTTAAGCTGAATTTCATCCGATTTCGTCGAGTAGTGAGTGAGATATTACAAAAAATGAACATGAAAAGTTATTTTCCCTCATATCTCCGTCAATAATCAATATTTTGAGCTGAAATTGGCAAGTATCGGTGAAGCGCGAACACTCTTTTTTGACCTTGTTAAGGGTCATTACGACTTATATCTCAGTCAATTTTCAAGATATTGAGCTGAAGTTGGAAAATATAGAAAGTACGCTTCAGTACGAATCTTTTAAGTTTAGTTTCAAGTGATTTCGTGAAGTAGAAAGTAAGATATGCGAGGAAAAGCCTTTATTTTGAGGTTAGAAAACGGGAGGGATAAACACTCATATGTCAGTCAATATAGAAAGTTGGCATCAAAACGAGTCTTTAAGCTAAATTTCATCCGATTTCGTCGAGTAGTAGTGAGATATTACAAAAAATGAACATGAAAAGTTATTTTCCCTCATATCTCCGTCAATAATCAATATTTTGAGCTGAAATTGGCAAGTATCGGTGAAGCGCGAACACTTTTTTGACCTTGTTAAGGGTCATTACGACTTATATCTCAGTCAATTTTCAAGATATTGAGCTGTATTTGGAAAATATAGAAAGTACGCTTCAGTACGAATCTTTTAAGCTTAGTTTCAAGTGATTTCGTGAAGTAGTAAGTATGATATGAGAGGAAAAGCCTTTATTTTGAGGTTAGGAAACGGGATTTACACTCATATCTGAGTCAATTTTCAAGGTATCGAGCTGTAGTTAAAAAATATAGAAAGTTGGCATCAAAACGAGTCTTTTAAGCTGAATTTCATCCGATTTCGTCGAGTAGTGAGTGAAATATTACAAAAAATGATCATGAAAAGTTATTTTCCCTCATATCTCCGTCAATAATCAATATTTTGGGCGGAAATTGGCAAGTATCGGTGGAGCGCGAACACTCTTTTTTGACCTTGTTAAGGGTCATTCCGACTTATATCTCAGTCAATTTTCAAGATATTGAGCTGTAGTTGGAAAATATAGAAAGTACGCTTCAGTACGAATCTTTTAAGCTTAGTTTCAAGTGATTTCGTGAAGTAGAAAGTAGGATATGAGAGGAAAAGCCTTTATTTTGAGGTTAGAAAACGGGATAAACACTCATATCTCAGTCAATTTTCAAGATATCGAGCTGTAGTTGAAAAATATAGAAAGTTGGCATCAAAACGAGTCTTTTAAGCTAAATTTCATCCAATTTCGTCGAGTAGTGAGTGAGATATTACAAAAATGAACATGAAAGTTATTTTCCCTCATATCTCCGTCAATAATCAATATTTTGAGCTGAAATTGGCAAGTATCGGTGAAGCGCGAACACTCTTTTTTGACCTTGTTAAGGGTCATGACGACTTATATCTCAGTCAATTTTCAAGATATTGAGCTGTAGTTGGAAAATATAGAAAGTACGCTTCAGTACGAATCTTTTAAGCTTAGTTTCAAGTGATTTCGTGAAGTAGTAAGTAGGATATGAGAGGAAAAGCCTTTATTTTAAGGTTAGAAAACGGGATAAACACTCATATCTCAGTCAATTTTCAAGATATCGAGCTGTAGTTGAAAAATATAGAAAGTTGGCATCAAAACGAGTCTTTTAAGCTGAATTTCATCCGATTTCGTCGAGTAGTGAGTGAAATATTACAAAAAATGATCATGAAAAGTTATTTTCCCTCATATCTCTGTCAATAATCAATATTTTGAGCTGAAATTGGCAAGTATCGGTAAAGCGCGAACACTTTTTTGACCTTGTTAAGGGTCATTACGACTTATATCTCAGTCAATTTTCAAGATATTGAGCTGTAGTTGGAAAATATAGAAAGTACGCTTCAGTACGAATCTTTTAAGCTTAGTTTCAAGTGATTTCGTGAAGTAGTAAGTAGGATATGAGAGAAAAAGCCTTTATTTTGAGGTTAGAAAACGGGATAAACACTCATATCTCAGTCAATTTTCAAGATATCGAGCTGTAGTTGAAAAATATAGAAAGTTGGCATCAAAACGAGTCTTTTAAGCTGAATTTCAACCGATTTCGTCGAGTAGTGAGTGAAATATTACAAAAAATGATCATGAAAAGTTATTTTCCCTCATATCTCCGTCAATAATCAATATTTTGGGCTGAAATTGGCAAGTATCGGTGGAGCGCGAACACTCTTTTTTGACCTTGTTAAGGGTCATTCCAACTTATATCTCAGTCAATTTTCAAGATATTGAGCTGTAGTTGGAAAATATAGAAAGTAAGCTTCAGTACGAATTTTAAGCTTAGTTTCAACTGATTTCGTGAAGTAGTAAGTAAGATATGAGAGGAAAAGGCTTTATTTTGAGGTGAGAAAACGGGATAAACACTTATATCTCAGTCAATTTTCAAGATATCGAGCTGTAGTTGAAATATATAGAAAGTTGGCATCAAAACCAGTCTTTTAAGCTAAATTTCATCCGACTTCGTCGAGTAGTAAGTGAGATATTACAAAAAATGAACATGAAAAGTTATTTTCCCTCATATCTCCGTCAATAATCAATATTTTGAGCTGAAATTGGCAAGTATCCGTGGAGCGCGAACACTCTTTTTTGACCTTGTTAAGGGTCATTCCGACTTATATCTCAGTCAATTTTCAAGATATTGAGCTGTAGTTGGAAAATATAGAAAGTACGCTTCAGTACGAATCTTTTAGGCTTAGTTCAACTGATTTCGTGAAGTAGTAAGTAAGAAAGTAAAACTCTCCAATGTAAAAGTTGTGATAGAATAATTCAATAATAATTGTAATTGTTAACATTAAATTTTTCAAATACTATATTAGATTAAAAAGTTTACCATACAGTAATTTAAAATTGTGGTAATACTTTTTCAAAAGATTAAATGAGTGCAAGTATGACAGTCTTATCCCAATTCGAATCTAACTCCATATTTTTTTATTTTTCTAATTTGGAATAGTTTAATATCAATCTACTATTGAACAATTATTTAATGAGCTATGATAGTAATGAAATCAAACATATTCTGACAACTAATCATACGCAAAATAAAATTTTTCTTTTCAAGCTTTAATTGTGCTAAAAGTTTCAAAAATAATTCAGTACGTGATTTTTAACATTTATAAGAACTATTATTTCAGTATGTAGTACAAAATTGAAATGATAATCTCGTTTGATTATGTAAAGTTATCATTTGTTAAAAAACCTTGCTTATAATTCTACTGCCCGGCCGTCTCAATCGAAATCGATGCAAACCTTACAACAAAATGTAAAGAAAGCTTTCGTTACTTCGAAAAATTTTGTTAAATATAGCTGAATTTTTTTCATTAGGCAATCAAATTTTTCGGTTTTTTTTTAGGATTATAAACATCATGATATCCAGTGGTATTTTACATCAATTACATGCGATAACTCTTTATCAATTCCCCATGCTTTCCAAAAATATTATAATTAAAAATTTTTTTTTTAAGTTAAAGAACAACCATTTATAACTATAACAACTGATATAATTTATTTTTCAGTATGCATTGACATATTTTATTAAATTCATGACGAAACCGAACGTCTTGATTTTGATTGAGACGGCCGGGCAAGTAGAATTATAAGCAAGGTTTTTTTAACAAATGATAACTTTACATAATCAAACGAGATTATCATTTCAATTTTGTACTACATACTGAAATAATAGTTCTTATAAATGTTAAAAATCACGTACTGAATTATTTTTGAAACTTTTAGCACAATTAAAGCTTGAAAAGAAAAATTTTATTTTGCGTATGATTAGTTGTCAGAATATGTTTGATTTCATTACTATCATAGCTCATTAAATAATTGTTCAATAGTAGATTGATATTAAACTATTCCAAAATTAGAAAATAAAAAAATATGGAGTTAGATTCGAATTGGGATAAGACTGTCATACTTGCACTCATTTAATCTTTTGAAAAAAGTATTACCACAATTTTAAATTACTGTATGGTAAACTTTTTAATCTAATATAGTATTTGAAAAATTTAATGTTAACAATTATCAATTAATTATTGAATTATTCTATCACAAACTTTTACATTATGGAGAGTTTTACTTTTCCTGAATACTTGACGGAATATATATTTGATTTTTTTACTATCATAGCTAAATAATTGATCATTGACCATTTGACTTTAAAAGTAATATAAATTGAAGTTAGATGAAAATATAGGGATCAGACTGTCATACTTGCACTCATTTAATCTTTTGAAAAAAGTATTACCACGGTTTTGAATAATTCTTTCAAAAATCAATCAAATATTTTGAAAAAAGGGAATTACGAAGATCTAGAATGTATTCTTACTATATTCAGATGTATATTATTTCTATTTTATACTAGCTTAAAAATTTTTAGATTAATAGCATGAACAGTTTTAATTTTTCAACAAAAAGTACAATTTCTTGACGATAGGTAACATATGCAATTTTACTGTTTCATAGTTGAAAACTAGAATTTTCTAGCTATTATCATGAAATTTCAGTATGTATTCCAACTATCTATTTTATACTAGCTTGTAAAATTTTAGATCAATAGCATGAACAGTTTTAATCTTACAACAAAAAGTACAATTTCTTGACGATAGGTAACATATGCAATTTTACTGTTTCATAGTTGAAAACTAGAATTTTCTAGCTATTATCATGAAATTTCAGTATGTATTCCAACTATCTATTTTATACTAGCTTGTACAATTTTAGATCAATAGCATGAACAGTTTTAATTTTTCAACAAAAAGTACAATTCTTGACGATAGGTAAAAATGAGATTATACTGTTTCAAAGTTGAAATACAGAATTTTCAAGCTATTATCATGAAATTTCAGTATGTATTCCAACTATCTATTTTATACTAGCTTGTAAAATTTTAGATCAATAGCATGAACAGTTTTAATCTTTCAACAAAAAGTATAATTTCTTGACGATAGGTAACATATGCAATTTTACTGTTTCATAGTTGAAAACTAGAATTTTCAAGCTATTATCATGAAATTTCAGTATGTATTCCAACTATCTATTTTATACTAGCTTGTACAATTTTAGATCAATAGCATGAACAGTTTTAATTTTTCAACAAAAAGTACAATTTCTTGACGATAGGTAAAAAATGAGATTTTACTGTTTTAAAGTGTAGATCTTATTATAATTTTCAATATATATTAAAAACTTCGACTTCCTCGGAGTAAGTCGTCGTCGTATGGTATTCGCACCTGGGGCATGGGGCAGGTCACGCGGGGCATGATGTAGTCATAACATCTCAACTTTCTTGGAGAAAGTTGTCGCTGGGTCGATTTTCGTACCTAGTAGGCCACCCACGGGGACAAAATGTAGCAATTACACCTCAACTTCCTTGGAGAAAGTCGTTACCGGGTCGGCATTCACACCTGGTGCAGAGTAGGCCACCCAGGTGGCGAAATAGCGAAAAACAGTTCGACTTCCTCGGAGAAAGTCGTCGCCGGGTCGGCATTCACACCTGGTGCACAGAGTAGGCTACCTAGGGGGTGAAATAGCGAAAACAGTTCGACTTCCTCGGAGAAAGTCGTCGCCGGGTCGATATTCATACGTGGTGCACCGAGTATGTCACCCGGGTGGACGAAGAAGCGAAAACAGTTCGACTTCCTCGGAGAAAGTCGTCGCCGGGTCGGCATTCACACCTGGTGCACAGAGTAGGCTACCTAGGGGGTGAAATAGCGAAAACAGTTCGACTTCCTCAAAGAAAGTCGTCGCCGGGTCGGTATTCATACGTGGTGCACCGAGTATGTCACCCGGGTGGACGAAGAAGCGAAAACAGCTCGACTTCCTCGAAGAAAGTCGTCGCCGGGTCGGTATTCATACGTGGTGCACCGAGTATGTCACCCGGGTGGACGAAGAAGCGAAATCAGTTCGACTTCCTCGGATAAAGTCGTCGCCGGGTCGATATTCATACGTGGTGCACCGTGTATGTCACCCGGGGGACGAAGAAGCGAAATCAGTTCGACTTCCTCGGATAAAGTCGTCGCCGGGTCGGTATTCATACGTGGTGCACCGAGTATGTCACCCGGGTGGACGAAGAAGCGAAATCAGTTCGACTTCCTCGGATAAAGTCGTCGCCGGGTCGATATTCATACGTGGTGCACCGTGTATGTCACCCGGGTGGACGAAGAAGCGAAATCAGTTCGACTTCCTCGGATAAAGTCGTCGCCGGGTCGGTATTCATACGTGGTGCACCGAGTATGTCACCCGGGTGGACGAAGAAGCGAAATCAGTTCGACTTCCTCGGAGAAAGTCGTCGCCGGGTCGATTTCATACGTGGTGCACCGAGTATGTCACCCGGGTGGACGAAGAAGCGAAATCAGTTCGACTTCCTCGGAGAAAGTCGTCGCCGGGTCGATATTCATACGTGGTGCACCGAGTATGTCACCCGGGTGGACGAAGAAGCGAAATCAGTTCGACTTCCTCGGAGAAAGTCGTCGCCGGGTCGGTATTTGTATAACCAAGAGCATCGAGTGTGGCTACCGGGGTATCGTATCGTCGATAATAATACTCTACGAGAAAAGAAACCTCATGTATAATGTGTATGTAACATACATGTATGTATCGATGTATGTGTTTACGAAAATGTATTATTATTATTGTATCTCGATCATCGATACATCGTATACATCGACGGCGTAATAACGTATGAGCGTATGACGTGAACACAGCGAATGGTCTGAAACACATTTTTGCTGAGACCACTTTTGGTAAGAACGTCTTTTGCGAAGTGGATTTTCTTTCAATCGCTCGTATTTCGTTAAAAATAAACTTTTTTCGGTATGTTATATACATCGTTGGATTGCATTTTATCCAGGATTCCATAGCACTTTACAGAATTAAGATATCTGTTATCAAATTTAAATGAGAGTGAAAAATAGTTTTCGCGGGCAGCAAAAACGCCAGTGCGCTGTATATAAGGAGCGTGCCGCCGCAGCTCTCTCTGCCATACTTGCCAGAGCGAGCGCGAGCGCGCTCCTCCGATATGAGAGGAGGAAAAGCCTTTATTTGAGGGGAGGAAACGGGATAAGCAATCATATCTCAGTCAATTTTCAAGATATCGAGCTGTAGTTGGAAATATAGAAAGTACGCTTCAGTACGAATCTTTTAAGCTTAGTTTCAACTGATTTCGTGGAGTAGTAAGTAAGATATGAGAGGAAAAGCCTTTATTTTGAGTTTAGGAAACGGGATAAACCCTTATATCTCAGTCAATTTTCAAGATATCGAGCTGTACATGAAAATATAGAAAGTTGGCATCAAACGAGTCTTTTAAGCTAAATTTCATCCGATTTCGTCGAGTAGTGAGTGAGATATTACAAAAAATGAACATGAAAAGTTATTTTCCCTCATATCTCCGTCAATAATCAATATTTTGAGCTGAAATTGGCAAGTATCGGTGGAGCGCGAACACTCTTTTTGACCTTGTTAAGGGTCATTCCGACTATATCTCAGTCAATTTTCAAGATATTGAGCTGTAGTTGGAAAATATAGAAAGTACGCTTCACGAATCTTTTAAGCTTAGTTTCAACTGATTTCGTGAAGTAGTAAGTAAGATATGAGAGGAAAAGCCTTTATTTTGAGGTTAGGAAACGGGATAAGCAATCATATCTCAGTCAATTTTCAAGATATCGAGCTGTAGTTGGAAAATATAGAAAGTACGCTTCAGTACGAATCTTTTAAGCTTAGTTTTCAACTGATTTCGTGAAGTAGTAAGTAAGATATGAGAGGAAAAGCCTTTATTTTGACGTGAGGAAACGGGATAAACACTCATATCTCAGTCAATTTTAAAGATATCGAGCTGTAGTGGAAAAATATAGAAAGTTGGCTTCAAAACGAGTCTTTTAAGCTAATTTCATCCGATTTCGTCGAGTAGTGAGTGAGATATTACAAAAAATGAACATGAAAGTTATTTTCCCTCATATCTCCGTCAAAAATCAATATTTTGAGCTAAAATTGGCAAGTATCGGTGGAGCGCGAACACTCTCTTTTGACCTTGTTAAGGGTCATTCCGACTTATATCTCAGTCAATTTTCAAGATATTGAGCTGTAGTTGGAAAATATAGAAAGTACGCTTCAGTACGAATCTTTTAAGCTTAGTTTCAACTGATTTCGTGAAGTAGTAAGTAAGATGAGAGGAAAAGCCTTTATTTGAGGTTAGGAAACGGGATAAGCAATCATATCTTAGTCAATTTTCAAGATATCGAGCTGTAGTTGGAAAATATAGAAAGTACGCTTCAGTACGAATCTTTTAAGCTTAGTTTCAACTGATTTCGTGAAGTAGTAAGTAAGATATGAGAGGAAAAGCCATTATTTTGAGGTTAGGAAACGGGATAAACACTCATATCTCAGTCAATTTTCAAGATATCGAGCTGTAGTTGAAAAATATAGAAAGTTGGCATCAAAACGAGTCTTTTAAGCTAAATTTCATCCGATTTCGTCGAGTAGTGAGTGAGATATTACAAAAAATGAACATGAAAAGTTATTTTCCCTCATACTCCGTCAATAATTAATATTTTGAGCTGAAATTGGCAAGTATCGGTGAAGCGCGAACACTCTTTTTGACCTTGTTAAGGGTCATTACGACTTATATCTCAGTCAATTTTCAAGATATTGAGTGTAGTTGGAAAATATAGAAAGTACGCTTCAGTACGAATCTTTTAAGCTTAGTTTCAAGTGATTTCGTGAAGTAGTAAGTAGGATATGAGAGGAAAAGCCTTTATTTTGAGGTTAGAAAACGGGATAAACACTCATATCTCAGTCAATTTTCAAGATATCGAGCTGTAGTTGAAAATATAGAAAGTTGGCTTCAAAACGAGTCTTTTAAGCTAAATTTCATCCGATTTCGTCGAGTAGTGAGTGAGATATTACAAAAAATGAACATGAAAAGTTATTTTCCCTCATATCTCCGTCAATAATCAATATTTTGAGCTAAAATTGGCAAGTATCGGTGGAGCGCGAACACTATCTTTTGACCTTGTTAAGGGTCATTCCGACTTATATCTCAGTCAATTTTCAAGATATTGAGCTGTAGTTGGAAAATATAGAAAGTACGCTTCAGTACGAATCTTTTAAGCTTAGTTTCAACTGATTGTGAAGTAGTAAAAGTATATAGAGTGGAAAAGCCTTTATTTGAGGTTAGGAAACGGGATAAACACTCATATCTCAGTCAATTTTAAAGATATCGAGCTGTAGTGGAAAAATATAGAAAGTTGGCTTCAAAACGAGTCTTTTAAGCTAAATTTCATCCGATTTCGTCGAGTAGTGAGTGAGATATTACAAAAAATGAACATGAAAAGTTATTTTCCCTCATATCTCCGTCAATAATTAATATTTTGAGCTGAAATTGGCAAGTATCGGTGAAGCGCGAACACTCTTTTTTGACCTTGATAAGGGTCATTACGACTTATATCTCAGTCAATTTTCAAGATATTGAGCTGTAGTTTTGAAAATATAGAAAGTACGCTTCAGTACGAATCTTTTAAGCTTAGTTTAAACTGATTTCGTGAAGTAGTAAGTAAGATATGCGAGGAAAAGCCTTTATTTTGAGGTTAGAAAACGGGATAAACACTCATATGTCAGTCAATTTTCAAGATATCGAGCTGTAGTTTAAAAATATAGAAAGTTGGCATCAACACGAGTCTTTTAAGCTAAATTTCATCCGGTTTCGTCGAGTAGTGAGAAAGATATTACAAAAAATGAACATGAAAAGTTATTTTCCCTCATATTTCCGTCAATAATCAATATTTTGAGCTGAAATTGGCAAGTATCGGTGGAGCGCGAACACTCTTTTTTGACCTTGTTAAGGGTCATTCCGACTTATATCAGTCATTTTCAAGATATTGAGCTGTAGTTGGAAAATATAGAAAGTACGCTTCAGTACGAATCTTTTAAGCTTAGTTTCAACTGATTTCGTGAAGTAGTAAGTATGATATGAGAGGAAAAGCCTTTATTTTGAGGTTAGGAAACGGGATTTACACTCATATCTGAGTCAATTTTCAAGGTATCGAGCTGTAGTTAAAAAATATAGAAAGTTGGCATCAAAACGAGTCTTTTAAGCTGAATTTCATCCGATTTCGTCGAGTAGTGAGTGAAATATTACAAAAAATGATCATGAAAAGTTATTTTCCCTCATATCTCCGTCAATAATCAATATTTTGGGCTGAAATTGGCAAGTATCGGTGAAGCGCGAACACTCTTTTTTGACCTTGTTAAGGGTCATTCCGACTTATATCTCAGTCAATTTTCAAGATATTGAGCTGTAGTTGGAAAATATAGAAAGTACGCTTCAGTACGAATCTTTTAAGGGGGGAAAGGTACCTTAAACCTGCATTTAAAAAAAATTCATTAAAAATTGCGAAAAATAATTTTTTTGGACTCTACAGAGAAAACTCTGCTTTTTTCACTCTTTTTCCAAAGTTTTTCACTCTGGAATATGAAAATTGAGGTCCCGATCCTATAGAACCCTCCTCGATGAAGCAAGCCCACAGGCATGAGAGGTACACCTTTGCCGTAGGATCCAGCTAAAACCGATCATTCAATCATGGTCATTGGGGTGTCATTTTGTTCAGTAGATGTTGGTTACAAACGCAAGCACTTTCAGATATTTTAATTAATTATACACAATTTGACAGCTATATATACATTTTATTCATTAATACAATAATATAAAATGACAGATTATGCTAGCATACGGTCTGAAAAAAGTGCAAATTTAGTCCAATACCTTTGAAAGTGCTTGCGTTTGTAGCTATTGTTATGTAGAACAACTCCTGAAAGTTTCAGCTCAATTGCTCAAACGGTTCACATTAAAAGTTACGGCATGCAAGCAATTTTTAGATGAAACGTAACTGCCCAAGAGTTGAAAAAAACAAAAATACACCAATATATGTCATAATGATACTCTCATGTCACTGAGGCTGCTTAAACTTTTTGGACAATAAAAAACAGTAATTCAACTTGAATTACAACATATTGGACCCACAAGAACATGTTCAATTATCCCAGACAGCCAAACAAAGTCAAATGCGACAATTTCATTTTTTAATTTGTACTAAAATGTTAGTACGTTAATATGGGTTTTATATGGAAACTAGTAACTAAGTTGATTATGTCTAAATCAACTTTTTACACAAATATGCACAATCTCACATTAGAACTTGAACCCAGTCCTCTACCTATTCACTAACATTCATAAAATCACTGGATCTATAATTGGAAATAAAATCACTCCAAATTGATCAATTATCACTAATCTTGTTTATCACATGCAACATACAATTATACATGACCCAGTCATATACAAATACATAATTTACAGTGACATACATATACACTGATGTGTATATATCAATTTACTTATGTACACTGTATTTCTTGAATTTGACCTGCTAAAAATGTCACATTTTCATAAAAAGCTATTGAAACTTCTTCATAGCTTCATTATGAAACACTATGTTGAGTTGCAAAGATATAATTGCACTCTACATATACTTTTTTCACTTTCAAAAAAAAATGTAATTATTAGCCATTGGAAAATGAAGAAGCAGTCAGCAGACTGTTATTGAGATATGACCTAGGCTCGCGCACGAAACTGAGAGAGACAGAAGATATACTTAAAGCCACGTGCTGCGAGTGGTGGCGTTACTGTACATCTATACCAATGTAAACAAACAAATTTCTACTGGATGTACTCTAACCAAAGAATAAAACGAGTACCAATAGATGGCGCTACCAACTTATGAAAGTCCGGAGATTCATGAAAGAACGGCAATGTTTTTTTTTGAGTTGTTTTATTCACTTTTCCTGTAACAATCATAAAAGTATCGGTACTAAATAGGCTGTACCTCACGGTAAAGTTAAAATTTAAAAATTCTGATCACGGCACTGGAAAGCTGAGGAAAAATCCTATCGAAAAGGTAAAAAAAAATTTTTTTTGTTGAGATTTTAGGTACCTTTCCCCCCTTAAGCTTAGTTTCAAGTGATTTCGTGAAGTAGTAAGTAGGATATGAGAGGAAAAGCCTTTATTTTGAGGTTAGAAAACGGGATAAACACTCATATCTCAGTCAATTTTCAAGATATCGAGCTGTAGTTGAAAAATATAGAAAGTTGGCATCAAAACGAGTCTTTTAAGCTAAATTTCATCCGATTTCGTCGAGTAGTGAATGAGATATTACAAAAAATGAACATGAAAAGTTATTTTCCCTCATATCTCCGTCAATAATCAAATTTTGTGAGCTGAAATTGGCAAGTATCGGTGAAGCGCGAACACTCTTTTTTGACCTTGTTAAGGGTCATTCCGACTTATATCTCAGTCAATTTTCAAGATATTGAGCTGTAGTTGGAAAATATAGAAAGTACGCTTCAGTACGAATCTTTTAAGCTTAGTTTCAAGTGATTTCGTGAAGTAGTAAGTAGGATATGAGAGGAAAAGCCTTTATTTTGAGGTTAGAAACGGGATAAACACTCATATCTCAGTCAATTTTCAAGATATCGAGCTGTAGTGGAAAAATATAGAAAGTTGGCTTCAAAAACGAGTCTTTTAAGCTAAATTTCATCCGATTTCGTCGAGTAGTGAGTGAGATATTACAAAAAATGAACATGAAAAGTTATTTTCCCCATATCTCCGTCAAAAATCATATTTTGAGCTAAAATTGGCAAGTATCGGTGGAGCGCGAACACTCTCTTTTGACCTTGTTAAGGGTCATTCCGACTTATATCTCAGTCAATTTTCAAGATATTGAGCTGTAGTTGGAAAATATAGAAAGTACGCTTCAGTACGAATCTTTAAGCTTAGTTTCAACTGATTTCGTGAAGTAGTAAGTAAGATATGAGAGGAAAAGCCTTTATTTTGAGGTTAGGAAACGGGATAAACACTCATATCTCAGTCAATTTTCAAGATATCGAGCTGTAGTTGAAAATATAGAAAGTTGGCATCAAAACGAGTCTTTTAAGCTTAATTTCATCCGATTTCGTCGAGTAGTGAGTGAGATATTACAAAAAATGAACATGAAAAGTTATTTTCCCTCATATCTCCGTCAATAATTAATATTTTGAGCTGAAATTGGCAAGTATCGGTGAAGCGCGAACACTCTTTTTTGACCTTGTTAAGGGTCATTCCGACTTATATCTCAGTCAATTTTCAAGATATTGAGCTGTAGTTGGAAAATATAGAAAGTACGCTTCAGTACGAATCTTTTAAGGGGGGAAAGGTACCTTAAACCTGCATTTAAAAAAAATTCATTAAAAATTGCGAAAAATAATTTTTTTGGACTCTACAGAGAAAACTCTGCTTTTTTCACTCTTTTTCCAAAGTTTTTCACTCTGGAATATGAAAATTGAGGTCCCAGATCCTATAGAACCCTCCTCGATGAAGCAAGCCCACAGGCATGAGAGGTACACCTTTGCCGTAGGATCCAGCTAAAACCGATCATTCAATCATGGTCATTGGGGTGTCATTTTGTTCAGTAGATGTTTGGTTACAAACGCAAGCACTTTCAGATATTTTAATTAATTATACACAATTTGACAGCTATATATACATTTTATTCATTAATACAATAATATAAAATGACAGATTATGCTAGCATACGGTCTGAAAAAAGTGCAAATTTAGTCCAATACCTTTGAAAGTGCTTGCGTTTGTAGCTATTGTTATGTAGAACAACTCCTGAAAGTTTCAGCTCAATTGCTCAAACGGTTCACATTAAAAGTTACGGCATGCAAGCAATTTTTAGATGAAACGTAACTGCCCAAGAGTTGAAAAAAACAAAAAATACACCAATATATGTCATAATGATACTCTCATGTCACTGGGCTGCTTTAAACTTTTTGGACAATAAAAAACAGTAATTCAACTTGAATTACAACATATTGGACCCACAAGAACAATGTTCAATTATCCAGACAGCCAAACAAAGTCAAATGCGACAATTTCATTTTTAATTTGTACTAAAATGTTAGTATACGTTAATATGGGTTTTATATGGAAACTAGTAACTAAGTTGATTATGTCTAAATCAACTTTTTACACAAATATGCACAATCTCACATTAGAACTTGAACCCAGTCCTCTACCTATTCACTAACATTCATAAAATCACTGGATCTATAATTGGAAATAAAATCACTCCAAATTGATCAATTATCACTAATCTTGTTTATCACATGCAACATACAATTATACATGACACAGTCATATACAAATACATAATTTACAGTGACATACATATACACTGATGTGTATATAATTTACTTATGTACACTGTATTTCTTGAATTTGACCTGCTAAAAATGTCACATTTTCATAAAAAGCTATTGAAACTTCTTCATAGCTTCATTATGAAACACTATGTTGAGTTGCAAAATATAATTGCACTCTACATATACTTTTTTCACTTTCAAAAAAAAATGTAATTATTAGCCATTGGAAAATGAAGAAGCAGTCAGCAGACTGTTATTGAGATATGACCTAGGCTCGCGCACGAAACTGAGAGAGACAGAAGATATACTTAAAGCCACGTGCTGCGAGTGGTGGCGTTACTGTACATCTATACCAATGTAAACAAACAAATTTCTACTGGATGTACTCTAACCAAAGAATAAAACGAGTACCAATAGATGGCGCTACCAACTTATGAAAGTCCGGAGATTCATGAAAGAACGGCAATGTTTTTTTTTGAGTTGTTTTATTCACTTTTCCTGTAACAATCATAAAAGTATCGGTACTAAATAGGCTGTACCTCACGGTAAAGTTAAAATTTAAAAATTCTGATCACGGCACTGGAAAGCTGAGGAAAAATCCTATCGAAAAGGTCAATAAAAAAAAATTTTTTTTGTTGAGATTTTAGGTACCTTTCCCCCCTTAAGCTTAGTTTCAAGTGATTTCGTGAAGTAGTAAGTAGGATATGAGAGGAAAAGCCTTTATTTTGAGGTTAGAAAACGGGATAAACACTCATATCTCAGTCAATTTTCAAGATATCGAGCTGTAGTTGAAAAATATAGAAAGTTGGCATCAAAACGAGTCTTTTAAGCTGAATTTCATCCGATTTCGTCGAGTAGTGAGTGAAATATTACAAAAAAGATCATGAAAAGATTTTTCCCTCATATCTCCGTCAATAATCAATATTTTGGGCTGAAATTGGCAAGTATCGGTGGAGCGCGAACACTCTTTTTTGACCTTGTTAAGGGTCATTCCAACTTATATCTCAGTCAATTTTCAAGATATTGAGCTGTAGTTGGAAAATTAGAAAGTAAGCTTCAGTACGAATCTTTTAAGCTTAGTTTCAACTGATTTCGTGAAGTAGTAAGTAAGATATGAGAGGAAAAGCCTTTATTTTGAGGTGAGGAAACGGGATAAACACTCATATCTCAGTCAATTTTCAAGATATCGAGCTGTAGTGGAAAAATATAGAAAGTTGGCATCAAAACGAGTCTTTTAAGCTAAATTTCATCCGATTTCGTCGAGTAGTGAGTGAGATATTACAAAAAATGAACATGAAAAGTTATTTCCCTCATATCTCCGTCAATAATCAATATTTTGAGCTGAAATTGGCAGGTATCGGTAAAGCGCGAACACTCTTTTTTGAATTTGTTAAGGGTCATTTTGACTTATATCTCAGTCAATTTTCAAGATATTGAGCTGTAGTTGGAAAATATAGAAAGTACGCATCAGTACGAATCTTTTAAGCTTAGTTTCAACTGATTTCGTGAAGTAGTAAGTAAGATATGAGAGGAAAAGGCTTTATTTTGAGGTGAGAAAACGGGATAAACACTCATATCTCAGTCAATTTTCAAGATATCGAGCTGTAGTTGAAAATATAGAAAGTTGGCATCAAAACGAGTCTTTTAAGCTAAATTTCATCCGATTTCGTCGAGTAGTGAGTGAGATATTACAAAAAATGAACATGAAAAGTTATTTTCCCTCATATCTCCGTCAATAATCAATATTTTGAGCTAAAATTGGCAAGTATCGGTGAAGCGCGAACACTCTTTTTTGACCTTGTTAAGGGTCATTCCGAATTATATCTCAGTCAATTTTCAAGATATTGAGCTGTAGTTGGAAAATATAGAAAGTACGCTTCAGTACGAATCTTTTAAGCTTAGTTTCAACTGATTTCGTGAAGTAGTAAGTAAGATATGAGAGGAAAAGCCTTTATTTTGAGGTTAGGAAACGGGATAAGCAATCATATCTCAGTCAATTTTCAAGATATCGAGCTGTAGTTGGAAAATATAGAAAGTACGCTTCAGTACGAATCTTTTAAGCTTAGTTTCAACTGATTTCGTGAAGTAGTAAGTAAGATATGAGAGGAAAAGCCTTTATTTTGACGTGAGGAAACGGGATAAACACTCATATCTGAGTCAATTTTAAAGATATCGAGCTGTAGTGGAAAAATATAAAAGTTGGCATCAAAACGAGTCTTTTAAGCTAAATTTCATCCGATTTCGTCGAGTAGTGAGTGAGATATTACAAAAATGAACATGAAAAGTTATTTTCCCTCATATCCCGTCAATAATCAATATTTTGAGCTGAAATTGGCAAGTATCGGTGGAGCGCGAACACTCTTTTTTGACCTTGTTAAGGGTCATTCCGACTTATATCTCAGTCAATTTTCAAGATATTGAGCTGTAGTTGGAAATATAGAAAGTACGCTTCAGTACGAATCTTTCAAGCTTAGTTTCAACTGATTTCGTCAAGTAGTAAGTAAGATATGAGAGGAAAAGCCTTTATTTTGAGGTTAGGAAACGGGATAAACACTCATATCTCAGTCAATTTTCAAGATATCGAGCTGTAGTTGAAAATATAGAAAGTTGGCATCAAAACGAGTCTTTTAAGCTAAATTTCATCCGATTTCGTCGAGTAGTGAGTGAGATATTACAAAAAATGAACATGAAAAGTTATTTTCCCTCATATTCCGTCAATAATCAATATTTTGAGCTGAAATTGGCAAGTATCGGTGGAGCGCGAACACTCTTTTTTGACCTTGTTAAGGGTCATTCCGACTTATATCTCAGTCAATTTTCAAGATATTGAGCTGTTTGGGAAAATATAGAAAGTACGCTTCAGTACGAATCTTTAAAGCTTAGTTTCAACTGATTTCATGAAGTAGTAAGTAAGATATGAGAGGAAAAGCCTTTATTTTGAGGTTAGAAACGGGATAAACACTCATATCTCAGTCAATTTTCAAGATATCGAGCTGTAGTTGAAAATATAGAAAGTTGGCATCAAAACGAGTCTTTTAAGCTAAATTTCATCCGATTTCGTCGAGTAGTGAATGAGATATTACAAAAAATGAACATGAAAAGTTATTTTCCCTCATATCTCCGTCAATAATCAATATTTTGAGCTGAAATTGGCAAGTATCGGTAAGCGCGAACACTCTTTTTTGACCTTGTTAAGGGTCATTCCGACTTATATCTCAGTCAATTTTCAAGATATTGAGCTGTAGTTGGAAAATATAGAAAGTACGCTTCAGTACGAATCTTTTAAGCTTAGTTTCAAGTGATTTCGTGAAGTAGTAAGTAGATATGAGAGGAAAAGCCTTTATTTTGAGGTTAGAAACGGGATAAACACTCATATCTCAGTCAATTTTCAAGATATCGAGCTGTAGTTGAAAAATATAGAAAGTTGGCATCAAAACGAGTCTTTTAAGCTAATTTCATCCGATTTCGTCGAGTAGTGAGTGAATATTACAAAAAATGAACATGAAAAGTTATTTTCCCTCATATCTCCGTCAATAATCAATATTTTGGCTGAAATTGGCAAGTATCGGTGAAGCGCGAACACTCTTTTTGACCTTGTTAAGGGTCATTCCGACTTATATCTCAGTCAATTTTCAAGATATCGAGCTGTAGTTGGAAAATATAGAAAGTACTTCAGTACGAATCTTTTAAGCTTAGTTTCAACTGATTTCGTGAAGTAGTAAGTAAGATATGAGAGGAAAAGCCTTTATTTTGAGGTGAGGAAACGGGATAACACTCATATCTCAGTCAATTTTCAAGATATCGAGCTGTAGTGGAAAAAATAGAAAGTTGGCATCAAAACAAGTCTTTTAAGCTAAATTTCATCCGATTTCGTCGAGTAGTGAGTGAGATATTACAAAAAATGAACATGAAAAGTTATTTTCCCTCATATCTCCGTCAATAATCAATATTTGAGCTGAAATTGGCAGGTATCGTAAGCGCGAACACTCTTTTTTGAATTTGTTAAGGGTCATTTTGACTTATATCTCAGTCAATTTTCAAGATATTGAGCTGTAGTTGGAAAATATAGAAAGTACGCATCAGTACGAATCTTTTAAGCTTAGTTTCAACTGATTTCGTGAAGTAGTAAGTAAGATATGAGAGGAAAAGCTTTATTTTGAGGTGAAAAACGGGATAAACACTCATATCTCAGTCAATTTTCAAGATATCGAGCTGTAGTTGAAAAATATAGAAAGTTGGCATCAAAACGAGTCTTTTAAGCTAAATTTCATCCGATTTCGTCGAGTAGTGAGTGAGATATTACAAAAAATGAACATGAAAAGTTATTTTCCCTCATCTCCGTCAATAATCAATATTTTGAGCTAAATTGGCAAGTATCGGTGAAGCGCGAACACTCTTTTTTGACCTTGTTAAGGGTCATTCCGAATTATATCTCAGTCAATTTTCAAGATATTGAGCTGTAGTTGGAAAATATAGAAAGTACGCTTCAGTACGAATCTTTTAAGCTTAGTTTCAACTGATTTCGTGAAGTAGTAAGTAAGATATGAGAGGAAAAGCCTTTATTTTGAGGTTAGGAAACGGGATAAAGCAATCATATCTCAGTCAATTTTCAAGATCGAGCTGTAGTTGGAAAATATAGAAAGTACGCTTCAGTACGAATCTTTTAAGCTTAGTTTCAACTGATTTCGTGAAGTAGTAAGTAAGTATGAGAGGAAAAGCCTTTATTTTGACGTGAGGAAACGGGATAAACACTCATATCTGAGTCAATTTTAAGATATCGAGCTGTAGTGGAAAATATAAAAGTTGGCATCAAAACGAGTCTTTTAAGCTAAATTTCATCCCGATTTCGTCGAGTAGTGAGTGAGATATTACAAAAAATGAACATGAAAAGTTATTTCCCTCATATCTCCGTCAATAATCAATATTTTGAGCTGAAATTGGCAAGTATCGGTGAAGCGCGAACACTCTTTTTTGACCTTGTTAAGGGTCATTCCGACTTATATCTCAGTCAATTTTCAAGATATTGAGCTGTAGTTG
Source organism: Trichogramma dendrolimi (assembly GCA_034770305.1). Taxonomy (NCBI): domain Eukaryota; kingdom Metazoa; phylum Arthropoda; class Insecta; order Hymenoptera; family Trichogrammatidae; genus Trichogramma; species Trichogramma dendrolimi. Next base: position 940,425 of record JAPMIB010000034.1, on the reverse strand, counting down.
GAAAATAGAAAGTACGCTTCAGTACGAATCTTTCAAGCTTAGTTTCACTTAGTCGTAGTAAGTAAGTAAGATATGAGAGGAAAAGCCTTTATTTTGAGGTTAGGAAACGGGATAACACTCATATCTCAGTCATTTTCAAGTATCGAGCTGTAGTTGAAAAATATAGAAAGTTGGCATCAAAACGAGTCTTTTAAGCTAAATTTCATCCGATTTCGTCGAGTAGTGAGTGAGATATTACAAAAAATGAACATGAAAAGTTATTTTCCCTCATATTTCCGTCAATAATCAATATTTTGAGCTGAAATTGGCAAGTATCGGTGGAGCGCGAACTCTTTTTTGACCTTGTTAAGGGTCATTCCGACTTATATCTCACAATTTTCAAGATATTGAGCTGTTGTGGGAAAATATAGAAAGTACGCTTCAGTACGAATCTTTAAAGCTTAGTTTCAACTGATTTCATGAAGTAGTAAGTAAGATATGAGAGGAAAAGCCTTTATTTTGAGGTTAGAAAACGGGATAAACACTCATATCTCAGTCAATTTTCAAGATATCGAGCTGTAGTTGAAAAATATAGAAGTTGGCATCAAAACGAGTCTTTTAAGCTAAATTTCATCCGATTTCGTCGAGTAGTGAATGAGATATTACAAAAAATGAACATGAAAAGTTATTTTCCCTCATATCTCCGTCAATAATCAATATTTTGAGCTGAAATTGGCAAGTATCGGTGAAGCGCGAACACTCTTTTTTGACCTTGTTAAGGGTCATTCCGACTTATATCTCAGTCAATTTTCAAGATATTGAGCTGTAGTTGGAAAATAGAAAGTACGCTTCAGTACGAATCTTTTAAGCTTAGTTTCAAGTGATTTCGTGAAGTAGTAAGTAGGATATGAGAGGAAAAGCCTTTATTTTGAGGTTAGAAAACGGGATAAACACTCATATCTCAGTCAATTTTCAAGATATCGAGCTGTAGTTGAAAAATATAGAAAGTTGGCATCAAAACGAGTCTTTTAAGCTGAATTTCATCCGATTTCGTCGAGTAGTGAGTGAAATATTACAAAAAATGATCATGAAAAGTTATTTTCCCTCATATCTCCGTCAATAATCAATATTTTGGGCTGAAATTGGCAAGTATCGGTGGAGCGCGAACTCTTTTTTGACCTTGTTAAGGGTCATTCCAACTTATATCTCAGTCAATTTTCAAGATATTGAGCTGTAGTTGGAAAATATAGAAAGTAAGCTTCAGTACGAATCTTTTAAGCTTAGTTTCAACTGATTTCGTGAAGTAGTAAGTAAGATATGAGAGGAAAAGCCTTTATTTTGAGGTGAGGAAACGGGATAAACACTCATATCTCAGTCAATTTTCAAGATATCGAGCTGTAGTGGAAAAATATAGAAAGTTGGCATCAAACGAGTCTTTAAGCTAAATTTCATCCGATTTCGTCGAGTAGAGTGAGATATTACAAAAATGAACATGAAAAGTTATTTTCCCTCATATCTCCGTCAATAATCAATATTTTGAGCTGAAATTGGCAAGTTTCGGTGAAGCGCGAACACTCTTTTTTGACCTTGTTAAGGGTCATTCCGACTTATATCTCAGTCAATTTTCAAGATATTGAGCTGTAGTTGGAAAACATAGAAAGTACGCTTCAGTACGAATCTTTTAAGCTAGTTTCAAACTGATTTCGTGAAGTAGTAAGTATGATATGAGAGGAAAAGCCTTTATTTTGAGGTTAGGAAACGGGATAAACACTCATCTCAGTCAATTTTCAAGATATCGAGCTGTAGTTGGAAAATATAGAAAGTACGCTTCAGTACGAATCTTTTAAGCTTAGTTTCAACTGATTTCGTGAAGTAGTAAGTAAGATATGAGAGGAAAAGCCTTTATTTTGACGTGAGGAAACGGGATAAACACTCATATCTGAGTCAATTTTAAAGATATCGAGCTGTAGTGGAAAAATATAAAAAGTTGGCATCAAAACGAGTCTTTTAAGCTAAATTTCATCCGATTTCGTCGAGTAATGAGTGAGATATTACAAAAAATGAACATGAAAAGTTATTTTCCCTCATATTTCCGTCAATAATCAATATTTTGAGCTGAAATTGGCAAGTATCGGTGAAGCGCGAACACTCTTTTTTGACCTTGTTAAGGGTCATTCCGACTTATATCTCAGTCAATTTTCAAGATATTGAGCTGTAGTTGGAAAATATAGAAAGTACGCTTCAGTACGAATCTTTCAAGCTTAGTTTCAACTTATTTCGTCAAGTAGTAAGTAAGATATGAGAGGAAAAGCCTTTATTTTGAGGTTAGGAAACGGGATAAACACTCATATCTCAGTCAATTTTCAAGATATCGAGCTGTAGTTGAAAAATATAGAAAGTTGGCATCAAAACGAGTCTTTTAAGCTAAATTTCATCCGATTTCGTCGTCGAGTAGTGAGTGAGATATTACAAAAAATGAACATGAAAAGTTATTTTCCCTCATATCTCCGTCAATAATCAATATTTTGAGCTGAAATTGGCAAGTATCGGTGAAGCGCGAACACTCTTTTTTGACCTTGTTAAGGGTCATTCCGACTTATATCTCAGTCAATTTTCAAGATATTGAGCTGTAGTTGGAAAATATAGAAAGTACGCTTCAGTACGAATCTTTCAAGCTTAGTTTCAACTTATTTCGTCAAGTAGTAAGTAAGATATGAGAGGAAAAGCCTTTATTTTGAGGTTAGGAAACGGGATAAACACTCATATCTCAGTCAATTTTCAAGATATCGAGCTGTAGTTGAAAAATATAGAAAGTTGGCATCAAAACGAGTCTTTTAAGCTAAATTTCATCCGATTTCGTCGAGTAGTGAGTGAGATATTACAAAAAATGAACATGAAAAGTTATTTTCCCTCATATTTCCGTCAATAATCAATATTTTGAGCTGAAATTGGCAAGTATCGGTGGAGCGCGAACACTCTTTTTTGACCTTGTTAAGGGTCATTCCGACTTATATCTCAGTCAATTTTCAAGATATTGAGCTGTTGTGGGAAAATATAGAAAGTACGCTTCAGTACGAATCTTTAAAGCTTAGTTTCAACTGATTTCATGAAGTAGTAAGTAAGATATGAGAGGAAAAGCCTTTATTTTGAGGTTAGAAAACGGGATAAACACTCATATCTCAGTCAATTTTCAAGATATCGAGCTGTAGTTGAAAAATATAGAAAGTTGGCATCAAAACGAGTCTTTTAAGCTAAATTTCATCCGATTTCGTCGTCGAGTAGTGAGTGAGATATTACAAAAAATGAACATGAAAAGTTATTTTCCCTCATATCTCCGTCAATAATCAATATTTTGAGCTGAAATTGGCAAGTATCGGTGAAGCGCGAACACTCTTTTTTGACCTTGTTAAGGGTCATTCCGACTTATATCTCAGTCAATTTTCAAGATATTGAGCTGTAGTTGGAAAATATAGAAAGTACGCTTCAGTACGAATCTTTTAAGCTTAGTTTCAACTGATTTCGTGAAGTAGTAAGTAAGATATGAGAGGAAAAGCCTTTATTTTGAGGTTAGGAAACGGGATAAACACTCATATCTCAGTCAATTTTCAAGATATCGAGCTGTAGTTGGAAAATATAGAAAGTACGCTTCAGTACGAATCTTTTAAGCTTAGTTTCAACTGATTTCGTGAAGTAGTAAGTAAGATATGAGAGGAAAAGCCTTTATTTTGACGTGAGGAAACGGGATAAACACTCATATCTGAGTCAATTTTAAAGATATCGAGCTGTAGTGGAAAAATATAAAAAGTTGGCATCAAAACGAGTCTTTTAAGCTAAATTTCATCCGATTTCGTCGAGTAATGAGTGAGATATTACAAAAAATGAACATGAAAAGTTATTTTCCCTCATATTTCCGTCAATAATCAATATTTTGAGCTGAAATTGGCAAGTATCGGTGGAGCGCGAACACTCTTTTTTGACCTTGTTAAGGGTCATTCCGACTTATATCTCAGTCAATTTTCAAGATATCGAGCTGTAGTTGGCAAAAATATAGAAAGTACGCTTCAGTACGAATCTTTTAAGCTTAGTTTCAACTGATTTCGTGAAGTAGTTAGTAAGATATGAAAGGAAAAGCCTTTATTTTTAGGTTAGGAAACGGGATAAACACTTATATCTCAGTCAATTTTCAAGATATCGAGCTGTAGTGGAAGAATATAGAAAGTTGGCATCAAAACGAGTCTTTTAAGCTAAATTTCATCCGATTTCGTCGAGTAGTGAGTGAGATATTACAAAAAATGAACATGAAAAGTTATTTTCCCTCATATCTCCGTCAATAATCAATATTTTGAGCTGAAATTGGCAAGTATCGGTGAAGCGCGAACACTCTTTTTTGACCTTGTTAAGGGTCATTCCGACTTATATCTCAGTCAATTTTCAAGATATTGAGCTGTAGTTGGAAAATATAGAAAGTAAGCTTCAGTACGAATCTTTTAAGCTTAGTTTCAACTGATTTCGTGAAGTAGTAAGTAAGATATGAGAGGAAAAGCCTTTATTTTGAGGTGAGGAAACGGGATAAACACTCATATCTCAGTCAATTTTCAAGATATCGAGCTGTAGTGGAAAAATATAGAAAGTTGGCATCAAAACAAGTCTTTTAAGCTAAATTTCATCCGATTTCGTCGAGTAGTGAGTGAGATATACAAAAAAAGAACATGAAAAGTTATTTTCCCCCTCATATCTCCGTCAATAATCAATATTTTGAGCTGAAATTGGCAGTATCGGTAAAGCGCGAACACTCTTTTTTGAATTTGTTAAGGGTCATTTGACTTATATCTCAGTCAATTTTCAAGATATTGAGCTGTAGTTGGAAAATATAGAAAGTACGCATCAGTACGAATATTTTAAGCTTAGTTTCAACTGATTTCGTGAAGTAGTAAGTAAGATATGAGAGGAAAAGGCTTTATTTTGAGGTGAGAAAACGGGATAAACACTCATATCTCAGTCAATTTTCAAGATATCGAGCTGTAGTGGAAAAATATAAAAATTGGCATCAAAACGAGTCTTTTAAGCTAAATTTCATCCGATTTCGTCGAGTAATGAGTGAGATATTACAAAAAATGAACATGAAAAGTTATTTTCCCTCATATTTCCGTCAATAATCAATATTTTGAGCTGAAATTGGCAAGTATCGGTGGAGCGCGAACACTCTTTTTTGACCTTGTTAAGGGTCATTCCGACTTATATCTCAGTCAATTTTCAAGATATCGAGCTGTAGTTGGCAAAAATATAGAAAGTACGCTTCAGTACGAATCTTTTAAGCTTAGTTTCAACTGATTTCGTGAAGTAGTTAGTAAGATATGAAAGGAAAAGCCTTTATTTTTAGGTTAGGAAACGGGATAAACACTTATATCTCAGTCAATTTTCAAGATATCGAGCTGTAGTGGAAAAATATAGAAAGTTGGCATCAAAACGAGTCTTTTAAGCTAAATTTCATCCGATTTCGTCGAGTAGTGAGTGAGATATTACAAAAAATGAACATGAAAAGTTATTTTCCCTCATATCTCCGTCAATAATCAATATTTTGAGCTGAAATTGGCAAGTATCGGTGAAGCGCGAACACTCTTTTTTGACCTTGTTAAGGGTCATTCCGACTTATATCTCAGTCAATTTTCAAGATATTGAGCTGTAGTTGGAAAATATAGAAAGTAAGCTTCAGTACGAATCTTTTAAGCTTAGTTTCAACTGATTTCGTGAAGTAGTAAGTAAGATATGAGAGGAAAAGCCTTTATTTTGAGGTGAGGAAACGGGATAAACACTCATCTCAGTCAATTTTCAAGATATCGAGCTGTAGTGGAAAAATATAGAAAGTTGGCATCAAAACAAGTCTTTTAAGCTAAATTTCATCCGATTTCGTCGAGTAGTGAGTGAGATATTACAAAAAATGAACATGAAAAGTTATTTTCCCTCATATCTCCGTCAATAATCAATATTTTGAGCTGAAATTGGCAGGTATCGGTAAAGCGCGAACACTCTTTTTTGAATTTGTTAAGGGTCATTTTGACTTATATCTCAGTCAATTTTCAAGATATTGAGCTGTAGTTGGAAAATATAGAAAGTACGCATCAGTACGAATCTTTTAAGCTTAGTTTCAACTGATTTCGTGAAGTAGTAAGTAAGATATGAGAGGAAAAGGCTTTATTTTGAGGTGAGAAAACGGGATAAACACTCATATCTCAGTCAATTTTCAAGATATCGAGCTGTAGTTGAAAAATATAGAAAGTTGGCATCAAAACGAGTCTTTTAAGCTAAATTTCATCCGATTTCGTCGAGTAGTGAGTGAGATATTACAAAAAATGAACATGAAAAGTTATTTTCCCTCATATCTCCGTCAATAATCAATATTTTGAGCTAAAATTGGCAAGTATCGGTGAAGCGCGAACACTCTTTTTTGACCTTGTTAAGGGTCATTCCGAATTATATCTCAGTCAATTTTCAAGATATTGAGCTGTAGTTGGAAAATATAGAAAGTACGCTTCAGTACGAATCTTTTAAGCTTAGTTTCAACTGATTTCGTGAAGTAGTAAGTAAGATATGAGAGGAAAAGCCTTTATTTTGAGGTTAGGAAACGGGATAAGCAATCATATCTCAGTCAATTTTCAAGATATCGAGCTGTAGTTGGAAAATATAGAAAGTACGCTTCAGTACGAATCTTTTAAGCTTAGTTTCAACTGATTTCGTGAAGTAGTAAGTAAGATATGAGAGGAAAAGCCTTTATTTTGACGTGAGGAAACGGGATAAACACTCATATCTGAGTCAATTTTAAAGATATCGAGCTGTAGTGGAAAAATATAAAAAGTTGGCATCAAAACGAGTCTTTTAAGCTAAATTTCATCCGATTTCGTCGAGTAGTGAGTGAGATATTACAAAAAATGAACATGAAAAGTTATTTTCCCTCATATCTCCGTCAATAATCAATATTTTGAGCTGAAATTGGCAAGTATCGGTGAAGCGCGAACACTCTTTTTTGACCTGTTAAGGGTCATTCCGACTTATATCTCAGTCAATTTTCAAGATATTGAGCTGTAGTTGGAAAATATAGAAAGTACGCTTCAGTACGAATCTTTCAAGCTTAGTTTCAACTTATTGCGTCAAGTAGTAAGTAAGATATGAGAGGAAAGCCTTATTTTGAGGTTAGGAAACGGGATAAACACTCATATCTCAGTCAATTTTCAAGATATCGAGCTGTAGTTGAAAAATATAGAAAGTTGGCATCAAAACGAGTCTTTTAAGCTGAATTTCATCCGATTTCGTCGAGTAGTGAGTGAAATATTACGAAAAATGATCATGAAAAGTTATTCTCTCTCATGTCTCCGTCAATAATCAATATTTCGAGCTGAAATTGGCAAGTATCGGTGGAGCGCGAACACTCTTTTTTGACCTTGTTAAGGGTCATTCCGATATATCTCAGTCAATTTTCAAGATATTGAGCTGTAGTTGGAAAATATAGAAAGTAAGCTTCAGTACGAATCTTTTAAGCTTAGTTTCAACTGATTTCGTGAAGTAGTAAGTAAGATATGAGAGGAAAAGCCTTTCATTTGACGTGAGGAAACGGGATAAACACTCATATCTCAGTCAATTTAAGATCGAGCTGTAGTGGAAAATATAGAAGTTGGCTTCAAAACGAGTCTTTTAGCTAAATTTCATCCGATTTCTTCGAGCAGTGAGTGAGATATTACAAAAAATGAACATGAAAAGTTATTTTCCCTCATATTTCCGTCAATAATCAATATTTTGAGCTGAAATTGGCAAGTATCGGTGGAGCGCGAACACTCTTTTTTGACCTTGTTAAGGGTCATTCCGACTTATATCTCAGTCAATTTTCAAGATATTGAGCTGTAGTTGGAAATATAGAAAGTACGCTTCAGTACGAATCTTTAAGCTTAGTTTCAACTGATTTCGTGAGTAGTAAGTAAGATATGAGAGGAAAAGCCTTTATTTTGAGGTTAGGAAACGGGATAAGCAATCATATCTCAGTCAATTTTCAGATATCGAGCTTTAGTTGGAAATATAGAAAGTACGCTTCAGTACGAATCTTTTAAGCTTGTTTCAACTGATTTCGTGGAAAGTAAGTAAGATATGAGAGGACAAAGCCTTAATTTGAGGTTGGAAACGGGATAAACACTCATATCTCAGTCCATTTTCAAGATATCGAGCTGTAGTTGAAAAATATAGAAAGTTGGCATCAAAACGAGTCTTTTAAGCTGAATTTCATCCGATTTCGTCGAGTAGTGAGTGAAATATTACAAAAATGATCATGAAAAGTTATTTTCCCTCTATCTCCGTCAATAATCAATATTTTGGGCTGAAATTGGCAAGTATCGGGGAGCGCGAACACTCTTTTTTGACCTTGTTAAGGGTCATTCCAACTTATATCTCAGTCAATTTTCAAGATATTGAGCTGTAGTTGGAATATAGAAAGTAAGCTTCAGTACGAATCTTTTAAGCTTAGTTTCAACTGATTTCGTGAAGTAGTAAGTAAGATATGAGGAAAGCCTTTATTTTGAGGTGAGGAACGGGATAAACACTCATATCTCAGTCAATTTCAAGATATCGAGCTGTAGTGGAAAAATATAGAAAGTTGGCATCAAAACACGTCTTTTAAGCTAAATTTCATCCGATTTCGTCGAGTAGTGAGTGAGATATTACAAAATGAACATGAAAAGTTATTTTCCCTCATCTCTCCGTCAATAATCTATTTTGAGCTGAATTGGCAGGTATCGGTAAAGCGCGAACACTCTTTTTTGAATTTGTTAAGGGTCATTTTGACTTATATCTCAGTCATTTTCAAGATATTGAGCTGTAGTTGGAAAATATCGAAAGTACGCATCAGTACGAATCTTTTAAGCTTAGTTTCAACTGATTTCGTGAAGTAGTAAGTAAGATATGAGAGGAAAAGGCTTTATTTTGAGTGTGAGAAAACGGGATAAACACTTCATATCTCAGTCAATTTTCAAGATATCGAGCTGTAGTTGAAAATATAGAAAGTTGGCATCAAACGAGTCTTTTAAGCTAAATTTCATCCGATTTCGTCGAGTAGTGAGTGAGCATTACAAAAATGAACATGATGAAAAGTATTTTCCCTCATATCTCGTCAATAATCAATATTTTGAGCTAAAATTGGCAAGTATCGGTGAAGCGCGAACACTCTTTTTTTGACCTTGTTAAGGGTCATTTCCGAATTATATCTCAGTCAATTTTCAAGATATTGAGCTGTAGTTGGAAAATATAGAAAGTACGCTTCAGTACGAATCTTTTAAGCTTAGTTTCAACTGATTTCGTGAAGTAGTAAGTAAGATATGAGAGGAAAAGCCTTTATTTTGCGGTTAGGAAACGGGATAAGCAATCATATCTCAGTCAATTTTCAAGATCGAGCTGTAGTTGGAAATATAGAAAGTACGCTTCAGTACGATCTTTTAAGCTTAGTTTCAACTGATTTCGTGAGTAGTAAGTAAGATATGAGAGGAAAAGCCTTTATTTTGACGTGAGGAAACGGGGATAAACACTATATCTGAGTCAATTTTAAAGATATCGAGCTGTAGTGGAAAAATATAAAAAGTTGGCATCAAAACGAGTCTTTTAAGCTAAATTTCATCCGATTTCGTCGAGTAGTGAGTGAGATATTACAAAAATGAACATGAAAGTTATTTTCCCTCATATCTCCGTCAATAATCAATATTTGAGCTGAAATTGGCAAGTATCGGTGAAGCGCGAACACTCTTTTTTTGACCTTGTTAAGGGTCATTCCGACTTATATCTCAGTCCAATTTTCAAGATATTGAGCTGTAGTTGGAAATATAGAAAGTACGCTTCAGTACGAATCTTTCAAGCTAGTTTCAACTTTTGCGTCAAGTAGTAAGTAAGATATGAGAGGAAAAGCCTTTATTTTGAGGTTAGGAAACGGGATAAACACTCATATCTCAGTCAATTTTCAAGATATCGAGCTTGTAGTTGAAAAAATAGAAAGTTGGCATCAAAACGAGTCTTTTAAGCTAAATTTCATCCGATTTCGTCGAGTAGTGAGTGAGATATTACAAAAAATGAACATGAAAGTTATTTTCCCTCATATTTCCGTCATAATCAATATTTGAGCTGAAATTGGCAAGTATCGGTGGAGCGCGAACACTCTTTTTTGACCTTGTTAAGGGTCATCCGACTTATATCTCAGTCAATTTTCAAGATTTGAGCTGTTGTTGGAAAATTAGAAAGTACGCTTCAGTACGAATCTTTAAAGCTTAGTTTCAACTGATTTCATGAGTAGTAAGTAAGATATGAGAGGAAAAGCCTTATTTTGAGGTTAGAAAACAGACGAAAAACAAACACTCATATCTCAGTCAATTTTCAGAATCGAGCTGTAGTTGAAAAATATAGAACGTTGGCATAAAACGATCTTTTAAGCTGAATTTCATCCGATTTCGTCGAGTAGTGAGTGAATATTACGAAAAATGATCATGAAAAGTTATTCTCTTCATGTCTCCGTCAATAATAATATTTCGAGCTGAAATTGGCAGTATCGGTGGAGCGCGAACACTCTTTTTGACCTTGTTAAGGGTCATTCCGACTTATATCTCAGTCAATTTCAAGATATTGAGCTTTAGTTGGAAAAATATAGAAGTAAGCTTCAGTACGAATCTTTTAAGCTTAGTTTCAACTGATTTCGTGAGTAGTGTAAGTAAGATATGAGAGGAAAGCCTTTCATTTGACTGAGGAACGGGATAAAACACTCAATCTCAGTCAATTTTAAAGATATCGAGCTGTAGTGGAAAAATATAGAAAGTTGGCTTCAAAACGAGTCTTTTTAAGCTAAATTTCATCCGATTTCTTCGAGCAGTGAGTGAGATATTACAAAAATGAACATGAAAAGTTATTTTCCTCCATATTTCCGTCAATAATCAATATTTTGAGCTGAAATTGGCAAGTATCGGTGGAGCGCGAACACTCTTTTTGACCTTGTTAAGGGTCATTCCGACTTATATCAGTCAATTTCAGATATTGAGCTGTAGTTGGAAAATATGAAAGTAGCTTCAGTACGAATCTTTTAAGCTTAGTTTCAACTGATTTCGTGAAGTAGTAAGTAAGATATGAGAGGAAAAGCCTTTATTTTGAGGTTAGGAAACGGGATAAGCAATCATATCTCAGTCAATTTTCAGATATCGAGCTGTAGTTGGAAAATATAAAGTACGCTTCAGTACGAATCTTTTAAGCTTAGTTTCAACTGATTCGTGAAGAAGTAAGTAAGATATGAGAGGAAAAGCCTTTATTTTGAGGTGAAGGAAACGGGATAAACACTCATATCTCAGTCAATTTTCAAGATATCGAGCTGTAGTGGAAAAATATAGAAAGTTGGCATCAAAACAAGTCTTTTAAGCTAAATTTCATCCGATTTCGTCGAGTAGTGAGTGAGATATTACAAAATGAACATGAAAAGTTATTTCCCTCATATCTCCGTCAATAATCAATATTTTGAGCTGAAATTGGCAGGTATCGGTAAGCGCGAACACTCTTTTTTGAATTTGTTAAGGTCATTTTGACTTATATCTCAGTCAATTTTCAAGATATTGAGCTGTGTTGGAAAATATAGAAAGTACGCATCAGTACGAATATTTTAAGCTTAGTTTCAACTGATTTCGTGAAGTAGTAAGGTAAGATATGAGAGGAAAAGGCTTTATTTTGAGGTCAGAAACGGGATAAACACTCATATCTCAGTCAATTTTCAAGATATCGAGCTGTAGTTGAAAAATATAGAAAGTTGGCATCAAAACGAGTCTTTTAAGCTAAATTTCATCCGATTTCGTCGAGTAGTGAGTGAGATATTCAAAAAATGACATGAAAGTTATTTTCCCTCATATCTCCGTCATAATCAATATTTTGAGCTAAAATTGGCAAGTATCGGTGAAGCGCGAACACTTTTTTGACCTTGTTAAGGGTCATTCCGAATTATATCTCAGTCAATTTTCAAGATATTGAGCTGTAGTTGGAAAATATAGAAAGTACGCTTCAGTACGAATCTTTTAAGCTTAGTTTCAACTGATTTCGTGAAGTAGTAAGTAAGATGAGAGGAAAAGCCTTTATTTTGAGGTTAGGAAACGGGATAAACACTCATATCTCAGTCAATTTCAAGATATCGAGCTGTAGTTGGAAAATATAGAAAGTACGCGTTCAGTACGAATCTTTTAAGCTTAGTTTCAACTGATTCGTAAAGTAGTAAGTAAGATATGAGAGAAAAGCCTTTATTTTGACGTGAGGAAACGGGATAAACACTCAATCTGAGTCAATTTTAAGATATCGAGCTGTAGTGGAAAATATAAAAAGTTGGCATCAAAACGAGTCTTTTAAGCTAAATTTCATCCGATTTCGTCGAGTAATGAGTGAGATATTACAAAAAATGAACATGAAAAGTTTTTTCCCTCATATTTCCGTCAATAATCAATATTTTGAGCTGAAATTGGCAAGTATCGGTGGAGCGCGAACTCTTTTTTGACCTTGTTAAGGGTCATTCCGACTTATATCTCAGTCAATTTTCAAGATATCGAGCTGTAGTTGGCAAAATATAGAAAGTACGCTCAGTACGAATCTTTTAAGCTTAGTTTTCAACTGATTTCGTGAAGTAGTTAGTAAGATATGAAAGGAAAAGCCTTTATTTTTAGGTTAGGAAACGGGATAAACACTTATATCTCAGTCAATTTTCAAGATATCGAGCTGTAGTGGAAAATATAGAAAGTACGCTTCAGTACGAATCTTTTAAGCTTAGTTTCAACTGATTTCGTGAAGTAGTAAGTAAGATATGAGAGGAAAGCCTTTATTTTGAGGTTAGGAAACGGGATAAGCAATCATATCTCAGTCAATTTTCAAGATATCGAGCTGTAGTTGGAAAATATAGAAAGTACGCTTCAGTACGAATCTTTTAAGCTTAGTTTCAACTGATTTCGTGAAGTAGTAAGTAAGATATGAGGAAAAAGCCTTTATTTGACGTGAGAGGAACGGGATAAACACTCATATCTGAGTCAATTTTAAAGATATCGAGCTGTAGTGGAAAAATATAAAAGTTGGCATCAAAACGAGTCTTTTAAGCTAAATTTCATCCGATTTCGTCGAGTAGTGAGTGAGTATTACAAAAAATGAACATGAAAGTTATTTTCCCTCTATCTCCGTCAATAATCAAATTTTGAGCTGAAATGGCAAGTATCGGTGAAGCGCGAACACTCTTTTTTGACCTTGTTAAGGGTCTTCCGACTTATATCTCAGTCAATTTCAAGATATTGAGCTGTAGTTGGAAAATATAGAAGTACGCATCAGTACGAATATTTTAAGCTAGTTTCAACTGATTTCGTAAGTAGTAAGTAAGATATGAGAGGAAAAGGCTTTATTTTGAGGTCAGAAAAACGGGATAAACACTCATATCTCAGTCAATTTCAAGATATCGAGCTGTAGTTGAAATATAGAAAGTTGGCATCAAAACGAGTCTTTTAAGCTAAATTTCATCCGATTCGTCGAGTAGTGAGTGAGATATTAAAAAAAATGAACATGAAAAGTTATTTTCCCTCATATCTCCGTCAATAATCAATCTTTTGAGCTAAAATTGGCAAGTATCGGTGAAGCGCGAACACTCTTTTTTGACCTTGTTAAGGGTCATTCCGAATTATATCTCAGTCAATTTTCAAGATTGAGCTGTAGTTGGAAAATATAAAGTACGCTTCAGTACGAATCTTTTAAGCTTAGTTTCAACTGATTTCGTGAAGTAGTAAGTAAGATATGAGAGGAAAAGCCTTATTTTGAGGTTAGGAAACGGGATAAACACTCATATCTCAGTCAATTTTCAAGATATCGAGCTGTAGTTGGAAAATATAGAAAGTACGCTTCAGTACGAATCTTTTAAGCTTAGTTTAACTGATTTCGTGAAGTAGTTAGTAAGATATGAAAGGAAAAGCCTTTATTTTTAGGTTAGGAAACGGGATAAACACTTATATTCAGTCAATTTTCAAATATCGAGCTGTAGTGGAAAAATATAGAAAGTACGCTTCAGTACGAATCTTTTAAGCTTAGTTTCAACTGATTTCGTGAAGTAGTAAGAATGAGAGGAAAAGCCTTTATTTTGAGGTTAGGAAACGGGATAAGCAATCATATCTCAGTCAATTTTCAGATATCGAGCGTAGTTGGAAATATAGAAAGTACGCTTCAGTACGAATCTTTTAGCTTAGTTTCAACTGATTTCGTGAAGTAAGTAAGATATGAGAGGGAAAAGCCTTTATTTTGACGTGAGGAAACGGATAAACACTCATATCTGAGTCAATTTTAAGATATCGAGCTGTAGTGGAAAAATATAAAAAGTTGGCATCAAAACGAGTCTTTTAAGCTAAATTTCATCCGATTTCGTCGAGTAGTGAGTGAGATATTACAAAAATGAACATGAAAAGTTATTTTCCCTCATATCTCCGTCAATAATCAATATTTTGAGCTGAAATTGGCAAGTATCGGTGAAGCGCGAACACTCTTTTTTGACCTTGTTAAGGGTCATTCCGACTTATATCTCAGTCAATTTTCAAGATATTGAGCTGTAGTTGGAAAATATAGAAAGTACGCTTCAGTACGAATCTTTCAAGCTTAGTTCAACTTATTGCGTCAAGTAGTAAGTAAGATATGAGAGGAAAAGCCTTATTTTGAGGTTAGGAAACGGGATAAACACTCATATCTCAGTCAATTTTCAAGATATCGAGCTGTAGTTGAAAAATATAGAAAGTTGGCATCAAAACGAGTCTTTTAAGCAAATTTCATCCGATTTCGTCGAGTATGAGTGAGATTACAAAAAATGAACATGAAAAGTTATTTTCCCTCATATTTCCGTCAATAATCAATTTTTGAGCTGAAATTGGCAAGTATCGGTGGAGCGCGAACACTCTTTTTGACCTTGTTAAGGGTCATTCCGACTTATATCTCAGTCAATTTTCAAGATATTGAGCTGTTGTTGGAAATATAGAAAGTACGCTTCAGTACGAATCTTTAAAGCTTAGTTTCAACTGATTTCATGAAGTAGTAAGTAAGATATGAGAGGAAAAGCCTTTATTTTGAGGTTAGAAAACGGGATAAACACTCATATCTCAGTCAATTTTCAAGATATCGAGCTGTAGTTGAAAATATAGAAAGTTGGCATCAAAACGAGTCTTTAAGCTGAATTTCATCCGATTTCGTCGAGTAGTGAGTGAAATATTACGAAAAATGATCATGAAAAGTTATTCTCTCTCATGTCTCCGTCAATAATCAATATTTCGAGCTGAAATTGGCAAGTATCGGTGGAGCGCGAACACTCTTTTTTGACCTTGTTAAGGGTCATTCCGACTTATATCTCAGTCAATTTTCAAGATATTGAGCTGTAGTTGGAAATATAGAAAGTAAGCTTCAGTACGAATCTTTTAAGCTTAGTTTCAACTGATTCGTGAAGTAGTAAGTAAGATATGAGAGGAAAAGCCTTTCATTTGACGTGAGGAAACGGGATAAACACTCATATCTCAGTCAATTTTAAAGATATCGAGCTGTAGTGGAAAAATATAGAAAGTTGGCTTCAAAACGAGTCTTTTAAGCTAAATTTCATCCGATTTCTTCGAGCAGTGAGTGAGATATTACAAAAAATGAACATGAAAAGTTATTTCCCTCATATTCCGTCAATAATCAATATTTTGAGCTGAAATTGGCAGTATCGGTGGAGCGCGAACACTCTTTTTTGACCTTGTTAAGGGTCATTCCGACTTATATCTCAGTCAATTTTCAAGATATTGAGGCTGTAGTTGGAAAATATAGAAAGTACGCTTCAGTACGAATCTTTTAAGCTTAGTTTCAACTGATTTCGTGAAGTAGTAAGATATGAGAGGAAAAGCCTTTATTTTGAGGTTAGGAAACGGGATAAGCACATATATCTCAGTCAATTTTCAAGATATCGAGCTTTAGTTGGAAAATAGAAGTACGCTTCAGTACGATCTTTTAAGCTTAGTTTCAACTGATTTCGTGAAGAAGTAGTAAGATATGAGAGGAAAAGCCTTTATTTTGAGGTGAGGAAACGGATAAACACTCTATCTCAGTCAATTTTCAAGATATCGAGCTGTAGTGGAAAAATATGAAAGTTGGCATCAAAACAAGTCTTTTAAGCTAAATTTCATCCGATTTCGTCGAGTAGTGAGTGAGATATTCAAAAAATGAACATGAAAAGTTATTTTCCCTCATATCTCCGTCAATAAATCAATTTTTGAGCTGAAATTGGCAGGTATCGGTAAAGCGCGAACACTCTTTTTTGAATTTGTTAAGGGTCTTTTGACTTATATCTCAGTCAATTTTCAAGATATTGAGCTGTAGTTGGAAAATAGAAAGTACGCATCAGTACGATATTTTAAGCTTAGTTTCAACTGATTTCGTGAAGTAGTAAGTAAGATATGAGAGGAAAAGGCTGTATTTTGAGGTCAGAAAAGGGATAAACTCATATCTCAGTCTTTTCAAGATATCGAGCTAGTTGAAAAATATCGAAAGTTGCATCAAAACGAGTCTTTTAAAGCTAAATTTCATCCGATTTCGTCGAGTAGTGAGTGAGATATTACAAAAAATGAACATGAAAAGTTATTTTCCCTCATATCTCCGTCATAATCAATATTTTGAGCTAAAATTGGCAAGTATCGGTGAAGCGCGAACACTCTTTTTTGACCTTGTAGGTCATTCCGAATTATCTCAGTCAATTTTCAAGATATTGAGCTGTAGTTGGAAAATATAGAAAGTACGCTTCAGTACGAATCTTTTAAGCTTAGTTTCAACTGATTTCGTGAAGAGTAAGTAAGATATGAGAAAAGCCTTTATTTTGAGGTTAGGAACGGGAGATAAACACTCATATCTCAGTCAATTTTCAAGATATCGAGCTGTAGTTGGAAAATAGAAAGTACGCTTCAGTACGAATCTTTTAAGCTTAGTTTCAACTGATTTCGTAAAGTAGTAAGTAAGATATGAGAGGAAAAGCCTTTATTTTGACGTGAGGAAACGGGATAAACACTCATATCTGAGTCAATTTTAAAGATATCGAGCTGTAGTGGAAAAATATAAAAAGTTGGCATCAAAACGAGTCTTTTAAGCTAAATTTCATCCGATTTCGTCGAGTAATGAGTGAGATATTACAAAAATGAACATGAAAAGTTATTTTCCCTCATATTTCCGTCAATAATCAATATTTTGAGCTGAAATTGGCAAGTATCGGTGGAGCGCGAACACTCTTTTTTGACCTTGTTAAGGGTCATTCCGACTTATATCTCAGTCAATTTTCAAGATATCGAGCTGTAGTTGGCAAAAATATAGAAAGTACGCTTCAGTACGAATCTTTTAAGCTTAGTTTCAACTGATTTCGTGAAGTAGTTAGTAAGATATGAAAGGAAAAGCCTTTATTTTTAGGTTAGGAAACGGGATAAACACTTATATCTCAGTCAATTTTCAAGATATCGAGCTGTAGTGGAAAAATATAGAAAGTACGCTTCAGTACGAATCTTTTAAGCTTAGTTTCAACTGATTTCGTGAAGTAGTAAGTAAGATATGAGAGGAAAAGCCTTTATTTTGAGGTTAGGAAACGGGATAAGCAATCATATCTCAGTCAATTTTCAAGAATCGAGTGTAGTTGGAAAATATAGAAAGTACGCTTCAGTACGAATCTTTTAAGCTTAGTTTCAACTGATTTCGTGAAGTAGTAAGTAAGATATGAGAGGAAAAGCCTTTATTTTGACGTGAGGAAACGGGATAAACACTCATATCTGAGTCAATTTTAAAGATATCGAGCTGTAGTGGAAAAATATAAAAAGTTGGCATCAAAACGAGTCTTTTAAGCTAAATTTCATCCGATTTCGTCGAGTAGTGAGTGAGATATTACAAAAAATGAACATGAAAAGTTATTTTCCCTCATATCTCCGTCAATAATCAATATTTTGAGCTGAAATTGGCAAGTATCGGTGAAGCGCGAACACTCTTTTTTGACCTTGTTAAGGGTCATTCCGACTTATCTCAGTCAATTTTCAAGATATTGAGCTGTAGTTGGAAAAATAGAAAGTACGCTTCAGTACGAATCTTTCAAGCTAGTTTCAACTTATTGCGTCAAGTAGTAAGTAAGATATGAGAGGAAAAGCCTTTATTTTGAGGTTAGGAAACGGGATAAACACTCATATCTCAGTCATTTTCAAGATTCGAGCTGTAGTTGAAAAATATAGAAAGTTGGCATCAAAACGAGTCTTTTAAGCTAAATTTCATCCGATTTCGTCGAGTAGTGAGTGAGATATTACAAAAAATGAACATGAAAAGTTTTTCCCTCATATTTCCGTCAATAATCAATATTTTGAGCTGAAATTGGCAAGTATCGGTGGAGCGCGAACACTCTTTTTTGACCTTGTTAAGGGTCATTCCGACTTATATCTCAGTCAATTTTCAAGATATTGAGCTGTTTGTTGGAAAATATAGAAAGTACGCTTCAGTACGAATCTTTAAAGCTTAGTTCAACTGATTTCATGAAGTAGTAGTAAGATATGAGAGGAAAAGCCTTTATTTTGGTTAGGAAGAAAACGGGATAAACACTCATATCTCAGTCAATTTTTCAAGATATCGAGCTGTAGTTGAAAAATATAGAAAGTTGGCATCAAAACGAGTCTTTTAAAGCTGAATTTCATCCGATTTCGTCGAGTAGTGAGTGAAATATTACGAAAAATGATCATGAAAAGTTATTCTCTCTCATGTCTCCGTCAATAATCAATATTTCGAGCTGAAATTGGCAAGTATCGGTGGAGCGCGAACACTCTTTTTTGACCTTGTTAAGGGCATTCCGACTTATATCTCAGTCAATTTTCAAGATATTGAGCTGTAGTTTGGAAAATATAGAAAGTAAGCTTCAGTACGAATCTTTTAAGCTTAGTTTCAACTGATTCGTGAAGTAGTAAGTAAGATATGAGAGGAAAAGCCTTTCATTGACGTGAGGAAACGGGATAAACACTCATATCTCAGTCAATTTTAAAGAGATCGAGCTGTAGTGGAAAAATATAGAAAGTTGGCTTCAAAACGATTTTTAAGCTAAATTTCATCCGATTTCTTCGAGCAGTGAGTGAGATATTACAAAAAATGAACATGAAAAGTTATTTCCTCATATTTCCGTCATAATCAATATTTTGAGCTGAAATTGGCAAGTATCGGTGGAGCGCGAACACTTTTTTGACCTTGTTAAGGGTCATTCCGACTTATATCTCAGTCAATTTCAAGATATTGAGCTGTAGTTGGAAAATATAGAAAGTACGCTTCAGTACGAATCTTTTAAGCTTAGTTTCAACTGATTTCGTGAAGTAGTAAGTAAGATATGAGAGGAAAAGCCTTTATTTTGAGGTTAGGAAACGGATAAGCAATCATATCTCAGTCAATTTTCAAGATATCGAGCTTTAGTTGGAAAATATAGAAAGTACGCTCAGTACGAATCTTTTAAGCTTAGTTTCAACTGATTTCGTGAAGAAGAAGTAAGTAAGATATGAGAGGAAAAGCCTTTATTTTGAGGTGAGGAAACGGGATAAACACTCATATCTCAGTCAATTTTCAAGATATCGAGCTGTAGTGGAAAATATAGAAAGTTTGGCACAAAACAAGTCTTTTAAGCTAAATTTCATCCGATTTCGTCGAGTAGTGAGTGAGATATTACAAAAATGAACATAAAAGTTATTTTCCCTCATATCTCCGTCAATAATCAATATTTTGAGCTGAATTGGCAGGTATCGGTAAAGCGCGAACACTCTTTTTTGAATTTGTTAAGGGTCATTTTGACTTATATCTCAGTCAATTTTCAAGATATTGAGCTGTAGTTGGAAAATATAGAAGTACGCATCAGTACGATATTTTAAGCTTAGTTTCAACTGATTCGTGAAGTAGTAAGTAAGATATGAGAGGAAAAGCTTTATTTTGAGGAAAACGGGATAAACACTCATATCTCAGTCAATTTTCAAGATATCGAGCTGTAGTTGAAAAATATAGAAAGTTGGCATCAAAACGAGTCTTTTAAGCTAAATTTCATCCGATTTCGTCGAGTAGTGAGTGAGATATTACAAAAATGAACATGAAAAGTTATTTTCCCTCATATCTCCGTCAATAATCAATATTTTGAGCTAAATTGGCAAGTATCGGTGAAGCGCGAACACTCTTTTTTGACCTTGTTAAGGGTCATTCCGAATTATATCTCAGTCAATTTTCAAGATATTGAGCTGTAGTTGGAAAATAGAGAAAGTACGCTTCAGTACGAATCTTTTAAGCTTAGTTTCAACTGATTTCGTGAAGTAGTAAGTAAGATGAGAGGAAAAGCCTTTATTTGAGGTTAGGAAACGGGATAAACACTCATATCTCAGTCAATTTTCAAGATATCGAGCTGTAGTTGGAAAATATAGAAAGTACGCTTCAGTACGAATCTTTTAAGCTTAGTTTCAACTGATTTCGTAAAGTAAGTAAGATATGAGAGGAAAAGCCTTTATTTTGACGTGAGGAAACGGGATAAACACTCATATCTGAGTCAATTTTAAGATATCGAGCTGTAGTGGAAAAATATAAAAAGTTGGCATCAAAACGAGTCTTTTAAGCTAAATTTCATCCGATTTCGTCGAGTAATGAGTGAGATATTACAAAAAATGAACATGAAAAGTTATTTTCCCTCATATTCCGTCAATAATCAATATTTGAGCTGAAATTGGCAAGTATCGGTGGAGCGCGAACACTCTTTTTTGACCTTGTTAAGGGTCATTCCGACTTATATCTCAGTCAATTTTCAAGATATCGAGCTGTAGTTGGCAAAATATAGAAAGTACGCTTCAGTACGAATCTTTTAAGCTTAGTTTCAACTGATTTCGTGAAGTAGTTAGTAAGATATGAAAGGAAAAAGCCTTTATTTTTAGGTTAGGAAACGGGATAAACACTTATATCTCAGTCAATTTTCAAGATATCGAGCTGTAGTGAAAAATATAGAAAGTTGGCATCAAAACGAGTCTTTTAAGCTAAATTTCATCCGATTTCGTCGAGTAGTGAGTGAGATATTACAAAAAATGAACATGAAAAGTTATTTTCCCTCATATCTCCGTCAATAATCAATATTTTGAGCTGAAATTGGCAAGTATCGGTGAGCGCGAACACTCTTTTTTGACCTTGTTAAGGGTCATCCGACTTATATCTCAGTCAATTTTCAAGATATTGAGCTGTAGTTGGAAAATATAGAAAGTACTTCAGTACGAATCTTTTAAGCTTAGTTTCAACTGATTTCGTGAAGTAGTAAGTAAGATATGAAGGGAAAAGCCTTTATTTTGAGGTGAGGAAACGGGATAAACACTCATATCTCAGTCAATTTTCAAGATATTGCGCTGTAGTGGAAAAATATAGAAAGTTGGCATCAAAACAGTCTTTTAAGCTAAATTTCATCCGATTTCGTCGAGTAGTGAGTGAGATATTACAAAAATGAACATGAAAAGTTATTTTCCCTCATATCTCCGTCAATAATCAATATTTTGAGCTGAAATTGGCAGGTATCGGTAGCGCGAACACTCTTTTTTGACCTTGTTAAGGGTCATTCCGACTTATATCTCAGTCAATTTTCAAGATATTGAGCTGTAGTTGGAAAATATAGAAAGTACGCTTCAGTACGAATCTTTTAAGCTTAGTTTCAACTGATTTCGTGAAGTAGTAGTAAGATATGAAGGAAAAGCCTTTATTTTGAGGTTAGGAAACGGGATAAACACTTAGATCTCAGTCAATTTTCAAGATATCGAGCTGTAGTTGAAAATATAGAAAGTTGGCATCAAAACGAGTCTTTTAAGCTAAATTTCATCCGATTTCGTCGTAGTGAGTGAGATATTACAAAAATGAACATGAAAAGTTATTTTCCCTCATATCTCCGTCAATAATCAATATTTTGAGCTGAAATTGGCAAGTATCGGTGAGCGCGAACACTCTTTTTTGACCTTGTTAAGGGTCATTCCGACTTATATCTCAGTCAATTTTCAAGATATTGAGTTGGAAAATATAGAAAGTACGCTTCAGTACGAATCTTTTAAGCTTAGTTTCAACTGATTTCGTGAAGTAGTAAGTAAGATGAGAGGAAAAGCCTTTATTTTGAGGTTAGGAAACGGGATAAACACTCATATCTCAGTCAATTTTCAAGATATCGAGCTGTAGTTGAAAAATATAGAAAGTTGGCATCAAAACGAGTCTTTTAAGCTAAATTTCATCCGATTTCGTCGAGTAGTGAGTGAGATATTACAAAAAATGAACATGAAAAGTTATTTTCCCTCATATCTCCGTCAATAATCAATATTTTGAGCTGAAATTGGCAAGTATCGGTGGAGCGCGAACACTCTTTTTTGACCTTGTTAAGGGTCATTCCGACTTATATCTCAGTCAATTTTCAAGATATTGAGCTGTAGTTGGAAAATATAGAAAGTACGCTTCAGTACGAATCTTTTAGCTTAGTTTCAACTGATTTCGTGAAGTAAGTAAGATATGAGAGGAAAAGCCTTTATTTTGAGGTTAGGAAACGGGATAAACACTCATATCTCAGTCAATTTTCAAGATATCGAGCTGTAGTTGAAAAATATAGAAAGTTGGCATCAAAACGAGTCTTTTAAGCTAAATTTCATCCGATTTCGTCGAGTAGTGAGTGAGATATTACAAAAAATGAACATGAAAAGTTATTTTCCCTCATATCTCCGTCAATAATCAATATTTTGAGCTGAAATTGGCAAGTATCGGTGGAGCGCGAACACTCTTTTTTGACCTTGTTAAGGGTCATTCCGACTTATATCTCAGTCAATTTTCAAGATATTGAGCTGTAGTTGGAAAATATAGAAAGTACGCTTCAGTACGAATCTTTTAAGCTTAGTTTCAACTGATTTCGTGAAGTAGTAAGATATGAGAGGAAAAGCCTTTATTTTGAGGTTAGGAAACGGGATAAACACTCATATCTCAGTCAATTTTCAAGATATTGAGCTGTAGTTGGAAAATATAGAAAGTACGCTTCAGTACGAATCTTTTAAGCTTAGTTTCAACTGATTTCGTAAGTAGTAGTAGATATGAGAGGAAAAGCCTTTATTTTGACGTGAGGAAACGGGATAAACACTCAATCTGAGTCAATTTTAAAGATATCGAGCTGTAGTGGAAAAATATAAAAGTTGGCATCAAAACGAGTCTTTTAAGCTAAATTTCATCCGATTTCGTCGAGTAGAGTGAGATATTACAAAAAATAAATGAAAAGTTATTTTCCCTCATATCCGTCAATAATCAATATTTGAGCTGAAATTGGCAAGTATCGGTGGAGCGCGAACACTCTTTTTGACCTTGTTAAGGGTCATTCCGACTTATATCTCAGTCAATTTTCAAGATATCGAGCTGTAGTTGGCAAAAATAGAAAGTACGCTTCAGTACGAATCTTTTAAGCTTAGTTTCAACTGATTTCGTGAATAGTTAGTAAGATATGAAAGGAAAAGCCTTTATTTTAGGTTAGGAAACGGGATAAACACTTATATCTCAGTCAATTTTCAAGATATCGAGCTGTAGTGGAAAAATATAGAAAGTTGGCATCAAAACGAGTCTTTTAAGCTAAATTTCATCCGATTTCGTCGAGTAGTGAGTGAGATATTACAAAAATGAACATGAAAAGTTATTTTCCCTCATATCTCCGTCAATAATCAATATTTTGAGCTGAAATTGGCAAGTATCGGTGAAGCGCGAACACTCTTTTTGACCTTGTTAAGGGTCATTCCGACTTATATCTCAGTCAATTTTCAAGATATTGAGCTGTAGTTGGAAAATATAGAAAGTAAGCTTCAGTACGAATCTTTTAAGCTTAGTTTCAACTGATTTCGTGAAGTAGTAAGTAAGATATGAGAGGAAAAGCCTTTATTTTGAGGTGAGGAAACGGGATAAACACTCATATCTCAGTCAATTTTCAAGATATTGAGCTGTAGTGGAAAAATATAGAAAGTTGGCATCAAAACAAGTCTTTTAAGCTAAATTTCATCCGATTTCGTCGAGTAGTGAGTGAGATATTACAAAAAATGAACATGAAAAGTTATTTTCCCTCATATCTCCGTCAATAATCAATATTTTGAGCTGAAATTGGCAGTATCGGTAAGCGCGAACACTCTTTTTTGAATTTGTTAAGGGTCATTTTGACTTATATCTCAGTCAATTTTCAAGATATTGAGCTGTAGTTGGAAAATATAGAAAGTACGCATCAGTACGAATATTTAAGCTTAGTTTCAACTGATTTCGTGAAGTAGTAAGTAAGATATGAGAGGAAAAGGCTTTATTTTGAGGTCAGAAAACGGATAAACACTCATATCTCAGTCAATTTTCAAGATATCGAGCTGTAGTTGAAAAATATAGAAAGTTGGCATCAAACGAGTTTTAAGCTAAATTTCATCCGATTTCGTCGAGTAGTGAGTGAGATATTACAAAAATGATCATGAAAAGTTATTTTCCCTCATATCTCCGTCAATAATCAATATTTTGAGCTAAAATTGGCAAGTATCGGTGAAGCGCGAACACTCTTTTTTGACCTTGTTAAGGGTCATTCCGATTATATCTCAGTCAATTTTCAGATATTGAGCTGTAGTTGGAAAATATAGAAGTACGCTTCAGTACATCTTTTAAGCTTAGTTTCAACTGATTTCGTGAAGTAGTAAGTAAGATATGAGAGGAAAGCCTTTATTTTGAGGTTAGGAAACGGGATAACACTCATATCTCAGTCAATTTTCAAGATATCGAGCTGTAGTTGGAAAATATAGAAAGTACGCTTCAGTACGAATCTTTTAAGCTTAGTTTCAACTGATTTCGTAAAGTAGTAAGTATATGAGAGGAAAAGCCTTTATTTTGACGTGAGGAAACGGGATAAACACTCATATCTGAGTCAATTTTAAAGATATCGAGCTGTAGTGGAAAAATATAAAAAGTTGGCATCAAAACGAGTCTTTTAAGCTAAATTTCATCCGATTTCGTCGAGTAATGAGTGAGATATTACAAAAAATGAACATGAAAAGTTATTTTCCCTCATATTTCCGTCAATAATCAATATTTTGAGCTGAAATTGGCAAGTATCGGTGGAGCGCGAACACTCTTTTTTGACCTTGTTAAGGGTCATTCCGACTTATATCTCAGTCAATTTTCAGATATCGAGCTGTAGTTGGCAAAATATAGAAAGTACGCTTCAGTACGAATCTTTTAAGCTTAGTTTCAACTGATTTCGTGAAGTAGTTAGTAAGATATGAAAGGAAAAGCCTTTATTTTTAGGTTAGGAAACGGGATAAACACTTATATCTCAGTCAATTTTCAAGATATCGAGCTGTAGTGGAAAAATATAGAAAGTTGGCATCAAACGAGTCTTTTAAGCTAATTTCATCCGATTTCGTCGAGTAGTGAGTGAGATATTACAAAAAATGAACATGAAAAGTTATTTTCCCTCATATCTCCGTCAATAATCAATATTTTGAGCTGAAATTGGCAAGTATCGGTGAAGCGCGAACACTCTTTTTTGACCTTGTTAAGGGTCATTCCGACTTATATCTCAGTCAATTTTCAAGATATTGAGCTGTAGTTGGAAAATATAGAAAGTAAGCTTCAGTACGAATCTTTTAAGCTTAGTTTCAACTGATTTCGTGAAGTAGTAAGTAAGATATGAAAGGAAAAGCCTTTATTTTGAGGTGAGGAAACGGGATAAACACTCATATCTCAGTCAATTTTCAAGATATTGCTGTAGTGGAAAAATATAGAAAGTTGGCATCAAAACAAGTCTTTTAAGCTAAATTTCATCCGATTTCGTCGAGTAGTGAGTGAGATATTACAAAAAATGAACATGAAAAGTTATTTTCCCTCATATCTCCGTCAATAATCATATTTTGAGCTGAAATTGGCAGTATCGGTAAAGCGCGAACACTCTTTTTTGACCTTGTTAAGGGTCATTCCGACTTATATCTCAGTCAATTTTCAAGATATTGAGCTGTAGTTGGCAAAAATAGAAAGTACGCTTCAGTACGAATTTTTAAGCTTAGTTTCAACTGATTTCGTGAAGTAGTAGTAAGATATGAAGGAAAAGCCTTTTTTTTAGGTTAGGAAACGGGATAAACACTATATCTCAGTCAATTTTCAAGATATCGAGCTGTAGTGGAAAAATATAAAGTTGGCATCAAAACGAGTCTTTTAAGCTAAATTTCATCCGATTTCGTCGAGTAGTGAGTGAGATATTACAAAAAATGAACATGAAAAGTTATTTTCCCTCATATCTCCGTCATAATCAATATTTTGAGCTGAAATTGGCAAGTATCGGTGAAGCGCGAACACTCTTTTTTGACCTTGTTAAGGGTCATTCCGACTTATATCTCAGTCAATTTCAAGATATGAGCTGTAGTTGGAAAATATAGAAAGTAAGCTTCAGTACGAATCTTTTAAGCTTAGTTTCAACTGATTTCGTGAAGTAGTAAGTAAGATATGAGAGGAAAAGCCTTTATTTTGAGGTGAGGAAACGGGATAAACACTCATATCTCAGTCAATTTTCAAGATATCGAGCTGTAGTGGAAAATATAGAAAGTTGGCATCAAAACAAGTCTTTTAAGCTAAATTTCATCCGATTTCGTCGAGTAGTGAGTGAGATATTACAAAAAATGACATGAAAAGTTATTTTCCCTCATATCTCCGTCAATAATCAATATTTTGAGCTGAAATTGGCAGGTATCGGTAAAGCGCGAACACTCTTTTTTGAATTTGTTAAGGGTCATTTTGACTTATATCTCAGTCAATTTTCAAGATATTGAGCTGTAGTTGGAAAATATAGAAAGTACGCATCAGTACGAATTTTAGGCTTAGTTTCAACTGATTTCGTGAAGTAAGTAAAGATATGAGAGGAAAAGGCTTTATTTTGAGGTGAGAAAACGGGATAAACACTCATATCTCAGTCAATTTTCAAGATATCGAGCTGTAGTTGAAAAATATAGAAATGGCATCAAAACGAGTCTTTTAAGCTAAATTTCATCCGATTTCGTCGAGTAGTGAGTGAGATATTACAAAAAATGAACATGAAAAGTTATTTTCCCTCATATCTCCGTCAATAATCAATATTTTGAGCTAAATTGGCAAGTATCGGTGAAGCGCGAACACTCTTTTTGACCTTGTTAAGGTCATTCCGAATTATATCTCAGTCAATTTTCAAGATATTGAGCTGTAGTTGGAAAATAGAAAGTACGCTTCAGTACGAATCTTTTAAGCTTAGTTTCAACTGATTTCGTGAAGTAGTAAGTAAGATATGAGAGGAAAAGCCTTTATTTGAGGTTAGGAAACGGGATAACACTCATCTCAGTCAATTTTCAAGATATCGAGCTGTAGTTGGAAAATATAGAAAGTACGCTTCAGTACGAATCTTTTAAGCTTAGTTTCACTGATTTCGTAAAGTAGTAAGTAAGATATGAGGGAAAAGCCTTTATTTTGACGTGAGGAAACGGGATAAACACTCATATCTGAGTCAATTTTAAAGATATCGAGCTGTAGTGGAAAAATATAAAAAGTTGGCATCAAACGAGTCTTTTAAGCTAAATTTCATCCGATTTCGTCGAGTAAGAGTGAGATATTACAAAAAATGAACATGAAAAGTTATTTTCCCTCATATTTCCGTCAATATCATATTTTGAGCTGAAATTGGCAAGTATCGGTGGAGCGCGAACACTCTTTTTGACCTTGTTAAGGGTCATTCCGACTTATATCTCAGTCAATTTTCAAGATATCGAGCTGTTGGCAAATATGAAAGTACGCTTCAGTACGAATTTTAAGCTTAGTTTCAACTGATTTCGTGAAGTAGTAGTAAGATATGAAAGGAAAAGCCTTTATTTTTAGGTTAGGAAACGGGATAACACTTATATCTCAGTCAATTTTCAAGATATCGAGCTGTAGTGGAAAAATATAGAAAGTTGGCATCAAAACGAGTTTTAAGCTAAATTTCATCCGATTTCGTCGAGTAGTGAGTGAGATATTACAAAAAATGAACATGAAAAGTTATTTTCCCTCATATCTCCGTCAATAATCAATATTTTGAGCTGAAATTGGCAGTATCGGTGAAGCGCGAACACTCTTTTTTGACCTTGTTAAGGGTCATTCCGACTTATATCTCAGTCAATTTTCAAGATTGAGCTGTAGTTGGAAATATAGAAAGTAGCTTCAGTACGAATCTTTTAAGCTTAGTTTCAACTGATTTCGTGAAGTAGTAAGTAAGATATGAGAGGAAAAGCCTTTATTTTGAGTGAGGAAACGGATACACACTCATATCTCAGTCAATTTTCAAGATATTGAGCTGTAGTGGAAAATATAGAAAGTTGGCATCAAACAAGTCTTTTAAGCTAAATTTCATCCGATTTCGTCGAGTAGTGAGTGAGATATTACAAAAATGAACAGAAAAGTTATTTTCCCTCATCTCCGTCAATAATCAATATTTTGAGCTGAAATTGGCAGTATCGGTAAGCGCGAACACTCTTTTTGAATTTGTTAAGGGTCATTTTGACTTATATCTCAGTCAATTTTCAAGATATTGAGCTGTAGTTGGAAAATATAGAAAGTACGCTCAGTACGAATTTTTAAGCTTAGTTTCAACTGATTTCGTGAAGTAGTAAGTAAGATATGAGAGGAAACGGCTTTATTTTGAGGTGAGAAAACGGGATAAACACTCATATCTCAGTCAATTTTCAAGATATCGAGCTGTAGTTGAAAAATATAGAAAGTTGGCATCAAACGAGTCTTTAAGCTAATTTCATCCGATTTCGTCGAGTAGTGAGTGAGATATTACAAAAAATGACATGAAAAGTTATTTTCCCTCATATCTCCGTCAATAATCAATATTTTGAGCTAAAATTGCAAGTATCGGTGAAGCGCGAACACTTTTTTTGACCTTGTTAAGGGTCATTCCGAACTTATATCTCAGTCAATTTTCAAGATATCGAGCTGTAGTTGGAAAATATAGAAAGTACGCTTCAGTACGAATCTTTTAGCTTAGTTTCAACTGATTTCGTAAAGTAGTAAGTAAGATATGAGAGGAAAAGCCTTTATTTTGAGTGAGGAAACGGGATAAACACTCATATCTGAGTCAATTTAAAGATATCGAGCTGTAGTGGAAAAACTATAAAAGTTGGCATCAAAACGAGTCTTTTAAGCTAAATTTCATCCGATTCGTCGAGTATGAGGAGATATTACAAAAAATGAACATGAAAAGTTATTTTCCCTCATATCTCCGTCAATAATCAATATTTTGAGCTGAAATTGGCAAGTATCGGTGGAGCGCGAACACTCTTTTTGACCTTGTTAAGGGTCATTCCGACTTATATCTCAGTCAATTTTCAAGATATTGAGCTGTAGTTGGAAAATATAGAAAGTACGCTTCAGTACGAATCTTTTAAGCTTAGTTTCAACTGATTTCGTGAAGTAGTAAGTAAGATATGAGAGGAAAAGCCTTTATTTTGAGGTTAGGAAACGGGATAAACACTCATATCTCAGTCAATTTTCAAGATATCGAGCTGTAGTTGAAAAATATAGAAAGTTGGCATCAAAACGAGTCTTTTAAGCTAAATTTCATCCGATTTCGTCGAGTAGTGAGTGAGATATTACAAAAAATGAACATGAAAAGTTATTTTCCCTCATATCTCCGTCAATAATCAATATTTTGAGCTGAAATTGGCAAGTATCGGTGGAGCGCGAACACTCTTTTTTGACCTTGTTAAGGGTCATTCCGACTTATATCTCAGTCAATTTTCAAGATATTGAGCTGTAGTTGGAAAATATAGAAAGTACGCTTCAGTACGAATCTTTTAAGCTTAGTTTCAACTGATTTCGTGAAGTAGTAAGTAAGATATGAGGGAAAAGCCTTTATTTTGAGGTTAGGAAACGGGATAAACACTCATATCTCAGTCAATTTTCAAGATATCGAGCTGTAGTGAAAAATATAGAAAGTTGGCATCAAAACGAGTCTTTTAAGCTAAATTTCATCCGATTTCGTCGAGTAGTGAGTGAGATATTACAAAAAATGAACATGAAAAGTTATTTTCCCTCATATCTCCGTCAATAATCAATATTTTGAGCTGAAATTGGCAAGTATCGGTGGAGCGCGAACACTCTTTTTTGACCTTGTTAAGGGTCATTCCGACTTATATCTCAGTCAATTTTCAAGATATTGAGCTGTAGTTGGAAAATATAGAAAGTACGCTTCAGTACGAATCTTTTAAGCTTAGTTTCAACTGATTTCGTGAAGTAGTAAGTAAGATATGAGAGGAAAAGCCTTTATTTTGAGGTTAGGAAACGGGATAAACACTCATATCTCAGTCAATTTTCAAGATATCGAGCTGTAGTTGAAAAATATAGAAAGTTGGCATCAAAACGAGTCTTTTAAGCTAAATTTCATCCGATTTCGTCGAGTAGTGAGTGAGATATTACAAAAAATGAACATGAAAAGTTATTTTCCCTCATATCTCCGTCAATAATCATATTTTGAGCTGAAATTGGCAAGTATCGGTGGAGCGCGAACACTCTTTTTGACCTTGTTAAGGGTCATTCCGACTTATATCTCAGTCAATTTTCAAGATATTGAGCTGTAGTTGGAGAAAGTACGCTTCAGTACGAATCTTTTAAGCTTAGTTTCAACTGATTTCGTGGTAGTAAGAGTATAGAGGAAAAGCCTTATTTTGAGGTTAGGAAACGGGGATAAACACTCATATCTCAGTCAATTTTCAAGATATCGAGCTGTAGTTGAAAAATATAGAAAGTTGGCATCAAAACGAGTCTTTTAAGCTAAATTTCATCCGATTTCGTCGAGTAGTGAGTGAGATATTAAAAAAATGAACATGAAAAGTTATTTTCCCTCATATCTCCGTCAATAATCAATATTTTGAGCTGAAATTGGCAAGTATCGGTGGAGCGCGAACACTCTTTTTTGACCTTGTTAAGGGTCATTCCGTTATATCTCAGTCAATTTTCAAGATATTGAGCTGTAGTTGGAAAATAGAAAGTACGCTTCAGTACGAATCTTTTAAGCTTAGTTTCAACTGATTTCGTGAAGTAGTAAGTAAGATATGAGAGGAAAAATTTATTTTGAGGTTAGGAAACGGGATAAACACTCATATCTCAGTCAATTTTCAAGATATCGAGCTGTAGTTGAAAAAATATAAAGTTGGCATCAAAACGAGTCTTTTAAGCTAAATTTCATCCGATTTCGTCGAGTAGTGAGTGAGATATTACAAAAAATGAACATGAAAAGTTATTTTCCCTCATATCTCCGTCAATAATCATATTTTGAGCTGAAATTGGCAAGTATCGGTGGAGCGCGAACACTCTTTTTTGACCTTGTTAAGGGTCATTCCGACTTATATCTCAGTCAATTTTCAAGATATTGAGCTGTAGTTGGAAAATATAGAAAGTACGCTTCAGTACGAATCTTTTGAGCTTAGTTTCAACTGATTTCGTGAAGTAGTAGTAAGATATGAAGGGAAAAGCCTTTATTTTAGGTTAGGAAACGGGGATAAAACTCATATCTCAGTCAATTTTCAAGATATCGAGCTGTAGTTGAAAAATATAGAAAGTTGGATCAAAACGAGTCTTTTAAGCTAAATTTCATCCGATTTCGTCGAGTAGTGAGTGAGATATTACAAAAATGAACATGAAAAGTTATTTTCCCTCATATCTCCGTCAATAATCAATATTTTGAGCTGAAATTGGCAAGTATCGGTGAGCGCGAACACTCTTTTTGACCTTGTTAAGGGTCATTCCGACTTATATCTCAGTCAATTTTCAAGATATTGAGCTGTAGTTGGAAAATATAGAAAGTACGCTTCAGTACGAATCTTTTAAGCTTAGTTTCAACTGATTTCGTGAAGTAGTAAGTAAGATATGAGAGGAAAAGCCTTTATTTTGAGGTTAGGAAACGGGATAAACACTCATATCTCAGTCAATTTTCAAGATATCGAGCTGTAGTTGAAAAATATAGAAAGTTGGCATCAAAACGAGTCTTTTAAGCTAAATTTCATCCGATTTCGTCGAGTAGTGAGTGAGATATTACAAAAAATGAACATGAAAAGTTATTTTCCCTCATATCTCCGTCAATAATCAATATTTTGAGCTGAAATTGGCAAGTATCGGTGGAGCGCGAACACTCTTTTTTGACCTTGTTAAGGGTCATTCCGACTTATATCTCAGTCAATTTTCAAGATATTGAGCTGTAGTTGGAAAATATAGAAAGTACGCTTCAGTACGAATCTTTTAAGCTTAGTTTCAACTGATTTCGTGAAGTAGTAAGTAAGATATGAGAGGAAAAGCCTTTATTTTGAGGTTAGGAAACGGGATAAACACTCATATCTCAGTCAATTTTCAAGATATCGAGCTGTAGTTGAAAAATATAGAAAGTTGGCATCAAAACGAGTCTTTTAAGCTAAATTTCATCCGATTTCGTCGAGTAGTGAGTGAGATATTACAAAAAATGAACATGAAAAGTTATTTTCCCTCATATCTCCGTCAATAATCAATATTTTGAGCTGAAATTGGCAAGTATCGGTGGAGCGCGAACACTCTTTTTTGACCTTGTTAAGGGTCATTCCGACTTATATCTCAGTCAATTTTCAAGATATTGAGCTGTAGTTGGAAAATATAGAAAGTACGCTTCAGTACGAATCTTTTAAGCTTAGTTTCAACTGATTTCGTGAAGTAGTAAGTAAGATATGAGAGGAAAAGCCTTTATTTTGAGGTTAGGAAACGGGATAAACACTCATATCTCAGTCAATTTTCAAGATATCGAGCTGTAGTTGAAAAATATAGAAAGTTGGCATCAAAACGAGTCTTTTAAGCTAAATTTCATCCGATTTCGTCGTCGAGTAGTGAGTGAGATATTACAAAAAATGAACATGAAAAGTTATTTTCCCTCATATCTCCGTCAATAATCAATATTTTGAGCTGAAATTGGCAAGTATCGGTGGAGCGCGAACACTCTTTTTTGACCTTGTTAAGGGTCATTCCGACTTATATCTCAGTCAATTTTCAAGATATTGAGCTGTAGTTGGAAAATATAGAAAGTACGCTTCAGTACGAATCTTTTAAGCTTAGTTTCAACTGATTTCGTGAAGTAGTAAGTAAGATATGAGAGGAAAAGCCTTTATTTTGAGGTTAGGAAACGGGATAAACACTCATATCTCAGTCAATTTTCAAGATATCGAGCTGTAGTTGAAAAATATAGAAAGTTGGCATCAAAACGAGTCTTTTAAGCTAAATTTCATCCGATTTCGTCGAGTAGTGAGTGAGATATTACAAAAAATGAACATGAAAAGTTATTTTCCCTCATATCTCCGTCAATAATCAATATTTTGAGCTGAAATTGGCAAGTATCGGTGGAGCGCGAACACTCTTTTTTGACCTTGTTAAGGGTCATTCCGACTTATATCTCAGTCAATTTTCAAGATATTGAGCTGTAGTTGGAAAATATAGAAAGTACGCTTCAGTACGAATCTTTTAAGCTTAGTTTCAACTGATTTCGTGAAGTAGTAAGTAAGATATGAGAGGAAAAGCCTTTATTTTGAGGTTAGGAAACGGGATAAACACTCATATCTCAGTCAATTTTCAAGATATCGAGNAGCTTAGTTTCAACTGATTTCGTGAAGTAGTGAGTGACATATTACAAAAAATGAACATGAATAATTTTGCCTCTTTCCTTCAATTCCTTGTACAATTCCTCCCTTCTTTTAGACTTGCTAGTCTCAAACCCTTACCTTTTTTCCCGAAGAATTTCGTTGACACCTTCCCACGGATCCGTATTACTGTTACATTCCCAGTACAGGAGCATAACAAATAGGATGAGAGAGTGAGAGATAATTTCTATGTTTTTTTTCTGCTCAATAATTACTACCCGCGCTGTGTTTAGGGGATAGACTGAAATGGGAAATTATTGATGTATGATTGATTAGACTTACAATATGTATGTTCTTTATTGACTCGTTCAGCCTCACTCTTCTCTCGCTACATCGGAGAGTACACACTTGCACACTCGATTACAATTTGCACTTAAGAATTACTGTTACACTTTAGTCGCGACAAGTTTTAATGCGATTAAGAGAATGATCCGCTACGATCCGTCTCGTACAAAATTCGGTACTGTAAGAAGCGTTCATTGTTATTTTGCGCCGGGTTATATACCCGATTTAATCTACATTTATCGGCAGGTGTTTCACCACAGGTAGGCCTACGTGCTCTAGCGAGTTACCTCCTAGAGCTGGGGTTGCGACACTACTCTTTGATTGTGGGTCGTTTACCCAATTATTGCATAAATTCTTTAAGCCTAATCTCGCGCTACCGGGGCCTACGTGAGTTCGCGATGGTTGACATTTATACCGGTGTTTGTCTAAAACCATGTGTACATAGATTGCAGCTGGCGTGATCTAATGCTCGTTACATCTTCCAATATGAGAGTAATATTGGCTCATCAATTGTTATCAGCCGTGTCACCGATTCCTAGGTGACAAGCGGCCGCGCGTTGGCTATGGTGTCGTGTGCATTTATAAGTTACGTAAATCCTATGCCTAGTATACCGTTATCTTAGTCTGTGTAACTCATGTCTATGGCATAGTGCTCGCGTGTCTTCCGATCATGAGACGCGTTCTTTAGACGTATTCTATCAATACGTAGTTGCATGCGCAAGTGCGCGATCGCAAAAGGTCGAATTTTCGAATACATCACGCTCGGAAACTTGACTAACCTTTTGTGTAAGAGTTACGTTAGGATAATGTAACACCTCGGGGCATATGAGAAGTTTTATTGTCCCATCAATAAACCATAAGCGTCGGTTCGCACTCCGATAACGATTCGGCTTATCGTGCAGCATCTTCTATTTTGAGTCTGTCGGGCTCCTATATCAGTATGAACTTGATACGTTTGATTTATTTATTTTTTTGTGTTGATGTTACTTATTCTGACCCCGGATGTAAGTTATCTTTCTCGCGTAGTCGCAATTTCTATAATTTAATATTTTACGTGATCTTGGGTGGGTTGTCAGTTCAATACAATTTTTGAATATTTCCCGTGTACAAAGAGTTACTATCGATCCAATCTGTTGTTGTGCCTTCATGATGCCCAGTTTTTCTCGCTTTATAAGCCGCGTATAGGAGAAGCCGTAGTTTATTTCGACTGAAATCCTGACATGAGTACGACTTTTGCTGCAACTACGATGTCCGCGATGGTAAGTACTTATTTTACTTAGTGTACATACTAATATTATTTTTTTTTTTGATTTTACAATCTTTTACAAATCTGTCTTTTCTTTTATTTCTAGCCTTTCGAATGTTTAAATGATCTCGTAATGAAGTCAGGCCATCTGGCTCGACGACCGGTGTTGATTGGCGCATGGGAATAGCCATGCTGCGAGTCTATCTGCGGCGATTGCAGGCGTCAAGACCGCTGGAACCGTCCTGGCCTGTCTGCGTTGCGAAGGAGGAGGGCTGCCACCAGGGAGGACTGGGATCCTGAGTTATTGGGTGTCCTGTGCGTCGTATGTAATAGGCGCTTGGATGCTCTGCCGCCTGCTGCTGCATCTCCGTCTTCTCAGGAGACTGCCCCGTTGGTCGAATTTCCCGATGATGAAGTCGTAGAAATTCATCTGCCAAGGGCTGCCTCCGGTATTGACATCGTTGCGCTTGACTTGTCTTCGGACAGTGACACCAGTTGCGAAATGTTTGACCCACCGTCGGGTAGCGTCAATAGTTTTTGAAGTGTATAACGTGCTATCTGATAGTTGTGATAACAGTTCCGAAAGGTCTGAATCGTCCTGTTAAGAGAGGAGCGCCTCTCGAAAAAGTTCCCTTGATGTACAACAACTTCTTCCTTCTATAATACAATCAAAAACATATAAATATCGTTGTTTTTTTTTATTTCCTTATGTTACTTTTTCCTTCCCAATATTGGCTTGTGTTGCATATATATTTTTGATAATACGCGTAGTCTTCCTCGCACATAGAAGATTTCAGGTTTACAACTTTTAGTAACATATTGCTAATATTTATTCATACTTCATTCTTTTTGCATATGATGCTGCCATCATTTTCACTTTTTTGTTTTTACCGTCGGCACATGCGCTTACACATTTTTTGCTATTATTTTATGTAATGAATTTGAACCTTTTTGCTTTCATTCCCTTTGAATCCTTCTTATCTCTCTATATTATAAAAACATATCGCCGCTGCTGCCGCCTGTTCAGAAATATGCAAGGTGTTATAGGTTAAACAAATGGGAGACCTTGTACTTTTTCCTCCAGGCCAATCGGTAAAGTGATTATTAGTGCGGATACCCAAAAAAACCTATTCTTATATTGTTTGCTGATCAAGATCGTTCGAAATTTATTCAATAATTATATTTATTCACTGTGCAAAGGTACTAGGTATTGTGGATTGAATAATTGTATTTTTACCTCCAACAAAATGTGCAAGGTGTTGTGGGTTAAACAAATGGGAGACCTTGTATATGGGTTAATCAAATAGGTGATCTTGTGTTTTCTTGCCTCCAAGCAAATGTGCAAGGTGTTGTGGGTTAAGCAAATGGGAAACCTTGTATTTTTGCCTTTAAGAACATGTGCAAGGTGTTGTGGGTTAAACAAATGGGAAACCTTGTATTTTGGCCTCCAACAAAATGTGCAAGGTGTTGTGGGTTAAACAAATGGGAAACCTTGTATTTTGGCCTCCAACAAAATGTGCAAGGTGTTGTGGGTTAAACAAATGGGAAACCTTGTATTTTGGCCTCCAACAAAATGTGCAAGGTGTTGTGGGTTAAACAAATGGGAGACCTTGTATATGGGTTAATCAAATGGGTGACCTTGTATTTTCTTGCCTCTAAGCCAATGTGCAAGGTGTTGTGGGTTAAACATATGGGAAACCTTTTATTTTTGCCTCTAAGAACATGTGCAAGGTGTTGTGCGTTAAACAAATGGGATACCTTGTATTTTTGCCTTTAAGAAAATGTGCAAGGTGTCGTGGGTTAAAGAAAAGGGTGACCTTGTATTTTTTACCTCCAAGCAAATGCACAAGTTTCTGTGAGTTAAACAAATAGGTGATCTTGTATTTTCTTGCCTCCAAGCAAATGTGCAAGGTGTTTTGTGAATTAAACAAATGGGTGACAACAACTTATTCTTATTTTACCTTCATATCAAAATTATTCAAATTTATTCAATATTATATTTTTATTCAATAATAATAATAATAATAATAATAATAATAATATTAATAATAATAATAATAATAAGTGAATCATGCTTTGACCTGGCGACACGAGACTTTGCGCTTCTGCTGGATTCTAAGATTGAGAAAAAAATTGAGAAGAAAAAAAATTTGATTCTACCTGGGCTTGAACCCAGAACTCTTTTTGTGTCGGTCCGGCCCGCTACTGATTAGGCTACGCGCCGAAGTCCAAGCTGATTAATTTTTGTGTTTAATATGAAAAAGAAAAATTTTATATTTTTCGTCTTAATATCTAAGATACTCCCCCTACCCCTAGTAAACGACTTCCAGGAGTTTGTTAATTGTTGTTCCCTTGATTAGTTTTGGGGCAGATGCGTGCTTGTACCGGAGGTGGTGTTGTGTCCTGCAGCATAGGCGCGTTCTCTGCGTTAGTGTTGTTGTTGATTCTGCGGTCTCTTTGTCCTGTTCCTCGTTCAATTTTGTTTATGCGTTCTTCGTGTTGTCTTCTCTGACCGATGTGCATGAGTAAATGTGTTACTGAATCCCAGAGGGCGCCAAGCAGATGTACAGACCATCCGTATATCGTATATAAGGCATATGAGTGAATTGTTGTATCCACGACTAATTTGATTACTCGGAAAAACATGAAAAATTCCTATCATGGCTGCTGATGCTGTGCCAAAATTCATAAAACCTGTGTATACTCGGTTCCAGGTGTTGTTAGCTATATCATTGAGTATTTTCTCTGTTATGAATGGAAATTCCGTTTGTATTTACTTTTTGTCCTACTGCACCCCTCAATATGGTGTTCATTACTGCTCCTCGTTCCAGAGGAGCTCTTCTCTCGTTCTCTCTTCTCGTAGTTTCTTGGTATCCTTCTCGCTGTATATGCTGCCTATGGCGAGTGAATCGGGACTGGTATATTTCCATGTTGGAGTAATTTGAGGTGTCAGGCATTGTACCTCTTTTCCATTTGTTACCAGTATTCGTGTGCGTGGAGCAAGAAACATAGATTGATTTTGAAACGTTACCGGTAGTTGTTCGTAACAGTTTTCGGTGGCCCTTATAAGGGTTTCCACCCGTAGACATTTTATTAAATGGATACATTCGCCGCTGACGATTCCTGTATATCCTGGTCCCTTCATGATCTTCCTTGCTACCTCGGCAGGTTGGGTTGTAGCAATGGACAAGGTATTTTCGATCACTTTTCTTTCCAACTCGCATTTCGCGTCCATTATGTTGTAGTACATTTCCTTAAGTTGCCCTTTGAAGTGTTTCTCAACGTACAGGAATTTGGCATTTGTGTATGCAAAAAGG
The DNA here is from genome assembly GCA_034770305.1 of Trichogramma dendrolimi. Taxonomy (NCBI): domain Eukaryota; kingdom Metazoa; phylum Arthropoda; class Insecta; order Hymenoptera; family Trichogrammatidae; genus Trichogramma; species Trichogramma dendrolimi. Next base: position 901,843 of record JAPMIB010000034.1, on the reverse strand, counting down.
TCGATGTTATGTGCAATAACATCCCGTTCTCTCAGAGAACTATGAGCTCCTCCACTTTCTATTATCATCAGCCTTGGGAGATCTGTGTGCATGAACAAAATACCACAGATATTTTCTTCAAATGTCTTTACCAATGCAAAATTCCGATCCTCTGTTGCTAGGGTGTAGACAACGCTCTTTTCCTCCATATCCTCCACTTTGGTTATATATGCGGCGACGCACTTCATGTTATTCTTGCATGTACAATCCTATACTGTTATTGATTGTACATTGCCTTTTGTTTTTGTTGTTGCTCGGGAGATTAATAAATTCTTCTCCCCGAGTTAGTTATCTCACGACCGCCACGACGAGAGGATCTAAATAAACTTAATTATTACTCTCCTCAAATATTGTCATTATTGACGTGTAGCTACATATATCCATCGTAGATGATAGAGTATTTGTTTAGGCCACATTCTCCTATTTGAATCGTTGACCAATATGCTTCGCTCCCATCAGGGTTTACGCAGTGTCTCTTCGATGCCTGGCATACTGCTCCTGTTGATAACTGTAATTTATCTGCTTCCATGTCCACTTTGGCGGAATAGCTTTTTAATTCAATCACTATGAATCCTGTAACTACTACGTCATGGAATGTTTCGTAGGCGTCAACGTATCTTGACCCCCCTAGTGCAACGTCCGTGCTCGGCTGTTGTGCCGGCGAAGGTATGTGGCGTTGTTATTGATCCATTTCTAGGGATGTCATTTATCACTAAATTTTGATGGACGTATGATCCTGTTGCATGCAGTTGATCGCATTCATACCTGGTAATCTCCTTGTAGTACTGCACTTCTCCATTTGCCACAGCTGATATGTGAGAATGCATACCACAGTAAAATACCGATCTTTTTATCAGGATGCGGCACTCTTTTACGGTTGCTATGCCGTAATCGTTCAGTTGAACGAGCTGTGCTCTGATCGTATTATTTTTTATCTCTGGGCGGCTCTTCTCGCATTTCCCTACGTCGACTAGCGAGATTGTGGTGACGTTCGTAAGTTCCGCCCCGCAGTCATATCCATATTCTGCAATGGCCCCTTTGATGATGGCCGTCAGCAGCATGCATGTGATGATGATGTTGCTCCCCATTTTCCTAAACAGTAGAATATGTTAGTCTTTCTTCGGTACTAGATCGTAAACACCTGTGGTGTCTAAGTCTCTTGACCAATTTATTGTAACATTATGAGGTCTTCCGATATTAATTTTTGTGTCGTCTTTGTTTCGGCATTTTATTTTTATTATCATCAATGTAAGTATTAATTAATATCGCTACTGACAATACGCTGCATGCTGCTATGATTATTTCTGGGTCTATGTGTAATCGTTTTTGCATAATATCTGCATTGCTTCGGGCAAAATCCCTTTGATTTCTGTGACTGACTTTGTACATTTTTTGTAGTCCAAGTTTTTTATGAAAATGTCAATTTGTAGATTGAGATTTGGAATAATTGGAGGGTCTATTGTGTTAATTTTCAAAATATTAAGTGTTGCATTAAGTTCGCAGTTCGGCGAAACGTGTGCAATTCCCGTGTTTATAATGCTGTGTATACTACTTTGATTGTTGCAATTGACTGATAATATTTTCCTTGTGTGGAAGAATAGCATTTTCTCGAAACTTTTTTCGACGTGAATTCAATTAAACTCTCGTTGTATTTTTATTTAGCTGTAATTTGCAGTTTGCTAAAAAATTTGAGGTCGAACTTTCAAATAATTGCGTCTCACATGACTTGATAGGTTTTAAGTTTATCCAGCCATATGGAAAAAATATATGTCGTCATCTTTAGTGCACTTGTTAAGATCTGATGTATTTCTGCACTCGTAATTTTTATTGAATACTAGTAATGTGTCACCGCATGTCTGTATGGATGCCGTTGTATTTTCTACCCATTTTTGAATTACAGGGTACGTATTTATTTTCCAAGCCTGTGCCATTGTTCTTGTGTTTAGTGGAATTTTATTTCAATCATCAACTTATCTCCTGCTATTCTATACCTCGATTTGGACCTTTTGTTAATATCAGCCTGAGTTTTTAGTTTCAGAGCATTTTGATGTAGTAACTTGATTCTAATCCTTTCTTTACGGCTGCGTAGATGCTTGGGGTCAGGATATCTTCTGTGATGGTATTACTTCTTGATCTAGAAATTAAATCTACGAACTTTCTGATTTCGTCACCTTTTAAACTTTCCATATGCGCTATATTTTCAAGTATTGACTGCGCGTCGCTCACTATTCCTTTTTCTGACTTCATTTTGTTATACCTTACAAGGAGTTTATCGAGCTCTTTCTCGTTACGCGTAAAGTTGTGGTGTATTATGTTTCTAATGAATGCTGTGGACTCCGACATGCTTATGTCGGATTCGTTGTACTGTGCTTTGTTCTCTTCGTGTAGGTATCTGAAGAATTCATCATAAGGTAATGAACCTTCAGTGCTCGTTGATGGGATCAGGAAGAGTTGATTTCGCGTCCACCTCCAGAGTATACGTCCATGTATACTCTTCGCGACTATAGGATCTTTTGCCACAGTATTCAACCATTCTGCGTTATTGTCATATCTTGGATTTTCGCGCTTTGGAAGGTCTATTACTGAAACTACTGCTATGTTCTCTTCTTGTTTTACTTCGCCTAGTCTGTGAAACATAATTCCTGGTTTGTTATTTCTTTGAATACTACTTCCACTGGATGTGCTGCTTGTAGCAATGATAAAATGCATATCAAGAGTATTGACATTTTTCCTGAAACCTCCGATGTTGTTATTTTGGACTCATGTTTAACAATATGTATAATCCTTATTTTGCTGTTATGTGTGATCTTTTAAGTCTATTCGCGTGAACCTTCTTACATTTGCCCGCCTTAATTTTAATGCTAATTTCAGGTCTATTATCATATGTTTCAACTACTTCATATGGGCCAGCGTATTGATCGTTCAGCTTATGCTGTTTTCCACCCTTTAAAAGCCATACGCTTTCGCCTACTTTGAAATTTTCTTCATTTACTTTTTTATCATAATAAAATTTTGACCTTAATTTTGACTCTATTATTTTTCACGAGCAATTTTTTGAATTTTTGATAAATCAGAACATAATTGTTGAACGTAATCTGTGTAAGTAACTAATTTACCCGATAATTCTAATGATTTTTCAGAGGGCAGGTTCGGTAATTTTCCAAACATTAATTGATACGGTTGGAAATTGTGTGCTTCGTGTACTGATGTATTATAACTGAGCATTGCCATTTCTAGGAATTCATCCCATTCGTTGTTTTTATCAATTATAACCTTTAAATATTCCGTAAGGGAGTGATGTGATCTTTCGAGGGAGCCATTGCTGGCCGCGTGATACGCGGTGGTACAGACCTTTTTGATTCTTAGTGCTTTTGCTATGTGCCTAAATGTTTGAGACATGAATTGAGTTCCCTGGTCGCTAAGTATTATTGAGGGGTTACCGAATATACAAATGAAGTGTTTTAAAAAAGCGTCTGCGATAGTTTCCGTGGTGGCATCAGGTATCGCGACTGCTACGCAGTATTTAGTGAAATTACATTGCATTGTCAAAATATTGTTATTACCTTTTGTCGTCCTTTTAAAAGGGCCTACTATATCCAAGCAAACTTTTTCTATGCTAGTGTGTGGTGTGTCTGTTATTACAAGAGGTTGTCGTGTTTTAACTCGAACTAATTTTTTTAATTGACAAGTAGAGCATTTTTGTATGAATTTAGTTATATCTTTTCTCATGTTTGGCCAGTAATATAGTGGTTTCATGCGTCTGTAAACTTTAATTATTCCTTTATGACCGCCTATCGCTGAGCTATGCATTTTTTCAATTGTATCATTTCTTTCATAAATTGAGACATGTTCTCTCGTTCCCTTACATAGTATTATCTTTGTTTTTATATCGACAAGTATTGTTTTTATTAATTGTTCTAAATATTGCCATGGCGTATTTTCAATGGATTCGCTTTTTGCTATACTTAAACATTCTATGTTATTTTTGATAAGCAGTTGTCTCAAAACTTTAATACCCGTTTCCATATAAGATTTATTGTTGGCGTGCTTTCTTCTTTTTCTCCGCGTAATGTAATACCAAATTTAAATGTTTTACTTCGTTTATGTATCGTTACTTCCCCTGGATCTCCGTTCACGAATTTCGGTAACGCTTTATGATTCGAAAGTTGTCGCGCGCCCTCGTCTAGTGGCGCGCCGTTAAACGCAACGAATACAAGATAGTTGTCTTTGCGCATGAAAAGCTTGTCTCTACACTCAAAAATCGCCTTCTCTGTCACGAATTTACCGCGCGTTTTTGTCTCCTCTGCCGACTCGTAGGCATCGTCATCTTCCCCACTATACGACTTTACTGCGGCGGTGCTGCGCGCTCTTCGTCTCGCGCGTCTTCGTCTCGCGCGTCTTCGTCTCGCGCGTTTCGTCTCGCGCGTCTTTGTCTCGCGTCTTGTTCTGTGCGTCTATGTTTTTATTTTCTTCTGCTACTGCGCTGTCACCTTGTGCGCTGTCACCTTGTGCGCTGTCTCTCTCGCGCTGTCATCTACCCACTGTCATCTCCCGCGCTGGCGTCTCCCGCGCTATCGACTTTCTCTTTACCACACGAGTCTGTCTCGGCTTCGTCTTGTAACTTTCCTACCTCCGCCGCTATGCTCTGTGCGTCTGCTTTCGGTATCTCCGCGGTGTCTTTTACTTTCTCCATAGACTCGATAGTGTCGTTATCGTTAGCTTCTACTACTTTAGGTGTATCTTTCAATTTTTGACGACACGCGTGCGTGTGAGTTTATAGTTCACTCGTTTTAATCCGTCGGCCGATCGCGTCATTATATTTATTTGCTCGGCGACTGGATTTCTTGATAAACAATCTGCTACAACATTGTTAGTTCCTATTTTATATTTTATGTCAAAATCGTAGCAAGATAATTTAAATTGGTACCTACTAACACGTGAATTAGGGTCTGTGCTATTTCTAAAGTATAGCAATGGTTTGTGATCTGTGTAAACCGTAAATTGTTTTCCCATGAGATATGGCTTAAATTTGAAATTGTAAAAACGATTGCTAATGCTTCTCTTGAATAAGTGTCGTATTTTCTTTCAGTATTAGTGAGCGTGCGTGATGCGAATCCGATAGGCATATCTAAATTTTTTTTTTTGAGCGAGAAACCCTCCTATCGCATATGCTGATGCATCACACGTAACTACATAAGGAAGTGTAGGGTCTGCTATCTGTAATATGGGACTTTCACATAATTTATCTTTCAAGGTGTTTAGTGCAATTTGATGTGTTTCTGTCCATTCAAAGTCATTCTTTTCTTTAATAGTTCTGACAAAGGCTTTGCTATGCCTGCAAAATTTTTAATAAATCTTCTATAGTAGCCCGCGAGTCCGAGAAATTGACGAATATTTTTAACTGTCTTCGGTGTAGGAAATTTTCTTATCGCGTCTAGCTTTCGTGGGTCACACAATACTCCTTCACTGTTCAGTACGTGACCTAAGTAAGTTACTTCCGGTTTGCAAAATACGCACTTTTCCGGTTGCAATTTCAAGTTGTATTTACGCGCTCGTTCTAAAAATCGTCTAAGCTTGTCATTATGCTCCTCAATTGTTTTCCCAAAAATTACTGCGTCGTCCAAATAAAGTAAAATTTCTCGCCCTTGCATCCCTTCGAATGCCCTATCCATGGCCCTTTGGAAGGTCGCGGGGCTATTGCAAAGTCCCATAGGGAGATTGCGGAAATGGAACAACCCAAAATTAGTGGAAAACGCGGTTTTATGTCTATCTTCTTCTCTGAGCGTACATTGATAAAACCCGTTAGATAAATCGATCGTGCTGAAATATTTTGCGCCTCCCACTTGATCAATTATATCTAGTATATTTGGCAGTGGGTAGCGGTCTGGTATTTTTTTTCATTTAAAGCCCTAAAATCAACAACTAATCTGTAACGTTTGTTACCTGCTTTATCGGGCGTTTTCGGAACAAGAAATATGTTCGATCTATACGGCGATCCCGACGGCTCAATTATATTTGATTTTAACATTTCTAAAACTTGCCTCTCGAGTTCGCCTTTCAGTGCATGAGGGAAACGGTACGGTTTTGCATTTACTGGTGCTGAGTCTTTAGTGTATATCGCGTGTTCAATTATGTCCGCGGTGCCTAGTTTTTCTCCTTTTAAATGAAAAACATCTTCAAATTCACGTATTAACTCGATTATTTCCATGACATTGCCAGCCTTGTTCTCTAGGCTTAATGCCTTTAATACCTTATCTACGCGTGGCTCATTAGTATTCATAGCATTATCTTTTACGTTCACTGCGCGTTCATATGCTTGGTCAATGTGTAGTATTCTTTCGAAACAAAAATCTATTTCGTCATCACTCGTAGTAGTGTCGGTATACCTCTTCCGACGGCATGATTGCCTGTTCAAGTATTCTCATTATCTATTGATTTCTCCGTTAAATTTATATCATTATTATTGTCTTTCATTTCACAGTTAATTTTTGTTCATTCTTTATTATTATGTGGCTCATTTGAATTTTTCTCGATTTGTGTATCATTGTTTTTATTATTTATTTATACATTTTCTTTCAAATTATCATCGCATGGGCTTATCTTCAGCTCCATTGATTGCGCGCATTGGTCTCAATATTCAATTTATTATTTTTCAAACTTTCATCAATTTTATCAATTTTTACTTTTCTGATTCTTAAATTCTCATCACGTGATTTTAAAAGCGCTTTTACGTCACTACCTGCATCTTCCACGGCAGCTTCTTTCCAACGAGCTTGTGGTGGCGGTAGAATTACTTCGTACGAAATTTTATTTTTTATCTCATTACAGCCGGCTACCTCTGGCTCAGCTTTATCATTAGCATCTTTGCGCGTATTATTCAACTCAATATTATTTAAAAACTTTTCATCGCGGTTTATTTGAATTGACAACGGACCAGCCGTACTGCCTTTTACTACGATTGCCTCAGCGCTTGCTTCTCTGCTCGGCGCTTGACCTAAGTTTTTGTCATTTATTTGTTGAAGTATTTTACTAAATGTCATTATGCACTTTTCATCTCTTGTTTTAAAATTTTTCAATGATTCACCAATTCAAAATCGTCTCCTGAGTCATGTGTAATAAATGGTATTTCTTTACCATCGAGCCTCAAAACGGATGTTTCATAATCAATATTCGTTCTACATTCTTTAAGGGATTTTGTACCCAACGACCCGTCTTGAACAATCGGAAAATCATCTTCTACTACTTGCATTAATATTGGGGTTATTATAAATGTATGCTATCGTGCTTCCCGATGATTTTAATAATTCAGATGTAATACCCTTTAACCAAACATTGCTATTTCATTTATTTTTGCGGAATCTTTAAGTTTCGATCTTTTAATTAAGCTTATCGCGGCCCCGGTGTCAATCATTAAATTAACTTTTCCTTTAAACATTTTTCCCGGATTTCAATGGTCGGCGATGGGCTTGCAGGGTCCGCAAAAATTTGGTCTACTATTGCTTTATCTACTACTACTGGTTTGTGAGGGCGGCCTGCTGGCCTCCGGTTTGCCCAATCTCGGATGCCTTGGAGTTTAACGCGTTTTTCCTTGAATAACAATCTCTTGCAATATGTCCTTTTTTATGACAAAAATTGCAAACTATTGACTTCTATTATTATTACTTCCGTTATTCCCACCATTGTTATAATTGTTTCTGTTATTGTTTTATTATATTATTTCTTGGTCTTTGATTGTTGTAATTGTTATTATTTCCATTATTATAATTTTGTTGTGGATCACTTTGATTGTTAGAAAAATTTGCAGCATTTACCTGCGTAGACCAGAAATTCATACAATTGTTTATTGCATGCCCCGGCTGGCAAAAACCCACAAGCTTCTTGGCTATCTATCTTATTAATAGTTATAACTTCTGGCTCCTTTTTCTCCGTTTTCACATCTTTTGCAAAATATTTCACGCAATTTATCATTACGTGCTCATGACTGCCACAAAACCCGCACGTCATGGCTGGAATTTTAGGTACAGTATCTATTTCGCGGCGCGGAGTGTAAGAATTATTATTTGATGGCTGTTGATCATGTTCTATTGATTTTAATTTTAAATTATTTGTATTTTTCACTGCTAAAAATATCTCACAATTTAATGAAGTATGTGTTGTAGAATGACAAAATACGCACATTTTACTGGCTGAATTTTTATCGCGTAGATTCTTTTCCGCGTTAATTATTTGTTCAATTCTTTGCGCCTCTTTACAGGTATCAGCTAATGTTTGCTTTGATTTCATACGCGTTATTATATCAGGTTTTAATCCTCTTTTAAATATTTCAATGTAATACCGATCGCTCGTTACTAAGCCGAAGTTATCTCTTTTTTGAGCTATATCTATTTCGTCTTGGATATCTTTAAGTTTTTCATAATATTCATAAACACTTTCATTTTCGTCTTGTGATAATTGACTCAATCTGCCATTAATAAAACTGCTTTTGTTATGTCCGAAATTTCTGTCTAAATAATCCGTAAAGTCTTTAACGGTATTGAATGAAGCTAAATCAATATTTTGAGCTCTCGGGCCAACTAATTTTTCACGTAAACGTTTAATAAATTCTCTATGATGAGTCGCAGGAATATATTTGCTCGCGTCTTCAATGTCTGAAATAAATTGAGCTGTATTTTTGCCACTATTCGCGTTAAAATTTCGTATGCTACGAATCACCTCTTTAAGCTGATGAAATACTACCCCTGAAGAATTCATGTTGTTAGTTAATTTAGTATCGTTGTAATCCCAATAGTAAGAAGTGTTATCTTTGAATTCAACTTTTTTATTGATTTTATCTTTCTTTATAGCACTTGTTCCTTTATGAGTATTGAAAAACGGATTTTCTAATATCTCTTTATTCGGGAACGATTTATTTCCCAAAATCGCGGATGTTTCTTTTTTATTAATTTTATTTTCGCCGATCGACGGTACTCCCCTACGTTATTTTCTTCGGATGCGAATGCTCCTGCTACGTTATTTTGCTCGGATGTCAATGCTCCTGCTACGTTATTTTGACTGAATGGTAATGATCCCGCTGCGTTATTTTCAAGTTTTTTAGAAGGAAAGGTAATGTACTGTTTTAATTGACCGAGATATTTCGTAAATATCGACTTCTTTTCGGGCTCCTCTTCCGTCGGAGGGCTATAAAAGCTAGAAAAATCTCAGAACGCGTTAAGTTATCTTCTTGAAGTTCGCGTTCGTCTATGTCGTCAACAAATTTCTTTAATATTATTTTATTTATTTCCCTGCCCTCGACAAGAGTCGGCACAGTTGCAGGAGGTATAATAGGATTTTCCCCCAAAGATAAGTTTCGTAAATTGATTCTAGTCTGGTTTTATCTAATTCAAACCTGGGTGCAGGAATATGAACTTATTTACGTTAGGCGTGTCGTAGCTAAAAGATTATTGTCAATATTGTATGTATCGTGTGATTGTTTTTCCGGAGAAGGCTCTTCTGAAGAATCAGAAGAATTATTTTGTTCTCGATAATTTAAAAAATGTTCTGCTGTAGGGTCGATTCTATCAGTTTCAAGTCTCGAACCTTTGCACTGCTGTGTTAATTTGATCGCGATCGTTACTTTGAATGGCTAAAGCGAGTGTCTTTTGGGCGTTATCTAATATAATATCACTGGTGTCCATATGAATTGTAGATTGAGACATTATTTTCCATTTCACTCTATATCCTCAAGCAACAGATCATCGGTTGTTCAATGTTATTCGAACCGGTAAGATGCACCAAAAATCTATTTGTTACATTCCCAATACAGGAGCATAACAAATAGAATGAGAGAGTGAAAGATAATTTTTATATTCTTTCTCTGCTCAATAATAACTACCCGTGCTGCGTTGAGGGGATAGACTGGAATGGGAAATAATTGATGTATGATTGAATAGACTTACAATATGTATGTTCTTTATTGAGGGATCCAGACAACTCATCCTTTGACAATTCTTCCTACGACAGCTCATTCGCGACAACTCATCCGCGACATTCATCCTGGGCGGACTATTCATCAGCGACAATTCATCCTCACTAAAAATTTAATTTAATTTTATTTCATGTTTCTCTCTATTCCATTGATTTCGGCATTTGTTTGATTTGGGACTATACGTGATATAGTGTGATCTCAGCTCACTCCCGAGCAGATTATTTACCATATTTATATTATTTCCGTGTGTGTGAGTATCAATATTATATTATGTGTGATTTAAGGGCTAACAGGGGGTTTAAATCTATATTTTCTATAATTCTGTCACATGAAATTTTATAAAATTGACTCTCACCAATAAAACTGGTGGTCTTTCATACCTATGAAAACATGTTTTCATCCTCATATTAGAGGCATGTGCTCATGGTATGCGTACAGCTCCTATCAAGTAGATTGCTGTTCTAAAAAATTAGAATGAGGTTTGTCGTAGAATTCCCAGAGAACCGTTTAATGAACTCACTCCAAACTTTTCATACTTCTTCAGTGCATGTGTGATAATGGTCGCAACCACTATCCAAGTGATACATACACTCCTGTTGATTCTATATAGATAATACTATCTGCAAAGGATTAATTTTATATAATTTATATGGTACTTTTAACTAAAAGTGAAATAGCACTTTCTAATGCTCCAATCACTTGGATAGTAGTTGCGACCATATTCACACATGTACTGAAGAATGTATAAAATTTGAAGTCAATTCATCAACGGTTCTCTGGGAATTTACGACACCAGCATAAAATTGATTAAATTTATTAAATTCTTAACTGCTGAGAATAAGCAAAAGAAACAAAAATTCTTAAATTTGTTTAAAACATATTGATTCAATTGGATGTACATATAACTTCTAGTCTGCACATAATCACAAGCATTCCCAAGTATTTTGCACATTAAACAAGTTCAGAAACATTCAAAATACTAGTATATAATCAATAAACAATTCAAAACATTATTATGTACTATTCTTGATTTTCTACATATAACTTTACTTGAGTTACACAAATAATACACTGAATTACACATAGAACACACTTGATCTTTAATATTCACTCAACTACTGTGCAAAATACTTGTAGCTAATATTTATAGAATTACTGTGATAAAATGCACATGAAAACTTTTATCATTACTTTATAAATATACACTCCGCAACAAAATTATCGCAACAAAAAATTTCATCGAAATTTTGTCGATTTTCAAATGCTTCTATCTTGGGCTATATTTATCGTATCGACACGCTTTTTTTTTTTTAATTTCTTGGAAATTTTGTCTTTTTAAATCTAGATAGACTACGATAAGATTTGAGTTAATGTACAGTTACCAGCAGTATTTGAGCGCGACACTAAAAATTACTGAAAAAAATTGACTGTTTGAACGTGTACCAGTACCATAGTAATTTTTTTATAGAAATCTTACATACACCATCGCAAAGTACTCTTTTCAACGAGTAATTTAAAAAAAAAAGACCTCTCTACGATTTTTTTAACGCCCTGTAGGTCGTTTTGAAGGTACCATTTAAAGTACGTAAAATCCCTGGTTTAGCTGAATCAACACGATTTTCTGGGCATTTTGCGTACACAAATTGTACCTTCAAATTGACCTACAGGGCGTTAAAAAAATCGTAGAGAGGTCTTTTTTTTTAAATTACTCGTTGAAAAGAGTACTTTGCGATGGTATATGTAAGATTTCGATAAAAAATTACTGTGGTACTGGTACACGTTCAAACAGTCAATTTTTTTCAGTAATTTTTAGTGTCGCGCTCAAATACTGCTGGTAACTGTACATTAACTCAAATCTTATCGTAGTCTATCTAGATTTAAAGAAGACAAAATTTCCAAGAAATTAAAAAAAAAAGCGTGTCGATACAATAAATATAGCCCAAGATAGAAGCATTTGAAAATCGACAAAATTTCGATGAAATTTTTTGTTGCGATAATTTTGTTGCGGAGTGTATAAAAAACAAACAATGTCAAAACCATAACATTTTTGAGCATCAAACACACCCAAAGACTTGTGTGTTCAAAATGTAGCAGTACACTTTTATGTATGTAGTGTAGATGTATGTATGTACATACAGTAGCCACTCCAGCCGGTAAACTTATCTTCTGTCTCTCTCAGATTCGCGTGCGTCACCTACAATTTACTACGTCAGCTGTCACACCGGTCTTGTGCAGCAGTCTGCAAAATTTGCAGACATTATTTAATAATGTTCCACTACTGTCGGTTTTTGATTGATTTTCAAATAAGTTTTACAGTTGTTCAGTTGAAACTGTAGCAACAAAAAAGTCACGGGAGCTATTAGATAAGTATTCATTTTCAAATAATATCTATATACCTATATATTGTTTACTTTTGTTTATTTTTATTTCAGGTTAGTATTACAAGAAAGCTGATAGGAACAATTTATGTGAGTGATATAAAAAGTATGTATAATTTTTCATTTTTTTTATTTTGGTATTTTAATTTTGAATAACATATAAACTTTCATATTTTCAGATAGAAGATAATACAATAATCAATGTCCACCAGGAACGTAGCTATCATCTTGTGGACTGTGCAGTCGTTGGCGTTTTGCAGTCCTTGCTTCTTTTGTACGTGATTCTGATAAGTTCGGTATGAGTATCCGGCAAATCTTATGCAATGGGGAGACGGATAACCTGTCTACGTTTTAACTGTTTTGTTAGCCCTGAAAAGGGCTGATTGGTAGTCCTGAAAAGGGCTTCCTTCTACTTCTCCTTACTCAGTCCGTTGCGCTTCCTCGCGAGATAGCAACGCACCCGTGCGCGATCTCGACGCAACGTGCTTCGCGTCTTATACTTCCCGTCTCTCCAACGCCTAATGGACCGAGATCTACCAGGTGGCGGAGAAGCGAGACGTAGTTCGTTCAGACGGTCACGAAGGTCTCGTGTACCGTCTGAAGGATCAGACGCGGGCACGTCGTCGTTAAGCCGCAACTTCGGCGTGCGGATCGCTAAACCGCGGAAGGACTCAGGCAAAGTGTCTAACTCCCGTCCGGCTGGCCGTGGAGGCAGTGGCTGTCGCTTTCCCGGCGTTTCGCAGGCTGGCGGCCGCTGTCTGGTGTGACCAGCACAGATCGCGTCACTGACGAATGCACGGTAGCTTCTCCGGCGTTGGTACAGTCGCCGGCGGTGGAAGAGCTCAGGCTTCTCGATACAACGCACTGGCGGGCTGTCGCTCAACACGACCGCTCGCCTTAGCGGGCGATGTACTTGAATGACCGGCCCCTTCGTCAGTAACTGCGGACTTGGCGGATCCGTGGGAGTAGTCGAAGGGGAAGACCTTGAAGGCGACGGTGGTTTTTTAATACATCGCACCGGCGGACTGTCGCTCAACACGACTGCTCGCCTTAACGGACGTTGTACTTGAATGACCGGCCTCTTCAAAGTGCTACCGCTTGGAATTACTCCGACGGATGCCACGCGGCGCACTGTTCCTCTCTCAGAGTCTAGCTTCGGATTTCTCCGAGCTAGATTTTTATCCAACTTCCCTATATTGAAGTGGTTCGAGAGACTCAAAAGAAGTTTCCAAGCGAGCTGGAGTTCCAAGCTTAGCTGGTGATTCTTCTCGAGTGAGAACGAGTTGGCACTTTGCACAGAGAGTCTCCTACTTAACTCCTGGCGGCGACCTGTCACTTGTGGGGAGCGACCTTAGAGGTGGTGGCCACCTAGCGGCAGAAGAGGGAAGCAGGAGGAATGAGAAGGATTGTAGAAAGAAAAAGAGTTGTTTATGGAGAAACAAATAAGTTCTTTTTATTGAACACTTTTGTCCCTATCCAACCAACACTTTACAACTCGAAGGTATCGAGTTGCGAGATCTCTGGAAGTCCGAGAGATATGTGCAATCTCCGGGGATCCGGGAGATGAACACGTCGCTGGGTCTTGGTGACTCTGGGTGACCGAGAGTGCCGCACTTCTCCGGAGGTCCGGGAGATGTGCTCAGCGCAAGAGCTCACGAGCGAATGCGCGCAGCGGCCCGGGGCGCCGGCTTATATAGCGTGGCGTGGCCGGCGCGCGACGGCGGCAGCGGCGGCGGTAGTGGGGGCCGCCGCTTGAGTTGCGGCTGAGACGCGGCGCCGATCACAGCGAGGCTGAGAAATGGCGCCGATCCGCTAAGCTCGGCGTGACCTACAGTGCGCGTCTGTCATACGCGACTTTGTCGTATATCAATTCTGCTTGAAATTCAGAAATATATATTCTTCTTGAATCTTTGGCTTCAGCATATTTGTGGGCTGTAGCACCTGGATGTATATCTAACTCCTTCATTATATTCAGGAGAGCTTTCTTCCCACCGTTGAAAGTTGACACAGCCATGTTTGCACCAGCCTTCAAAGTCGTAAGACCACACCAGAGCTTTTTTGGTATATATTTCCACAATATGTGGTTAAAAGATTCATTGGCGTTTTGTGAATATGTACCAACACATCTTGCTAGCAAGTCTGGGGTGCTCAAGGCTTCATAAATGCTTTTTATACTGTCCATGACAGCTGGTGGAAGTGAACTACAACGATTGTGCTGAAAAGTGTTGTGAGTGCCTCCAAATTTAGCTCTTTGCCATGCGCACCATGAATTTGCTCCAGGTGGACAAAGTTGATGCTGAGGATTTTCATCACTGGATCTTTTATGATACCATGTAGCCCATATTGCATTATGCATATCTGCAACAGTCTTGCTCTCTCTGATGGCCTTGGTGTAATATGAGGAAAGCTGATCAATGGCTTTGGCTGTGAGACGTCCTTTTCCACCAATGGATTTTTTATCTGTAAGTAAAGTTGATCCAAGCTCTTTTTTCTTATTGCGTAGACGCTTTCCCATTCTTTTACCTACATGATTAATATCTTCTTTTTTATCTATTGTATAATTTTCTCCATAAGGTTTCTTTAGACATATTTTACTGTAGACTTTTGCATCTCCATCCCCAATATAATTTTTATACTTGACACTATGTTTGGCTTCTGATCTTTCAAATAATTCCATTATTCCATTAACTTCCATGGCACCAGAACTATCTTTATGATTGACATCACATTCTAATTTATGATTTTCAAACCATTCAATATACTCTGCTGAATCCTTGTCTTTTTTTTCCCAGGTACTACATTGTTTGCAGAATTTATTCTTGACAACTATATCAACTACCTTTCCTGATCTATTTCCAATAAGGAGTGCAGCACCTTGCAGTGAAGAAAATCCAGGTGTGCGCCAAGTACCATCTCCTGACACAGTTAACTCATGACTTTTACTGAGCTGAATTTCTTCGGTGGCAGCTTGGTGCATAGATTTTTCAGCAACACGTTCAGAGGCATTTTGCATGGTGTTGACAATCGAATCATATGTCTTCTGTTCCATTGCTTTGGATAAGTCTAATAATCCACAGAGGGTCTCAATTCCAGCTAATCCCCAGCCTAAGTTTCTCATTGCAAAAACAATTCTTCTGTTTATTTCATACACATTTTTTTTAGGTCCTATTTTCTTTGATGATGTAATTGAAGGAGAACTGTCACACGAGTTGCACTCAATATTCACCATGAATCCAAGCCCACCAACTGAAGACTCAACAATATTTATTTGTCCACCACATTTACACTGTAAATTTTCTTGCAGAAATGGTAAAAATATAGAAAAATCTATTAGACGATATTGTGCAGGTCCAGCTTCAAAATCACACGTTTGAGTCTGCAATTTTGATGTGGAAGCAGTCTTTTCATAGATTGCAGATTCTGCTGCAGATCTTTTCCTTGCACTGAGCAATTTTGGTGTAAGATCAGGTTCTGTGTACTGATTTCCTTTGAAAACTACGTTTCTTACTCGCCCAATAGAACTTTTTCTTTGTGGATTGCTTCTCAATCTTATTCTTTCAGATTCCATTATAAAATAAACTAATCTAATTCTAAACTAACTATAAAATAATCTGAATAATTGAAATTAAAAACACTAATTGAATCTTTAAAACACCCTTATCTAATCAAAAACTAAAAGAATTAATAATTATTATACACTAATGTAATATTTTACTAATCTAATGCTATATTCTAAAGCTAATTAAATACAAAAATCTAAGAACTGCAATGATACTAAACACTATTATTAAATTTAATCTACTCACTAAAAGTTATTAAAAAATAATTATTAAGATTTAAACTAACCTCTAAGCAATAAACTAAATACTGTAATGATATAAATAATGTAATTTTCTTATTTTAAAAATGTACTAAACTAATTTATAATAATGCTAAAAACTACAATACGCTAAAACTAATTACTGTGAAACTATCAATAATATTAAATACTTGAATACTGGAGAAGAAAAGAGTAGAGAAAGCTATCGATTTGGAGACGATACTGTTAAAAAACGATTTTGTAATCGAACATCGTTTGAATTAGCGGACTTCCGAATCGAATTCGCTAAATAGAGCGAATTTCTTAAATTTGACAAAAATCCCTATGGCCGTAAAATAGCTGTATCTAGGTGAATCTTTCGATTTATAAACTTTGGTAAACGGCGTTCAAAGCTAGAAACATTCCTACAAGAAAAGTGAAAAAAAAAATTTTCGATTTTTTAAACTTTTAAGCTCCTTATAGGCCCTTAAGCTCACTCCGAGCAGCTTATTTACCTATCTGTAGTTGCTCTTATTTTTGTTATCTGGTACAAACAACATAATAAATCGTGTTATCTACTACCATAATTATTGTATACAACATTTATTCATATTTATTCCACATTTTTTTTTCTGGATGATTTGTCGTGTGGATGAAATGTCATAGGATGAATTGTCGTCGGGCTGATATGTCCCGGATGAATTGTCGGGTTGATTTGTCCTCAGGATGAATAGTCGGTAACCCCTTTATTGACTCGTTCTGCCTCACTCTGCTCTCGCTACGTTGGAGAGTACACACTTGCACACTCGATTACAATTTGCCTTAAGAATTACTGTAACACTTTAGTCGCGACAAGTTTCGATGCGATTAAGAGAACGATCTGCTACGATCCGTCTCGTACAAAATTCGGTACTGTAAGAAGCGTTGATTTTTATTTTGCGCCGGGTTATATACCCGATTTAAACTGCATTTATCGGCAGGTGTTTCACCACAGGTAGGCCTACGTGCTCTAGCGAGTTACCTCCTAGAGCTGGGGTTGCGACACTACTCTTTGATTGTGGGTCGTTCACCCAATTATTGCATAAAATTCTTTAAGCCTAATCTCGCGCTACCGGGGCCTACGTGAGTTCGCGATGGTTGACATTTATACCGGTGTTTGTCTAAAACTATGTGTACATAGAGATTGCAGCTGGCGTGATCTAATGCTCGTGTACATCTTCCAAATATGAGTTATATTGGCTCATCAATTGTTATCAGCCGTGTCACCGATTCCTAGGTGACAAGCGGCCGCGCGTTGGCTATGGTGTCGTGTGCATTTATAAGTTACGTAAATCCTATGCCTAGTATACCGTTATCTTAGCTGGTCTGTGTAACTCATGTCTATGGCATAGTGCTCGCGTGTCTTCCGATCATGAGACGCGTGAGTGATAAGACGTATTCTATCAATACGTAGTTGCATGCGCAAGTGTGCGATCGCAAAAGGTCGAATTTTCGAATACATCGCGTCGCTTGTTGTGTAAAGTTACGTTAGGATAATGTAACATTACCCTCCCTCAGCACATTTTGTGGCAACGCACTTCAGAGCGCTCGCACATATATTTTTTGATGAGCTGCGATTGTTTAATGATTAACGTTTTGTTTTGTTGCTTGGGAGATCTAGAGAGATTTCGTTAGAGCCTCAGTTACATTGCGACAGTCACAGAGAGATCTCAATAAATTCAATAAGCGCTGTTCAATATATTGAGTTTTCATTATTCATTACTATAAATTGGTGAACCGGACTAAAAATTCATTATCTTTAGTAACTTGCGAGTACTAAGAGCAATATCTTCGGCTGCCACATTTTCGCTTTCAACTTTTTACAATGGTTTTGGAACGCAACGAGCAGCAACGCCTTGCAGACATATTCCCTGCAGTTATCCATCTTTCTCTCCGACATCATTCTCTTATATTCTCTCACACCAGCTCTGTATCGCTCACTTTTCTCATCTATTCCATACTCCTCATTTTCACCTCCTTTCCTTTCTCTTTGCCATTCGCTCCTTAACTTTCTCAGTTCCTTCTGTCTTTCTAACTCGTTCGTCCCCCATGCAATCTTTCTTTTCCCATTCTTCCTTTTCCTCAGACACTCATCGCACGCTCTTTTCATCCATTCATCCACTTTCTCGACTTTTCCTTCTACATTCATTCCCAAAAATTCCGCATAACTCAGTCTATCGGCCAGCTCCCGCAGAGAGCACCCCGCAGAGCCTTTGCTTTGCAAAAGACCCACCGACGCCCCTCCCCTAAGACAGCCGTGACAACCCGCAACACCGATATACTTATGTATATCGGATTGTGGTCGGACAGTCCTCTATCATCCCTCACCACCCATTTCACCTCCCAATCACCCAATCCCTTGCACACAGTCAAATCGATATCACTCTTCCCGTGACCCCCTCGGAAAGTAAAGATTTCCGAGGGTTCATTCAGCACATGCACTCCACTTTCAGTCACCCATTCCTCCAATCTTTTCGCCCTTGTCACATTATCCCTCGAGCGCCTGCTCGGTTTGCTATGCCACACATCCGAGCAGGCGTTCGCGTCCATTCCAATTAAAACCTTTCCATTCTCACTCAGACCCATATACTCGTTCATCTCAGTTATCAACAAAAAATGATATCATTCAATATCGATCAATGATATCATATAAGACCAACTGGATTTGGAAAACCAGTTATCTACATAACAGCTGCTGCTTTATGTCAAGGTTGTTATTTATTAATATCTCCCTTAAAATGTTTGATAAACAATCAAATTGAAGTGTTGAAAAGATGTAACGTATGTATACCGTAATTGTTTGTTTTGTGCTGTTCGATTCATTTATTGATATATTTTAATCAATGCCACATAGGTGTCATTTGTTAATTGGTCCGGTTATAAGACGAGGGATGATAGAAATGTAATTTGTTGTAGTAAGGGTATAATTGTACGTGGAATTAAAGTTATAATTATGACACCTGAGGCAATTGTTTATTCGGATGGCATTCAGATGACTCTGCCACAGCTTATTGAACGTAATTACATAAAGAGAATAGTTTTCGACGAGGCACATTGTATTGTGAAATGGGGTTTTACATTTCACTCTGCTTACATTCATGCAGCCATTCAATTGTCAAAGATGAGGAAAAATGTGCTACTCTCTTTTTATTCGGCAACCCTTTCTTCAGCTCAAATAAAGTCTATCCGAAATGTAAGTGGTGCATCTGATATTAGTTTAAATTTGTTCAGAGGTAAAGTATGTTTATTTTAGTGATAATATAATACATCAGTATTTGGTATTCTTACATGAAAAATAGTCAAATTGTTACTTTTTAATGTAAATGTTATATTATGTTTAATCTTAATTTCTGTTTCAGTACCTTTACGTCGCAATGATATTTTCATTGAAGTAATTCGTATGAAGGAAGTAAATAATAGACATGCGGAAGAACACGTTGTATGTTTGCCAGATATGGGTCATGTATCGATTGATCGTTTGCGAACAATAGTAACGATATTGGGGCGGCCTGAAAATATCAATGCGACGGTCATCATATACTGTTACACTTGCATTACAGTTCGAAGTTTATATCGACACCTGGAGAATAATGGATTTAGCGTATGTTCCTACACCGGTACCCGAACCAAGGATGAAAATAGAGCCTCGATGTCCAAGTGGATGAGTGGAATAAAAACAATAACGGTTGCAACCAGTGCTTTTGGACTGGGGGTCGATAATCCTGCCACTTCTTTGATAATTCATTATGATTTAACGGATTCAATTAGTTTGTATGCACAGATGATAGGGCGGTGCGGATGTGCAGGTCAATTATCTCGTGCAGTTCTTCTCTATAGTTTCAGCGATTATCAGAAATGAAAGTTGTTATTATCAAAATATATAGATCGTCGCCTTCATATGCAAAGAAAATCGTTCCGCACGACAGAATTTTGGGAATTCATTGTTTTGTTTGAAAATACAAGTATGTGTATTCATCAGTATATTGAAATATATTTTGCTGATGCCGGACATGTTTCTTTGCCGTGCCAAGACTTTTGTACAAATTGTACAAGCAATGCGCTTCAACCATACATCGTTATCGACGATGCGGTGTTCCATGTCCGTAATATATTATTTTATAGTGGGACTTTAAATATGAATTTGCTTATTCGCACACTTGTCGCCGAACAACATACCGCTAGTGTTAATGCATTTAATTTTGATTGTCCGTCTTATGGCTCTTACATGGGTCTATCAAAACCAATGGTCGCGCAAATAATTCTCGAATTAATTAGACTTAGATATTTGGAGTGTACAGTAGAAGATATTGAAAAAGAAGATTTTATGGACATGATGGTATTGCGTTGGGCTGGAAATGGAGTTAATCGCGATCAAGAGGTAAATTATTTTGAGTTACAACCATATGTTACCAATTTTATATATATTTCATTTCAGATATTGCATATCTATGCGAGAATAGATGCGAAGCGTCAGTCTTGGAAAGAATATATTCATTATATGGCTTATCACTTGTCGTGGTGTGAGTTGCGACGCTGGAGTATTTTTCACGAAGAATCCATTCATGAATACTATAACGCCAACCAACGTCCATAACGTCGCACTGTGTACCTTTTTGCGAATTTTTTTGACAAAATCGGATTCCCATCGATAGAAAATAGCTAAAAAAATTAGGGTGGTGGCATTTGAAAGAGAATCGCATGTACTTTTAAGGAAAATTTGTCCCGAATGGATTTCAAAGAGTCCACATCCTTAAAAAGCGTCCTAAACACGCGTTTTTTTCTTATTCTTCTTATTTTCGACAGCCGTTTTGAGGACAACAAATATTACAAAAGTCTTAATATTTGTTTTAAAAGAAGAAAAAAAAGACCTTTATTTTTTTTTAAACGTGTCTCTAGGTGTTCGGGATCAAAAGTTAGCTTAATTAATAATCTGTGGTAAAATTAACGGTAAAATCGATGGTTTGATTGAGCATCTGGGCTATAGTAATTTGTTTGTTAAAATCTAACATACACCATCGCAAAGTACTCTTTTCAACGAGTAATTGTTATTTCTTGTGCAGGGTGATGTATGTGCGGTCCAACATATTTCAGCACAATTAAGATCGCAAATAGAATTTATGAGATTAATCTTAATCAATGGCGTTGCACAGATCGAAATGAACGAGGCACGGGATATGGCACGAAGACCAATAGTAAATGCCACGCAAACGCTACGGGAGGAAATGGAGCGTTGGACTATTACGCAGGGAATGGTTGAGAAACAAAAGGCGTATGAAGCAGTAGTAATAATATTTTCTAATTTGTTTGCGGATTTATGGCATCGGTGTAGCGCATCCATTTCTTTGTACTGTCGGCAAACGCATAAAACAAATTTTTCGTTAATTGACAAATTATTTATTATAAAATTACTAGGGGGGCTTCGCCCCCTGCTCGCTCCGCTCACCATTCCCCTTTTTTCGAAATAAAAGTAGAAATTTAGTTATTGAAATAAATTTTATTTTATAAATAATAGGTATTAAAAAAATTATTCGTCACTTGTTGCTTGGAGGAAAAACCAAGGTCTACCATTTGTTAAATCCACACTACCGTGCATATTTGCCAGGAAGATATATACAATTCAATATTCTTAATAAAACCATGACATGTGATAATTTTATATTTGATTGGAGTGAATATTGAATAAAAATATAATATTGAATAAATTTGAATAATTTTGATATGGAGGTAAAATAAGAATAAGTTGTTGTCACCCATTTGTTTAATTCACAAAACATCTTGCACATTTGCTGGAGGCAAGAAAATACAAGATCACCTATTTGTTTAACTCACAGAAACTGTGCATTTGCTTGGAGGTAAAAAATACAAGGTCACCCTTTTCTTTAACCCACGACACCTTGCACATTTTCTTAAAGGCAAAAATACAAGGTATCCCGTTTGTTTAACCCACAACACCTTGCACATCTTCTTAGAGCCGAAAATACAAGGTTTCCCATTTGTTTAACCCACAACACCTTGCACATTTTCTAAGAGGCATAAATACAAGGTTTCCCATTTGTTTAACGCACAACACCTTGCACATGTTCTTAGAGGCATAAATACAAGGTTTCCCATTTGTTTAACCCACAACACCTTGCACATGTTCTTAGAGGCAAAAATACAAGGTTTCCCATTTGTTTAACCCACAACACCTTGCACATGTTCTTAGAGGCAAAAATACAAAGTTTCCCATTTGTTTAACGCACAACACCTTGCACATTTGCGTGGAGGCAAGAAAATACAAGATCACCCTTTTCTTTAACCCACGACACCTTGCACATGTTCTTAGAAGCAAAAATACAAGGTATCCCATTTGTTTAACCCACAACACCTTGCACATTTTCTTAGAGGCATAAATACAAGGTTTCCCATTTGTTTACCCCAAACCTTGCACATGTTTCTTAGAAGCAAATACAAGGTTTCCCATTTGTTTAACCACAACACCTTGCACATGTTCTTAGAGCAAAATACAAGGTTTCCCATTTGTTTAACCACAACACCTTGCACATGTTCTTAGAGGCAAAAATACAAGGTTTTTCCCATTTTTTTACCCACACACCTTGCACATTGGCTTGGAGGCAAGAAAATACAAGGTCACCCATTTGATTAACCCATATACAAGGTCTCCCATTTTTTAACCCACAACACCTTGCACATTTTATGGAGGAAAAATACAATTATTCAATCCACAATACCTAGTACCTTTGCACAGTGAATAAATATAATTATTGAATAAATTTCGAACGATCTTGATCAGCAAACTATAAGAAGTGTTTTTTTGGGTATCCGCACTAATAATCACTTTACCGATTGGCCTGGAGGAAAAAGTACAAGGTCTCCCATTTGTTTAACCCATAACACCTTGCATATTTCTGAACAGGCGGCAGCAGCGGCGATATGTTTTTATAATATAGAGAGATTCGCTACAATAGATTTGGAGTACGAGCATTATCCCATAGCATATTTAGCTTTACGTTCTCGGCAACGTTTTAGTAAGCGACGCTCTGATACGATCGTAAATCTGATTACCAATGTGAGATTATCTAATTTTAGCGATTTGTTATCAGAAACAGAGCTAGCATTTTGCGATAAATTTTCTATGGAACGTTTCAATGCACGTGGTTTGCATAATTAAAAAAATATTAACGGAATTATTTATTAAATAATTTAAACTTTAAATATTGTTGCTTATGATTTCGCAAAACAGCCACCATTGTAGTAAAGATTAATCTATTTTGATTTAGCACATATGCTATACATATATCACGATTGCTATAGTATGGATTTCTTGTTATATTAATAATTATGGTTTCTGTGGAATAAAAGATTTTATTTGCATTTATTACATTCATAGAATATTACCTTTCAATTCTTCATTGACATATTAATAAGGATATGTATTCGGCTCATCGGAACCTGTTGTACGTTATGAGTATAGAATTATAGTGTTCATTTAATGTTGTATTTAAAGTCGTATGTCGTATTGATGCCGAATTTTTTTTTGTGGTGTGGCCGAAAAGGCCTGACAGTTCGCTGTTGAGGCTCATTCAGTTCTATTAATCTTTTTAAGACTCTTCATTCGGATTTGACCGATAAACATATAAGATCAAGCATTAATACAAAATGAGACTTGTATGAGCTCGCGTAGCGCGACGTCGGGTGGCCTGTAATAGCTACTGAAAGAGAGTTCGACAGAATCCTTTGGCCTAAGATTGTAGCGTATCGGTGTTGACTGCGTTGCCGTGTCACTTAATGGAAGCGCACACTGAAGCTGATGGAATTCTAACAACCTTCCTCTTTTTCACCGAAAGACTTGAGCATTCGCATGTTGCTTGGTTAGTGGGATAGTAAAATACAATGAAAAGAACCAGTACGCGTTGGAGTTGCGCAACGTCGCGCCGATCGAACGCGAGCTCGGCTAACATTCTGCCTGACCTAATACCCGAGCGTCGACCAGTTTATAGGTCAAATGTGAGTACAAAATAGAAATTTGTATGTGCTACAGTAGTGCGACGTCGCGCGTAATATCAAACCGATTGTAAAAAAAGTTCGTATTCGATCCTGCTTGACCTGAACCCTCGTTTTTACGCGTTGCTGAGTCAGAAGTTGTTGATAGGATATATTCTACGCGTGGAAGATATGTGACTTCAATCTGACGTAACATCTTCGCATCCGTAACTTACTAGGTCTAATATGCGTAGTAACAAAGATAAAGATCGTATACGTTTAATACTTGCAACGTTGTGCGCGCTTCACTGTACCGACCGAATCAGATTTTGATTAATATTTTATTCTGACTTAAAAACGGAGTTTCCGCTACATAATAAGTCAAGCGTAAGTATTTATAACATCATGAAAAAAAAGGTATGAAATAAAAGGAAAAAATAACAATAAAGAAATGTAATCTTATTATTGATGATGATTGTATATATTCTAAAACAAATTTTATCAAAAACCCGTGTA
This sequence comes from Trichogramma dendrolimi, assembly GCA_034770305.1. Classification (NCBI taxonomy): domain Eukaryota; kingdom Metazoa; phylum Arthropoda; class Insecta; order Hymenoptera; family Trichogrammatidae; genus Trichogramma; species Trichogramma dendrolimi. Next base: position 877,125 of record JAPMIB010000034.1, on the reverse strand, counting down.
CATAAGTAAGTGTATGTAAGTAAATATGGCAATGTTTAACTTAATAATTTTGCGTCATCAATAATTTCGCTTTAAGCTATTTTTTGGATTTCGTTGCCTTTTTGCCTTTCTTTGTTGTAGTAACTGGCTTCTTTGCTGTCCTGCTTTCTTACCCCGACATTTCCATCGGCCTCGAAGGACCCGCTTCGTTACCGGTATCTGTAGCGGCCTTCTTGACAGGTTTTTTAAATGTTTTTTCTTTCGATGATGCAGCTGCTGTAGGTGTTAGGTCTAGTGCTTTGTTCAGAGGACCCGGGCAATTTTTGTCTTCCTTTTTCCATTGCGAAATAGTTTCTTGGGAAGTGCCATAGTGGTGCCAAATTCAAATTATTGTCAATTATTATACCACATTTTTTCATTTGTTCAACGGTAATGTGGCAACTCTCGGTTTGGCATTTTGTCCTTTCCCATACCGCTCCGCAATCCGTTCTTATGGTTTCCGGGTCCCATTTGGAGACGAAATCCCACTGCATCGTCAAAGTTTCCGACGATAAGGTAACTTTTCCGTTTACCGTCGGTGCAAAGTAACGGAAACGGAATTGGACGGAATATACCCCTCATGACCCTTTTGGTACTCCAACCAATACTATTGGCCACCAACACGTTTTTTTAAATTTAACTTTAATAATCGAACCGATTGGAATGGCCTTTAAAGTTTCGAACGTCTTGGTCGGTGAAGGATTCTGCAGTAGTGGTCTGTTCACCGTTAAATCACTTGCTTCGTTCCCATTCTCATCTGTTTCAAAGTGATATATGTCAGAATCTACACGGCTTGATTCGATGCAATTATCGTCTTCGTATGGATTGCCCTTTTTAACCCGTACAGATTCCGTATCGATATCTTCGCAGTTGGAAGGTTGACGATACAGTTTTCACCGTTTCGGTTTCATCGTATCTTTAATCGCAGAAACTTCAACTGGTCTTGCATCGGCGCTGGAGCCGGTCGGGTCCAGGACATCCATACGATTCGTGTCGCCGTTATCGTTACGGTTCAATTGAAGTCCCAACTGCCGCCGTGTTGTCCAACGAATCAATTTTGGTGGAACACCTCTGCCGGAAAAAACAAAGAAATATTTATAATTCGTTTGCATGAATACTATTTTTAATATATTTAATTAATAAACTCTTACGTTGCAGGGTCCGACGGTACAGAGCGGGGCGTTGTTTTGGATATATCACTGGGTACTTCAACAGCGGCACCAGAACCTCTTGGTGTCACCTTTTTCGCGGTCGACGCGGTGGAATGGCTCACAGCGGTAAATTCTGCAGGTACAGGTGCAGTGTTCAACGACTCTTCGCCAAAAGTAACAGTCGGCACAGTTACGTTCTTTCGAGCTCGTTTAGGCGAATAAGTTTGTTTTTCTTGAAATGCTTCCGTATAGGTAAGTTTGGAACATTTTAATTCATCCTCGTCTCTCCATGGCATAAACAATAGCAATAAAGTATAGTAGTAGCATTCCGGTTTATTAGCAGGATTATACTTCCAATGATTAATAAGATATGAGGTTTTTCTCTTTTTATAATATTTTGTTGTTTTTATTTCATTGTCCTTAATAATGATAAGAGTATAATATTCTGATTTTCGTTCAGGTTCATCAGATAATACGTTATACCATTTTGCAAAATCATAAGGACATAGAGATTTTAATTCTTAAAGACAAAGAGATTTTAATTCTTTCGGACGATTGGGATAATAAGTATCGATGAAACTATCGTAAAATTTTGAATCTGCTTGAAGCTTTTCAACTTTTTCAATTGCCTTCATTCGCCAACTTTCTTTTCGCTCTCATTTGAAATTGAAAAGAGATATCGAAAATCTGATAAGCCCATCAGATTCTTTGGAAAAAATCCTATCAATATGAGCTATTTAGATTTTCCAACGGTACACTATTTCCTACAGAAACGGGAATGAATATATTAGTCGCATGAAAAGTGTCCTCACCCAAAAAATGTAATCACGCTAGTGTTGTAACCGGGAATGACTCGAATATGAGCTGGCTAACTCGAGCAAAAATAAATATCCTAATTACATAAATAAATGCTCGTCGAGTTCTGGTATCGACGAGCTGTGTTCGTCCAGTGGTCGATCCTGTGTGTCGTGGCTCGACGAGTTCCTTGCTCGCCGAGTAGCTAAAATTGTTAATGCGAGAGGTCGTTGTGTAGCAAATAAATAATGACTCGAGTGGTTGAAGTTGAAAATAAAATAATATAAAGGTTTATTCACCAAAAGTTAAATTCAATAATTTACACGAAGTGTGGGACTCGAGTGGTTGAAGTTGAAAATAAAATAATATAAAGGTTTATTCACCAAAAGTTAAATTCAATAATTTACACGAAGTGTGGGGATCGCTCGCTCGCAGTTTACAATGTATATAGTGTGTGTGTGTTCGCTTACTCGTTGATGTCTCGTCGGTTGCAGCGAGGACTCGTGCACAAGTCTTAGTGCGGGAGGACAATTCGGGGTCGTCTACGGGACGAGTATCTGTTTGCCAGGGGAGGGCCTTCGAGTAAAGGGTCGTCAAATCTCGATCGTAGTCGCAAGGCACTCACTGGATATCGCTCGTCAAAATCACACACTATCGCAGGTCAAAGCAAGACGGAAGGTCGTTGCGACTGTTCGCTAGGGTGGTCCACTTTTTCAAAAATTTTTTGTATCTCGGGGGATCCATCGGAATCTGAAAGTTTGAGGTTTAAAATGAAGTTTCCTTTAAACGAGAACTCAAATAAATGATTTTAGATGGTGTCGATGGATTTTTGAAGTTTAAAAACGTGCTCCTAAAAAGGAGCAAAATCGGGCAACCATTCGATTTATTTCAAACTTTGCTCAGAGTGTAAAAATGATCTTAACGATACATTTTCTTACGTATTTTTGTCTGCGGAATCGAATGCCGTAGTTAGTTTTGACCTAGGAGCACAATTTCATTGAAAAAAATACACTTTTTCGATCGTTCTTTTTCGCAAATTTCGCAAAGTTCATTTTCGAGCGAGCGGCAAATGAACAGAAAAAATCTAGAAAATTTGTTGACACCACCAAAATATAGGATTTTTTATGGTGAATCCAACGGTATATATTAGTATACACTTTAAAATTATCTTAATGCCGCAAAAGCACGATTTTATCCCAAAAATCGATATTAAAAAATGGAAAAATGGAAAAATATATTCGTTTCTTCAAGAAAATAGCTGAGTATAATCACTCATGAAAATAATTGAATACAACTAAATGATAGGTTTTTTTCTCACCTTTCAAACGCCGTTTTCAGAGTTAAAAAATTCGCAAAATTCGCCAAGATACAGCTGTTTTTGTACGATGCACTTTTTTGGGTTAAAATTCAATAATTCTGAGCTGGCTCTATTCATTAAAAAACCAGCAAAGCAGATTTTTAAGCTAAAAAAGTGCATCGTACAAAAACAGCTGTATCTCGGCGAATTTTGCGAATTTTTTAACTCTGAAAACGGCGTTTCACAATTCTTTGTTTTGATCATTTTTAAATCTGGTAATTTCAAAATTTCAATTATCAGTTACTTAGCTATGATGTTAATGAAATCAAATAATTTCTTTCAAGTATTCATGCAATCTTACAAATTTATATTTTAAACTGCTAGCTCACTAAAATATTGTTAATAAAATAATTCAAAACCGTGGTAATACTTTTTTCAAAAGATTAAATAGAGGCAAGTATGACAGTCCAATCCTTATAATTTCACTCTTTCTTTGAAATTCTTTTTATCATTTATCAAACTCTCAATTTCAAATCGTCAATGATCAATTCCTTAGCTATGATAGTAATGAAATCTAATACATTCCGACAAGTATTCAAGCAAACTAAATTTTTTTTCCCTTAAACTATAACCATAATATGAAATTTGTGATGAAATAATTTAATAATTAATTATATGATTGTTAACATTAATTTAATAATTGATCACGTAGCTATGATATTATTGAATGTGGTATGTAAAAAAACCGTACTTATGACTCTACTTGCCCGGCCGTCTCGATCAAATTCAAGACGATCGCCATCGTCATATAATAATTATCAACGCATAAAAAATATAGTTTTCAAAGTTTTCGTCGTATTATTAGAAGCCTTTAATTTAATAGGCCTAAAGTGCATTTACTCATCCAATTTTTACAAATACATGCAAAAAATTTACTCAATTAAAGACAATATATTAAGTCAACACTCTGTATTCTTTTTCTGTTTTCCTCGGAACCATTCTTCCATCAATTCATAAAAAAGACTAAATGTCATTAATGTAAAGAATGTAATTGAAAGATAAGATAATGTTATTATAGCTCATTGAATTAAACATTAAATTAACTATTCAAAACATTTTTGTAAAATATATATTTTTTGCTTTTGGTTCATGCAATTGTGATGCTCGCATCGTATTTGATCGAGACGGTCGGGCAAGTAGAGTTATAAGTACGGTTTTTTTACATACCACATTTGATAATATCATAGCTACGTAATTGATTATTGAATTAATGTTAACTATCATATAATTAATTATTAAATTATTTCATCACAAATTTCATATTATGGTTACGGTTTAAGGGAAAAATGATTTAGTTTGCTTGAATACTTGTCGGAATGTATTGCATTTCATTACTATCATAGCTAAGTAATTGATCATTGACAATTTAAAATTGAAAGTTTTATAAATGAGAAAAAGAATTTCAAAGAAAGAGTAAAATTATAAGGATTGGACTGTCATACTTGCCGCTTACACTTGCTGCTACATAATCTTTTGATGAAAGAATTTCCATGATTTTTGATTATTTTATCAGAAATCTAAAATTTTAATCAATAATGATTAAGTGTTAGTATGAATTCAAAAAACCACTCTACTTAAGCTTATGAAATTTCAGACTCTTACGACGAAAACATTTCATTTTTCAACAAAAAGTACAATTTCTTCTCGTAAACATAAAAAATGAGATTTTCCATTTTCAAATTTTATATTCGTAATTTCAAGTCTATTTTAATGAATCAAGTATAAATCAAAAACCTCGACTTTGTTTGAAAAAGTCGTTGCTAGGACTGTATTCATATCTGGTGCACCGAATCGGCTACCCGGGTTAACAAAATAGCGAAAACATCTCGACTTCCTGGGAGAAAGTCGTCACCAGGTATATATTCATACCTGGTGCACCGTTTAGGCCACCCGGGTTGACAAAGTGGCGAAAACATCTCGACTTGCTAGGAGAAAGTCGTCGCCGGGTATATTGCAGCAGTGCGAAGTGATTTTCACGCATAAAAAAGTACTCGCGACGCTCGACAACCAGGAGAGCGCAGAGAGAGAGCAGCGAGACGCGAGCTTTCCCTACTCACTTACCGCGTCTGATGCGTGCGCATCAAAAGTCTTACTCGCCGCATCCCACTCCGCGAGAAAGTCGAGAGAAGGAGACGAGCGGTAAGAGCGACCCCCGCTTGTGACCGCCGGGCGCGACTATATAAGGCGCGTCACACGGACCAATGACCCACAAAAAATTATATTCTATATATTCTTATCCAGTCTTATTATATAAATTAATAATCACTCTACGAGTACTTATTACTTAAAATAATTATTACGACATTTAGTCACATTTCGGTTATACAAGTGAAATTACTTAGTGCCGTATTTTCAAACTCGGCTATTGCGACTCTACGATTGATACTTGTCCTTGTGTCATCGACAATCGTAATAGCTGATTGCTGATTATTACTTCATCGTGAAGTAATAATCAGTTCTAGCAGTTTTTGCACGTGCGGGAATTGTGCTGCCGAGAGATACTTTTTAGTGCTTCGAGGTGTGCCAGTGAAACTTTCCGATCGCACGAAACCGTGAAGTGCTTTTCAGGGGGAACTGACCGTGTCACCTGTATCACGGACTTCCGTCTCCATGTAAGTCATCCCTAGGGAGCTCCTTACTACTCAATCTGCTGCATAACGCCGTATCAGGTTTCACTTCCTTAAGTCGAATACCGTTGGCGCAGTTGCAGAGATGAACAAAAGTGCAAGAGAGCTGAATCAGAATTCACTACGTACAGCTGAATACCGCTAGCCCTCTTGCAAAATAGAACGCGTTAATCGAAATCTAGGTTCCACATCGACCGCGCTGGATGCCAAGATTAGATAGATGGTTCTAAATTCACTCACTATCCTATTCGATCGAACAGTGTGTTATTCCTTTCCATAAACCGACACAGGAATTCGTATCAGAGCGCGTACCAACCCAGCACATCTGCAGATCCGTGTGCCACGGCGCCGACTCAGGTAAAATAAGTACATGCTATTTCTTCATTCATCACATTCATTTCGCCACACAGTTTGCGACGCCTGATCAAGCCTCTTACGAAAATAATCGGCGAGCGAACACGAGGGTCACCGTCCAGCTCAAGATAACCGATTAATCGAATTTGTATTTTTCAACAATAGTAATATACGCGATTTGCCCGTTCAATAAACATTTTATGTGATTCCATACATGTACTGATTCACAATTATTTACTTGATATTCACATTTATTCACATTAATTTATATCGATCTATTTTTACTCATAATTATTTAAACCAAAGGTAGTTTCACCCGTCCTCAAGCGACTTATCCACCGTGCTCAATTCATTGCATCACTCTCTCGCGTTCATTATTGAGGCACGTGCAGAGAGCATACGCGTACGAGTACTCCTCGGCGTATTACAGAATTAATTCTTACACGCGCATTGTAAGCGCAGCTTAGAAACTCGCACCGTTCGCGTAAGAAACGCCTCAATAAACTGGCATTCCTGTGGTAGGGACAGGTTACGAAAAACGCAGCTAATAAATTAACCTTCATTTATAAAAAATAGAGAACAAAAAAATAAGTGAATATCAGTAGTCGCGAAAGAATTCGAGTAGAAGCAATCGCGAACGACAGAAATCGCAGCAATTTCACACAAAACACAGTGAGTGACGACACGCAAGTCACTTTCGAAGATCATACTATCATCATCATTATCGCCAAGCATTTTGTGTCATTTCAACGTAGACAAAAATTAAATCACCAACACAGTACATTAGAAACACATACACACATATACACATAACAACATGTTCACTACACCGCCTACGAAAAGTACGAAAGACACAGAGGAGAAAGAAACAGATAAAAACACTGTACAAGATACAGCAGGCGCGACCGGTACAACACAAAAAAACGTTATAATGACGCGCTCAAAATAGAAATTGTTTAAACAAAACGAGCAAGATAAAAACATGTTCCAATTTTCTACAGGTCAAGTACACGACCCGTTACTTGACGTAAGCGGAGAATCATCGACAATAAGCCCAAGTCAACTATTCGTTATGCGAAGCGAATTTGATCGACGTTTCGACAGATTAGCGCAAAGATTCGATGAAAAGAACCGCGAAACGAGACAATTACTTCAACAAGACACATCTCAACTCGAACAAAGCGTAAATCAACGGCTTGACGCGATATTAGTTTAACTCAGAAACATGGCAAGTCAAAACACACAGCACACAGCGAGTGTACAGCTCAACACAACACAGCAAAGTCAAGCAACAGAACACAACACATCAACACAAAGTCACACTAATGCACACGCAACACAACGACAAACCTTTTTACAACCTGCAAAAATAGCAATTCCGACGTTTGCAGCCGCTCCGTATGAAAAACCAATGAGATTTTTACGAGACTCTATGGACTACTTTAATGCAGTCGGATTGACCAAATTACATTTCAAACACGTCGTGAAACAAGCATTAAAAGGACTAGCCGCAGACTGGTGGGAACACACTTCAGAGTCAATTTATACATTCGCGCAGTTCAAAAATAAATTCAAATAGGACAGGTACTGGAGCAGAATCATACAAGCGCGTAAACGCGAAGCATTAGAACTAGGACATTATGCAGCAGAGAAAAATATGAGCCGAAGCGAATACGTCATTCACATTCACAATCAAGTAAAATGTAGGACGACGTACCTGCAGAAATCGACTTAATTGACAAATTCTCACGTCATTTCGACGACGCTACACAAAACGTGATCGTTACTGAAAGACTTCGCGGAATTGACGAATTAATTGAATTTCTCGACAGACTCGACAACATGGGCAAATTAAATTCCAAGCGCGATACAGTAAAACTTAAGCGCGAACTTATTGGCAACGCGACTATAAAACACAAAACCACAATAACACACCAACACACAAACACAGCTCGTTATAGCAATAATAATCCTAATTATAGCTATAACAAGCAACGCAACACGCATGCACCATACAACCAACAAAACCCTTCACGTCCGACAAACATTCATCAAGTCAACATACACGACACAGAAGAGATGGAAAATAACTACACAACGAACGATGTAGAGAATTCGTTGGGAAACTGAGGGGGGCTGTGAATCCTAATTCGGATAAAAAACATGGCTTCACAGCCGTTTTTCATTATATAACATCTATCGTAATATCCGAGACGACTTATTGGCGGAAAACGAGGACAAGGGGACAAGAGAAAATAAATGCCCTTGTATTTCAGTTTTGTTGGGTGACGTAGTAAAAGTAATCTTCGTCGATACAGGCGCACGCGTCTCATGCTTACAAGATTATGTTACCGGATTTCGTGGCGAGAAAGCAGTACGAGTAAAATTTCAAATATTGCTTCCCGTGACGATACAAAATGTTACCGAAAAGATAAGTTTCTTAGTCGTTCCGGGCCTCGTGAAACAATGCATACTTGGCATCGACGGACTCGACTCGCTTCGCACAGTCCTCGACGTGTACAATCGTACGCTCACCGCGAATAACGGGTCGAATCGCGCAATGATTAACTATGATCTCACCAATCGCGTAGAGCCTCCGAATAATGAGATCGCAGCCGTCTGTTATCGCACGCTCATTAAGCCGTTACGGTACACAGATCGGGCGACGAAAGACATCGTGACGATGTCACTGGCAACGAATTTGCCCCGATGCAGTACGAATGCCGCGTGTATGAGTGTGTGAGAACTGCGACCGACCGACCGTGCAGGGTGAAGGAAGAGCCAAGCGCTTCTAACCTCCGCACGCCGCGGCAGCGTAGGCACGTGCTCGTTACCGACCGAACGAACGGCTCGGCGACCAGCTGCAACTACGGCGGTGTAGAAGAAGCCACGTGAAGCGACGACGACCATTATTACACACGTTGCCGCACGAAGGAGTAGTTCGAGGCTAGAACGAGCGAGTGAAAACACACGTTACCGCGACTGCGAAAGCAACGAAAGTCCGAGGCAAAGAGCGAGAAAGTTCGTCGTACGAGGAAACGAGTGAAGGCTGTAGTGAGAGAGAGAGAGTGAGGTTACGCTCGTGGAGTAGAGCGTGTGGAGATTGTCCGAGGCGAGATTCGCAGAGCAGTGACGAGTCGCGCCAGCGAAGCAACGAGGTTACGTCTGCCGAGCTCGATGACAACAGCAGCAAGAGTCGCGTGCCACGTAGTGCTGTGCCCGTGGAAAATACGAGCCACGTCGTTGCGAGTGTCGAAGTGGCATCGCGACTATGGGTGAGACGGTGCAACACATAGATTGCTCTGCATGAACAAGCAGTGCGAACGTATGACGAGAAGGTCAGGCCGACCATCGAGAAGCAGCGCCGATCCATCACTTCCATAAGGACTCGGACATAACCGCGTTCAGCAGCAGACACCCGGCAGGCATGGCGTCGCAGAGCAACGCCAACGACATCGTAAGCAAATAGCCTAAATTTCCTCGTAGTTAATTTTGGTCGGTCATGTATGCGACGTGTATGTAGGAGTGTGTGTAGTATTGTATGTCGCTGTATGCGTACGGAAAATATCGCGAAGTAAAGTAGAGTCGAGTATTGTGTGTTTCGTCGTCGCGTAGTGAAAGTCGTCCGAGGCGAGCAAGTCGCTATTACGTCGCGCGCGTACCGACGTCCAAGGGCAGCCATTTTTGTACATTGCCGTGCCCGTTCGCACGAAGCCGCGGAGCCGTCGTAGGCCGAGCGGTACGAAGTCACTTCCGCGTAGTAGCTAAGAGAGCGTCACGAAAACGGGATTCAAACAGAGCACGTGTTGTGACTCTGTGATTCCCCTTGGACTTTCGCGAGCGAACTCACGTGGCATTAGGGTTCGTGTACAGTGAAACGAAGACGCGCGAGTGCAAGTGCGCGGCACGATATCGGGATTCGAGCCGAGAGCGTATTGTGACTCGACAGTATTCCCTTGGACTTCATTGCGCGTGTACCCTTACGGTAATTTAACGTCCTTAAAACAATTATTGACACTTTTCTTGTAATTTAACTGCAATTGAGTAGTAATTTAAGAATAATCAAGAATTAATAGAGTAATCATTAACTTTGACTTTTGAATAATAAAATAAGTGACTTTGATTTAACCTAACTCCCTCTTGTGGTCATTTCGCGAACCTTTTCCGAATTTTCAGCAAAGAATTGCCGACGCTTGAGGCGCACTTGGTGGAAGGCTCGTCCCCCTTTTGAAGTAAGACGACCAGATAGGCTAACAGAAGCCTCAGCAATAAAATAATAGGACTGCAGGGCGAGCACAGGCTAAGGCCCAAACCCTCGCACGTCTCAACATTTTCGAGACTTTATGTTATATCCGAGATAGTGGATCGGCGCCATCGCAATCGAAGTACGTTTCGACGAGATTTGCGCGAAAGTAGAAGCAACCCAACTCGATAGAGAAACACAAAAAAATTGATAGCATTATGTTTGAAACACCGACATTGTTTTCGAAAAGAACCCAGACGTTTTCAATCATTCGAGTTTACAATCAAAATGAGAGACACTGAACCTTTTTTCATAAAATCATACCCTGTGCCGGCAAAATATCGTGATAAAGTCTCTGACGAAATCGATAAGATGTTAGCATACGGAGTCATAGAGAGATCTGACACCGCGTTCATTAATCTGCTAGTGGTGGTAGCTAAAAAGGACGGGAGCGTGCGAGTGTGTCTGGATGCACGACAGGTGAACGAGCGCATGGTAGCAGACCATGATGGTCCTGAGGAAGTAGATCAGGTACTTCGACAATGCGACCAGATTGGTATCACTTCGAGTCTTGACCTCAGAGCTTTATTTTGGCAAATACCCTTCGATCAGAATTCGCGTAAATTTACCGGATTTCTTCACCAAGGTCGGACATACAGTATACGGTCGTCCCTTTCGTGCTTAAAATTTCAGTGCTGCATTGAACCGAGCCGCGGAAACAGTTCTTTCAGGAGTCCGTGCAAAAGTAATTGATTTTGTTGACGATTGGCTAATTGTTTCTTCAAACGTCGAACAACACATCCGCGATCTTCGCGAATTATTGACGCGAATTAACCGCGAAAATGTCACTGTTAACTTCGATAAATTCAAACTTATGCGAAAATCGATTCGTTTCATTGGTTTTATTTTAACACCTGAGGGAATACGCATCGACAGTGCGAAAACAGAAGCAATTCAGAAATTTCCACCTCCTCGGAACGTGACACAAGTCAAAGGGTTCTTAGGACTTGTAAATTTCAATGCACGTTTTACCGACCGCCTGGCACAAGCCAGTGCACCTTTACTCGAGTTGAGTGAAGCAAAAACGCCAAGCAATCAAAGACTTATTTGCAAAGAACTTTTCTTACATCATCCAGTTCATAATAAACCATATGTCTTATTCACCGACGCGAGTAACGTAGCAATCGGCGCCGCACTCTGCCAGGAGATAGAACCCGGAGACCTAACAATCATTTACTTAGCCAGCCGTACGTTAAAAGCAGCAGAAATGAATTATTTCACCATTGATCTTGAACTTCTCGCGATAGTATGGGCACTTCATAAATTTCGTTCGTAATTGATCAGAAATCAAGTCGATATTCGCACCGACCATCAAGCCTTGACTTATTTACAAACATGTAAATTCGTGAGCAGCCGTTAAGTGCAATGGAGTTTAGCTATACAAGACTACGATTTCGCAATTAAGTACATCCCTGGAAAAAAGAATATACTCGCTGATCAATTATCGCGACCTCCCGGCCTCGAGAACGCGAACAGTCACTCAGCCGAGATTTATCAGTTACTGACTCGCAAGCCTTCAGCTGAGATTCTACACGAATTAAAATCGTTGCAAAGGAGACAATCTAAAGATCAACATCTGCAACGACTCATAAAAAGCACTCACATACAGCTTTGAAAAAGAGCGACGACTTATTTTACTGGCAAACGGAATGGAGATAAAATCTATTTACCGTACGTTTTGTTAAAATCATTAGCCCGCAAAACTCACGAGTTACTTGGCCACATAGGAGCTCGAAAAGTCACGAAGTACATTGCCGAAGTTTTTTACAGCCCGAAGTTATTACGCTCAGTCACGCGCACTTTGAAAAGCTGCGACTCATGTTAACGCATCAAAAGTTGCACTCATCCACTTACGGTCGTACACAACCTATCACACCTACACTACCTAACGAACTCATCTCCATTGATTTCATCGGATCATTGCCTCCGGCAGTTAACCAATACAAGCATATGCTCGTGTTGGTTGATGCATTTTCCCAATTTATACAAATTTATCCCTTAGTGAACGCCACATCCTATTCAGCGTTCAACTGCATCATAAAAAATTACATACCGCAATACGGGCCGATAACATCCATACAAAGTGACCACGGCAGTCAATTTACCTCGCATGCATCGAAAAACGCGATGTCTCGAGCCGGTATTCGGATATTTTATAGCTCAATTCGCCATCCGATGTCAAACATTGTGGAACGGTACAACAAGGAAGTTGGCAGATTTCTGCGAACACTTGCAAACCATGATCACAAGTGTTGGTCACGATGGTGCGATATGATAGCTGAAACAATGAATTATACCGTGAGCGAAACTACCGGGTTTACACCACTGGACCTGGACACCTACTTGATATTCACATTTATTCACATTAATTTATATCGATCTATTTTTACTCATAATTATTTAAACCACAGGTAGTTTCACCCGTCCTCAAGCGACTTATCCACCGTGCTCAATTCATTGCATCACTCTCTCGCGTTCATTATTGAGGCACGTGCAGAGAGCATACGCGTACGAGTACTCCTCGGCGTATTACAGAATCAATTCTTATACGCGCATTGTAAGCGTGGCTTAGAAACCCGCACCGCTCGCATAAGAAACGCCTCAATATATCCATACCTGGTGCACCGTTTAGGCCACCCGCGTTGACAAAGTAGCGAAAACATTATAAGTAGACTGGGCATATAATCGTTAATGGCGTATTCTTCTTCAGTTCTGGGCAAATCGTAAAATCTATTTTTCTTCTTTGTTTCTTCGATTGGCGATAGAAGTCTTAATTGAGCGTAACACTAAGTTTCACTAATGGGCCGAGGAAACCCAAATTTGGAATTCTTTTTGATTCCTGCAGCAGTTTTTCTTGATCGCATAATAATTATTATGCTTATGTTGTTGATAATCCATCACTTGTCGATACAGCTCTGGAGACGTTTTTCTATTAGGAAACGTGGTATGTACATATTTCAAAATAAATTCCGATACTTCTTGATTTGTGGAAGTTCCATAAATAGGACCATCTTTGATTCAAAAAAGACAGTGGTAATGCGGCATACCTTTTCCTTGATTCACACGTATAGTAGTAATGCAAACCTCACCGATTGAATTAGCAGGGGAAAGAATGCCAACGTTGCTTTAAAGGTAGGATAAATATAGATTGAAGCAGAGACAGGATCAATTGTTATAGTTCACTAATTGATCGTTTATCATGTTCCCAACCATTAACAGTTCGAATAAATTCACGTAAGCCAACCCACATCCATTCACCTGGGCTAAAAGTAATGAACCATGTTACAGGTCCATATTCAAACATCATGCAATTGATGTCGTTTCGTACTCTATACTCCAATACGCTTGAGTACCTCTTAATCTTACAAAAATACTCATTATATTAGAGCTATATTCGGTATTATTGATGTTTGCAAGTAATTCACCAGCTGTACATTTATATTTAGGATTTGTGATATTTAATTTGTGATATTAAATTCCTCCATTTAATTGTCTCATTGTGTTGTTGTATAACTGAAAAATAAAAATGGTTTGTTCGTTCTAAATCTTGAATGTATAGAAGTTAATCTAGCCTTAATATAATCAAAATCTCGCAATTTTACATTTCTAAACTCGTATTGTCCATCAACCCATGTTGGGTACAAGTCAGGAAAACATAATAAATCTAAATTATTGGAACGATAGTTTATAAGTCGAGCAAAAACTTTCAACATTTGATAAAGTTTATTATCTTTTTCATTGATTTTATTGCCATATAACAGGTAAAATGTATATTCTTCGTAGTGTGAATCTGTTTCAACTTTTTGAGTTAGTAAAGCCCCCTTTTTTTTGCTATTATTAACATCTGGATTTGCTGAATTCTCGGGTTCATTCTCTTCTGATTCAATGTTAGTATTATTATTTGGAATTTCATATTGCATATTGCATAAGTATTCATATTTCATATTGCAAATTCTCTTTATTAAGCTGTTTCAATAATTACTGTGCTTGTAATGGTAAGATTATTTTTTTGTAATGCCGATTATGGCGTTTTAACCAATCAAGCGCCAAAAAATTTTTATCAATCAAGAATGAAAAAAAAAAAAAATAAATATTTAATAATTAAATATTAAATATTTAATATAATTAAAAATTACATTTTTGAAAACAACCGTCACATGTGCCATTAACGTTATCGTCGAAGATTGAATGTGAACGAAAAAGTACTTTTTATAATATGGTAGGACATACGTACGAGATAAAATAAAAAAAAAATTTTACAAATTTACGTAACAAGTAACCACAGAAAAACAATAAATTATAACGACGATCCTAAGTAAGAGACAATGACAATTATCTGTGGTATTTCGAAACAAAACATTTTTGGAAAGTAATTTTTGAACATGTGAATAACCACGCTATTGCTCGTTACGTAACGAGCGAAGTTTGAAGTGAAATGTATTCAATGATACGAAATCATAAAAATACAGATATGTTATTACTGGCCGTGGTATTATATAAGACAAGAACACGAATTTATTTAGGTAATAACAAAATAGTCAAGATTATTTTTAGTGTAATTATCTTGGATATCATATTATTGAAATTTAGAAACATCATTTCTTCTCGTTACGTAACGAGCGAAGTCTGAGCGTTTCCAGTGCTTTCATAGCGCTACTGCGAGGAGAGCATTTTATAATTGAATTCGACTTTTGTTCGGACAAAATTTTTTTTCGCGATTCCAAAGGTCGATTATACATAGAGTTCAATTGCCTTAATGGGCCGTAGTTACGAGCATGTCGTATTACAAATGGCTTAGTATTTTCTGATTCTTGGGATGTTGTTGAACTTATTGTTGAAATGGTTGATTTCTGACTTGTGGATCCGTTGCCAGAGTCAGGGTACAGATGTTCGTTGGTTCGCCATTGTAATGTAGATTTTGACACGGGTGATGGAAGCCGCAATCGCGAACGTTTTTTTTCTGGTTCTTGAAAAGTTGAAGAACTTACTGTTGAAATTGCTGATTTATTACTTGTGGATCCGTTGCCAGAGTCAGGGTACAGATGTTTGTTGGTTCGCCACGTTAATGTAGATTTTGAAATGGGTGACGGAAGTCTCAAACGAAAACGTTTGGGTTCTGGTTCGCCGGCAGCTTTATTGTTGGATGCACGACGTTTAACACCCAATCGGTCGAATATCGGCGAATTTGTGAAGTTGTCGGATGGACGGTTTCCCCTATCGTTAACAATACTAGTGTCAATTGTGTGCACGTGTGCTGAATTTGAGGCTTCAAGAGTCCGTTCGTCATACTTGTTCTTATTGGGCGATAATTCTGTTTCTACCCGATCTCTGGTCTCGTTGGTAATTCCACATTCTAGTAAAATTGATTCCATCAATTTTTCAGTTGGTTTCGTTCTCGGCCTTGCATCATCAATCGCCAGTGCACACAGTTGAGACTCGTATTGCCTACAGCAGTCTAGTGCCAATTGTTTGGCAATGGCCGTCGGATCCATTAACAGGCTTTTTATTGTTGCGTGTAAGCTCTGAGCAATATACATATATATTTGGAAGAAGTGATTTGAGTCAGTTGCTCAGCGATGATGTTTGGATGGGCACAATTCCATACGCGGCTTGCCAATTCGTTCAACATGTGCGACGGCTGGTACCTCCTTAAATACGCCAGTAGAGCCGTGTTGCATTTAGCAGTTGATGTCACGGAACCGATGGGCATGTACAATTTTTCTGAAACATTATGAAGAAACATTATTAAAAAAACGAATATAAATTGAGCACGATATAATTGCAGGTGCACTTACGGCGTCTCTCCATTGTCAATGGGTCGTAAGAAATGTTGCCGAATTTCTGTACTTCCACAGAAACAATTTCAACGAAGATATGAAAATTTAATTTCGTCCATACACGTATCTTCAAGTTATCTCCATCGCAGCTCTTCAGGGTAGGTGTGACCAACCGCATCTCGGACAAGGAAAGTTGCTTCGATGGTATTTTGAAGTTGGTAACGTCTTCGACCCATTGGTAGATGTTTGCCGTAAGTTTTTGTTTGCCGCTTTGCACGAATTTGTGAAGTTTTGAGGCGATGGAACGCGCCATTGTCCAATCGTCGTAAAACAAAGGAGGCATGAACAGTTTCGCTATGGTGCGGAATTCAACATGTGATTTATCTGCAAGATCATTAACATTTAAATGTTAAATTTCAATGCTATCGAAAGAAAAGAATCGGGTACCACTAAAAATAATATCGTTTCGTTTCGAATCGGCACCGATCAAGTTTATCGCGTTAAAAGTAACTGTTGCACTCGGTTGATGCATAAAGCAATATTGTCTTAAATCATATGATGAGTCAATTTGGCATGACCTTTAACATATACGTTCGATGGGTTATTAGGTCACAACGCAAAACTGCACAATGATTACGATATGACTTATGATGAGTCAATATGGCATGACCTATAACATATAGGTTCGATGGGTTATTAGGTCAAATCGCAAAACTACACAACGATTACGATATGACTTAGAAGCGCGTTATCGATGGGCTCGTTAAAAACCGATCGGCACATTCAAAATTTGATGTGGCGTGGCTCGAAGGGGGGGCGGTTGCGTTCGTAACAACTAATTCGACTACGCGCATTAATATGCAACATGTTATGTAATTCAAAATTTCCATTATAATCGCGTTTTGTTATAAATCGGAAGGTTATGTATATAATTTTCGACAAACGAAGGATGTATGTAACGCGGCATATGTATTAGCGTTCCGTAGCACATAATAAAAAAGCTAATTTCGATCGCGATAAATGCAGTATTATAATTCAAATTTCACTTACCTCGAATAATTTTAAATTGGTTTATTATTGGGCCATTCCGTTGTTCAAGAAGGTCGTGCCATTTTCAAAACATGTCCACCCTAACGTTATCACAGCTCCAAAGAAGGAAAGTGCGGATATCGCGAAAGATACACAATAAACTCTATGTCTTCCTCCTCTGCGATACGCCAATACGACGGATGTGTATGCAAAAAATTCGCAGATGCAACCATTTTACGGCGTCGTTTGCGTTTATCTTCGGCATGTTGAACGGAGAGCAATCGTGGAGACAATGCGGCTACCGGCGGCATTCGCGATGACAATGCGGCGACTCCGCAGCGATAGCGGGTCTACGGCGAAGGAGTGCCGTGTGCGCAGCACCGCTGAAAAGGAACGAGTACAGTGGATTAGAAAACTATGTCATTTCCGCCGGGTATGGGTTGGTATGCGGCTTTTCGTTGTATGTATATCATGATACAATTTACGTGGGAGCGACAAGAACGGACATAGATGCGCGTAGACAATGTGAGTCAAGAGACAACAGGTGGGATGTACAGTGTGGTACACCTGTTAATTTCTGGAATGAACGTTGAAGAAGGTGCTATAGTGGGGGTAGCAATCGTATACATGTACCTGAGTTGGCAGTGAAGCTTATTATCATCTATCGGGTATCATCATTGTGTCGTTTCAATAATGAACGCGTGATCCTCTATTTAGTGTTATGGCGAAATTTTTGGAGCAATGCAGGTTTCGTAAATTGCAAAAGTTGTTGCTGTCTGAAAATTATTTACCCGGGGATATACGCTACCTCGTGTTTTCCAACGAACGCAGTTTAACGTGGCGCGAATTTCATATCTCAACATACGCCGATTTTGTGCAGCATACGAGCGAGGAACAAGTACGCCATTATTACGAGATAGTCTTAAACCGCACGTGTATTTACTTTGATCTGGACGGACCGCCATTGTCGCAATTACAGAATACAAATTTCGGCGCTATACTAGCTCATGCTGTTAAACTTTTTTTAAATTCTGTTGGAATTATTTATGAAGAAGTGAAATACTGCGTTTTAGACTCATCGGACAATCGTAAATTTTCTCAACATATCATTGTGCGGATATTCCGCAATAACGCCGAGTTGCTGTGGACCTCAGACGGAACGCAAAATCCCCTCACCAAATTTATGAGGGATTTTCGCAAATTCATCGAGAGACCCGATTCACCAGCTGCTGAAGCATACAAGGCGACGGTTGTGCCGTCCCATCCTCAGTCGCTTGCCGAAGAACTTCGTGAATCTGATTCGACGCTCATTGCTACTTCGCAAGGTAATTATAGCATTCATATATGCACTTGTTTAGGTAATTTTAAGTTGAAAATTACGTCGTTTCTTTAATTGAAAATTCTCATTTAACGGGTCGTTGGCTAGTAGTTACAGAACTTCACTTTTGACGTCGATGGGTTGGAAATGATTGGTGGGGCAATCGGTACCATTTTATCGTCCAATCATTCTTGATTGATTAAAATTTATTAAAAATAAATTAAATATTAAATATTTATATAAATAAATATAATATTTAATATTTAATATTTAAATTTAATTTTAATATTTATTAATGATAAGGGCAGATAATGAACACTAGAACAACAATTTTCACTTGCTTAAATATATTTATTAACATTTAATTTGTATGTATTAAATACACCTGATGCCCACTGGCACGCTTCACACACGCAAGTCAGTATTCACCTCATTGAGCGGTGAGCTTGTTAAGAGAGTCATCTGTTGGTGAAACTCATAATCATACATTGGAATTTCAACACTCCCTCGCATGTATGATTAGTAGAATAATCAAAATTGAAGTAAGATTATAATATAAGAATATAAAAATATATAATAGATATGATTTAGTATTGTAACGAAGCAGGGCATTTTTAATACCCATATTAAAATACAATATTGATGTTTAATTTTGCCAAGTGGCTTAGTCATGACATCTGCTATCATTTCTTCAGTTGGCATATATGATAGTTCGAACAATTTTTTTCAAAGCGTCCCTGATGAAGTTATAGCGTAGGTCAATATGCTCGATCTCGCATGAAACATATATGTGAGCTAATTGCTGTGCGCTTTAATTATCATTGAATATTTTTAGTTTTGGAACTAGTCCAAGTTCTGATAAATTTTTAAAAATATAATTCTTTACAAGCTTCAGATAATGCCATATATTCTGCTTCTGCAGAAGATAAAGCTACGGTTTTTTGTTTCTGTGTCTCTTCCAAGTATTATGAATTATTTAGCTTAAAAAGATAACCTGTGAATGATTTCCGGTCAAGAGCATTTGAACCCCAGTCTGCATCTACAAATCCCGTTATATTAAAATCGCCTTTACTATATACCAAACATAAATCAATCGTATTTTTTAGATATTTTACTATTCTCTTCGCGGCATTCCAATGCTCTTTACCATAGCTTGTATTAAACTGAGAAAGAAATACTACACTGTGCATGATGTCCGGACGAGTTGCTACAGCTAGATACATTAAACTTCCTATTAACTCTTGGTATGGTAGTTTTAGATTTAGTTTCAATTGATATTTTCTTAAGGTATACAATAAACTTTTGTCCGATGGAGTTGTACATAGTTTTGAATTAATTAGATTAAATTTTTCTATTATTTTATTTATATGTTTTCTTTGTGAAATGAGAATAGAATCATTCATTCGCGTAATCTCTATACCTACACAATATTTAGCTTCTCCTATATCTTTGATATCAATTTCTGATTTTAGTCCTAGTTTTATTCATTCAATCTTTTTTCACTATTATAGGCAATGCATATCATCTACGTATAATGATAAAGATCGTATAGCTTTTATTAATATCGTAGTACAGGCAAGGTTCGGACTTGGACGAATTTAAATTTAATGTTTTTAGTATTTTATCAATTTTTATGTTCCATACTCTGCTGGCTTGCTTTAAACCATATAGCGATTTTCTTAACAAACAAACTTGATTACTTGATTTTTGTATATCTTTTAGCATTTCTTTGGCTTTTGCATGGATACTATAATATTTATCATTTTCTAATATATTCTAGGAATAATTTAAAGGTTTTTGGAATTTTCATATAAACCTTTCATTTAGTTCACCATGCAAGAAAGCACTAGTTATGTCTAGTTGATACAACTTAAGATTAAATTGAGCTGCTAATGCAATTAATATTCGAAATGAATCTAATCTAGCTACTGGTGAAAAAGTTTGCAGATAATCAATTCCAAAATTTGTCCAAATCCCCTTGCCACTAACCTGGCTTTTCTAATAGTTATATGCCATTTACATCAGTTTTATTAGTAAGTACTAACTTTGAGTCTATAATATTACCTTGTTTTGGGCGATTTACAATTTCAAAGTATTATTTTTTAATATTTTGTCCTACTTCATCGCATATGGACTTCTTCCATTCTTCTTTATAGTTTCCATTAAAAGCTTCTGGAATCGACACTGGCGAAATTTGCTTGTTCTTCGAACATCTCTTCGGCATCTTCAAAGAAAGAATTAGAGTCAATTTCTTCTTTGGCTTGCTCACTATGATGCTCTATATCAATGGATTGGCTACGACATTCATGCAGGAGAATATCTCTTGATTCGTGATTACTTTCTTCTGATTGAATAGGTACGGAATTGTATCTTTTTCTAGGTCGCCCTCGTCGTCCTGTTTTTATTAATGTTGGTCTACCTCGTAATCGTTTTTCATTAATAACTACTTGATTTCATGTTGTGTAGTAAGTTCTTCACATTGAGCTTTTGAATTTTGATTTGATATTTCGATTTCTATCTCGCACTTATTATTATTTTCAATTGTTTTTAGAGTTTCATTTGAGTTTCCGTTATATGTAAAGTCATCGATAGCCTTATGTTTTCTTTCAAGACTATTAGTTTTTCATCGACAATTTTTATGTCTCGCGATATTAGCACTTTTTTCATGCTTGGTATCCAAACTCTAAATGCTTTATTAGTTTCTGAGTATCCAACAAATCTTCCTTCATCAGATTTTGGTGCAAGTTTAGGTTTTTGTGCTTTATTTAAAACAAATACTTTAGCACCAAAAGATATAAGATGTTTCAGCGATGGTGGTTTTCCAAACCATTTTTCATAAGGAATATCGCCATTTAAGCCCATAGTTGGACACCTGTTTCTTATGTAATTCGCTGTCATTAACGCTTCTCCCCAAAATGATAGCGATAAGCCGGATTCAGTTAACATACACCTGACCGCCTCAATTAGGGTTCTATTCTTTCTTTCAGCAAGCCCATTTTGCTCTGGCGTTCTTGGAGCTGACAATCTTCTTTGTATTCCTGAAGTGTTTAGATAGTTTTCCCTTTTCTCATTGCAGTATTCACCACCATTGTCTGATTGTAGATATTTAATTTTTCGATCAAAGTGGTTTTCTGACATGCTCTTGAAATGAAGGAAGTGCTTAAAAACTTCATCTTTGCTCTTCATTAAATATACTGTACAGTAACGAGAAAAATTGTCCATAAATGTTACAAGTATTTTGCTCCTCCAATTGTTGATACGTTAAATGGTCCACATACGTCGGAATGTATTATCTGTAGTGGCTCTTCACATCGTGTACTGGTATGATTGAAAGGAGTCTTTGTCTGTTTGCCAAGCACACGTATCACAATCTGAAACTGATTCTTTTTTACTAAATGTTATATTAGCTGTCTGCAACATAAGTTTTCTTAGACTTTTTTCATTTAAATGTGCCATTCTGCTATGCCATAATTTCAAGTTGGAATTTTCTACATTATCTTTTACATGTTGTGCGAATTCTTTTTCAATTTCATTTTTTCTTAAGTAGTATAGATTTCCTATTCTATCCGCTATTAATTTAACTTCATTATTTTCATTATTCTTTACAATAGCAATATTTTTTCTAAAGATTACTGTATTATCATTGTCTACTATTTTTGATACTGATAATAGATTAGCTCGCAAATCTGGTGCATATAATGCATTTTCTAACTTCACATTTTTACTTGTATTATTGGTGTTTATATTTAATCTCACAGTTCCTTTTCCTTTTATATCTGTCATACTTGTGCTTGCCAAATTCAAATTTTCTTTAATTTCTGATAATTGCACAAAATTGTTGCTATCGTTACACAAGTGAGAGGTGCTTCCACTATCCAAGATCCATTTTTTATTCATTCCATTGGCATTTTCAATATGGTCTGAATCACCAACAAAAGCAAAGAAAGCGTCATCTTCTATATCATCTTCTACCATATTGGCATTATTATTATTTACTGGATATTTTGATCTGCAATGAGGTGCTATGTGACCTTTTTTGTTGCATCTGTAACAAATTGCACTTGCAAATTTGTTATAATTTTTCATTTTATTATTTTTCAACTTAGAATTTTCTCCCAAATTCATTTTTCTCTTTGATGTAACTTTGATTGTGTGTAGATGCTATCATTGCACTTGTTTCTGGATTTGTATTTCTTGCATTATATTCTTCTAGAATTTTTACTTTTAGTGCTTCAGCTGAGGGAAGTTCATCTCTTGTCTCAATAGCACACCTGAAGTTCTCAAACGAAGCTGGCAAACTGTACAGCAATATAGAAAATAAGTCTTCATTGATTTCTATATTTAAATCAGCCAATTTATCTTTGATCTCAAAAAATTTGTTTAAATGAGTTGTAACATCATCACCTTCACTCATTTTCTTTAATGTAAGTTGTTTAAGTAAAGTAGCTTTTCTTTGCGAATATATTTTCCAGCTTTAACCAAACTTCTCGAGATGTATTGCATGATTTTAATTGAGACAGTTGCCCTGGGCTTACACACAAAATTATGTCGGCTTTGGCCTTCAAATCTATTTTTTTCCACTCTGCGATTGCATTCACATTAGCAGCAGTATTTTCAGGCTTTACTTCCGAACCATTTACGTACTGCCATACATCATTTTTTACAAGCACTGCTTCCATTTGCATTCGCCAAGATTCATAGTTGTCTTTTTCAAGCAACTGTATTCTGGTCAGGCTATTCATTGTTCTCGAATTTTCTAGTGTTCTCGTGTCGACGTTTCAACTTGCACGCTTATCATACGTAACCTTAAATTAGTCCTGGTTAGATTTAACTGTTATTTTTAATTGTTATTGTGATACTTCAACACGTTAGGTACTGGGCCCATAACCTATTAATGATAAGGGCAGATAATGAACACTAGAACAACAATTTTCACTTGCTTAAATATATTTATTAACATTTAATTTGTATGTATTAAATACACCTGATGCCCACTGGCACGCTTCACACACGCAAGTCAGTATTCACCTCATTGAGCGGTGAGCTTGTTAAGAGAGTCATCTGTTAGTGAAACTCATAATCATACATTGGAATTTCAACAATTTATATTTTATTATTTTTTTTATTTTATTTGGTTTTTTTTTTATGTTATTATTGGAATTCTGGTATTTGTGCCATATTTGATGTCTCTACTTTCGCATTATAGTCTTCTTCTTCTAAATAAAATAAGTGAGTGTTTTAAAATCAATCTTTATAAGAGTTCAGAGTATTATTACTATAAAGCAAACTTATATACCTTGAATAAATAAATCTATTTCATCAATGAAATCCAAGTTAGGTATATCTATTTCACCAATGAAATCCAAGTTAGATATATATCTATATTTTCCATATCTAAATCTTCAAAATGATGTGAAATTCAATTGTATTTTAAGGAAAGTGATATTACTGCTACTACTGCTGTTAGTGTTTGTAAACAAAAAATTAGCTTCTCTACAAAAGCAGGAAAGACTAGCTTCTCTACAACTGTTCTCTACAAGAGCAGTTGAGCTGCGCCAGCAGAAGTAGCAGTAACAATTAATAATGATGACTGCACATATGAAAATACAAGTGATAAAAAATGTCATTATTAAATTTAAAGGGAGTCATATATACAAATTTATTCCCCTGTGATATTCCTGTTTTTCTGGTATAAATGCACATTTCAAAAAACTATACATGTGACATTTTTTATCACTTAATGTTCGATTTCAAATAAAGAACGAAATTCATATCGTTATACATTTTGTTTTGCCTAGCAACCAGAGACTCGAGAGAAGGAAGAAATAATAAATTCTCTTTCTCCAGGTTACTACGCGAGAGTAAAGAGCAAATTGATTATTTTTCTCTCTCGTTTTTTAATCTTAATTGATTAATTGTAGAACTTAATCATCAATTTGATTAAGATTAAGCTCTCAAATGAGCGATAATTATATTTATATAAAGAAAAATGTGAGTTTTCCCGGATTTGTTTTTCTCATTTAAAAAAAGTGTTTCAATTTTATTACTAATAAATTGTTTAAATTCCCTTCAAAAATCACGAGGTCGCTTAGCCAAACTAAGGAACTCGACGCTACATTTTTGGTGCCGTGACCAGGATACAACGTTCTGTCGAGTCATCGAGTCTCCGATTTGTCCGACTACGATTGACAATACCGTCTACGAGCATCTCTCATCGGCGTCCGTCTTCCCTTCTGGTGGTTCATTATTTTGCCTCAGCCGTCGGAAAAGGCTGGAGATTTAACAACAGCAACGAATTGAGTATTTTTATGTTTTACATTTTTTTGCGCAAGCATTCGGTAAGAAAGTTGCCGTAAAGTCATTTTAAAAAAAAAAATTCAAAATTTTTTGGATTGTCTGGAACATAGTTGCGGTTGTTTAATTGCGTTGCCATAGATTCATCTCTGATCGTAATTCATTATTGCTACGACACACAACTAAAAAATATTTGTAGCCTTTGTTAGTTGCTCGCAAAAATTTCACATCATGTCTGCGCGTGTAAAATATATAAATCAAAAGCGAGCTTCTTTAAAGGGACAAATCACTCAGCTCGAGCAAATCGTCGAAAATATACCTACGGAACCAGCTAAATTAACATCGTTAAAGGCGCGCATAGATCGCGTCAAAATTTTGTTTGAAGGTTATGAAGAGTTTCATGATGAGCTTGCATTACTCGATGATGCGGGTGATGAAAACATTGCAGATTTTGAAAATGTACAAGAGCGGTACTATAATCTCCTAGGTAAAAGCGTGAGCTTAAACTCTGAGACGTCGGGAAATTCTAATGCGCTAAATACATCGTCGATAGTCGCAGGTAACAATACGCATCGTTTAAAACTTCCCGTCGCGGATTTACCGAAATTCGATGGTGACATAGCG
Organism: Trichogramma dendrolimi; assembly: GCA_034770305.1. NCBI lineage: Eukaryota > Metazoa > Arthropoda > Insecta > Hymenoptera > Trichogrammatidae > Trichogramma > Trichogramma dendrolimi. Next base: position 851,478 of record JAPMIB010000034.1, on the reverse strand, counting down.
AAGTGGTTGTCGTTCAAAAACGCTTTTACGACTATGGTAGGTTCAAGTGATATTCCTGATTTGCAAAAATTTATGTACTTGCAAAATTGCTTAAGCGGTGATGCGTTGAGGAAAATATCTATTTATAACGTGAGCGAGGAGAATTTTAAATCAGCGTGGCAATTATTACTAGAGGCTTATGATCAAAAGAGGATATTAATGGTTAAACATTTGGATGCAATTTTGAATATCAACTACGTTCACGAATCTACTCATAAAAATCTAAGCAGTTTAATTGATGAAATGCGACAACACATTAATATGTTAGCAACGTTAGAAATTGTCCCTGACGAGCATTTATTGATTCGTATTCTAGAACGCGCGTTGCCGGCAAATATTCGTTCAAAATGGGAAGAAACGCTCGCGTTAGACAAAATACCGAATCTCAAACAGCTTTATACATTTATTTCCGAAACTGCATTTCGACTCTTCACTATGGAGCAAAGCGTAGAAGATCAACCGAAAACAGATAAAGGTTATAAGCGGTCGCTTCAAGAAAAATCGTTCAATAATAACAATAAAAAATCTCGCGTTGAGAATCACCCTCAAGTATTAGCGACTAACGTGACGAAAAATTGTTTAGCTTGCAACAAGGATAAACATCCTCTTTACCGATGCTCCGTTTTAGACATGCTAATTTACAACAAAGATGGGAAATCGTGGAAAAAGCAGGAGTATGCCGTAATTGTTTGGTTAAACACGAAAGCGAATGTAATTATTTTAGATGCAAAAAGTGCTCCGATTTTCATAATGCTTTGTTACATTCGGATTCTTCTCATTCGGATAATAAAAGCTTTCAAGGTCAACAACCGTTATGACTAGATCAGGAACAGGAAGAGCGCGAACTTGTTCCTCGAGTTTTTCAATCTGAATTAATGCTGACTGCGCTAGTAAAATTAAAAAATATCAGTGGAGAATTTATAACGGTCGAGCTCTCCTGGATACATGCGCTACGGCTAATTTTATAACAAAGGACATGATTGATAAGCTTTCGTTGAAGGCGCAAGTTTGTGCCCTTCCAGTCACGGGAATGAATAAATTAAAAACGTCGTCATTGGGCATTATCGAATGTACATTTTATTCGCTTCATAACGAGTATAATAAGAACTTAATATTTTTAGTGATGCCAGAGATTACCGATTGCGTTCCAAGTGAAATTTTTCCCCGTGAAAAAATAAATATACCAAAAAAATTAAATTGGCGGATCCCCGGTTTCATTTGCCTCAAGGTATTGATCTTTTAATCGGCTCAAGCACTACTTTAGCAATGATGTCTGTAGGTCAAATTAGCTTGAACGAGAAAGATTGCAGTTTAATTTTGCAAAAAACTCGGCTCGGGTGGGTTGCCGCTGGGGGTACGCACGATCCTAAAAAAGAGGCTTACTGTAATGTGTCAAGTTTAGAAAAATTAGTTGAACAATTTTGGGCTTTAGACAATAACTTATCTGAAAATGATACGTGTAATAATCATGATTGCGAGACACATTATACAAAACGTTTCACGGGAGGAGTCAGGTCGATATATAGTCAAGTTACCTTTTCGTAAATGTTACGATGCTGATTTAGGAGAATCTAGAGAAAGAGCATATCGGCGTTTTATGATTTTACAGAAAAAGTTAAATTCTGACCCCGTACTTAATCGCGGTTATTCAGAGGTTATGGACGAATATATACAAATGGGACACATGTCACTTGTCGATGACGAATCGTCAACAGGGTATTATTTACCTCATCACGCTGTCATCAAAAAGACTAGTTTGACAACAAAAATTAGGGTCGTATTTGACGCTTCGGCTAAGACGAGTCAAGGGATATCTTTGAATGACGCTCTTTTGACCGGTCCAACGTTACAATCAAAGCTTTTTGAACATTTAATTCGTTTTCGCACTTATAAATACGCGATCACAGCTGACATTGCCAAGATGTATCGACAAATTTGGGTGCATAAAGATGATCGAAAATTTCAACGAATTTTTTGGAAACAAGGGAATGAAATTAAAGTATACGAATTAAATACAGTAACTTTCGGAGTGTCGTCTGCTCCTTTCTTGGCGATCCGCACTTTGCATAAACTTGCACACGACGAAATGAGTCGATTTCCGATAGGAGCGGCTGCTTTGCTTAACGACTTTTATGTCGATGATTTTATTTCGGGCGCAAATACAATGGAAGAGCTTGTGAAGCTGCGCGATGAAACGATTGCAATTTTAAAGAGGGGTGGATTCGAAATAAGAAAATGGGCGTCTAACACTGCTATGGCTCTTGAAAGTTTGAGTAAGAAGGACGATGAGTTTATGATTGACGAGTCATCGGTACATAAAATTTTAGGCATATCATGGAATGCGAGCTGCGATGAATTTGTTTATTCTACCAAACCGATTGAAATAACAGGAAAAATAACAAAGCGTACGATTTTATCAAAAATTGCCCAAATTTACGATCCTTTCGGTTTTCTCGGTCCAATAATATTGACCTCAAAGGTAATAATGCAAGCTTGCTGGAAAGAAAAGATCGCGTGGGATGAATCGGTACCTTCGAGTTTACATAGCATGTGGTCGTCATTCGCAACTCAACTCAGTCTCATTAATAATTTTCGTGTGTCACGTAGGTTGTTAATTGACAATTACATAGAAGTACAGCTTCATGGATTCTGTGACGCTAGTAAAGCCGGTTACGGAGCATGCATATATGAGCAAATCCAGAATTTTTCTTCCATTTCACGGGCTCAAATCGACACCAAAAATTTTTTCGTGGTACGCGAGTAAGGGTCATGGGAAAACGTTCTTTGGGGACCTAGAAACATAAAAAAATGCGTGAACACGAAAAATTTTGATAGTGAATTTTTCTATATGCACTTTTGTGCACCGCATATGAAAAATCACGATTTAGCATGGTGAGAGTATAGAAACACTTGTGAGTATCGCAAAATAAGCGTAAAAAAAATTTCAAAAACCCCTTACCCAATGTATTTTTCGACGAGGAATCCAATGGTGACCTTAAATTTGACCTTGAACGTAACCTTGAAGCTCCAGCGATCCAAAAATCGGTTTTTCTAAGGAGAACCCCCATTTTTATGACAGATTTGAAAAGAGTGAAAAGTTTTACATTAAAATATTTCATTGATCCACCAATCGCGAAACTGCGAAAAAAAAGGGTAAGGGAGGTTTAAATGAAAAATTTAATAGAATTACACTCGGCAACCAAATGATCGCCACAAAAAATTTCATCGAAATTTGGTCGATTTTCAAATGCTTCTATCTTGGGCTATATTTATCGTATCGACACGGTTTTTTTTTAATTTCTTGGAAATTTTGTCCTCTTTGAATCCAGATATACTATGATTAGATTCGAGTCAATATCGAGTTACCAGTAGTATTTGAGCGCAACACTAAAAATTACTGAAAAAATTGACTGTTTGAACGTGTACCAGTACCACAGTAATTTTTTTATCGAAATAACATACACCATCACAAAGTACTCTTTTCAACAAGTATTTTAAAAAAAATAGAGCTCACTACGATTTTTTAACACCCTGTAGGTCGCTTTGAAGGTGCGATTTGTGTACGCAAAATGCCCAGAAAATCGTGTTGATTTCAGCTAAACGAGGGATTTTACGTACTTTAAATGGTACCTTCAAATCGACCTACAGGGAGTTAAAAAAATCGTAGAGAGCTCTATTTTTTTTAAAATACTTGTTGAAAAGAGTACTTTGAGATGGTGTATGTGAGATTTCGATAAAAAAATTACTGTGGTACTGGTACACGTTCAAACAGTGAATTTTTTTCAGTAATTATTAGTGTTGCGCTCAAATACTACTGGTAACTCGATATTGACTCGAATCTAATCATAGTATATCTGGATTCAAAGAGGACAAAATTTCCAAGAAATTAAAAAAAAACCGTGTCGATACGATAAATATAGCCCAAGATAGAAGCATTTGAAAATCGACCAAATTTCGATGAAATTTTTTGTGGCGATCATTTGGTTGCCGAGTGTAATTCTATTAAATTTTTCATTTAAACCTCCCTTACCCTTATTTTTTTCGCAGTTTCGCGATTGGTGGATCAATGAAATATTTTAATGTAAAACTTTTCACTCTTTTCAAATCTGTCATAAAAATGGGGGTTCTCCTTAGAAAAACCGATTTTTGGATCGCTGGAGCTTCAAGGTTACGTTCAAGGTCAAATTTAAGGTCACCATTGGATTCCTCGTCGAAAATACATTGGGTAAGGGTTTTTGAAATTTTTTTTACGCTTATTTTGCGATACTCACAAGTTTTCTATACTCTCACCATGCTAAATCGTGATTTTTCATATGCGGTGCACAAAAGTGCATATAGAAAAAATTCACTATCAAAATTTTCGTGTTCACGCATTTTTTTATGTTTCTAGGTCCCCAAAACGTTTCCCATGACCCTTACTCGCGTACCACGAAAAAATTTTTGGTGTCGATTTGAGCCCGTGAAATGGAAGAAAAATTCTGGATTTGCTCATATCTGCGTTCTCGAGATAAAAATAATAAAGTTTACGTTCAGCTTTTGTGTTCAAAGGGACGAGTTGCACCTTTGAAAGAACAAACCATTCCGAGAATGGAATTGTGCGGTGCGCTAAGTCTTGCGCGTCTTTACAAAGAGATATGTTCAATATTGTCTTTTAAACTCGATAAAATTTATTTTTGGACGGATTCTACGATCGTTTTACACTGGTTAAAAAAACATCCAAGTGTTTTAAAAACTTTTGAGGCAAATCGCGTCGCTGAAATTCAGAGTTTAGGTAAGGACATAGAATGGCATCACGTGCGCACAAAAATAATCCAGCAGATGCTTTGTCTCGGGGTCAATTACCGCGTGAATTTTTAAAAATCAATCGTGGCTTCATGGTCCGTCATGGCTGTCACAATCAGAATTTCTTTGGCCTCGATCAAGAATTATTGAACACGTGGAATTGCCTGGTATTAAAAAAATACATTGTTTAGTCGCTCTTCCGCAACGCGAAAGTTTCATAGACGAATTTTCATCTCGTTTCTCGTCATATCCGAAGCTTGTTCGTTCTGTACTTATATGGCAAAAATTTATCATATTTTTAAAATCGCGAGTAAATTGTAAACGAGGAAATCAGTCTGAAACATTCGATAAAAATAGACAAAGGTCGTTCAGCGTTAACGAATTTCGCGATGCAGAAGAAACTATTTTGCGACTCGTACAAAGAACTGCGTTTAGCGAGGAATTAATTATGCTACGGAGTAACAAACCTGTCAAAGGCGCGAAAATAGGAGCATTGAATCCTTTTCTCGATGATAATGGTTTAATTCGTGTCGGGGGGAGAATAAGACGGGCTAATAAGATTAGTTTCGATCAAAAACATCCTATATTATTACCTAGTCGTAACAAAGTGACTGACTTATTAATCCGAGACTCACACGAAAAACATTTTCACACTGGTATACAGTCTACGCTTTTTAATTTGCGACAAAGATATTGGTTAATCGATGGAAAAAATCAAGTTCGGTTTATCGTGCAAAAATGTATACGGTGTAGACGCTTTCAACATTCAACAGGCGATTATCAGATGGCTGATTTACCCGAATCACGAGTGAACAATGATTTTGCATTTAATCATACTGGAATTGACTATTTCGGTCCGATATTTATAAAAGAGAAAAAGCTTCGAAATCGCAACACGATTAAAGTTTACGGGTGCATCTTTGTATGTATGTCTTCGCGAGCTGTATACATTGATATAGTGAGTGATTTGTCCTCAGAAGCGTTTTTAAATGCACTAAAACGATTTATTTCCCATTATAGTGCTCCGACTCACATTTACTCTGATAATGGTACAAATTTTGTCGGCGCGAATAGACAGTTGCATGAATTATACGCACTAATGGATACTGATGAATTCAAAAGAAAGATTGCAAATTATGCGACAATTAAAAGAATAAAATGGCATTTTAACCCGCCTATTTCGCCTCACTTCGGAGGCTTATGGGAGGCTGCTGTTAAGTCGTGCAAACATCACCTCAAACGTGTTATGGGCAACCAATTATTCACGTACGAGGAATTGAGCACTTTAACTTTAGAGATCGGAGCAATTTTGAATTCACGACCTTTATGGCCAATGTCAACTGATCCTAACGATCCGGTTGCATTGTCACCTGCACATTTTTTAATCGGTAAACCCCTTACGATGTTACCTGAAATTGATGTAACTGATGTTCCCGACAATCGACTAGATGCTTGGCAAAGAATTACAAAGGCTAAACAGTGGTTTTGGCGTAGATGGCAACTCGAATACTTGACTGGTTTGCAAAAGCGTAAAAAATGGATACATCCACAAGAAAACATTAAACTTGATCAGATTGTAATATTGATCGATAAAAATCAACCATGCCTTCAGTGGCGGTTGGGCGAGTAGTTGAATTGCATCCGGGGGATGATGGGGTCGTGAGAGTGGTCACTTTAAAAACGTCACAAGGCGTATTTAAAAGAAACGTTAGATCACTGTGCCTTCTGCCAATTGAATGAATATAACAATGTATTTTTAAAAATTGTTTTGCTGTTTGCATTGCTCGATTTTAATTCATAATTGTTTATAATGAATAATATAATGTTGTTCGTTTTTTCTGAACTCCCAACGGGGGGAGGATGTTCGATTTCAAATAAAGAACGAAATTCATATCGTTATACATTTTGTTTTGCCTAGCAACCAGAGACTCGAGAGAAGGAAGAAATAATAATGATTCTCATTCTCCAGGTTACTACGCGAGAGTAAAGAGCAAATTGATTATTTTTCTCTCTCGTTTTTTAATCTTAATTGATTAATTGTAGAACTTAATCATCAATTTGATTAAGATTAAGCTCTCAAATGAGCGATAATTATATTTATAAAGAAATAAATGTGAGTTTTCCCGGATTTGTTTTTCTCATTTAAAAAAAGTGTTTCAATTTTATTACTAATAAATTGTTTAAATTCCCTTCAAAAATCACGAGGTCGCTTAGCCAAACTAAGGAACTCGACGCTACACTTAATAAACACATTATTTGACAAATTATTTTCATACTGTTCAGCTTACTTGGCTCAATATGTAGATCTTTTTCTAGATCTATGCAGACTTCTTGGTGCATATTTTCTTCTATATCAATAATAGGCACATGAATAATTGATCCATCTGGAAGAACTGAAAAAAGAATTTTAAATTGTGGATTGAGAATCATTTATCTTAAAACTTACTTATCTCTGCATATTTTGCCTGAGAATTAATGACTGTATTATTCTTATATATTTCAGAATTCGACTCTATGATAAATGGCTCTTCCTGTTCTATGATTGGATGATTCATATTAGCGCTTGGTAAATCCTCAATGATGGGAAGTTCATCGGTTTCAAGAAATGTATCTGCAACTGAATAGAATTTGTTATAGATAAGATCAATAAGTATCAAAATCAACTTTTTAAAATTTTTAAATAATTACCATTTAATTTATGACCAGAATAATAATTTTTTATCTCTTTCTTGACAGGTTCAATGTCAATTCCTTGAGCATCCAAAGGTAGTTTTACATGATTTAAAAGTATGAAAATAGTATTGATCAGCTCTTCACTTTGAATTGGTGCAATTTCTTTTTGCTGATGCAGCTTTTCAATTGCATTTTTTACACACCTTGTGTAGTCTACTGCATCAGGGTCGAAAGGGTAAATTCCAGCTGCCCGAAATCCATTTTATATAGCTGCTTTCATTAGAGCAAAACTGACCTTTGTAAGGTTACAATTAAAATTTTTCAATTGCCACTTGAGTACGGTTTTTTTCCACTCTGACTTCAGAGGCTTAAATACGTTTAGGTCGGCTGGCTGGAGAATATGAGTGGCATTGGGCAGTAGAGAGTACAAGATGATTCCATGGTCATCACAAAATTTACTGAGGTGCATGGTAAGGTGAGATTTATGTCCATCCACCAAACATCAAATTGGACGTCTCACATTATTTTCATTGAGCCAGTCATTAAAACCACTGGCCATGTACTCATAAAACACCTGACTCTGCATCCATCCACTATCGGATTTTCCTATGATCCAATCTGATGGTACGGATGCTGCTACTGCCGGAGGAAGCCTCATGTATGGGTACACAATCATTGGTGTAACTAATTCACCAGCAGCAGTAACAAATATCAATACCGTTAAAGTTTCTTTTTTATTTCCTACACAAAAAAGTTTTTATAATTATTCATTTGATGTACATTTTTTATTACATAATAAAATATAAAATAAATTAATATTATATAATTTTCTGTTTATTTATCAATGTTCAATAATTACCCATGCTGATCTCGTAAACATTTTTCCATTTTTTCGGACACAATACCTTTCCCGTCTTGGGACATAGATTAAAGGAAGTTTCATCCCCGTTAAATATCCTAGTTGGGTCTTCCAAGATGTCGGTACAATTCATCTTTTTTAAATAACAATGTAACTCATGAAACCAAGCCTTGATGAACTCCTCGGTCACTACTGCTCGTTCCTTTGAAATACTTTCAGACACTCGCAAGCTTAGTTCAGGGTGTCTTTTTAAAAATAATTTATACCATTTATCACCTGGTCGATCATTTAAAAATGGTGTTTTTATACGCGTGTCCTTGACAATTTTTTGAACGGTGCAGAGGAGCCGCGACTTTTTAACCGGAAAACCTATCGCACACGAATTGCGCACCCACTCCAAGATTCTATTCTCGCCTTCGAGCGTTAAAAATGGTTTGGGACCTGAAGCTTGCATCTTGCCTGAAGATCGACCGTTTATTACGTCGGACAGTGTTGTTCGAGGCACATTAAATTGTTGAGAAGCAGAGCGAATGGACATGCCCAGATTAATGCTAATAATTGCATTATCTAAATCCTCTTGATTATATTGCCGATAATTTTATCTATTTGTAACAATTTCCATTGTAACTATATAAACGATACCTTCCTCTACTTAAATTTTTTTGCAATAGCACGTTTCTCTCTCCTTTTTTCTAGAATTTTATCTTTATTTTTGTTATAATAATTCAAACATTTTCGCTGATTTTGCGATTTTTTGACTTGTTAATTTTTAGCAGCTTTATTTCGTTTATTTTCCCGTTTTTCTCTATTTTGTGCTAAATTTTTTTCCATATATATCTTATAATAATCCACTGATTTCTGCGAATCTGAATTTGAAGAAGATTGAGAATTGAGGTTTCCTTTTTTAGTTAATGTTTTATTTCTTAGATCGCTATTACTATTAGAATCATTAACTAACAGCAAAGAATTGTTTGAAATACTATCAGAACTAATTTCTTTCATGAGTATCAAGTACACATTTTGTTCTTGAGTTCACCAACGTTTCTCAGTTACTATATTATCATTTGCCTCTATCCAAATATTGGTGTTATCATCGCTCTGTCCACGAATCATACAGATATATTGACCCTTTTCCCCATCTATACCAATGTGAAAGATAACACTCGATACTTTATCATTTTTTTCATTAAATTTTATCACGTCATTTGGAGGATTTTCCAAACGAAAGTCATTTATTTTATTGACTGCTGTATACGTGCTAACGAATATATCGATGCTGTTAAGGAAAACTAGCACGTTTACATTTAAAAATGTATAGAAACGTGCTACTCTTTCTTAACAGCGTCGATATTTTAATTGTAATACGACTACTTTATTGAGATAAACAGGTTTAAATTTCTCTTGTAAAAATGTACGACAATTATCATTTGATACAGATAGTTAAAAAATTCAGCCGCATCTTGTTGAGCTCGTTTTTGAAAATTCAGCACTACCAGTAGACATTCTCAACTTCATTATGTCAACGTCTCTGGTTTTGTGTGAGTACTGTAAAAAGCAAGCTCTCAAACTATTTGTAGACTTCAAAGAAAGTATTTATCTCTTATGTAACTATTGTGATACATACTTTGAAAAATGGCACTAGCATAGCAAGATACACCTTCAGCATTAGCGATTCCTTTTATTTCATTTATACTGGGAATGCGAGAAAATATTGATTTTGAAATCGCCTTTCTCCCTTAAATGGGACATTGAACCAGTTTTTTATAATTCGTGAATATATTATAAATATGAGGGGTTACCGTCCATTTTCACGAATCGTATTTCACGAATAGCCGATTTCACGAATGCTTTTTTCACGAATACTCATATCCCGAATACATATATCACGAATGAATTTTTCACGAATGACTTTGTTCACGAATATTTATAAATCGTACTCAAATTTATTTATATATAAATGTATATTAAAATCATGTAAAAATTCATAGTAATATTGCTCCCAATCAATTCTAAAAATTTCAATTCATTTCCAGCTTTTTTGTACGTGGCATAATCATTTGTAATATTTTGAATTTTTTTCTTATAATCCAACCATTTTTTTTTCGGTAAAGCTTTCACTTTTCTACCCAAGCATATTTCCGTGATCGCAATTTCCGTATCTGCTTCGAAATTTTCGAAATTTCCGAAAAATCGAGTCAATTTCAAAGTCGATTTTCTCCGGGAAAATTAATTTTCTCGGAAAGTGAATGCAATCATTGGAAAGAACAGACAAAAAGCTATCGAAATGCATATAAAGAATATTTTTCTAGACCCATATGCGCCGGACATGGCGAGTTGAAAAGTTGCGAGACATTAAAAATGTCCCGCGCGAGCGCACTTTCTGATCAAATATGGACACCGTCATATAAGTGCTTCAAGTGCGCGCGCTCTTGATTCATGGGTACCAATCTGACGGAAATCATTATTTTTTACCTAAATCTTTTACCTGAATTATTAACTTTTATGGTTCGTGCATTATTTTATGTAAACATTTTTTTACACTTTTTTACGTATACTATCTGCATGTGATCGCATAATCCACAGCAAGTAATTTTCGTGAAAAATTTATTGATTTTTATGAATAAACTAAGACAAATTATGTAGGATATTTATATAAACCAAATTCAGTCATCTCAGCACTCCTCAGTACAACTATGATGAAGTTATAATGCTCTCTGCATTAGAGTGAGTTCACTTTTTTCACGAAAATCACTTGCTGCGGTCGATGCGATCTCATTAAGACTTGACCGGAATTTCAAACTCATAAGTAAAAATTGTAACATTTAAGATTACTATGACAGAATTTTACACATTTTGTTGCACTTTTTTACTGTTTATTACATTACAGTTCACAACATTATTATGTACTTTATTTTAAAAAAATGTCCGCTGGGGATAGTAGCAACTTACTTTTTTATTCGTTGATCAGTAATCAATGCTTCGTCGTCAATGAATTTTTCAAATTTATAAAATAAACATAACCTCGACCTGTCAAAATAAAAATGCAAAATTCAATGTAGCTTTAACTGTCACACTTAAACTGAAGCATGGCAAAGCAAGTTTTAATACCAGTGATTTGAAACTAAACTATTTGGTTTATCTCCACTTGTTTTAATACATGTTTAAGATTCATAAAGATAGCTGAAAGATATTGAATTTGAGTCTTGAAACATAAAAGCAAATTCAATGTCTTGCGATAACTGTCAAACTTAAACTGAAGCATGGCACAGAAAAAGCTTTGAAACCAGTTATTCAAACCTCCTACCTATATATCAAATTTTTCAAATTTATAAAATAAACATAACCTCGACCTGTCAAAATAAAAATGCAAAATTCAATGTAGCTTTAACTGTCAACTTAAACTGAAGCATGGCAAAGAAAGTTTTAATACCAGTGATTTGAACTGAACTATTTGGTTTATCTCAACTGTTTTAAGACATGTTTAAGATTCATAAAGATAGCTGAAAGATATTGAATTTGAGTCTTGAAACATAAAAGCAAAATTCAATGTCTTGCGATAACTGTCAAACTTAAACTGAAGCATGGCACAAAAAGCTTTGAAACCAGTTATTCAAACCTCCTACCTATATTAAATTTTTCAAATTTATAAAATAAATAACCTCGACCTGTCAAAATAAAAATGCAAAATTCAATGTAGCTTTAACTGTCAAACTTAAACTGAAGCATGGCAAAGAAAGTTTTAATACCAGTGATTTGATACTGAACTATTTGGTTTATCTCAACCTGTTTTAAGACATGTTTAAGTTTCATAAAGATAGCTGAAAGGTTTTGAATTTATGTTTGACAGTTAACGCAAAACATTGAATTTGGCTTTTATGGTTCAAAACTCAAATTCAATATCTTTCAGCTATCTTTATGAATCTTAAACATGTATTAAAACAGGTTGAGTTAGACTAAATAGTTCAGTTTCAGATTACTGGTATTGAAACTTTTTCTGTGTCATGCCTTAGTGTAAGTTTTACAGTTAACGCTACATTGAATTTTGCTTTTATGTTTCAAGAATCAAGTTCAACAATCTTGAAGCTACAATCTGTATGAAACTTAAACATGTATTAAAAAAAGTTCAGTTACACTAAATAGCTAAATTACACCCTTCTGCAAAAATGTATATCAGTGGTATATCAATTTGTAAGTCGCAAGCAAAAAATTTCATAATTAGGGAAAACTTCGATTTTTGGATTTCTGTTACTTAAAGTCCATTTTAGGACTTTCATAAATATCAACTTACGTAAACTTTCAGATCAAGACTCAAATTTTTTACGTATAATTTTCAAATTTCCTTTCAAAATTCATTAATCTGTTTGACCGAGTGGAAATTCGGTGATCTATCTTTGCGAACAACTTATAGCAGAAAGTCAACGCCGAGGCAGGATTCCGACCTCGTGCGTGAGTGGGCTACCCGGGACGATATTTGTGCCAAAACATCGTGACTTCCCGGAGAATCTTCAATGTATATGCGAAAAACATACATATACGCGACAGCGCGTATATATTGTGATGATGTCACTGGCGACGAATTCGCCCGATGCAGTACGAATGCCGCGTGGATGAGTGTGAGAGAATTGCGACCGACCGACCGTGCAGGGTGAAGGAAGAGCCAAGCTCTTCTAACCTCCGCACGCCGCGGCAGCGTAGTCACGTGCGTTACGACCAAACGAACGGCTCGGTGACCAGCGCAACTGCGGCAGCACGGTGGCAGCGGAAGCAGCAGACAAGACCAACGAGCAGTGTAAAACGCCACGTGAAGCGACGGTGACGACCATTATTAGACACGTTGCCGCTGGAAGTAGCAGTTCGAGGCAAAAGGAGCGAGAGAAAATAGTACGCGACCGCGCGACTACGAATGCAGCAACAAGTCCGAGGCTAAAAAGCGAGTGAAAGAAGTGCACGAAAGAACGAGTGCCGTCGTGCGTGAGAGTGAGGTTACACTCGTGAAATATAACGTGTGGAGATAGTCCAAGGCGAAAAGCGAAGCAGCAGTGACGAGTCGCGCTAGTGAAGCAAGGAGGTTACGTCTGCCGAGCTCGCCGAACAACAGCAGCAATAGCCGCGTGCCACGTAGTGCTGTGTGTGTGTCCGCGTAAAAGTACGAGCCACGTCGTTGCGAGTGTCGAGGTGGCATCGCATTACCCGGAGCGCGAGCACGTACGACAAGAAGGTCAGGCCGACCGTCGAGAAGCGGCGCCGATCCATCATTTCCATAAGGACTCGGACATAACCGCATTTTGAGCAGCAGACCCGGCAGGCATGACGTCGCAGAGCAACGCCAACGACATCGTAAGCGAATAGCCTAAATTTACTCGTAGTTACTCTTGGTCGGTCGTGTATGCGACGTGTATGTACGGAGTGTGTGGAGTGTTGTATGTCGTGGTGTGCGTACGGGAAATATCGCGAAGTAAAGTAGTGGAGTATTGTATGTCGTTGTATGCATACGAGAAAAGATCGCGAAGTAAAGTAGAGTCTAGTATTGTGTGTTTCGTCGTTGCGTAGTGAAAGTCGTCCGAGGCGAGCAAGTCGCTATTACGTCGCGCGCGTACCGACGTCGAAGAGCAGCCATTTTTGTGGTGGGGGGACATTTTTTATAAAATCGTGTTTATAAAGTCTTTTTTTATAAAGTTGTTTTTTTATAATACACATTTTTATAAAATTTTTTTATAATATAAAATTTTATAAAAACCATATTTTATAATATAAACTTTTATAAAGTACTTTTTTTATAATGTGCATATACATGTTTTCATGTACATGACGTTATTAACTTCATGTTGTTATTTTATTAACTCATATACTTTTTGGTTATCCGCAATAAAAATTCTCACGTTGAAAAAGTTTTTGCAAGTGATATAATGGCACAAGTAGAATTAATAAAATCGTCGCGCGGTAATAGCTATTCTCTTCATATGTCAGGTTTTTTGTATTATAAAAATAATGGCACTATCGGAGCGCGAGCTTATTGGCTGTGTAAAAAATCACCGGAGTGTAATGCGCGTGCAATCACTGTTGGAGGCGTCGAAGATGTGAGACTAGTGAAGGGTTCGATAGAAGATCACGACTGTATTCCTGATCCTGATTCAGCCCAAGCTGAACGTGTGGTTGCAAGTGTGAAAAGGCGAGCTCAAGCTCATCCAGAGGCTCCACCTGCACAAATACTACGCACTGAACTTAGAAATGTTCCGTCTGGTTTGTGTATATCATGCATATCATATTTTAAATTTAATAAACATAAATCAACATGTTTGTGGTATAGGTGTGCTTGCGAAATTGCCTGAAAGGATGAATATACGCAAAGGAATCTACGTTTGAGACTGAAGGACATGCCCGCTAATCTCACATCACTAGAGAACTTAAAAGAAATTGCAACAACATTTCGTACTACTTTGACTGGTGATAATTTTTTGTTGTATGATTCGTACGAAGATGAAGACGAAGATTACGATGGTGGCAGAATAATAATCTTCGGTACTCAAGAAAATTTACGCAATCTTTGTCGGACCCTACATAGTTTGTTGACGGCACTTTCAAATGTGCACCGTCAATTTTTTCCAGCATTCGCGATTATGGTGCGGTCTCAATGAATTAAATCGAGGAACGCAGACTATCGGACTGCCATTCATTTACGCTTTGCTGGAAAATAAAGTGCAAAGTTCGTATAAGAAAGTTTTTGATGTCATTCTGAACCGAGCAAACGAATACAACTTCAAAGTCACATTGCCGGCAATTATGAGCGATTTTGAGCTTGCAATAATCGATGCAGCTCAAGAAACTTTCAATTCGGATAGAGTGCGTTGTTGCTGTTCCATCTCGGCCAAAGTGTGTACAGATACTTGCAGAAAAAAGGACTTCAACAGGATTACACTCGTGAGGAAGATTCGTCGATCCGAGATGCCACACATCAAATGATAGCTCTGGCATTCATTCCACCCGAGGACATCGAAACCCTTTTCCGCACTCTAGGAACTCGCATCCCAAAAACGTTTCAAATAATCTATAAGTATTTTGCAGACACTTACGTACGTGGAAAAACAACGAGAGTTAAGATCAATGGTAAAATTCGAACACGTACTACTCCCCCGCGATACAGACCTTGCTTGTGGAGTCAATATGAAGCTGTGTTGGCACAAAGTGCACGCACAAACAACATCTCCGAAGGCTGGCACAATAGGCTTCAAGTCGTAATGGGAAAGGATCACCCGAGTTTATACGCTTTCCTCCCGAACTAAAGAAAGAGCAAGCCGATACAGAAATAATGTTGAGGCAATTGCACGTAGGGCAAAGAATAAGAAAGGGTCAGGATCCGAAACGAGTAAAAAGAGAAGAGCGTATACTTTCCATTGTCACCAAGTACCATGAATACTTACAGAACGATGACGTTATGACGTACTTAAAATCGATCAGGCACAATATTTATTTATAAGTTTTTTATAAATCCTTTATAAAAATATGTATTATAAAAAAAAGGTTTTATAAAATTATGAATTATAAAAAAAGGGTTTTATAAAAATATGTTTTATAAAAAAAAGGTTTTATAAAAAAATGACTGACGAGAATTTAATTATTATCTAGGCCGAGGTTAGAAACCTAAAAACGATGATAAATGAAGGCGAAAAACTCATCCACAAGGAAAGCGGTCGAGTCGATCTCGTGCTGCTTTCATGTTATGCGATAAATTTAGTGAAGTTTCATACATGGCAACTCACCAGCTCAGCGCTAAGCTCAGCGAAAATCGAGCTGTGACTCTGGAGGCGATAAAGTCATCCGCGAGGCCAGCAATGGACTTATTCTTATGCTGCTTTGATGTTTTTTGGAAAATTAAGTGAAATTTCATACATGACAGCTCGCCATCTCAGCGCTAAGCTCAGCGAAAATCGATATATGACTCCGAAGGCGGTAATGTCACCCTCGAGGCTAGTGATCGACTCGATCTCGTGCTGCTTTCATGTTTTTCGAAAAGTCAAGCAACGTTTCTTTGATCGCAACTCACCAGCACAGCGCTGAGCTCAGCGAAAATCGAGCTGTGACTCTGGAGGCGATATAGTCACCCTCGAGCCTATTGGTCGACTCGATCTCGTGCTGCTTTCATGTTTTTCGGAAAATCAAGTGAAATTTCATTCATGGCAGCTGGCCAGCTCAGCGCTAAGCTCAGCGAAAATCGAGCTGTGACTCTGGAGGCGATAAAGTCATCCACGAGGCCACAAGTTGACTCGATCTCGTGCTGCTTTCATGTTTTTCGCTCCTCGTGTTAACTGGCCCGGGCCAGCCGATGGAGTGAATTGGGTCTTGCTAGCTAGGATTCTCGTATCGCCTAGCCCGGGCCAGCGTATGTAGGGAGATGTTTAAAACTAGGTAAGTATGGGTTCTTGCGTGCGTTTGTGTGTGCGCATGAGTGTGCTTGTGTGTGTGTTTTGCATGTGTGTGTGTTTTTTTTTTTTTTTTTATGAACGTGGGCAGAGTGAACTCTGCAGCCAGGGGCCCTTCGAAACGAGTACCCCACTGGAAACCGACGTTAAACATTACTTCAGTGGGGACCCTATTGAGCTTCTCTGCTACATCTGTGTCTTTTCCGTACATCTCCCGTCCACCTCAAAAACTAATATCACAGTTGTCGAAGCATGCACATTTTGCATGAATTACGCTTGAGATTATATTATTGATAAGTCGTATACATGAGTTGTAGCATCTGCATGGTTGAATTATATTAATCACCATGATCAACATTACACGCGAGTATACCATGACGAACTGACAATCATTTCACAAGAGTATAACACGAAGAGCGGACAATTCATTACACGCGAGTACAACATGACGAGCTGACCATTCTGTGCGTACACATGAGCAGACGAACAGAGACGTCTAGTAGCACGCTGTGCTTGAGCTGCAGCGACTGCGCCGCTGCAATCAATGTGTGAGATGTACTCGTGCGCCGTTGCGCACGTGAGCCGCAGCGCATGTTGTTCGCTGCGCAGGTGTGTGCGTGTGCCATTGCAGAGTTGGCGAGGTTATGCTACCTGCCATGAGCGTCAGTTGAGCGATGCGACAGTCATTATTGGACTTCGTCGCTCATTGAGCTGTGGCTGAGCTGTTCTCTGAGCTGGGCTTGTAGCTCAGCAGCATTGATGAGTATGCAGAGCGCCCCTATGAAAGTGCACGTGGAGAGAACGTAACCTCATTCTCTCCGCAGCGTCTCCGTACCTTTCAGGTGCCGTGAGAATTGCGCCGGTGAATTAAAAGACTCTACAGGGTCTGAAGAAGGCATTATTGGTCTTTTTCAACACCCGTGTAAATGCTTTACCTGGTGATGCCTGCCGAGATGAGCTGGATGTGAGGCGTCGAACGCTGATGCGATGCTGAACGAGCAGGCGTCGATGAGTGGTCGGGGTTGTACTGCTCGTCCCACCTGGGCGAGAAATGCAGGTGTGGGCTGGTTGAGCAGTCGATGTGGCTGATGCCGGTGCAGTCCGGGTGAGCTGATCTATTTCTTCTTTGGGCGCAATTGGAGCACGAGTCCCACGTCGAGAGAGCGCGCGATGTACCGAGGAAGAGCGACCTTAACGAGATAACTCGAGAGAGCGCGAAACGTACTATGCACGAGCGAACGTGGAAGTTGAACTTGAGCTAGTGAGATGTACAATGCGAAAATACACTCGTGTCCGTCGCGAACTATGCACATCTTGCAGATTCGCGGCAGGCACGAGCCGTGGAGCAACGCCATCTCTGAGCGCACCGTGATAAACTCGCGCAGCCCGACACTGCACGCGAGCTCGAGCGTGTCCGCGGCAGGTGATCTCAACTGTTCGGGAGATTTCTCGAACAGTTATGTAGATACATCCACAACAATTTCCCTTTGTTCCATCCCCGTGGAAACTGCCGTTAAGCATTACTTCACGGGGGTGGAGGGATTGGCATTGTGCACTTCATGAGGGCTTGGATGGGGTGGCGTCTTCTTCTAGCTGCATCGTCCGGTCATCCCCTTCAGTCCACTCCTTCATCCCTCAGTCTTGTTACCACTGAGTGGGCAAAGGAAGCAACCGCGAGCCAGTTCGGCTCGCTCTCAAGCATGAGCCTGGTAGTGTTTTCCGGCGTCATAACCTCGTGGAGAAGAGCCTGTAGTCTCTCTCTCTCTCTCTCTTCGTTAAACCTCGGGCAGTGGGCTCCGCGTTCTCGATGGATGTGGGGCAAACCAGGCATTGCGCGCTATGGTTATGATCGTAGCGTCGGCTATGGTGGTTAAAGAAGCCATGCCCGGTCAGGAGTTGCGTGAGGTGGTAGTTTAACTCTCCGTGCCTCCTCTCGATCCACACTCTGATATTCGGGATCAGCCGATGCGTCAAACAGGCCTTAGTCGACTGGTTCCATGCTTTCTGCCACTTGCTTAGCGTTGCCAAGCGTTCTTCGTCCTTCGCGTCCTCCCGGCGGCGGCCGTAGAGCCGCATTCGCTCGTCCGCGAGGAGGGCCAGCGGGGGTATGCCGGCAAGGACGTATGTCGCCTCGTAAGAGACATGCGGCCGGCCACCGATCACCCGTAGGCAGGCTCGTCGGTGGGCTGCCTCCGCCTGGCGAATGTAGGCTCGCTTTTTTGCGGCTGTGCTCCATATAGGAGCTCCATACAGGAGTATGGAGTCGATGACGTGGGCATACAGCTTACGTCGGCTACTTCTGGGCCCACCGGTGTTGGGTATTATGTGGCCTTTGTATATAATAAATCAATTTTTTTGTAATATTGCTAATACAAACAAGTAACATTACAATTTCATTGGTCAAGAAACAATAATTATTCAATCAACAGTCATAACCCATGAATTACATAAATTGCTAAATGTCTCCCTCTCTTTCGATGCATTTTCTTAATCGCTTAACAAAGTTTTGCCTCACGAAAGGTAGCATTTCGCCTGTACAGCCGCTGCTGCTTGGGTAATTCTTTCTTTAATTCTTCCATACTGCAAATCGCAGAATTATAATTTTTTTCTTTTATAGCAACCCAGTAAAAAAAGTCAAGGGGGTTCAAGTCAGGGGACCTTGGTGGCCACGAAATTAATGGCACGTGGTCTCTCCGTGGAACACCAATCCAACGTTGCGGATAGAGTTGATTGAGAACTCTGACTGTTGCATTCGCTGTGTGAGCAGGTGCACCATCACGTTGAAAAATCACTACATCATTTTCAATATGATTTCTTCGAAGTAACCCTCTGAGCCGATTTTCAAGAAAATCTCGATAATATGCCCCGGTCAATCGTTCGGCAAAATCTATTGGTCCGATCTTCATATTTTCAATAAACAATTTAGTAGCCGCAATAATTAATCGTATTACATTAAATACTTACAATAGTATCACCAATGATTCCAGCCCATTTGTTTGTGGTAAACCTTGTTTGGTGCCTATTCTCCACAATCAGATAAGGATTTTCTACAGAGTATTGATGATTATTGTTGACGTTAAAAGTTCCATCTCTACCGAAAGATGACTCATCAGTAAAGAGAACTTGATCAAGAAAAGTATCATCTTCTTCTATCCAGTTCAGCATGATCTCGCAGAATCGCATCCGCAAAGGATAATCTTCTGGTTGCAAGGCTTGCACTTTTCGGTAGTGGAATGCGTGAAGATGATTCCTTTTCAACACCCTTTTGCACGAAAGAATAGGACAAATTTTCCTCTCGGCTTATTATCCGAATACTTGTTCTGGGATCAACTTCACCAGCATCTAAAAAACATATATTCATATGAATGCGCGTGTGTCTCTGTGAGCGAATGAGTTTGAGTGATCGTTAATATGTATCCTTATGAAAGAGCGTTAATTTCAGATAAGTAGGTTCATGCGTGAGTGTGTATAAGTGTATGTGAATGTATGCGTGTGAATGCGCGTGTTTTTCTGTCCGCGAATAAGTTTTGGGTAAAAGGTGGGCGTATATGTGTATGCGAATACGACGTATCTAACAATACATTATATGTGGTCAATAAATCAAATAATTCCATTCACTTACTCAAAACACGTTCTTCATTTTGCCCATGTTGATCGTTTTCTGGTCTTCCAGCCACTCCGTGTCCATGACCTCGATGGAGTACGGGTATTAGATTCCCATCTTCAAATCCTCGATTCACGGCCGCAAGGATCACATTACGGCTTGGAAGACGTACTCCAGGTCTTCCATATTGCAGGAGCATATTGTCTGGCTGCTGCGGCATTCATATTGCACTGACCGTATAAAAGCACCATATTCATGTATTCTCTGCACGAATACGGGCCCCTTTCAACTCGTTAGCCACCACTCCTTTCTCTATTTGCCATATTTATAAATATACCACGAAAAATTCAAATCGAGTTTGACGGAGAAATATGTTTATTGGCGGACTTATCGTCAGCACGTCGCAAAACAACTTCGTATATATTGATGGAAAATAATTCAGTTTCCATAGAGATAAATACGAAAGAGTCCCCACATGAATATAGCTTTAATAGAAAACGAATAAGTCGAATTCAGGCTTATTCGCCTGATATTTTGAAAAAGAAGTTAAAAGCTCATCACCAAATGCGTAGAAGTCGCCCGCTCGTTGTACAAATTGCTTTACTCCGAAAAAAACTAATTTTCGAGGCGCTCGGACTTAAGTACCATGCGAAACTCCGATAAACTATCAGATATACAGAAAACTTGTCTTGAATTTCGTATATATGATGAGGGCTAAAATTAGACATGGAAGTGGTCCGCTAAAAGTATTGCTAAATGTACCGTGCGAACCTCGATTTGTACATTAGATGTACAAAAGCTAAAACTGCCGAACAGAAACTGAAATTACAAAAAAATCGTGAGAGCTTGAAAGCAGGTGCGTGAGTGTCGTCTGTACGTAGTACTCTTGTTGCACCGATAAAACATAATTTTCGAGTAGCATGAACTTAAATACTATGCCAACTTCAGTTTCGGGGTCAAACATACAAAAGCTTGTCTTGTATTGCAATAAATATTATAATAACTTATATCAAACTAAAACTTTATTTTCGTGCTCGGACACAAGGACAGTGTAGTTTGCATATTACACGCACAAAACTCTCGCCGAAAGCTACAATAAAAAACCTTAAGAGTTCAAATCAAACTGCATAAGTGACGACCGCTAGTAACTTTTCGTTTCCCGTCAGAAAAACTTTATTTACTAGGCGCAAAAACTTGTAAGTAATGCTGACCTCGATTTTAACATCAGACATACATGGAAGTCTCGGCTCGAATTTCAAAAAAACTCCCAATTAATATTTGTGGGGTTTTCGTTTGCTAGAAGTATTCCTTGCTCTGCGCCAATATAGTGTGACATAATAAGAATGTTCAATAATTCCTGAGCACTTAAATATTAGTTGAATCGGAATGATTTTGCAAACTAGTAAGTTTTCAGCGGTCCTGCATCGAATGCTGTAGTCAGATTCCACTAAAGTTGGATATTTAATGGATAAAAAATTTTTATTTGACAAATAGCGGTTCGATCTGATTTTCATTGGTGCCATGTAAAAGAGCATTTTTCTCTTTTCAAATGACTACATGAGATTTAATAGATAACGCTTTAATCAACGATCAGGAATTGAAATTCGGAAAAAGTTTGGATTTTCGCGAGTGCAGGTGCACTCACGACAGTACTTGAGAATCGCTTGTATTTTTCAGGTTCATGCCGAAAAATAGCACATAAATATACTCAAAAATTACGCACAAACACACACACACACACACACACACAATTCATTCCACAACCCCACGCACGAACATACACGCATACTTGCACACTACATTCACACACTAATACATACACATTTATCCACACGTGAATGAACCTACATTCTCAAAAACACATACACACGACTCACCCGCACCCCTAGGCGCGAACATACACGCATACATATAGCTTACAGTTTTTTGAATACTTACTATAATATAAAATCCCAATTTTTAATTGGTTTAATGCACAAAAAAATCAATTTTTTTGTCAGTCTAATGCCTATGTACTTTTTATTTTGAATTTCATTTTTTAATAGCATTTTGCATCCGAAGTAGCGTCTTGCTAAACGAAACTTCGAGAAGCATCGTGCGAACCGAGTGCTGAAGTATACAGTTGTTGTTTATGTACTTCAACTCAATTCAAATGCTCGAAATTGAGAATTTTCAAGCTTGATATAACCCCACATTTTTAAAATTATTAAAATCAAAATTGTCAACGCCATGTTTAATAAATATTATTTTTATACTTGGAAAAGTTGTGTGTTTATACAGTTTAGGCCGGTTATAACGAGATTCACGGGACCATCGAAAAGTTCTCGTTATATCCGGTCCTCGTTATAACTGACATGAGCATTAATCACAATATTTTTTTAGTTATTTACCAGTTTCATTTATTTATCAGATAAGATGAGATTATTATATGTATTGATTATTTTTTTACATTGGTATAAATATAATAATAAATAATATCATAGATAATAACATAAATTAATTGTATTAGATATAACATTAGTATTAGTTTTGTTCATGAAACTCAAAATTTTAGTTTGTACTTGCTTAAGTGATTTTTGTTTTAAATGAAAATTAGAAATACTTGATTTCATTCTTGACCAATAAGTGAAAAGATTATCATCATTATGATCGTTGTCTCGATAAATATAATCAAAATTTCCAGGGCAGACAATGCTTCACCACTTGAAGCGAATATGACTTGATTTCCTGATCATTGTCATTTTCTTTTCGTCATTTATATTTTTCTCGTGCTGAAGGACATCTTCGAAAATTGTGTTATTGAGTTTGCGTACGAGTATCTAGCTACGAGTGTAAACACGCAATTTCTCGTTTAAACGTCAATTTTTCCAAAATTTTTCCGAATTTTTGCTTGTTATACCCGACTTCTCGTTATATCGATCTCGTTATATCGATAAAATTTCCTATACCTAATGCATTGGAACCAACCAAACGTCCAAAATCTTCTCGTAATAGCCGGTCTCTCGCTATATCCGACCTCGTTATAAACGGCCTCCACTGTATTAAAGAAGCTATGTCGAAATCTAAAATAACAGAAAAAAATTTAAAAGATCTTAATTTTCTGAAATATCTGGTGCACACAACGATGAATATCAAGAAAAATCGAGCTAATAAAGAATCTTGGTATCGATCCTTGGCGGAATTTTTTAGAGTTTGTGGTGGATTGCAAGGATTCATCAATGCGCCAGTGTATAAATTTTCACCACTTACCACTGCTGCTGCTTTTATGTATAGGTAATCACATAACGACATAACGACATAAAAAATAACGTCGGTGAATGTTATTATTTAAGTAACATACGATTTTTGTTTTCCTTGGTCAGATTCCAGTTCAGCTTTGCTGTAACAAATGTCCAAAACATTGAGCTAAAAATTGCTCGTAAAATTATCGCAGCGTTGTATGGATCTGAACTGATAACGGAAAGCGATGAACAGGCTATCAATTTTCGAAAGATTTGCCGCAGAGCCCATTTTCGAGACGCTGAGAGATTAGTGAATGATTCATTGGATAAAAAGCTCAGTGACGATGTGATGATTGACATAAGAAAAATCTTGAAAAATTGTATGTAAGTTAAATAATAAGTTCGGTGTGAGTATCCGGCAAATCTTATGCAATGGGGAGACGGATAACCTGTCTACGTTTTAACTGTTTTGTTAGCCCTGAAAAGGGCTGATTGGTAGTCCTGAAAAGGGCCGGTTCCTTCTACTTCTCCTTACTCAGTCCGTTGCGCTTCCTCGCGAGATAGCAACGCAGCCGTGCGCGATCTCGACGCAACGTGCTTCGCGTCTTATACTTCCCGTCTCTCCGACGCCTAATGGACCGAGATCTACCAGGTGGCGGAGAAGCGAGACGTAGTTCGTTCAGACGGTCACGAAGGTCTCGTGTACCGTCCGAAGGATCAGACGCGGGCACGTCGTCGTTAAGCCGCAACTTCGGCGTGCGGATCGCTAAACCGCGGAAGGACTCAGGCAAAGTGTCTAATCCCGTCCGGCTGGCCGTGGAGGCAGTGGCTGTCGCTTTCCCGGCGTTTCGCAGGCTGGCGGCCGCTGTTCTGGTGTGACCAGCACAGGTCGCGTCAGCTGACGAATGCACGGTAGCTCCTCCGGCGTTGGTACAGTCGCCGGCGGTGGAAGAGGCTTAGGCTTCTCGATACAACGCACGGCGGGCTGTCGCTCAACACGACCGCTCGCCTTAGCGGGCGATGTACTTGAATGACCGGCCCCTTCGCCAGTAACTGCGGACTTGGCGGATCCGTGGGAGTAGTCGAAGGGGAAGACCTTGAAGGCGACGGTGGTTTTTTAATACAACGCACCGGCGGGTCGCTCAACACGACCGCTCGCCTTACGGACGTTACTTGAATGACCGGCCCTTCAAAGTACTACCGCTTGGAATTACTCCGACGGATGCCACGCGGGCACCGTTCCTCTCTCGGAGTCTAGCTTCGGATTTCTCCGAGCTAGATTTTTTCCAACTTCCCTATATGAAGTGGTTCGAGAGACTTAAAAGAAGTTTCCAAGCGAGCTGGAGTTCCGAGCTTAGCTGGTGATTCTTCTCGAGTGAGAACGAGTTGGCACTTTGCACAGAGAGTCTCCTACTTAACTCCTGGCGGCGACCTGTCACTTGTGGGGAGCGACCTTAGAGGTGGTGGCCACCTAGCGGCAGAAGCGGGAAGCAGGAGGAATGAGAAGGATTGTAGAAGAAGAAGAGTTGTTTATGGAGAAACAAATAAGTTCTTTTTATTGAACACTTTGTCCCTATCCAACCAACACTTTACAACTCGAAGGTATCGAGTTGCGAGATCTCTGGAAATCCGAGAGATATGTGCAATCTCCGGGGATCCGGGAGATGAACACGTCGCTGGGTCTTGGTGACTCTGGGTGACCGAGAGTGCCGCACTTCTCCGGAGGTCCGGGAGATGTGCTCAGCGCAAGAGCTCACGAGCGAATGCGCGCAGCGGCCCGGCGCGCCGGCTTATATAGCGGGCGTGGCCGGCGCGCGACGGCGGCAGCGGCGGCGGTAGTGGGGGCCGCCGCTTGAATTGCGGCTGACGCGGCGCCGATCACAGCGAGGCTGAGAAATGGCGCCGATCCGCTAAGCTCGGCGTGACCTACAGTGCGCGTCTGTCATACGCGACTTTGGCGTATATCAATTCCCCCGGGTTTTGAAGACGCGCACTGTAGGGGCATGGATGTTTTGTTGGTTGTTTTTTGTAGGTGTTGGTTGGAGTTACATTTTTTTTCTATCTTAAATCTAAATTATTTTATTTTAATTATTATTCTTATCCTAAATAAACATTACAAAATTACAACGTTAAAAATTACAAACACTTAGTTACTATTCAAAAACACACAATTATTATATTTTTTATTATACTTAAATATTTCAATTTTTATTATCTTAGCAAAACATAAATATATTCGAACTACAAAAATTTTTATCTTTCTTATACTTAAATATTTCAAATCTTTATTATCTTAGTATACAAAACATAAATATACTCGAGTTACAATATCATAAATGCTTAAATTTAACTTATCCTAGTACGCGTACAAAGATCTAAACTTATATTTACTTATTCCTTCTTCTGAGGTTGTAACGATGCCTGGGTTCACCTGAACCGTCTTCTTCTCTCTTCTTCTATTATCGTGGGCGTCGGATGCGTATCCGAGCTTGGAGTCGAATCGGCGTTCGAGGGAGTGTCTGCCGGAGGTTCCGGGCTTGGAGTCGAATCGGAGTTCGAGCTGGTGTCCGCCGGAGATTCCGGGCGTTGAGTCGAATCGTCGAACAAGCTTTTGCCGGTGATTCCGGGCTTGGGGTCGAATCGGAGTTCGAGCTAGTGTTTGCCGGAGTTTCCGGGCTTTGTGCTTCCGCTGGTTTTATTTCCAAGCGGTGGGTCTTGGTTTCGTTCCCGTTTTTATTCAACGTGAACACATCTTTGCTTAGTTGTGCAATGATTTGGAAGGGACCTTCCCACTTCTTACCGAAGCCAGAATGGAATCTGTCTGGCGCGCTAGATAAGTGGTGGGCCTTTGTGTAGACTAAGTCACCCGGACTATAGTCGGTCTTGTCGGTCTCGGTAGTTGCGTATTTCTCTTGGTACTTTATCTGGGCTCGGCGGGTCTGCTCGACTCGCTCTTTCCAATCGTCAGATGGATTCGGTGTCAGCTTCCAGTCACCGGGACGATTGAGTTCTTTTCCGAACAAGATGTAGGCTGGTGAATGTCCGGTTGCGGCGTTTCGGCGGCAGCGCATGTTGTAGAGGACTTGTGGAAGTTTCAAGTCCCATTGCTGATGTTGTTGCTGGTCCATCAGGTGGAGTCGTAGACCTTTCTTTATTTCTTGATTGCGCCTTTCTGTTGGATTCGCCCGTGGCGAATAGATGGCCGTGGTGTGAAGTTTGGCCTGCCACTTGTCGCACGCCTCTTGCCATTTTGCGCTGCGGAACTGTGGACCGTTGTCGCTGAGAATTGATTGCGGATAGCCCCATCTGCTGAAGACCTCATCTTCCACTATGTGGATTACTTTCTGAGTATCTGATGTGGCCATTGGGAAGGCTTCGGTCCAACGACTGAAGAGGTCTGTAACAACTAATATGAATCTTTTTCTTCTTGCGGTGATGGGATATGGGCCCATGAAGTCTACAGCGATGGAGTTCCAAGGCTCGTTGGGCTGGTGTGGTCGAATGTCCGCATTTGAGGTCTTTGACTTTTTTCCGCAGGCGCAAATTCGGCATAGTTTAACGTGGTTTCGCACGTTTTTCGGATGTTTGGCCAATAGAATCTGTTTCGTATGGCGCGATAAGTCTCGTCTTCTCCTGGGTGTCCCGCGGCATCGTGGAAGTCGTGCAAAACTCGAGGCTTTATGTCTTCGGGCACTGAGAGCTTCCACTTATCTTGTCGTTGGTCGAAGTACCAAAGTCCTTCATCGGCTATTCGGTAGCGTTGACTGTGTCCGAGCATACACTGCTTGGCGATTTTAGTATGTGCCGGGTCCCTTTGCTGCTCTTTCTTGATCTCTTCGACTAATGGCTCAGTGGTATCTATCAGCATTAGTCGAGGCGAGGTGGATTGCCGTTGTGAAGTGGCTTCAGGAGGCATCATCTTATCCCAATTCTCGAGCTCGGTGTGAGATCCGATGGGATTGCGAGAGAGTAAGTCCGGAAGTTCATTTAGTTTACCTGGGCAGTGCTCAATTTTGAATTGGAACTCTTGTAGCAGTAGTGACCACCTCAATAGTTTATCTCGGGTCTCTTTGAATCGATGGAGCCATGTTAAGGTCTTGCTGTCGGTCCTTAGCGTGAACGGAGCGTCTTCTAAGTAGTGGCGAAATCTTTTTATGGCCCAGATGATGGCTAGGCACTCTTGTTCGTTGCAGTGGTATCTCCTTTCGGCCTCGCTGAATTTCGCACTTGCGTAGGCAATTATGCTGCGTTCTTGGTTTTCTTTTTCTTGATAAAGTACCGCTCCCATTCCTAGACTGCTGGCGTCCGTCTGTAAGATGAAGCGTTTTCCGGCAGATGGTCGAGAGAGTTTCAGTGGACCGGTGAATTTTTTCTTTATGTCTTCGAAGGCTGTTTGAGCTTCTTCCGTCCATTTGAGAGTTCTTTTCTTGAGTAGCTCGGTGAGCGGTGCCAGAGCGATAGCTAAGTCCTTGATGTATTCGTGTAGCCAGTTGCAAGCTCCTATGAAAGATTGGAGCTGTTTAATGGTCGTTGGAGGAGGAGCTTGCTGTATCTCGCGGATATATTCTTCTTTGGCTTCGTTCCCATCCTTTTGACGTTGAATCCGAGAAACTCAAGTTCGGAAACCAAGACGGGACCTTTTCAGGGCTACAAGTGAGTTGGTAGATACTTAATCTTTCTAGCACCAGTGAGAGATGATGTAAGTGTCTTCTAACTTTTGGAGTGGATGATGATATTCTAAGTACCCGATGCAGAAGTCTCCCAGTATCCAGCTAGCACTTGAGAGATTATCGCTGGAATGTTCCTGGCGCCCTTGAGTCCAAAAGGCATGACCTTAAATGGTAAGTTCCCCCAGAGGGGGGCGAAGGCTGTGAGCGGCTTTGATTTCTCGTCCATGGGTATCTGCCAATAACCGGATCGTAGATCTAGAGTTGAAAAACACAAGAATCTCCCAAGTCTTTTAAAGTGTCACAAATGGCGTGGTATGGGCTGTGCTGTGTCTTCCGTAAGGCTATTAGCTTTCGGTGTAGTCGACACAAAATCGCCAAGTTCCATTTCGCTTTTTGGCTAAGACTATTGGCGCTGAATACGGGGAGATGCAAGGTTCGATGATGTCTAGGGCGAGCATCTCTTTATCTGTCTGTCAATTTCCTGGCGCTTCTCTCTGAAATCGATACAGAGGAGCGTAAGGTGGTATTTCTGTTAAAGTGATCTTGTGAGTGATACTGCTCGTTCTGGTCAGAGTCCCGGGATGTGGATGGAAAGTACATGAGCGTGCTGGGCAAAGAGTTCGTCTACCTCTCTTCTTAGCTTTTCGGGAACCCTGTTGTTAAATTTACTGGTTGGGCTTCTGTGACCTCGGCTGTTTGGATTTGAAGGAATGGCACCGTCTGGCGTTGAGTCTGTCGAAGTGTAATACATTTCTTCCTGCGTCGATGATGGCCTTCTCTTCTCTGATCCACGGGATTCCCAATACAAGTGGCTCGGTTACTGTAGGTGCGATGCAGACTGGTAGCGAGTAAGCTTTTCCGTTGATTGTCATGGTGATATAGGCAGTGCCTGTGATTGTCCGTCTGGTGTTGGCTGCGAGGGTGGCGACGAGGTTGACCCGTTTGAACTTGTATCCGACGGAAACCAGTCAGGATGTATGAAGTTTCGAGTCACAGCCGTATCCACTGCAGCGGATACCCTTTTTGTACCCAAGATGATTGAGATCCTGAGCACAGAGTCGTCACCGGCATAGATGCCACTTAGTTGTGGTCCTGACGAGGTCACTGGTGGTTCTCCTCCACCTCGCCAGTTTTCCTGGTTTTGTCGATGCTTGGTTGGACAATCGTTGTTGTAGTGGTATCCGGGGCAGTGCCAGCACTTAGGCAGTTGCTTCTTCTTTTCTTTGGGCTGCTCTGAGTCCTTGGGCTTTGACTTGTTAGTGGCGATGCTTTTTTCAGCGGCTTCATCCGACTCTAACTCTTGGACCTTGGTAAGCAGGTGGCAAAGTCGTTGATTGTTGTGATCTGAGATTTTTCCGGACTGAGGGACGAAGTAGTTCGATCATTGTAGCGATCTTTGCTGCTTCGACCTCGTGGTCTCAGTCTTTGATACAGCGTATTTCTGCTGTAAGAAAGACCCTACGCTCTCCTTTTCTGTCTGGGAAGTCCCATATAGTTTAGCTACTAGAGCACTTTTAATCGACTGGCTGTCGAATTGTGCTCTAAATAACTCGGAGAAGCGTGGAAAGGAGAGACTCATTGGCTTATAACATAGCCACCACTTTTCCGCTGCGCCTTTCAATCCTTTTTCAAGACGCAACTTTGTTAGCGTCGGGTATTTGAAGCGCCGTCACGTATTCTTGACACTGGTCAAGTAACGATCTGGGTCTTCGTGACCAGACCACTGTATTCGGGAAGGGTCGGTTGGATTGAGAAGAGCGCTTGCGTAAGGCCTCCCAGCTCTGTAAAGCGGGTGGGAATCGTGCAGCCATGTTTTGTAGGAGATTTTGCTGTACGTCTGGCTGTAAAGGTCGTTGCTCCAGCGGTAATTCCGGCTGTAAAACTACGTTTTGCTGTTCCAGCGGTAAGTCCGGCTGTAAAACTAAAGGTTGCTGCTCTAGCGGTAATTCCGGCTGTAAAACTACGTTTTGTTGTTCCAGCGGTAAGTCCGGCTGTAAAGCTAAAGGTTGCTGCTCCATCGGTAAGTCCGGCTGTAAAGCTAAAGGTTGCTGCTCCAGCGGTAAGTCCGGCTGTAAAGCTATGTCTTGCTCGTCCGGCTGTCCGAGAGCGAATGGCTCTTGCTCCGGAGGAGCTCGCCTTATATTGGGCTCTGGTGAAGGTGGTGGATCTCCCCTTCCATCTATTTGTAGTGGTGGGGGAGCTCCTTCTCCCTCCTCATGTGCTGGTGGATGTATGGGCGCCACTGGGTTTTCTGCCACTCCCAGAAGTGGGGGAACTCCTTGCTCTTCGAGTCGGGCTCGAGAGCGAGTGCGTGCGCCGCACGGAGGAGTACGCTTGACTGGCATCGTGATAGAGCGGGTTCGTAGTACGAATCTTCGTACTTCTAGGTCCCACGTTTGGGCCGCCAATTGATAAGTTCGGTGTGAGTATCCGGCAAATCTTATGCAATGGGGAGACAGATAACCTGTCTACGTTTTAACTGTTTTGTTAGCCCTGAAAAGGGCTGATTGGAGTCCTGAAAAGGGCCGGTCCTTCTACTTCTCCTTACTCAGTCCGTTGCGCTTCCTCGCGAGATAGCAACGCAGCCGTGCGCGATCTCGACGCAACGTGCTTCGCGTCTTATACTTCCCGTCTCTCCGACGCCTAATGGACCGAGATCTACCAGGTGGCGGAGAAGCGAGACGTAGTTCGTTCAGACGGTCACGAAGGTCTCGTGTACCGTCTGAAGGATCAGACGCGGGCACGTCGTCGTTAAGCCGCAACTTCGGCGTGCGGATCGCTAAACCGCGGAAGGACTCAGGCAAAGTGTCTAATCCCGTCCGGCTGGCCGTGGAGGCAGTGGCTGTCGCTTTCCCGGCGTTTCGCAGGCTGGCGGCCGCTGTTCTGGTGTGACCAGCACAGGTCGCGTCAGCTGACGAATGCACGGTAGCTCCTCCGGCGTTGGTACAGTCGCCGGCGGGTGGAAGAGGCTTAGGCTTCTCGATACAACGCATCGGCGGGCTGTCGCTCAACACGACCGCTCGCCTTAGCGGGCGATGTACTTGAATGACCGGCCCCTTCGTCAGTAACTGCGGACTTGACGGATCCGTGGGAGTAGTCGAAGGGGAAGACCTTGAAGGCGACGGTGGTTTTTTAATACATCGCACCGGCGGAATGTCGCTCAACACGACTGCTCGCCTTAACGGACGTTGTACTTGAATGACCGGCCTCTTCAAAGTACTACCGCTTGGAACTACTCCGACGGATGCCACGCGGCGCACTGTTCCTCTCTCAGAGTCTAGCTTCGGATTTCTCCGAGCTAGATTTTTGTCCAACTTCCCTATATTGAAGTGGTTCGAGAGACTTAAAGAAGTTTCCAAGCGAGCTGGAGTTCCAAGCTTAGCTGGTGATTCTTCTCGAGTGAGAACGAGTTGACACTTTGCACAGAGAGTCTCCTACTTAACTCCTGGCGGCGACCTGTCACTTGTGGGGAGCGACCTTAGAGGTGGTGGCCACCTAGCGGCAGAAGAGGGAAGCAGGAGGAATGAGAAGGATTGTAGAAAGAAAAAAGAGTTGTTTATGGAGAAACAAATAAGTTCTTTTTATTGAACACTTTTGTCCCTATCCAACCAACACTTTACAACTCGAAGGTATCGAGTTGCGAGATCTCTGGAAGTCCGAGAGATATGTGCAATCTCCGGGGATCCGGGAGATGAACACGTCGCTGGGTCTTGGTGACTCTGGGTGACCGAGAGTGCCGCACTTCTCCGGAGGTCCGGGAGATGTGCTCAGCGCAAGAGCTCACGAGCGAATGCGCGCAGCGGCCCGTGGCACCGGCTTATATAGCGCGGCGTGGCCGGCGCGCGACGGCGGCAGCGGCGGCGGTAGTGGGGGCCGCCGCTTGAGTTGCGGCTGAGACGCGGCGCCGATCACAGCGAGGCTGAGAAATGGCGCCGATCCGCTAAGCTCGGCGTGATCTACAGTGCGCGTCTGTCATACGCGACTTTGGCGTATATCATAAAAAAATTTAGAATAACTTAATAAAAATCTTGAAAACACACGTGCATACTCTAGGAAACATGAAGAACGATCACACACACCCTCACACACACACGAGTTCAGTGTTTCCCGCGCTTGGTACCATACGTGTGAGCCTCGCGCGTTAGTGTGAGTGCGCGTTACGTTCCGTGGTGCCGGTTCTCTGTGCTGTCGTGTGGGCTTGCGGCGAGTCGGCAACCATGTGCGACGGGCAGCAGGATCAGCAGGCGCCTGGGTCGACGGACGAAGTCGGAAAGACGAGCCAGCTGGAGAGCGGCTCGATGCCGTCGGTGCCTCGCTTCCAACCCCCGCAGAGTTTGCGACCGGGAGCTACGAAGATAAAATGATTCGGATAGAAGGACTTGTGAAGGGCCTTAATACGTTCATCTTTGGCAAAAATAACCTCCACAAGGAGGTGATCAAATACTCGTTAAGCCTGGAGCGAGCTGGACAGCGCGCCACCACTCTCCTGGACGCGCTCGCCCCCCTCGAAGCTGTAATGCTGAATACCGGAGATACACCAACATTCACCGGTGCACTGGGCTACTCGGTCGTAGATCTCACTTTCGCCAGCGACACACTCGCTTCCCAAGTTACATCATGGGTCGTAAGCGAGCTCTACACGCATAGCGACCATCAAGCGATCGTGTTTGAGATAGCGACCGCCAGACCGCCTAGACCTACGACACGCCAAAGCTGTAAGTGGAACGCACGCAGTCTTGACACAGAGTGCCTCACGGCCATGATGGCCGGTGCCGCGGTTCCACCCGGGTCTACAAAAGAGATGGCAACGTGGCTCATGGTTGCCATTACCAGTGCATACGCGTCTATGACCAAGGCAGGTGGACGACGTCGTCGTGGCGCAGTATACTGGTGGACAAGCGAGATCGCTGACCTCTGGCGCTCATGTCTGCGAGCACGAAGGCTTGCCCAGAAAGCGTGTGGCTGGCCAAATGAAGACGCCTGCCGAGCGAGCTATACCTCCGTAAGACGTCTCCTGCGCGCAGCTATCAAGACCGGCAAGTGCTTATGCTGGAATAAACTGTGCGACGAGGTCAACGAAGACTTATGGGGCAAACCATACGAGACAGTCATGTCCCGTCTCAGAGGACCAAGAGCAAATTCACCAAGCTCACCGTCCATGGTACGCCGCATAGTGGCTGCTCTCTTCTCTCGTGTGCCTGACGAGCCAGCTCTGCCACCACCACTCCAAGCAGGAGCAATTGTACCAGCTGTCACCATGGAGGAACTTCGAGGAGCATGCGGGAGGATCAAGGATCACACTGCACCCGGGCCGGACGGAGTACCAAACGCCGCTATCAAGATCGCCATTGCCATGCACCCTGACATCTTCTTGCAGGTGTACACGGCATGCCTGCAAACCGGCGTCTTTCCCGCGTGTTGGGAAAGACAGAGGCTTGTCCTGCTGCCAAAGCCAGGCAAGCTACCCGAAGAACCATCGTCGCATAGGCCGCTGTGTATGCTGGACACAGCGGGCAAGATTCTCGAAAGAATCATCTGTGACCGCATCGAAGCCACTACTGAGAGCCCTGGGGGCCTCTCAGATCACCAGTACGGCTTTCGGAAGGGGCGATCGACGATCAACGCCATCGAGAACGTCATCGCTACCGCCCGAGAGGCCATCGCGGGCAAGAGATGGAACCGCGGCACCAAGAAGTACTGCGCCGTGGTCATCCTTGACGTAAGGAACGCGTTTAATTCGGCTCGGTGGAACAACATCAACGTCGCGCTACGCCGAATCC
Source organism: Trichogramma dendrolimi (assembly GCA_034770305.1). NCBI lineage: Eukaryota > Metazoa > Arthropoda > Insecta > Hymenoptera > Trichogrammatidae > Trichogramma > Trichogramma dendrolimi. Next base: position 817,433 of record JAPMIB010000034.1, on the reverse strand, counting down.
GCGTACCTGAGTACCTGCTGAGAATAATCAGAAGCTATCTCTCAGCGAGACTGCTTGATTGCGATACGTACGACGTACCAGAAACCCACAGAGTCACAGAAGGCGTTCCGCAAGGATCTGTCTTGGGACCCATACTGTGGAACGTCATGTACGACGCCGTTCTGCGCTTCAACTTCAGAGGCAACGTAAGGATCGTAGGCTTCGCGGACGACATCGCCCTGGTGGCCGTGGCCAAACACTTGTGGCAGATCGAACACGATCTGAACTCTGCCATCGCGCAGGTGCGTGGCGCGCTTCAAGATCTCAGCCTAGAAACGGCTGACCACAAGACCAAGGCCCTTCTCATCAGTAGCAGGATGAAAATGGAGACCATCACCATCACAGTGGGTGACTGCAGCATAATGTCGACCCCCTGCATCCGCTACCTGGGCATACACATCGACTCCAGGCTTAGGTTCGACCAACATCTCCGAATCATCAGCGAAAAGGCAGCAAGAGTGGCTGGAGCCCTCGCGAAGATCATGCCCAACACCAGTGAGCCCAGAAGTAGCCGACGAGAGCTCTATGCTCACGTCGTCGACTCGATTCTCCTGTATGGAGCGCCTATCTGGAGATGCGCGACGGAGACGTAGGCCTACATACGCCAGGCAGAGTCTGTACATCAACGAGCCTGCCTGCGCGTGATCAGCGGGCGACCACACGTCTCCTACGAGGCGACGTACGTAATAGCCGGTGTACCACCGCTGGCACTACTAGCGGATGAGAGAGCGCGCATATACGAGCGCCGCCCCGAGGATGTCAAAGAAGAAGAGAGAAGAGAGTCACTGAGCAGGTGGCAGGACCGGTGGGACCGGGCCCCAAAGGGCCGATGAACACACCGCCTAATCCCGAACATCGCAGAATGGGTAGAGAGGGGACATGGAGAAGTGAACACTATCTCACACAACTCCTGTCCGGGCATGGCTACTTCAAAAGCCATAGCCAGCGCTATGACAACACCCTTAGCACACTCTGCCCGGCCTGCCCAATCACAGTAAAAGACGCGGAGCATGTGTTCTTTCACTGCCCGCGATTCTGCGAAGAGAGGGAGAGACTTCAACAAGTCCTCCAAGAAGAAATCGAGCCTGAAAACATTGTCAGGCTCGTGTTCGAGACCGCAAGCAATTGGATGGCGGTAGCGTCTTTCGCGCAATCAGTCGTCACTAAGCTGAGGCAAGAGACGCAAGAGGAGTAAAAAAATGATCCGGACGATGCTGCAAGAAAAAGACGACGCTTGTGGTTCCCGAACCCCTAATCACCGTGAGGTGGACGGGGGATGTACGGAAAAGACCAGATGTAGCAGAGAAGCTCAATAGGGTCCCCACTGAAGTAATGTTTAACGACGGTTTCCAGTGGGGTACTCGTTTCGAAGGGCCAGTGGCTGCAGAGTTCACTCTGCCCACGTCCATTAAAAAAAAAAAAAAAAAAAACACACACACAAACACGCACGCACACAGACACGATTTATACGCACCCCCATGCACGAACATACATGCATAGAATCATACTATATCCACACTCTCACACATACACATTCAGCCATGCACGCACGACACTGACACACCAACGAACACATAAATCTACATACTCGAAATTCACACTCACACGTAAGCATACGACATATACGCTTGCACTTATACATATTCACTCACTCAAGCATAAAACATATACCCAGGTACATTTATACATTCAGGCATTTAGCGTCCTCGACACATTTCTGCACTCATTCTTAAACATAGACTCATACCAGCATGCTATATCTACATCCTTGCAGATTTCATAATAACGGATTACACTAAAATATTGCAAACATTACAATGACTAGTACTACGAGATTGCACCCAAATTCAAAACCAAAACTATCCATAGTACTATATTTCCCCTGAATTATGGAGTGATGTATTATTAATATTTCTTAGAGAAACAAATTGGAAGAGCCATGCCAAGTTGAATTGAGCATAATAATGATTCGAATGTTCTTTCGAATCTGTTGACCTACTGTTTAGCAGCCCTGGTTGTCCGTCAGCGGTTTTTCATGTTGAAATTGTTTATATTTACGCTAAACATAAGTAGTTAGTAGCTTTACAATCTTTTTCTTTTTTAGTCAGCAACAATCTCCTCTGCCATTGGATGCTCCGAATTCAAATGCTGAATCTTCATTCAGTGGAAGTGAGAAATATAAACAGTCCTACTTCAACGAAGTATTATAGATGAGACTGGACCAATTTTACAGAAGCAGAGAAAACGTCAATTCATCGTTGGAGATACAAATAAAAAAAGGCTTGCTCAGTTGTTATAAAAAAAAGATTTATTTGGACGAAAAGTTTTATGGTACATGATATTGTATGGGCGTCATGGGGAAAATGGGGTTGGATGCCTGCTATTGGTAACATCGAAAACTGCTGAGAAACTAGGATGAGATTTGTCTCTTACGATGGCATCTTTAAAATTAGTAATAAAAATAATGTTTGCATTTTAGAGATAAAAATATAGAGGAGTAAAAGCTCAGCAAATACAAATCGCAGTTTGATAAAGCTCTTGCTTCCATGAATCAGTATCTAAATAAGGAAAATAATTTAAAAATCAATAAATATTGTGTTCGAGTTACAAGCTGACTCATAGTTCGTCCTAGAGACAATAAAAAAAAGTTTAGTGATATTTGTGATATTACATAATTTATTTCAACACCTTTCTCTACACACGCAGAAACCACACAAATCAGCTCATGCATGCATCCAGAATTAAAAAATAACCTACACACAACAATTTTCCACCTTCACGCACGAACATACACGCCTACAAGCACACGACATTCATACCCTCTCGATACACATTCACCCACGCACGCACGCCACATCCACACATATTTAAACCTCATTAAAAAAATCACACACACACACACGCACACACACACACACACACACACACGCGACGTACGTGATAGCCGGCGTGCCGCCGCTGGCCCTGCTGGTGGACGAGCGAGCGCGAATTACCAGCGCCGCCGGAGGACGTCAAGGAGAAGAAAGAAGAGAAACGCTGAGGAGGTGGCAGGACCGATGGGATCGGGCCCCAAACGGCCGGGACACACAGGCTGATTCCAAAGATCGCAGAATGGCAGAGAGGGGACATGGAGAAGTGGACTACCATCTCACACAACTCCTGTCCGGGCATGGCTACTTCAGAAGCCATAGCCAGCGCTACGATAACACCCTTAGCGCTCTCTGCCCAGCCTGCCCAAGCATGATAGAAGACGCGGAGCATGTTTTTTTCGCTGCCCGCGATTCCAAGAAGAAAGGGAGAACTACAACAGGCCCTCCAAGAAGAGATCGAGCCGGAAAACATCACCGGCTCATGCTCGTGACCGCAGGCAATTGGCTGGCGGTAACATCCTTCGCGCAAGCAGTCGTCACTAGACTGAGACAAGAGGCGCAAGAGGTTTTAAAAAATAAAAATAAAATAATCCGGACGAGTTGTAGGAAAAAGACGAATTCGAAAACGACGCTTCTGGTTCCCGAACCCCTAATCACCGTAAGGTGGACGGGGGATGTACGGAAAAGACACAGATGTAGCAGAGAAGCTCTATAGAGTCCCCACCGAAGTAATGTTTAACGACGGTTCCCGGTGGGTACTCGTTTCGAAGGGCCACTGGCTGCAGAGTTCACTCTGCCCACGTCCAAAAAAAAAAAAAAAAAAAAAACACACACACACACACACACACACACCACACACACACACACACACACACACACACACACACACACACCACACACACACACACACACACACACACACACACACACACACACAACTCCGCTACACCGGTCCCAAGCCCGGGGCTTCGTCATACAAGAGACAAAGAAGGAGGAGGGGGAGGAGTAACACCTCGTTAATAAACCAAGGTTCATCTGGCCCGGATGATAGTACCTTGTAAGGCCCCCTGGTACAGACCGCCGTGCGGTGCGACCCGTGAGCTGACAAAAGGAGATCCTGGGTGGCAAGGCGATACCGATGCTGCGTGCTGACGTGACCCGAACCATCTTTGGCTCCCGCTGTCGGCAAGACGGGCGTCCGGGTGCCTAGCCAGCCCTGGTCAATCGGCTACTAGGCGAGTCCGTTCTGCTGCATGATGTTCGCCAGAAACTCTCCAGAGAGCTGACCACCCTTAGTTGGTTTGGGGGTGGCGCTCGAGAGAGCAGAGGTGAACTAGTGCAGCGGGGCGTGCTATACCCAAGTATGTTGTCCACAGTCTGGTACCGCTTTCAGTCATGTTTTGGAGCCATACCAGCTGCCCCCATAGACGGGGGGACCCCGTGGGTCGGGGCACATACCTGGGTGAACACAACAAATCGAAGCATGGACCAATACCTTAAAAGTAAACCAAAGTTGAGCTCGCAGGTCGAGCTGACGATAGAGCGCTTGAAAGAGCACGAAGACACTATGGAGGTCATTGAGGGCCTCAGACACAGACACACGGGGTCTGGAGCCCCATCTACTTCGGTGTCGGATGTCCAATCCGAAGTGGAGTCCGAAAGGTCCGAAAGGACGTTAAGCCTGATGGAGCACCTGGAGCGGCTCGGCGACAAGATCAAGGAAATGATCGAGTTCGCAGAGCCCAAGAACAACATCCACAAGCAACTGAAGGAAATGCTGGCGAAGGCGTCAAAAATTCATCTGAGTTGCCTAACGGCGCTGGACGGGCTGGAGCATCTTCCCCGACAGAACACGCTGGAAAAGGAGGTGCAAACATCTCCTGTTCTTCACGCGAAGGGAAAGTCTCGGGTGCCCCGGGCCTCAGGTGGTAAAGGCGACAACCCACCAACACCCGCCCCGAGGACAATGACGAGTGGACAGAAAGATGCCGCAAAGGCCTCTTATCCAGTCGATGACGATGGCAGCAGGTCCAGAGGAAGAAGAAGAAGAGGGCAAGAAGAAGGCCACCCCAAAGGCTAAGGCTCCCGACCCGAAGCCCAAAGTGAAAGCGCATAGGCGCCCTCGCCATGACGCAGTGGTCGTAAAGGCGAAGGACCCGAAGTCATACTCGGAAATCCTGAAGCTTCTACGATCGGAGCCGTCGCTGCAGGATTCAGTTGGCAGCGTCAACAAGGTCCGACGCTGCACTAACGGAGACATGCTACTGCAGCTCACCAAGGCGTGCGTCGACCCCGGCGAGCTTGGCCAGAGGTTGAACGACGCCATCGGTGAGCTAGGGTCAGCGACCACTCGTTCCCCAGTGACAGCGATTGAGATTAAAGATCTTGACGAGGTCACAACGAAGGAAGAGGTCTGCGAGGCCCTGCGGACCCATCTAGATGCCGCTAAGTTGGGTCCCGACGCGGTCAGGTCTCTGCGAAAGGCTTTCGCTGGGACCCAGACCGCCGTTGTCACCCTGCCGGCCCAGCTGGCTGCGAAAGCTATTAAGCTGGGTCGGGTCCGGATTGGGTGGGTCAACTGTCGCATTCGCGAAAGGACCGAGGTCCTTCGATGCTACCGGTGCTGGGCGCCGGGGCACCTGGCAGCCCGATGCCCAGGTCCAAATCGCAGCAAATGTTGCCGTCGGTGTGGCAAGGATGGGCACATGGCCAAGACATGCCAAAATGAGCCCTTCTGCCTCTTCTGTCACGGTGACGATGCGAGGACCCATGCTTCGTTGAGCAGGGGCTGCCCGCTCGCTAAGGAGTTCGTGCGAGGTACAAAATGACGGAGAAAAGGATACGCGTCCTCCAACTCAACCTGAATCACTGCAAGACCGCCCAAGACCTGGTCTTGCAGACAGTGGGGGAGATGGAGGTTGATGTGGCAATCCTTTCCGACCAGCACAGGCCTCTCACATCACCGAACACCTGGATCTCGGACGCCGACAACCAAGCGGCAATCTGGGTGCGCAAGGGGGTGCCTGTGCAACGGTGCTCCTCTGGGCAGAGTCACTTCTACACCTGGGCGCAGATCGCGGGAATTTATATCTTCAGCATCTATGCGCCCCCTAGACTCTCCCACGAGGAATTCATCGGCCTGCTGAACAACATTGTTGACGAGGCCAGAGGAAAAACGCCAATCCTCGTGGCTGGCGACTTCAATGCTTGGGCAACGGAGTGGGGCAGTAGGGGGACGAAGCCGAGGGGCAGGGCGCTGCTAAATGCCCTCGCCACCTTGGATGTCCGCCTGCTGAACACCGGTTCCGAACCGACGTTTGTTGGTGAAAAGGGAGAATCTGTAATTGACCTTACCTTCGCCGGTGTCTCGCTCTACAATCGAGTCGGATCCTGGCGGGTAAGCGATATCTACACGAGCAGCGATCACAAAGCTATTGTGTACGAGATTCTCTTGAGGAAAACCAAGGTGTTGGCGTGCTCCGGCGGGCAACCGTAGGTGGAGCGCACGAACTTTCGACGGTGACAGCTTTGCTGAGATCGTGTCTGGGATGGAGATCCGGTCGGGTTCCGCAGAGGGCATGGTGGACGAACTCATGTCCACAATCGTGCGCGCATGCGACGCCTCCATGTCCGGAGCGCGTTATCGCCGGCGCCGCGAGCCTGTCTACTGGTGGAACGGCGACATCGCGGAGTGTAGACGGGACTGCATCCGCGCGCGAAGGTACGCCCAGAGAGCACGCGGTCGTCCTGACGAAGTCATACGTCGCGAGGAGTTCGCCGACGCCCGGAGGCGGCTACGCGATGCGATAAAGGTGAGCAAGCGCCTCTGCTGGAGGCAGCTCTGCGACGAGGCAGACCGCGATGTATGGGGTAAACCATACAGAACGGTCATGTCCCGCCTCAAGGCACCCAGGACGTCGCCCCCCACCGCGCCTGACCTGGTGCGGCGAGCGGTGTCTACGCTGTTCCCGTCGGTCATTCCTCGGCTAATCGGTGCCCCACCGGTACTGGAGGAGCACCTGATTCCCGAGGTCGGCGTGGAGGAGCTCCGATGGGCGTATCGGCGTGTGAGGATCGGGGCAGCCCCTGGTCCAGATGGAATTCCTAACACTGCCCTCAAGGCGGCGGTCGAGGCTTGTTTCGATAGCTTTCGCCGCGTCTTTACGGCGTGTCTCAGGGAGGGGTGCTTCCCCGCGCGGTGGAAACGGCAAAGGCTCGTTCTGATGCTAAAACCAGGCAAGCCTGCCGCCGAACCATCGTCGTACCGCCCGCTGTGTATGTTAGACACAGCGGGTAAAATCCTCGAAAGGATCATGGTTGGTCGCCTGGAGCCCACACTGAAGGGCCTGCTGGCCTAGCAGACTCGCAGTTCGGCTTCCGTAAGAGGCGATCAACTGTTGATGCCATACAGACCGTTCTCAGCACTGCACGATCAGCCATCAGTGGCAAACGATGGCATCGGGGTACCAAGAAGTACTGCGCCATCATCACCTTGGACGTGAGGAACGCCTTCAACTCAGCGCGGTGGGACAAAATTCTCACCGCCCTGAGCCAAATGGAGGTCCCGGCTTATCTGCAGCGGATGGTTTCGAACTACTTCCGCGGCAGAGTGCTGGAGTTCACCACGGATGATGGGGCAGAGACTTACGAAGTTACGGCTGGCGTGCCACAGGGATCCGTACTTGGCCCCATTCTTTGGAACGTCATGTACGATAGGATCCTGAGGCTCGAGCTACCGAGGTCCGCAAAAATCGTCGGATTTGCGGACGACATTGCAATCACGGTGGTGGCCAAGCACTTAGACCTCGTCGAGTTTTACACAAACGAGACTATACGTCTAGTGCGAGCAGCCCTAACTGAACTGGGGCTACAGACCGCTGACCAGAAAACCGAGGTTCTCTGGTCACCAGTAGGAAAGAGACGGAGACCATCACCGTCAGAGCCGGCGACCACTACATCACGTCGGCTCCCTGCATCCGGTACCTAGGCGTGCACATTGACGCCAGGCTACGATTCGAGGAGCATCTTCGCATCGTCAGCGACAAGGCAAACCGGGTTGCAGGCGCCCTGCTGGGTCTTATGCCCAACATTGGAGGCCCGAGGAGCAGTCGACGCAGGCTCTACGCCAACGTGGTTGACTCGATCCTCCTATACGGTGCCCCGGCATGGAGTGAGGCCGCGAAGAAGCAGAGCTACGCCCGCCGGGCGGTCTCGATTCATCGTCGTGCCTGCCTGCGAGTGATCTGCGGTTTTTGCAGCATCTCACATGAAGCTACATACGTTCTCGCGAGCATACCACCGCTCACACTACTCATCGACGAACGCTCGAGGCTGTACTCACGTCGCCTCGAAAGCGTCGGTAGTGAACGGGCCAAGACAATCGAGGAATGGCAGGCCCAATGGACCCGCTCGAGGAAGGGTCGGTGGACACACCGACTCATCCCGAACATCACTCCGTGGATTGAGAGGAGGCACGGAGAGGTGAGTTACCACCTCACGCAACTCCTGACCGGTCACGGCTGCTTCAGGTCATACCTGTGTCGGAGCAATAACGACACAAGCGACCTGTGCCCGGTATGTCCGGCGGCGGTGGAGGACGTCGAACACGTCGCTTTCCGCTGCCCTCGATTTACGGAGGAAAGAGAGGTGCTCCACCGCCTCTTCGGGGGTCCCTTGGAGCCTGAGATGCTGGTGGGATTCATGCTTGAGGCTGAATCCAACTGGCTGGCAGTGTCCACCTTCGCTCACTCGGTCATGACAAGACTGAGGAGCGAAGAGAGGGCAAGAAGAAGATGACCGGACGATGCGGTGAGAAAAAGACGATGAAGATACGTAGATAACCCTCAGAAGTGAGCACACAGCTCGAGCCTCCCCCGCGAAGTAATGCCTAAAGGTGATCCCGCGGGGAAGAAAAGGGGCAGGAGATAAGGATGGGTTTTAGTCGGTATTAGTAGAGAGGCACATTACACGCCCACACAACTTTTTGTACACAAACAACAGTACACTACTCGAGTCCGACATATCCGTGCGACACACAAGAGTCGCACGTTGAATCCGTAAATGGATTTCCCTCCTTCCCAAAAAAAAAAAAAAAAAAAAACACACACACACGATTTATACGCACCCCCATGCACGAACATACATTGCGACGTGCGAGGTTTTGGGCCCTAGCCCATGCTCGGCCTGCCGTCGTATTATTTATTCACAGAGGCTCCGTGTAGCCTATCGTTGAGTCTTACCTCAGAAGGGGTCGAGCCGCCACCAAGTACGCCGCGAGCTTAGTCAGTCCAAGCTCACGAAAATACGACGAAAAATGTACTTTTGCACACAAATAATCGTTTTTTATTTAACTCCAACCTTCAACTATCACTCATACAATCATCACTGCCATCGCGCTTCATTTCGCTATCGCACAACCTGTCTCGTCGCTATCATCATCTCGTGCATCGGGAAATAATTAATAATGCGCGAGTATACGGGAAACGCGCGGGTTACAACGCTAGCCCGACGCGAGTCCCGATCAAGTGCCACGTGATTGCACTGCGCGCAATCGGCCCGTTTCTCCGAAATACGGTCGACGCCATTGCTCTGCTCGCGCTAGCAGATGCGCGATTTGGTCGCGCACGACCAAGACGATACGCGCCTCGCTTGCTCTCGCACGAGCGTCCAAGGCGGAAGTACCGCTTCGCACAAATGCCACGCATAGGCCTGAAACGCGACACGTATGCTCGAAACGTCCAAAGTACTCGCTACAATAATTACTCCGATCTCCACGACTAATCATACAACAATTCTGCTGCGAACAATTCCTCCTTTCTCACTCATACATTCACGCTACGTAATCACACACACGCACACACGCGCGACCGACCAAGTAAAATACCATCTACGATTTTATTTCTTCGCTACTTTGCCTTGGACTTCGTTCCACTCTGCCATTGCCTTCCGCTGTACCCCAGCTGCTCCGTCCTCGCGACCTGTCCAAGCTCTTGATTGTTCGCCTCGGAGATGCCTGGGACGATTTACGTGAAGGTCGCTGTACAGCGAATTCGCTTGGCTCCCTTCCGTTCGAGCCTTCGCGAATCGCCTCGTCACGTCGCAACACTTCACTCGTCGCACTGAGCTCCAGGCTCACACACAGCTTCTCCACGGACACGACACTACGTTATACCGCTGCCACACAGCTTCCACACATATCACACGACGAACGTCCAAGGCCAAAACTATGCCTCTCTCAACGCGACTTTTTACTCTCTCCACGACACATCTTTCCTCTCTCGCGGTCTGATTGCGAATCTCTCTGTGTGTGTGCACTGTCGCGCAGATCGACCACGCATCGGGCTCGAAGCGCTCGATTTGCACAGATCGATCCGCTCGTCAGTGCACGTGGCCCGAGCGGCACGTCCAAGGTTAATTTGGCTCTTCCTTAGCCCTGAACCTCGAACGCGCGCTCGGGTGATATCCAACTTTCCAACTTTACCATACTTCTCGGCCGCGCACCTCACTCACACTCTCACACATTACCATTTGCGTAATTTTTGCGGTTGGCCGCCCAGTGACATCGTCACAACATGTATAAAATCACACTACATCCACACACTCACACATACAAAATCACCCACGCACGCACTACACAGACACGCCAAAATATAGATAAACATACATATTCAAAAATCACACGTACACGACTCATATAGACCCTCCCCCTTTAACCTACACGCATGCAAGCTTACGACATACACGCCCTCACATATACATATTCGCACCCTCACGCATGAACTTACACGCATACTAGCACACGACATTTACACTCATTCATACGCAATCATTCATTCTTTATCATTTTTTATTCGAGTAGACCGAACACGTCTAATTTCGATCATATCGATTTTCAAATATAGCTGTGTTCAAGTCGTGATTATTTTATATTCATATCCACGTAAACCTACTTGTTTATCCGCGGTGTATAAGAATCTGGTGACCGACGCTACAACAATAAGTTCTTGAAAAAATATTTCTTCGTCAAACTCAAATTAAAGGTTAGTTTTGTACCAATCCTCAAGCTTATAAATAACAAAAAGCAATTTTTTTCAATAATACTCTTTTGACGTGTTACAATAGAAATGGGTAATCAACAAACGGTATCTCTCACACATGAAGATCATCCGATACGAATGCGATTCTGCGAGTGGATGCTGAACAAGATTACAGAAGATGATACGTTTCTGAAACGGATATTCTTCACAGATGAGTTGGTTTTCAATGATAAAAGCCCTTTTAATCTGCACCAACGGGGATGAATACCATAAAATGGGTTGGAATCATCGGCGATACCATTGTGAGTTTTTAATACTATACGAGCAATTCTATTTATAAGGCTATAAAATTGCACGAGATGCGCGCAGCTAGGAATGCGGACGACAAGCAACGCATCAGCGAAGCTCGATCGATATTGGAAAAGTCGGAGCTTATTGACAGCGACCCGCTACGCTTGCGCGTGCGATCACACATAGCATCGAAAATACGATCTACGACCGAAAAAGGACACTCTCTGTTTCACACTCGACACGTAAACATCGGTTCGGGAAACTCTAAAGTCTTCGGAGTGCAAAATCGTAATTCGTCGCTGAAACGCCGGCACTCGATCTCGAAAATCCAACTCGAGAAGCCGACATTCGCACGTCCAAAACTTTCCCGTGAAACAATCGATAATTTGTTCTCTCGTCGGAATGATCCAAACTCGTTAAGATCACCCGACGAATCGTGACTCCGGTGGTGACTAGTGCCGAGTCAACCTGGTCCTGGAGAAGCTGTCCAGGAGTGCCGCCTGCCGCCATTGCCACGTTAACCCCAAGCGACGACGAAAAGGCCAAAGGATTCGTTGACGCCGAACAGGCCGGTCTGCGCTAAGTTTAATTACTCACACACACACACATTCTACACTATCGAGCTATCGCGTACCGCGAATACGGTCTTATTAGTTATTAATCATAGGAACTCGCGCCCTGAATTAAAGATCGAGAGTCTGCATGCTCTACATGCAGTGGCGCCCCGAACACCTCGTACTTAGTGCATTTTGGAATCATATAATATATTTTTCGTTCTTAGTTATATACTAATTTGTTGCATTAATAGTTTTTTTATTTCGATCACCCACCAAAATCCCTCACAATGTATAGCCCGAATAGACATACATGTGTGTTTTTTGTTATCAGGCCAAAAACAATAAAACCCTTTTGTAGGTAGTGCTGTTGGAGTGAAAGGCTTATTGAAATAAGTATTTTAGACTATCGAGTGATTTAAATAATAAAGATTTATTATAAATAAGTCAAGTGATAGTGTAAATATGTACAAAATAGCAAGATGCCTAGAAAACAGTATGAAGAACAAAATATCAATAATATCAGCGAATTTACAATTTTTATCCGTTGATCAATTATAATCGCTATACCGGCGATGCCGGGCAAACTAGCTGTCTTTCGCTCTGCAATTCAGAGAGAAAGACACGCTGAAGTAGATTTCGTAATGCGCGCGAGTGACTACCCAACGGAGGCGAACCTCCTCAGCGGTCAATCTGCAGCGACTACCCAACGAAAGCAAGCTTTCTCAGCGGTCGCCTTATCGCAGACTTTGCATACAATGCGAACTCGAGTAGATCTCTCTACTTGCCAGCGTGCGCTAGTGAACGCTCCAGAGAGAGACGGGCCCTCTTATGTATGCGGAAGCGAGGTTTGCCGCTTGCGCGAGCGACGGCCGGTGCCGACGCCACTTAGCGGCGGAGTACTCAAACAATGTGGAAATCACACCCCACCTCTTTTACGTGAGACGAGCAGATGGTAAACTACTCATAATGTGATTATTTCTTGGCTGTGCCCGAAGTAATTTACATATACCACATTTGCTAACAATTGTCCGCAGACACTTTCGAATGCCCAAAATCCAGTATTTTTGTAAAACTTCATTTACGATCGTCTCGTTACTTTTATGATAGTATTTTTTGTGATAAAATCGTAGCAAAAGCTGTACAACGTAATGTCGCGAATCAAGGATTATAGGTTGGAACTTTTCTCCATTTAACGGTGAAAATTGTACTCGACCATCACATCGAAGTAACCCTTCTTCATCGATAAATGGATTCAGAGTTATTAAACGACTATCGCGAGTCACACTGTTTCTACTTGCCAAATTTTTCAAATCATTCGGAAAACACTACACCTGAATTTGGCGAAACCATAAAATTTCGGCAAACTCTTGTCGCTCTAAATCGGAATTAGCTTTGCGAATGTCCAACCAAACATCAACCGCTTTAAGAACACTTGACGTAGCTCTAGTTAACCGAAACCAAGATAAAAATCTATTGTAATCTGGCTAGTAAAATGATAATGCGTAAACCGCTGCCACACACACCACAGTCGTTTTTTTAATTTCTCTGTCATCATCCGCGTGATTATCATACGAACGAGGAGTTGGCCAATTATCAGAATTTTCTCGTAAGAAACTAGGACCTGCGAACCATCGTAAACCCTGCTCCAAAGCTTCGGGTGCTAGACGCGTCGCATCGTCCGCGGGATTTTGACTTGTCGGACCATCACCAGTCCGAGGCGTTGCTTTTATTATTTATTTCCTCTAAACGATTCATCACAAAAGTTTTATAATTCGAGGATCAGACTTTATCCAATAAAGGACTATTTGAGAATCTGACCAGTAGCAAACACTGTCTATTTTAAATGAGTGCTCTTCGACTATAGTTTTCGCTTATAATACAGCTAAAAGCGCGGCTTTTAACATTAAACGAGGAATCGTAAGCGGTTTTATAGGCGCAACTCTACATTTTCTCATAATTAACGCGGTATGAATTCGACCGTCAGATAACGTGAATCTCCAGTATGCAATTGTGGGGAAAGTCCGAGAACTGGCATCACAAAAAACGTGTAATTGTATCGACTTAATAACGCTACCTTGAGAAATGTAACATCACGGAAACGAGCAATCGGATATTTTGCACAATTTGTTTAACCACGCTTGAAAATCTGATTCGTCTAATTTATCATCCCACTTTGTTTTCTACCTGGGCCTACAAATGGACGCGTAGTTGATATTCAACGATCACCTCAGAGTGACCAGCAAGAAGGCTTCGAGAGTGGCGGGAGCCCTTTCGCAGATCATGCCGATCATTGGTGGCCGCAAGAGCAGCCAGAAGCGGCTCTACGCCAACGTCATCGACTCGATCCTCCTCTACGGCGCCCCCATCTGGATTCGCGGTACTGGAACACAGGCTGCCATGCGTCAGGCGGAAGCAATCCATCGGCGAGCCTGCCTACGCGTTATCAGTGGTCGCCCGCACCTCTTGTACGAGGCTATCTACGTCCTTGCCAGCATACCATCGCTGGCCTTACTAACAGACGAGCGTAGCCGGCTGTACCAGTGCCGCCATAAGGACGCGAAGGCTGAAGAACGCCAGGAGACACTGAAAAGATGGCAGAGCTGGTGGGATCGTTCGCCAAAAGGACGATGGACACACAGGCTGATCCCGAACATCAGGTTGTGGATAGAGAGGAGACACGGAGAGGTAAACTACCACCTTACTCAGCTCCTGACAGGCCACAGCTATTTTAAACACCACAGCCAACGCTACGACCACAACGCTAGCGCCGATTGCCCAGCCTGTTCCCAAACGGTCGAAAACGTGGAGCACGTTTTCTTCAACTGCCCTCGATTTGAGGAGGAAAGAGAGAAGCTCTATCACCAGCTCCAAGAGGTTGCCAGGCCTGAAAACATAGTCCAGCTCATGCTAGCGGACAAAAAAAACTGGCTCGTGGTAGCCACCTTCGCCCACTCAGTCATAACAAGTCTGAGAGCGGAAGAGATGGCCGGAAGATACGGCATGAAGAAGACGCAACAACAAACAGTGCAAACGTGACGAGCTTGCTGCACCAGTCCAGCCTCTCCCCGCGAAGTAGTGCCCAACGGCGGTTCCGCGAGTGTTAAACAGGGGCAGAAGGAGAAGTCGATGGGCCACACAATATCTATATGTTTTTATATTTTTTTATTTTTTTTACTACCTTTACCACCTGCTTTACATAAAATATGTAGCCGCGGAAAATCCAAAAATGTACTGAAATACATTTGTTTCTAATAAACTGAGCCCATCGCTCCTATTAAAAAAAAAAAAAAAAAAAGCATAGTGCCTCGACTGACGACTCTGAACCACACTGAGAAAATTATTCGGTTCAAGTTACTCTCATACCAGTAAAACTTAACCAAAACACATAGTAAGCACGTTCAGTAGACTTTACTCCGAGCCATAGTAAATTTTACTATGGGCCGGAGTATAAGTTAACACAGCAATATAGTATACATTGGAGGAGAGTATACAAGGTGTATAAATCAGATTACGTATACTAAATAATGTTTTATTCGGTTTTATTTGTTAAGATGTTTGTACAATGTATACTATTATTATTATCAACAGTTTGAAACTTAAAGGTTATGATGCAGTACAATATATGCGAATTCATTATTGATGTTCAAATCAATATAAAAAGTCTTACAAAATAAGAATTCGTCAATTTTTTTTTTCATGCGTACAGAACTTTTGCGAACTTGATATGCGTAACAGTGATCGTCGAATTCAATAACTTGTAAGATTTCAACAATGAAGTATATATCTTTATTTTGTATAAAAATTTTTTCAATTTTACCGAACGATCGTAAACCTTTATCATTTATTTCTAACGGTAGAACCATTTCAATTGTGTACTCAAATCCTTCGTGAATAACCATTTTTGTAGAATTGACATCATTTGATAACGGAAAATAAATGGCTCGATCATATACATCGATTGGGGTGCAATTATTAATACCTAAATTATCTGAGAGTAAACTCTCATTGATTTTTATATGAGCCAGTTTCAATAAGTAACGTGTTGCTAATGTATAAGCAACATTTACGTGATTGCTGCTGGCTAAAGCGTATGCTTTTAATTCACGATGCTTTGATTCGAACCGAAATGCCGAATAAAAAATTGGGGGCCCATTTTGATTGATAATTCTATATAAATGCAACAAATTGTGCAATTTAATTGTAGCATGATCGAATAATTCTACATATAAATTAACGAATGCTTTTACATAATAATTCATTCGTAATAACTGTCCTCTGTTAATTGAAGGTGACAGGACAGTATCTATTATTTTGCGAAAATAATAAATAATTGCCAACTTTCATTCTCTTCTGAGATTTTTTCGCCTACTGCTAATCCGAACAAACGTATAAAATTTAACGTCTCAGCGGCAGACATTTTCAATTTATTATTTTTTAAATGCTCCTCTTTTATTTTTGGAATTCTGTTGCTTATATTCTTTAATGTGCATTGAACAATCTCCAGTTGACTATTAAGATAATCAAGAGAAAAATATTTTTTTTTTAAAATATAATCATGACATAAATTAAACATGAGTGTGCTACCACACCCTCCAATATATCATGCATTATTTCTAAGGTACTATTTTCAATGACATGATAGCCGTTAATATTATTGAAAATACTATCCTCTTTAATACCGGTAATGCTAGGTTTGTTTAAAGTAATATCATCATTATATGAATCTACGGATCTTAGTAAACTTGCCTCTTCGGAAAATATAGTTTTAAACTGGCTTACTTCCACATAGCAAATTCGGCATGGTTTTCCGTTATTAAAATTTTCAACAAATCCTAACATTTCACTTAATCCTAGATTATCACCTATGATTAAAACTAATTGAAAATAAACGGTAATACTTCCACCTTCTCCAGAAATAGTTATACCTGTTTCATTCAACTCATTCAATTCTTTTACTAATCGTTCGAACATTTTAGTGTTACCGTATATTTTTCTGTCAGACGATTTAAATAATTGAACTAATATTATTTGTTTTAATTTCGATGATAGCCATAGGGGAAAGACGGGAATATTTGCGTACACAGCACCATATTTTTGTACTCCTGCATGTGAACCTAATGCATTACCGGACTCGAAATCATCTTCGTATATGAAAAGAGGCAATAAAGTTTCTTTGCTTGTCAAAGACGATCTTTTTGAATGTGTTTTTTTCCACAATTCTGCGTGAATAACGTTTTTAATAGTAGATCTATCCTCATTAAGCTCATAGCCGTATTTTAAAATTAATTGAAGCGATCCAGGCAATTCTAATAATATTTTCAACGACCAAGAAAGCGGAATGTAAGGACAGCAAACACTAAATTGTTTATCTTTGACGACGCCGTCGATATACTTTTTATTAAAATTCGTTCCTAAGATCACATCTTCTGGTTCAATAAAGAGCTTTTTTTCTTTATAATAATTAAAACGATGATGTTCTGTGCTGAATTTCTTAAATATATTTACGACTTTTGACTGAATTGTTTCCAAAGAAGATTTTATTTCAGACTGGTGGGAATGGTTATGAAGTAGGCTTAATTCTATATAGTTAAATATTTTATTAGAGGTAAAGTCGATCAGTATATCAATAAAAGTTTGAATTATATTTCTAGGGATAGCAACATTATAAAGGCTCAGAGTGAGCGAGAGCATTTCTTGCTCTAAATCTAGAATTGTTGAGGTCATATTGAAAAATCAATTGAAATGATTCCACGTTAAAGATTAATTCTAAGTACTTTTTGAAATACAAAAATATAATTTTTAACTAGATACAAAAATTATGATTAACTAATATTTAAATTAAATTAAATTACATAAAAGTTTTCCTAGTAAATTAAGAAGATAGTCTTTGTAATTTTCTAGCTTCTACTAAAAGCTTGTCAACAAGAGTATAGCGATGGTAATTTATGTCCACATCGAAAATTCCAGCGATACATTGAGCTACATTTTTAGATTCGGGTGGAAAATCTCTATTTAAGCAGTAACAAATTTTAAACCAATAGTTAACAGCTTCTATTAAATTTTTTGATGGCAATATATATATTTTTGCTTATAAGAATAAATATATAAACTATCAGGATTTTCTACGGGACCAACAATGGCTACGTACGGCCTGGCGTTATGAAGAGCGTTATCAGTTCTTTCTTCGCGAAGTTTTTGGAGATCTGCCTCACTCTGAAATATGAAATGAAAAATTTTTTATGCTGAATCACAAGTTAACAAAATAGTAGTTTTAATTCAAAATATTTACATACTTTGGCTCTTAAAATAAACGAAGCCGCCGCGTGCTCTATAGATGTACCCCAAGTTTTTTCGCTTCCCTTTTTGGGTTTCAAGAGGGGTGGTCCAAATAATTTTGGTAGTAAGAGCAATGCCAACTCATTCGGTATATCTTACAATTATAATATATTATATATAAACATATTTCATTCAAGTGAATAGAAAAAAAAAATAACACATTTTTTTCATGATTACCTTTTTTATCGAGTTGCTTCTCTTCGATAGTCAATTTATCCTTATTTTTAGCTACAGTCACAATATGAGGACCCAATTCAGGCCAGCCAGTCATGAAATTATTAAATTTCTCGGGAAAAAGTCTATCGAAATCTTTGGCAAACTGAAAAAAAGATGTATTAAAAATAAAACCATTACAGTGGGTAATTTGATTATGAATGTATAAGAAGTTTACTAGCTCGTGTGATGAAGGTGCAGATAAACATTTATACATGAGGAAGTAATTGTTAATGTCAACACATTTTTCTCTCCATAAAAACGATCGATCCCATTTCTCCGAAACTATATCGAACGGTTCGCTATTTATGCGAAGCCAATCATCAGTTTCTTTTTCAAATACTATATCAGCTATTTTAAATCGAAATGAATATTTTAGTCAGTGATCTATGAAAATATATACATGTTAAGTATATGAGAATTTATCCAAACCATTTACTACATTTTCAGGTTCATCATCCGCATCGGGCCGTAATCCTATTTTTTATAATAACGTCGTCTATTTTGGTATTTGTCATACAAAATGCCCGTTTTAATGTTATTGCCTTTTGCTTCTTATGAAAGCCAATACCTCTAAATCTTCGACTGGCTCTGATTCAGATGCAAAGAATAACGCAATCTCTTTTGAATATTTAAGGTTTGGTCGTCTATTCTGTAAATGATGAAATTAATGACAGAGTGATGAAAAAATGGCTTTGCTAAAAAAACTTGGAACTAAAATTAATTTAAAAGTTTACCGATAACCTCCAGAATACGAAAACTCATACATTATAATTAGGTCTGTTAATAAATGCCAATCTAATTTTTTAGATTTATAAAAGATTGCTAAAACAGTTTTTCCAAGCAAGCAACAATTTAGTAGTTGTGATAAATTTTTTTTCTCAGATGCTAGGTGGGAAAAATGAATGTTAGTTTTTACTATAAGAAAAAATTTTTAAATGAAATGCAAATGCCCATACACATAACAAATGGAAATTCTTCATCATATACACAAGGTGTACTTGATGTTCCAATAGAATTTAATCTTGAAAATGAGGACCCTTGTGCAGCATTCAGTGGTATTAAGGAGTTACTTGTAGAGTCAATAATAGGGATATTTAAGAGATCTAAGTTAGCAGTCGACTTCATTATTTCAGAACTAGAAGTAATTTTCCAAGCATCATATGCTTTTTGGAATCGTTTTTTAAATCCACATTCATACTTTTCAAAAAAATTATCCAAAAACTCTTCATCAAGATCAATAAAAACACTTGTATCAATGCCAGCTTCTGTAATTATAATTTAAAAATTCATAATTTACTATACAATTCAACTAAAAACATCAAACTTTTATCTAGCAAAAAAATAAAAAAAAGGTTGAAATAAAAATTTAGCAACAAATTTTTATTTTAATATTACTATATATACTGAGTATATACAATATAATTTAAATGTACATATACATGTTAAATATATATTCATATAATATGTATGTACATTTATTCAAAATATTTAACATTTGAAAAATTTTAAATTCATTAACATATTCACAAATACCAATTACTTGAAATGAAATTTACTTGATGAAGGAAACTTGATCTCTTCAAAAGTTAGGAATACTTAATGAAATATGATAAGAAATATATTTTAGAACAAGTTTATTCATTATCTCAATGAGTAATAGTTAAAGTGTGCATAATGCCAATTCAAAACATTTTTCAAAAATTAAAAAGAAAGATAAACCCCATTCAATTACTCGACTACCATGCAGTCTTACTTAGTCAACCCATAGCCAATTACTTCTCACCGATGAGACATGAATTTATCATATATTTGTCACTAACATGTATTTTTAAAAAGAAAAGTTGTTCTTGATAGAAAGACAATCAATTGATGTGGGTGATCGTGAAATGCATTGCAGTCTTACTTATAGTCAACGCACCCACTTACTTCTCACCGATGAGACATAAATGTATCATATATTTGTCACTATCATGTATTGCAATCTTACTTATGGTCAACCCATTGCCATCTTACTTCTCACCGATGAGACATAAATGTATCATATATTTGTCACTAACATGTATTTTTAAAAAGAAAATTTGTTCTTGATAGAAAGACAATCAATTGATGTGGATGATTATGACATGCAGTCTTACTTATAGTCAACACACCAACTTACTTCTCACCGATGAGACATAAATGTATCATATTTTTGTCACTAACATGTATTTTTAAAAAGAAAATTTGTTCTTGATGGAAGGAAAATCATTTGAACATTAAACAAAACTTATCATTCAAAGATTAAATTTACTTTCTTCTTCAAAAGTTAAAATCAGTTGATAAAAGGTTATGTACTAAAATTTTTCTTAAATTCATATATTTACTCAACTGGTGGTTTATAATTAAATGAAAAACTACATGAACTCGGTAAAAGGCTTTTACTTACTGTCAAATTTCTCATTAAGTGTCTCCAACTTATGTGTGCAGAGAAATTCCTTCACGAAGTCATCCATCCTCAAATGTCAAGTCAAGTTGTTGATTGGAAATTATTGTATAATAATAATAGTTATAACAACTTATTAATCACAAGCTGAAACTTAACCGGGCACGAAAAAAGAGATATCTTGCGAGAGCGAAAGAAAGATTATATATGTATAAAAAGTTGGTCAAGTAAAAGTGTTCTGTATGCGCGGGAAGGCAGTGTCAGACGTTACGAATAAAATAGTAAAATTTACTAAGACACCGATAACCTGTACTGTGGTGGCGCTAGTAAACTCTATCGGTAGAAATGGGTAACTTGAACCGAATAATTTTCTCAGTGCATTGGCAAAAACAGCAAGATTGACCCTCGTGAACAGCACCCCTGACCCGGGCAGCCGCAGTGTCAATAACTTGTTTACCCTGCCAATATTGCTGCCTACTGCACTCGTGCACATCAGCGGTCCGCAGCGACATACCATCACTTTGCGCTGTCTCTTGGACAATTGTTCGGAGGTATCTCGCATCGCCCGTTCTTTTGCCTTGAAGCTGCAGGCACCGGTACAGGAGGTCACCACTGATATCTCCGTTATCGGCGGCGACGTCGCCCAACGGTCACAACGACGAGTGAGCCTCAGCCTCCATTTGCCTGGTCAAAGAACGCCCATCATCATCGAAGCCAGTTGTCTTCATTATCTCGACATTACAACGCCATCACAACAACTGCCCCACGAGGCTATCCCGGCGAGCATGCACGGCTCTTTGGCGGATCCAAACTTTTACAAGTCCGGATCGGTGGACTTACTTCTTTGTGCCAACGTTCTGCCCCATCTGATGAAAGAAGTTCTTCAGCATGTCAACGGTTTAGTCGCTCAACGCACATTGGTTCGGTGGATCGTGTGTGGCGGTCTCAGGCAATCTCAGCCGGCCGACTCAATGCTTGACTTTGGTGACCGAAGATATTGAGCCGACATGGCAGCAACAGTTAGCTTCTTTGCTTCAGAGGTTCTGGGCAACTGAAGAGCATCCTCGCGCCGAGCAAAGTTTGCCTATCGACACTTGGACCGAGAGCTTGTTCACCCAACACAAGCGCAGTTCGACTGGTCACTATTCTGTTCGACTTCCAGTCAAGCCTGACGCAGCTCAACGCTTGGGCTCCAGTGAGAGTTCGGTGCGAGCCTTTCTCGACACCCTTCACCGACGCATGACACGCTGTCCTCGTTTTGCTCAAGAATATCGATCCTTCATGAAGACGTACATTAAGCTCGGGCACATGACTGAAATTCCTCGACATCAAAATGAGTGCAGGCACCCCGCCTACTTGATACCGCACCATGGGATTTGGCTAGCCAGCGATCATGGACCCAGGCTGCGGGTAGTCTTCGACGCTTCTCGACCAACCTCGTCTGGTGTCAGCCTAAATGGCGTGATGTGTCGGGGCCCCAAGCTCCAGAGGGTTCTTTGGCTGGTTCTTCTTCGTTGGCGATAACATCGCATTGCCTTTTGTACCGATGTGCAGATGATGTACCGTCAAATTCTTATTGACGAGCGCGATGTTGACTGGCAGCGCACGCTCTGGAGTCCGTGTGCTGGCCTCGCTGGGCCAGTTCGGAGTTCGCTGGCTTCACTCGATCCTTTCATTTGCCCTGACGGACTTCTTCGAGTCGGCGGGCGGCTGCATTAGTCGCAGCTACCTTTCAATCGAAAACACCCACCAATCGTAAACGGTTCCAATGCCTTGGCTGCATTGATCATCGGATGGGCTCACCTTCAGACCTTACACGGGAAATTACGGGCCACGTATGTTCAAGTGTTGCAGAGGGTCTGGCTGATCAACGGCAAGCGGGCGATTCGTCGCCACATTCATCACTGCGTCATCTATAACGCATCGCGAGCGAGATCAATGGCTCAAATCATGGCCTCTCTCCCACCACAGCGCGTGACGCCTTGTCGCGCCTTTGCCCGCATGGGGCTCGACTACACCGGCCCATTTCAAGTCTGGTCTTCACGAGGACGCAGTGTTCACGCCACCAAGGCATGGGTCGCTGTGTTCGTGTGCATGACCACGAAAGCAGTTCATCTTGAGCTGGCAGGTGATCTCTCAACCGCGAGCCTTCTCGGAGCTCTCACGAGATTCAGTGAGCGACGGGGCCAGCCGTCTGAAATATGGAGCGACAACGCCACCCATTTCCATCGGGCTGACCTCAAAATCCACGAAGCACTGAACAACCCGAATCTCAACTGGACCACAGTATCCGATCGTCTCACTGAACAAGGCATCAAGTGGAACTTCATTCCACCCAGTGCTCCGCACTTTGGCGGTTTGTGGGAGGCCGCGGTCAAATCATTCAAGGCCCATATGAAACGAACACTTGACCCACGGCGAGTCACCTTCGAGGAGATGAGCACTCTCTTGGTGAGCATCGAGGCTGTGCTCAATAGTCGCCCCTCATGTCCCGTTACCAACGAGGCTGATGATCTGCACCTCCTCGTGGGGACTCCACTGATCGCTATTCCGGAGCAGGATGTTGACATCGGTGCCATCGACCATCTCCACCATTGGGAACTCATCCAAGCATTGCGGGCTATCTTCTCGCTCGCCCTCGGAGATATGGTGTTACTCATGGATCCCGCTCTTCTCCGGCCCTCAGGTCATTGGCCTCTCGGCCGAGTCATCGAGGTTCACCAAGGTCGAGATGTGCTGGTTCGCTCTGTAGTTATCAAGTTGGCTCACGGAGTCTACACGCGCCTAATCGTCAGGCTTGTCCTTCTGCCCATTATGGCCGAATCTGCTCGCCGCCCTGACCACGACGACGACGTCCACTTGCACGGCGGGCGGCCTGTGTAACTTGGTGTCGTTCCAGGAACGAGGTGGGCGGTGTTCCGAACGAGAGTGGGGGCAAATTCAAGTTTTTCGGACTGATGGTCGCGGAGCGAGGCTTCTCCCTGCCCTGCGCTGCGGAGCGCGTCGTCACTATCGCTCAAGAGTTCGGAGAGCGAACATCGCTTGCAACGGATTGAGTAGATCTGTAGTGTTGAACAGTTCTTATATTTCTCATTTTTCTGTGTACGTTAAAGAGAAATTTTGGCTACCAAAAATAAAGTTTGTTTTTCAACCTGAGCTACCAGTGTTTATCCTGATTTCGCATCCTCCCTCCAGCCATTCATCTACACAATGCATACCTAAAACTCTTTCCTCTTTGCAGCATGTTATAGTGTCTGAATTACTTGGATCACTTTCAACAAATTCACGTATTGTCTCCGATTCGTTAATAGACCAGTCATGCATTTCCCAATTTGCGGCGCGATTTATTTCAATGACTTGACGAATACGATTTTTCGCGTCTTCAGCGGAATCAAAACTCTCTAAAAAACCATCCAGGTAACTACTTTCAATTATACTCTTAGCAGTCTCCGGAAAAATTGAATTAAACTCTGACACGTTCTTATTTTTAATATACAAAGCTTGTGATGTTAAACTTCGCGGGGGGTTCAGAATATTGCCACATAAGTTACAATTACAAAATCATGCAATCACACACACTAGCACTCTGGAAGGTTGGGCGGAAATAACCAATCTTCTGAAGTTAAACTAAAATTAAAGAAATAGATTTATTAAATGGTAAATAAATGAAATAGGTTTGACTATATATGGGCCTTCTGGACAGTAATACAAGACCATAAAAGAGAAAGAGAATAATGGATCGACCACCAGGTACTCACCAAGGGCTTGTCGATCCTAGCTCGGCTACAGGCCTACGTCCTTCAACTAGGAATCACTGGGCTTGCAAGGCACAAAGTAATAAAACGGCAAACAAATTTAAACCAATAAGAATAACTTACCAAATAATCAATTACCTCGAGGCAGGTGAGTTTACTCTACTGTACATCTCGCGGTAATTGCCGAGATAGGAATCAGCTCGTATGCTTACGTCATAAAGCTACGAGCCTCAAAGATACTCTCTTTCTCCCTCTCTGCTGCCAGCGGTCGCTCGTCACGCCACGGTTCCTCGTGCGGCAAGCAACATTATTATATAGTAACAGCTAAATATCAATCAATAATTTATCAACTATAAATAATAATAATATAGTATAAGCTGTTGCGTAAGAGGCAGGAGAGAGCATAACGAATAATATATTCGTTACAATGTACACGGTGATGACTTCGCACCAAAAAGCACCGACGTTATGACATACTCTTGCGGACAACCAGACTCATCTTCCCCGTAGAAAAAACGTTGCGCGGTGATCCCTCCTCGTATTTTAATTTTTAAAAACATGTCACGTATATGATTTGATACCTATGATATCACCTATGATACACTTTACCTATGTATACCTATGATAACTTTTGATAGCTATGGGCTTTTCTCGGAAATGCATTAAAACTCCTAACAATGATTTCAACAAATCGGGTCCCGATAATAACAAATCATTGAAACTGATTGATTGTGATTTCGCTGCGGCATCAAAA
The DNA here is from genome assembly GCA_034770305.1 of Trichogramma dendrolimi. Classification (NCBI taxonomy): domain Eukaryota; kingdom Metazoa; phylum Arthropoda; class Insecta; order Hymenoptera; family Trichogrammatidae; genus Trichogramma; species Trichogramma dendrolimi. The sequence goes on along the minus strand of JAPMIB010000034.1, from coordinate 792,157 downwards.
ACGACACTTACTCTATTTGGTTTGTTGATGTTTTGAACCCCAAAGTGTGGTAGATACCATATTTTTCCTTTCGGAGGATCTGAAGCCGGCCTAGCGACACCGTTTGAAATAAAACGTTAAATTTCCTGCGAATATAATTCAGCATAAGCAGGGTCACGTTGAAATCTCTTTGGAGCAATCGAAATCTACGCAAGGTGACCGGCTTGCTATCCGATATAAAACATTCATTGTAAGCCCATAATAAATCCACTTCCCATTCTCCGTTAATTTTCTACTAGTGGAGTTTAATAATTCGATCGCGTGCTTATCGTTTGAATTCATTTGAACTTTGTCGACGATTCCCATTGACTCTAAACTAAAATAATCACTCATGCGGCGGTTTAAAATATCCCAATCATTAGAACAGTTCACGATTTCATCTGAATCGGTCGAAGAAATTATGAGCGCTGCTTTTGAATTTTAGATAACAATTTTTCGTGTAAAGTCTAACCCAAACGACACCGTGAAAGTAAAAGATCTTCGTTATCAACAAAAATGATCTTTCTACTAACTATCAAAGATATATTGTCTTGGCCAATTAAAAACTGTGGATAAATATCGTGATAGACATTTAAATTTACATTAAACTTTTCAACGCAATATTCAGCTAGATTCGTCGGCAATGAAAATTTCGGTAAAAACAAATCTTTCGCTACTAAAACATTCGATAAACTGTGCGACTCATTTTTATTTTCAAAAGGACTTATAGTAACATTTGTTTTAAAATTACTAATAAATATTGGGTCCTTTTGACCACAACCAGAAACGTCAGAATTTAATGGAATTAACAAAACTCCAATAGTATCAGCCAAACATTCATCGATAAGAGATACAGTGGATCCCTTATCTAACAAAGCAAAAATTGTAAAACTCGATCGCGGACCCGAAATAACAATTGACAAAATTTTCAAGAGCACACCATCATATAGTCATAAAGCTTACGTTTCTACACTATTTTCCAAATTTAAATTTTGTTGAGCGATTTGCTTTTTTTCTGCAACAACAGAACGCGAACGAAAATGTAATAACCAGTGATGGTCGTTCTCACACTTGTTACAATAAGGTTTTTTGTTACAGTCTCTGCGTGAATGATTTTTTTCCAAACAATTAAAGCAAAGCCTAAAACGTCACTCTATTTTCCATTTCTCTCGCGTCGTTTCACTCGCAAAATTTTTACACAAAACAATCGAATTACCGATCGATTACCATTCTTACAAAGTTCACAATTCTCGTTATTCATCTCCGTAAAAGATGCATTCGTTGTTAAGACTACTTTTTTATTTAAACAATTTTCTTTAACTGAACGTTCCTTACGATTGGAATCACAAAACTGAATCAAGTTGTATTTACCGAGCAATTCAAAATTTCCGCTTCATTTGCTATTTCTGCCTCTCTTTCGAGAAAATTTGCGATGAACTCTAAAGAAGACAACTTATCTTCAAAACCGAGTCTATAATGAGCATAATTCTGCAATAGAGACTTTGGTACTTTACTCAATGCATCCTTGCAAAAACCAGGGCTATTTAAAAAATCATCGCGCCTTAGCGCTTTAATCGCATTCTTCCCTGTTTTAAGTTTTGACGCAAAACTAACCATATCTAATTTACCCGAATCTAGACTAGGCAAATATTTTATCTCTTGCGCTATTTTAGCTAGTATTACTTTATTTTTACCGGAATGTGCCTCTGAAGTGTGCATAATATTTACTGCACTATTACCGGAAGCGATTAGCATATTGGCAGCGTATCTCGCTTCGCCCCTTAGAGAATCAACAAGACACGCGACGTTTTCTGCGTCAGAGTACATATCTATTTCTGTGGACTTTTCAAACTCCATTTTAAAATGTAACCATTCCAACGGATTGCCGTCAAACATGGGTAATTTTTTGCTAGTCATTCGCTTCGCGATTGCGTTTGCGAGATTCGTGCATAATAGATATGGTATTACCTAGAATATCCACGAATTTTTTAATTGAGTCATCTGGAGACTCGGAATTACTCGTACTATTTACCTTCTCGTCTGCAAAATCATCCAAGACCTCTGGATCCTCTGCAGGACTATGGTGAAAAGCAACCGGCTCTGGTAGGAAATCAGGGATGATCATTGGTTCCTGTAGACAACGAGAAGTTCCTCGAGCATCAGGATGCATAGATGACAGGGGCAGAGCATTAACAGCATCGACCGGTATTTGACGAGATTGAACAGCTCTTTGAGCAGCTTGACGTCGACACAGCACCGGCGGAAACTCAATTACGTCCCTCAAACCTGGTTGGCCCTGAGCTACTCCTTGCGAAATAGATCGTCGAGACGGCCCCAGCGGTAGATCTGCAGCGACCATTGGCTCTTGTCGACGTTCACCGGCTCCCTGATAAGCTGAGCGACGTGGTGGACTTTCAAGATCAAAGTGTCATACCATGATTTGGCCTCCACCTTCATTTTTCATTAGGCAAATGTATATAAACATGAATTCACCCGCTCCTCGGCCTTTGCGCTAAGATCAAAGTGTTATATTATCAACTTGCCTTCATCTTTATCCTTCATTAGACACATGCGAATGTAGAAATCCGGGAAACTTTTAAGGAACCGATGTGGAACACGTACTGTAACTATTCAAACGGGATCTGTGACTTAATTATGTAATGGGAACTCGATTTTTACAAAATTACGTTTTTAATACTTTAACGAATATTCTAAGATGATCGATTAATCTTTCTCTACCAAACTTTAGGGACTTAAAGGCCTTGAGTAACCGAATCGATTGAGATATTGCTGGTCCGCGTGCCTCTTCAGAAAAAAAAGTTACATTGAATTGAATACAGCATTTATGCCGGGCCAACGGACTAAAAATAACTCATTTTTTGATAGCACGCTCAGAAGATGGAAAAAATCGAATTAGCACCCCAAGCCAATTTTAATTTAGGTTATTTTGGGAATTTTAGCAGGACGATCAAATTTAATTGGCCTCTAATCGCTCAGAAATAAACTAAGTACGCTCCGCATTAAAATTATCGCAATAACAATTTTTATTGAAATTTCGTAAATTTTCAAATGCTTCTATCTCCGTCAATTTTCTAATGATTTTTTATTAGTTCTTGGAAATTTTGTCTTCTTTAAATCTATATATATTATGAATGGATTCAAGTCAAAGTCCATTTGTTAGTCGCACTTAAGCATAACACCTTAAATGACAGAAAAACTGGATCATTTAAACGTTTACCTGGATACAGTAATTTGTTTATCGAAATCTTGCATGCACCATTGCAAAGTACTTTTCTTGACGAGTAATTTAAAAAAAAAAAGCTCTCTACAATTATTTTAGCGTCCTGTAGGCCCTTTTGTAGACATAGTTTGCAGTACGCAAATTACCTTGTATAATTGAATTTTATCATTTTTCAAGTCGATAAATAGACAAAAATGCATGTTGCACATGCGTGCCATACGAGAAAAAATAAAATTTTTTTTAGTCAAAAAGTTAAAAGTTTCTCGTGTTTCCACATATAAATATGAACTTACTTCCACCTTCATTTTTTATTTGGCAAATGTATATATACACATTACCAAACATCGAGGATATATGAACGAAATTTCCTTCGGTACAATTCAAATGACTCCTAGGGCACCAATCGTACCAACGAGTTGATTCCATTTCCACATTATATTCGCTATACCTTCGCAACGATACCATTAATTTGATAATCAATAACAATCTTTATAGCTATCCAAAATGATAACAATTCCTTAACGAAAAAAAAAATAAAGTTTCAAACGTCCGATTAATTTCAATTAGCTCAACGTTCAACGTGTCAACGTCAAACGGGAGTCCGATTTCGTCATAAAAATTCGCAAAAAGGTACTGTAACGTAAATAGTAGTTTAGACAATTATTTCGTATGCTTGGCCATGATATTCCGATTATTTTGAGTCTGCCGAATTAACGCATAATAACTCAGGAATTGTTGAGTTGTTCGATATTCTCTCTAATGTGGTTAAAGTAGATTTGGTAGTAGGAATCATTTCATCAGAGGCAAGACTAGAATGTTCATTGTCTCTGAAACCGTGACTCACATTGTGAAGAACATTTTATATAGAATTAGAATAATAAATGAAAAGTATCCTTGTATTAGAAAAGAAATAGAAAGAATAGATATATTCTAATTAACATATTTATTATAATCTGAACTTACATTGTTGAATTGAATGGAGTACCTGTTCTCGATACAAAGAAACAGAGTTTAATTCATAGAACGGTCCAGTTTGGAAGCCGGAGAAGAAGAGAGCGAGTGATCAATCATTTTTCTATGAGTAGATCATTAATTCTCAAAAGTGAAAGGTTTTCTATTATATGATGGACACGCCTCTGTACTTCTTTGTGTCAAGTATTCAAGCCTTTCATTCAAATTCGAGTTTACTTGATAAAACAGTTAGTATCTATACTAATCACTGTTTTATCTTACAATTATACAATTAATTATTTATTTTTATTATTAATATTTATTCTAACTTAAACTAACCAAAGATTTTATTATTATCGTATTTTTATAATTTGATTTAGTTATTGTTTCAATGGTTTAAATATTATTGGTTGTATAATTGTATTTTTTTATATTCTATTAATTAATTTACTTAAATTATAAATAAAAAAATTAAATTATTATAATTATTCATTCATGACTGTATATAATATCAACACACACTACGAGACTGAGGCTCATGATCTTGTTCTCTATGCTTTTAATAGAAGATTAAATTACGTCAAGTCATTGAAATACGTAAAGATAAAAGATCATCTTTAAGATCTTAAGGTGATGCCGAAGCCTCATTTTTTATCGACCGAACTCGAAAAATGTAAATTTAAATAACTTTTTTACTGGACCGATTTTCGAAAAACGGCTGTGTGGAGCCCTCCGTATTGATGCTGTGAAAAGCTGTGCTAAATTTCATCCCATTTCATTCAAGAGTTTTTCCGGCAAACAGGATCGAAAATTTTAAGCATGAAAACCTAAATCAAAAATTTCCATACATGATATAGGTGATACCAGCTTGATCTCAATAAGGCAAAAGAGGAAGAGAACGAGTGATGGCGAGGAAGCATTGGTGGAGAGTCCATGCGGATTGTTTCTCCAGATTGAAACTCATATTAATGAGATTGAAGAAGCCTTCCTGACGCGAAACAAGAAAGAGAAATGAAAATAGTCGCTAGATGCAGTACCAAGCACGTTGAACGTGATACGCCAGCTGGTGCTGCAATTTACAAACGAGAACTTCTTTCTGAATGGAAAAATCGTGGCATTGAAAGCTCAGCTCTCCAAATCAGCTCTGCCGCGCCAAAAACCATTTGCTGCGGTCGATCAGGGGTTCAGCAGCAAGCTCTATCGGTGAAACCGACACCACCGAAGCCCAAGCGGGTTAAAATCCGCAAATAAGAGAGTGGCATAGAAAAGTTTGAGGCCACGATCAAGTCCACCAGCACCAGGTCCCCATGACGGGAGAGGACATAAAAGCAGAACTGGTCAAGGCGGTTGATGCGATCGAAGTGAACATTGGGTTCAAGGCCATTAGAAAGGCGGTGGACTATGTGATCGTCGAGGTCCGCAACAAAACCGACCTTGAGAAGCCTCCCGCTTCGACGAAGCTACAGGAGCATGGGTTTACGGCGTAGGAACGCACCGCTTCGGTCTCTTGGCCGAGGTTAGGCATCTTCGACGTGCTCAACTCTCTCTCGGAAGAAGCGGCACTCGGGGCTCTGGCGGCGCAAAACGACGACTTGCTGGGCAACCACTCAGAGGCAGAGCTAAGGGTGTTTGTTAAATTTAAGTTGAAGCACGGGCTGAAGGATACTGGCAAAAACATCCTGCCTGGTTTTTTGAGGCCGATCCTTCGATTCGAGATGCTTTGTCGAGATGCTGTCAAAGCTAAACAGGTATATTTGGGCAATTTCAACGCAGTAACGGTGTGCTACAAGTGTCAGGACTTGCAACACACGACCAAGACATGTAAATATTAGGCTCTTTGTCGGAAATGCGCCGGTCTTTAAGACACTAGAAAATTGTAAGAAAGAGGCCAAGCTCAACTCCTGTGCGCGGTGTAAAAGCAAGGGACGCGCTCATGCACATGATCCTGTATTGGCGTGTGCAATTTATGAGGCAGCAGTACAGCGACTGAAAGATCGCTATGGCTAGCCTAAAAATAGTACAGGCCAACTTGGGTTGGTCGAGGCTAGCCAGCGAAGAGCTGATAGTTTCTGCGTTGGAGGACGGCACTGGCGTCTTTCTCCTGCAGAAACCTTATACGTACCGGCGCAGGGCGTGTGCCTTGGGTTGATTCTCTCGCTGCGTCATAATCGGGCAGAAGGAAGACGAGGCTTCATGGGTGGCAGTTGTTGTAATGAGCCAGAACATTACGGCAACTCATTTGGAGCAGTACTCGTCAGCGCACTGTGTCTGTGTGGAGCTGTCGGGTGCGTTCGGGACCGTAGTGGTGATAAGTTAATATCATCAGTTCAGTCACGAGCTCGAATTGCACATCGACTATCTGGATCTCCTCCTAAAACGTGTGGGAGCTGTCGGGGGCAGGCAGCTGATGCCCGGGGAGCATTGCTAGAAGAGGTTATGCATAGGCATAACATGGTGGCCGTCTTTCGTCCGGGCAACCCGAGCACATTGGTGCGAGGTGAGAAGGACGTGGACGACACATTGGTAACGTCAGAGCTAGAGACCTTGGCCTGTGACTGGTCCATGCGCGAGGGGTGGACGAGCACCGATCATAGGCCGATCATCTTTCGTCTGTCGGAGCGGGAGTGGGCTGAGGTCTCGAGAATCCCGAGGTTCAACACGAAGAAAGCAGATTGTTGCCAAATTGAGAAGGAGGTTTCTAGCTTGCTTGGAACCATATATAGTAGGGGTCCTACAGGCTGGCAAGAGGTCGATGAGCTTGCCGAGACTCTGGAGCGAATTCTGTTGGGGGCGGCTGAGTTTGCGATACCAGTGAAAAAGGCGTTTCCCCGGTCCGTTCTATGGTAGAACTCGAGGCTCACTAACCTGAAGAAAGAGTATAACAAGGCAAGGAGAAAGTTTCAGAGGGAGCGTGAGCCTCGACTGAGGGGTTCACTCAAGCTCAGGAGCGATCTCCTCAGGAAGCGTTATGCTCGTGCGTGTTGGAAGGCGTGCAACGCAAGTTTGCATATGCTAGTCACTCAGAGTACCAGCAGCAACCCGTATGACTTCATCTATAAGATGATAAGCGAAAAAAATGCCAGAAAACCGCTGACAACACCCTAGCGATAGGTGAGTCGTGCACGAGTGGCTGGGCAGAGACAGCGGCAGCTATTCTCGACGGTTTCTTTGCTGACCCCAAGAGACCAGACAGGGTCGTTCCTCTGAGTCAGGAAGCGGATGTGGAGCTGTGGACCGAACTCGAGGTACTAGAGGCTGTAGGAACTATGAAAAGTGGCAAGTGTCTTGGTGAGGACAGAATAGAGGCGGACATGACCATTTTAATGAAAGCCTGTCTGGGGCTTGGAAGATTCTAGCCGGTTTGTTTGTTTCCAATCCTCAGCAAGGTGCTCGAGAGTTGATCAGGTGGCGTCTCGCTCCGACGATCACGTATATAATAACCATGCATCGCGACAGCAGTTTAGCTTCAGGGCTAGGCGATCGACAGCTGACGCAATCGAACTTGCAAGATCGATTGTGTCGAGCAGCGACAAGTCCTTGGCGTTTGGGATCCTTTTTGATGTCACGGGCGTGTTCGACAATCTGAGGTGGGATTCTGTGTTCGAGATTACGCTGTCAGGGTAATCTCTGGCAGCTTCTCACCGACTAACTCAATGACAGAACGGTCGTGCTTGCCTGCGAGGGCATCCTTGTTAGCAAGAGAGTGAGAAAGGAAACACCGCAGGGCTCTATACTCGGGACGGTTCCGTGGAATATTTGCATGGATCCGGTTCTCCGAGAGGTCCAAGACAGAGGCGGTGAAATTGTGGCTTACGCGGATGACCTGCTGCTGATCATAACGGGTGACAGCAGGCGAGAATGCGAGGATCTCGATCCGAGCGAAATGTGGTAAGAGGGTCACCGTGGCAGGTGGCAAGATAATCCTAGGAGAGAAGAGAGTGATAGAGAGGGGTAATCTGACCAGGTCACTTATTAAGAAAGGCAAGGGTGGGGCTTGGCTCGCCCTCCTTACATCAGAATCAGTGAGGGTGAGACGGGCATTAAGTGCAGGCAGATAGTTAAATATATCGGCGGGACGATTGACGCAGGCTTTTGATAGTCCACCATATCGAAGTGATCGGTGCGAAGACCTCTCGGCTATACTAGCGACTAGCCTCGCTCGCGCGGGCGCAACGGAGTAAAAGCTACAGCACGATGCGGCATTTGTACTCCGGGGTGTTCCTCCCTATGTTGCTCTACGCAGCCTCATAGTGGGAGGACTTAGTCACGAGTACTCTCGGGGATAAGATGCAGAAAGCACAGCGGATAGCGCTTCTCAGAATCTGTAGAGCGTATAGAACAGCGTCGACAGACTGTCGTTTTGATTACTCGTAGAACTTCAATCGGAAATGTAGCTACTTCGGTACCGATACAGCGGTAACGATTCTATAGTATAACCCAAGGTTAAAAAATCGTTTTGGACAACAAAACCTAGTATAGGTTTTACTCATCGAATTGTGTCGTACGCGATCGATCATAAATTTTTGCACAGTAAATACAAACATTATTTACCGGTTCGTTGCCTTCAATTGTACAAGTTCAAGATGTGACGTCCTACACAGCTAGTTTACGTCTCTTTTTCAATAAGGCGCCAACGCATCGAAAGCTATGGCTGCGCCGGTACCGTTGTCTTACCATTCTTTACCATTCCTTACCATACTACATTATCATAATCTACCTTACCATAATTACCATTGGTTTTACTTTTTTACCCATAATATTAAAACTACTAAAAAGTACATAACAATAAATTTAAACAATGCTAAATAAAACAATTTGTCGGAAAATATAAAAATAAAACCACAAACATTTATATTAATAATTAAATTTGGAACTTAAAGATCACCATGTGCAATCACATGGCGAACTTTTATTTTATTTAAATTATGAACGAAACACTTATAACACCTAGCGATGTTCATTACGATACTTTTATCTCACGTTAAATAGATACAAACCGTTAATCATAAATTACAATAAACAAATTGAGTGTATATTAGTTATTCATGACTCGGCGTAACTTTGAAACTGCCGAGTCATCATACAACATATGCTACTATTTCTATGAACATTTACAACTATGTTACAGTCTAGAATATTTATTGAATCATTTTACTTTATTCACTTATTTATATCAAAACACATTTACAACACTTCTATAGAATAGTAGATTACATCACATGGCACGAAAGTTGAATTTCCGGGCGTGCGGGTTATGCCACCTCAGCTTCGCCTCGGCGCCATAACCCGCACGCCCGGAAATTCAACTTTCGTGCCATGTGATGTATACAATTTTTCTGTATCCTCCGCCGAAAGTAAAAAATAATAGATTGATTATCAATGATATATCAGACGACAAAATGCAACTTAATTCTTCTGTCGCGTAGCGCTATAAACTTTCGAGTCATGCGCTTGCAGCGCCCTCTTGCAACCATTTATATTATCATTAATGTGCGTGTGATCTATTTTTTGCACTGTCTGCAAAACGACACCGAATACGCTGACGAGTAAAAGTTACCATTAATGATAATGAAATAATGAACAGGTGAGCCCGACATTTGCAAAAACGAGGCGAAGCCGATTTTTGCTGGTCGGGGCTCAAAAAATAATACAATTAATAGTGTAATAGTATAAACCCAATACACTAATTGTTGCTTTCGCAGAACAGTATTAACGCTGCTCTCAGAATCTTGGGTCAACATGCAAACTATCAAAAATATATCTCGTATATCTTATTATTTTTAATTTTATTGTATTTAATATCAATTCATGTGTAGGGAACAGTGTATATGTTTAATTTCAATAATTATTCTAGTTTATTCATGTATGTTATTAATATAAATGATAAACAATGATTAGACTGTTTTTGAAAAAATAAACAAATTCATTGATTTTTTTCATTTTTCATATCATAAATGCGTGTATAAATATATAAGATTGATGCAAGAGTGCGCTGCAAGCGCAGAGCAAAACATGTAAACATTTGAAAGTGGCCGTAAAAGTCGAACTTTCGTTCGTGTTTTTGCGCACGAAAGTCTATACTTTCGGCCATAGGATACAGAAAAAACATTATTATAAACAGCACTTTATTTATTTATCACTTTTTACACAAGTCGTTCACCACTGTATTTTTCACTGCACTGTATAAAATTTCATATTAAAACACTTGTAATACTATAGCGCAATTTGTATCAAATTTTAAGTTGATATTTTATTCATTTTAATAGTTATTAAGCAAAATCAATAAAGTCAGTTTGCCACGAGCGCTCGCCGATCAGTCCAACACGACGGTTGCTCGTCCCCACTTTTGAGCACTCCACAGACCGACTATTAATACAGGCCTCCGCAGAGGCAAAGTTGGAGTCTAATTTCTCAGTCGAACCAAGACAGTTGTACTTGTTACATAGGTCCTCAGCACCCATTTCACGCACTGCCTTCAGTACGACAGAATCCCCTAGATCTGGTTATATTACTAGATCTAGTTATGTGACGATGTCACTGGCGACGAGTTCGCCTCGAAATGAAACGAATGCCGCGTGTATGAGCGTGTGAAAGTTGCGACCGTGCAGGGTGAAGGAAGAGCCAAGCGCTTCTAACCTCCGCACGCCGCGACAGCGTAGGCACGTGCGTTACCGACCGACCGAACGGCTCGGCGACCAGCCGCAACTGCGGCAGAAGCAGACAAAAGCAACGAAGGCAGCGGAAAGAAGCCACGTGAAGCGACGACGACGACCACCATTATTACAAAACACGTTGCCGCACGCGAGTACCCTTATGGTAATTTGACGTCACTGAAGCAATTATTGCGACTTTCTTTGTAATTTGAATACAATCTAATCGTAATTGAATAATCATTAATAAATCATAGAGTAATAATTAACTTTGACTTTGCATAATAAAATAAGTAATTTTGATTGAAACTAACTCCCTCTTGTGGTCATTTCGCGAACCTTTTTTCGAATTTTCAGCAACGAATCGCCGACGCTCGAGGCACACTTGGTGGAAGGCTCGACCCCCTTTTGGGATAAGACGATCAGGTAGACTAACCGAAGCCTCAGTAATTAAATAATACGACTGCAGGGCGAGCATAAGTTAAGGCCCAAACCCTCGCACGTTGCAATGGCGCCCAACGTGGGGCCAATTGGGCCTTATTAATCGACTGATCAAATTTGAAGTGAAATTTCATTGAGCGAGAATTTTCTCAAAAATTTCCACCAAGTGCCGAGCTGAATTTTAGAATGGTTCGCGTGCGTATTGAAGTGAGTGAGTGTGAAACACGCCGACCAAGACGAAATTGTAAGTAGTATTAAGGATTGATTATAGAAACTTGTATTTACTCATAGGGCCTTGGACTTCGTGATCACGAACGCGTGCCTATTGAGTTGTTGATTTATTTGAACGGACGATTTTGTAACGATCAATTCAGCAACTCATTCTCATTTTCATTCATTTGCACATTTTCACACGATTTTATTTGGTGACCCGTACCCCTAAGAATTCCCGTGGCTAGGTTGTTTCATTTCAGCTATCAGGAACTGAACCTTAGTTGGTACTCAGCTGTCGGCAGGAGAGGCAGACAGATAATAGCCAAATTAATCAGATAATTGCACTTGGACGAGAATCGAGATTGAGCCTACCAGGGTGATCCAATACTCAGCGAGTACCACCAGACGATTAGGTCAACGGCTTAGGTATAGGTATATTCAAATTTTGATAGTGACGTTTGATTTGCTTAGATTCCCGATTTGACCCGAAGTAGTATCCTTGGTAAGTTTTTCCGTGACTCAATACCCGCGAAGATGAATGTCCCCGAGACTTGGGTGCAAGCGACATCGCGCTTGTCGACACCATTAGGGCGATGCCTTCGTAAGCTCGTCCGAGAGGTTACACTATGTCCTCGTGAGGTCGTCGTTGACAAATTGGTGCGATGCACCTCAATTACAAAGGCCTCGAGGCAGTGATCCGCGATCGATTGGTTCGTGCCGAAGCGAAGATCGAATTCCCCGACGAAGAGGTTCCTTGATCGAGATGTACGACGAGGTACCCGACGCAGTAGCTTTCGAAAAAGTAGGTCAGCGAGTGCTAAGTGCAGAAGCTCGGAAGGAGATAATGACGAGATAGATTCGATAAAGAGCTTGGGCCAAGAGCCAAAAGAAGATTACTGGGCTCAAGAGATCCAGACACTCGAGACAGCACGGCAGACAGGGGAAAGCATGGGGCAGTATACACCCGTGTCACGAAGGATGTCCACTATGACCACCTGTTCTACGACTACGACTACGACAGGACGGCACGACTGCCACCGGAACGACCCTTGGACCATTTTCGACCACAACGGCGTGGGCGCCGAGTGCAACTTGGAGACCAAGCCTACCACCGATGTGGCAGCCTGGCATGGAGAGCGCGGCGGCTACGAGCTCGACACCAGCAACTTCGACAAGTTGCATGTTTCCGGGCCTACCGCCGAGCTACATGAATTGGCCGCAATTTGTGCCGATGGCACCAATAGTCGCAGTGCAATCGATGCAGCCTTCGGAGCACCGTCCTTGGAGAATACCGAGAAAGACAAAGCAACAGCGCCAAGAAGCACCCGTAGAGTGCCGTCAAAGAAGTACGACCTCCGAAAACCGGACGCCGACAAAGGTTGAACCTCCCTTGGACAAGTCGTTGTCGACTACTCTACCGAGTCGAAGGCAAAGCCAACGAAGAAGTCGAAGACCTTGGTACGTTACGACTCATCGTCAAGCAGCTCGTCATCATCGTCCGAGTCATCGTCAGACTCATCATCGAGCGACTCGTCAAGCTCAGACTCCGATTCGTCGTCTGAATCTTCCTCAGACAGCTCAGATGATGAGAAGACAGAAGAAGAAGAAGAAGAAGAAGAAGACGAAGAAACGAAGAAGAGCAATCGAACGTAAGACGAATGCGGCGTCACAGCCCAACGGTTGCCAGACAGTCAGAGCTTTGCAGAGCTGGCAAAATACCTTCGACGGCGACAACCGACTGGAGGCGAGGCGATTCCTGAAAGAATTAGAAACGTGCATGACTACGAATGACTTAAACGAACAGTTAGTACTCAAGGCGCTATCGGCAGTTCTTAGCGGTCATGCGAGAACGTGGTACGACGACAACAGTCAGAAATGGAAAACTGGGACAGATTCAAGAAGGCTTTCACGAAGAAATACCTGAAGAAGATCGACGACGATGAGCTGCGCGAGGAACTTGATAAACGGACGCAGGTCCGGGCGAATTGATCAGTGACTTCGCCGATTGTTTCCTACACATCGTGCGTTTCATGAAGGAGAAACCCAAGAAGAAGAAGCTCACTGAGCGCTTCTTGAAAAATCTCCGAAGTGAGTATCGGCACTTCATCGCCCTCGGACACCCGAAGTCTATCAAGGCGGCCGTGAAACTCGGTAGAAAATTTGAAGGAATCAACGAGAGAGATCAACAGTTTCGCGATCCTCCGCCTCGGAATCGAGTTCTACTCACGGATGCAGCATTCAGCGGTAAGAAAGTGCACAAAATGGCAGCGATGGCAGCTGTTGATAGTGAGGAAGAACCGATGCAAGTCCAGACACAGAAATCACAGAAGACGACAACACCATGCAAGAGAGAACAGTCCAAGGTTAAGAGTAAACAAGGTGAGGATAAGCCTGTCACAAGTAGCGAAAAGAAACAGAGTAGTGAGGCAGTTTCGCAAGTCAAGACAGTAGACGAAATGGTGAAGACGCCCGAGCCGATGAACCCTTGGACGGAGGCAACTGGACAGTATTCGCGGCCACAGTACACGATGAGTGCGATGCAGTTGGCTCCAGTCACGAGCCAGCCGATGGCACCACCGATGCAACTTGGACCGAATGTAAGCTGGCAGCAACCTATAGCAACAATGCCTCAATGGCCGAGACAGCCGGCTGGTCAGGGAGCTGTTCAACAGCCTTGGACAAGCCCACCGCCGCAACCGAAGAACGAGCCAACGAGCCAAGATACAAGCTTCACAGGCCCGTGCAGAACTATCAAACTTGTGCCTCTCGTATCAAGCCTCCTGGGAAACGCATAGATGAGGCTGTTGCTGGGTCAGCAGCAACCCCAGTAGTTGCAGAGACGAGAGAGATTGCTGAGGAAAATCAAGCCTTGGACGACGAAGATGTGGAAGATTGCGAGCTCGTGTACATGCAGTATGACGAAGAGCCGGAAGACGACGACGCGGAAGAGTGTGGGAGTTTGGACGAAGAGGAGATAGCTGTGGCGGAAGTGAAAGAGGAAGATGAGGCGCAGTTATTTCCGGACGAAGTTGCAAGTGAAGTGGAGTATTCGAAGGGAAGCGTCGAGCGTCTGGTGGCGTGCCATGTTGCGAGAGCAGTGCAGGAAGAAGCATCGAGTTCGAGAAGTCTTGGTTGAACCAGCGTCCGTGTCTCTTGAAGGACGAAGGATCGAGATCAGCTGTTTCTTGATGTCCAAGGTGAAGCGATAATGCAACAGCCGATTGACCCACGGCTGAATTCGCTGACGAGGCGGTCGAAATTGCCGGTCTGAGCAATGAAAACCGCCATCTCATAAAGATGTGCCTTGGACGGCAAGAGTATGTAGCTCTCTTAGACCCTGGAGCGACGGTGACAGCAATTTTGCCGAGAGTGGCAGAGCAGTTTGCGGACAAGATTACAGGTAAGCGCGGTTATATTCAAGGTGGATCGGGAGGTTATGCAAAGATTGACGGTGAGTTGCCGATCACCTTTGAGATCGACGGGCAAAGCGCAAAGATAAATGCTAGGATTTGCGGTACGTTAAGACACGATGTTGTCCTTGGAATGGATTTATACTCGAATTTGACGTTGACATTCGTGGAGGTAGATACCTTTGGCGAGTGAAGGAGGGCCCTTGGCATTCATCACGCCCGTCCGAGGAAGAAGGTAAGCCATTATTATTTGCAGAGTGCGCTGGAATTTCGTTGTGTGACGAGAGAAGAGATAGACACCTTGGACAGATTGGTAGCAAAGTACTTGCCTGAAGATAGCCCGAGCCCTGGACTAACTCACATGTCCGAGCACCACATTCGAGTGACAACAGGTACACCAGTACGACATCATCCTCGGAGAATTTCTCCTCGTATGGAAGAGGTAGCTCGAGAGGAGGTAGAGAAGCTGGCCAAGCAAGGTTTCATCGAACCCTCAGCCAGCGACTGGTGAGTAGCCCCGGTAATCGTACGCAAGTTAGATGGCGGATACCGCTTTTGCATCGATTACCGGGACCTCAACAAGGTAACTGTCCAAGATCAGTATCCCATTCCAAACATGGACGGGATACTTGATAAATTGAGGAAAGCTCGCTACTTGTCCAAGATCGATCTCAAGAACGCCTATCACCAGATTCCTATGGAAGAGCATAGCAAGCGCTATACCGCTTTTGCTGTTCCGGGATCTGGACTATGGCAATATACGAGAATGCCCTTTGGACTTGCAATGCACCTCGGACATTCCAACGCTTGATCGATGCGTTATTTGGCCCGCAATACGAGCCAAATATCTTCGGATACCTCGACGACATCATCGTGGCGACTGACACTTTCGAAGAACATCTGAAGTGGCTGGAAGTAGTGTTGACGAAACTAGAGAAGCAGGTCTTGCAGTAAATCGCAAGAAGTGCGAGTTTTGCTGCAAGCAACTCACCTACCTAGGATTCCTGCTCGACGACCAAGGCCTGAGACCTGACCCGGAGAGAGTAGCCCCAGTGCTGAACTATCCTCCACCTCGCAACCTCAAAGAACTAAGAAGGTTCCTTGGTTGCGTGTCATGGTACTCTCGATTTATTGAGATGGAGTCAAACGTAAAAATGCCACTCCTCTCGCTGACGAAGAAGAATGCTCCTTGGACTTGGGGCCCAGATCAAGACGAGGCGTTCCAGCAGCTGAAAAGTGCGCTCGTCTCTGCGCCTGTACTAGCTAGGCCAGACTTCGGTAAGCCTTTCCGAGTGCAGAGCGATGCAAGCGCATACGCTATCGGTGCTGTGCTGACTCAGGAGCATGACGATGGTGAACACCCGATCGTGTACATCAGTCGTGTCCTGAGCTCAGCGGAGCGTAATTATTCGACCACGGAGCGTGAGTGCTTGGCCGTTGTATGGGCGGTCAAGAAGTTCCGTCCATACCTCGAAGGTTATCAATTCACGGTAATCACCGACCATTCAGCACTCAAGAGTCCAGACGTCGAAAGAACCTGCAGGACGTTTAGCCAGATGGGCCTTGGAACTCCAGCATTGGAACTTCACCATCGAGCATCGTAAGGGCACGCAGATGAAGGTGCCGGATTTCTTGTCGAGAATGGCAGACGAAGAAGAAGAAGAAATTGCAGCTTTTGAGACCATAGAAGACCCTTGGTATTTGACACGAATGCAAGAAGTGCAGGAGATGCCGAAGAAGTTTGGCTCATGGCGAGTCGAGAATGGCATCCTCTATAGACATCGCGAAGATCCCCTACTAGACCCAATAGACGGAGGAACCGAGGCGTGGAGAATGGTAGTTCCCGTGGAGCATCGCGCACGTATTGTCCGAGGCGCATGAAGAACGGTCGGCAGGACACCTTGGACAGCAGAAGACCTATGATCGTGTCGCGAGAGATTATTACTGGCCTGGAATGTGGCATGATGTTCGTGAGTATGTGAGGGATTGCGAACTTTGTCAAAGGCACAAAGTGCCGCAGACAGGACCGCAAGGTACCATTGGACGAAGAGTCGTGGACGACCGTGGGTGGTAGCTGCCGACATGATGGAGTTGCCACTTAGCCTGAACGGTCAAAGTACGTCTTGGTATTTCAGGACCTATTTACGCGTTACTTGGAGTTCAAGCCCCTCAAGAAAGCAACGGCGACTTTGGCGTTAAGCACGTCACGACACCGCCTTATCACCCGGCCGCGAACCCCGTTGAGCGTTCCAACCGAACTTTGAAAACGGTGTTTTTGATGTTCTGCCAGCCAGACCATCGGGAGTGGGATCTCCATCTGCACGAATTGAGGCAGGCCATTAATACAGCAGTGAATGCGACTACTAAAGTATCACCGGCGTATCTCAACTTCGGCAGACATCCGCAACAACCGAAAAGCCTTCGACGACAAGTCGAAGAGCAAGGTCCGAAAGTCCAATTGAGTCCAGAGATTTGGAGAGATCGCGTAAAGCGCTTGGACGCGCTGAGGGATCGCGTAAAGCGCTTTATCGACCAAGCGCATGAGGAACAGAAGCGCCACTTTGACAAAGATAGAGTCCGAGTAAGCTTTCAGGTGGGGGATTGGGTGAAACGAAGAACGTACCCTCTGTTGGACGGTAAAAGAGGATTCGCCGCCAAAATGGCGCAGAAACTCGAAGGTCCGTATCAGATTGCTGAAGTTCTCGGACCCGAAACTTACAGACTCAACACCGATTCGCGTAAAGATGATAAGGTTCACGTAGAACATCTTTTCCGTAGCGCTCCCCCGCGAAAAGCCCGTACCGACCCTAAACCGTCGTCCGCGTAAACGCGTCCTAGCCAAGTCCAAGACCCGTAGGCGAAATAGAACGCAAAGTAACCCGATTTTGACTTGATTTGTTTGTGGCCCTGTGATCAGGCATTGAAGCCAAGCATTTTTTGTTTGTTTAGAGTGTCCCGGGAGGACAGTAGATTAACGCGGTAAAATAACCGAACGGCAATCAGGCCAAATACTCGAATGTAGCTCCTTTTTATTTGTTATTTCATTTAAGTTCGTTTTGCTTTGGGCAGAAAAACCGATTTTAATTTTGTTTTGGGCATTAGCCAGTAGTAGTAAGATAGACAGCTCGGACTGACACTGAGTATTAAGAAATACCATGTGCCTAATAGCAATAAGTGAAAGATTAGTACGTAAGTTTAGGGCAAAGTAGCCAGTCACGCAAAGTGAACCTTGGACAATAGTCCGTTTTGTTTTTTTTCTGAGGCAAAGAACGTCGTTATTTTCATTTATTTTATTAATAAAGTTTGTTTATGCCATTCACACTCATGCTCATACACTCATTCATCATTTACCCACCCTTATTGCTGAATTGATTGACAGGTACACCGATGGAAACGCTTGGTAAGTGCGGAACATGTCGCAGAGCGGTAGTTCCGACTTAGGGGGGGGGGGGGTATTGTGACGATGTCACTGCCGACGAGTTCGCTTTGAAACGAAACGAATGCCGCGTGTATGAGAGTGTGAAAGTTGCGACCGACCGACCGTGCAGGGTGAAGGAAGAGCCAAGCGCTTCTAACCTCCGCACGCCGCGACAGCGTAGGCACGTGCGTTACCGACCGAACGAACGGCTTGGCAGCGGAAAGAAGCCACGTGAAGCGACGACGACGACCACCATTATTACAACACACGTTGCCGCACGCAGAAGTAGTAGTTTTGAGGCTAGAAAGTGAGAGAAAATTGTACGGGATCGCGCGACTACGCAGTAGTACGAGTACGAGGCAAAAAAAGCGAAAAGTGCATCGTACGAGGACGAGACATGTGAAGTTGTAGGGCAACAGAGCGAGGTTGCACTCGTGAAATAACGCGTGGATATTGTCCGAGGCGAGATTCGCGTAGTGGAAGCGGGGAGTCGTGCGCACGAGACGAGGTTAAGTCGGCCGAACTCGACGACAACAGCAGCGATAGCTGCGTGCCACGTAGTGCTGTGTGTGTGCCCACGTAAAATACGAGCCACATCGTCGCGAGTGCCGCGGTGATAACACCGGTAGAAACAGTGCGAGCACGTACGACCAGAAGGTCAGGCCGACCGTCGAGAAGCGGCGCCGATCCAGCATTTTTCCACAAGAACTTGGACATAATCACGCTCAGCACCAGACACCCGGCGTGCATGGCGTCGCGGAGCAACGCCAACGACACCGTAAGCGAATAGCCTAAAAATAATCGTAGTAACTTGGTCGGTGGTGTATGCGACATGTATGTAGGAGAGTGTGTAGTATGGTATGTGGTTGTATGCGTACGAGAGAAATCGCGAAGTAAAGTAGTAAAATTGTATGTCGTTGTATGCGTACGATAAAATATCGCGAAATAAAGTAGAATCTAGTATTGTGTGTTTCATCGTTGTGCAGAGAAAGTCGTCCGAGGCGAGCAAGTCGAGATTACGTCACGCGCGTACCGACGTCGAAAAGCAGCCATTTTTGTACATTGCCGTGCCCGTTCGCACGAAGCCGCGGAGCCGTCGTAGGCCGAGCGGTACGGAGCCACTTCCGCGTAGTAGCTAAGAGAGCGTCACGAAAACGGGATTCGAACAGAGCACGTGTTGTGATTCTGTGATTCCCCTTGGACTTTCGCGAGCGAACGCACGTGGCATTAGGCTTCGTCTACAGTGGAACGGAGACGCGCGAGTGCAAGTGCGCGGCACGATATCGGGATTCGAGCTGAGAGCGTATTGTGACTCGATAGTATCCCCTTGGACTTCATTGCGCGAGAACCCTTATGGTAATTTGACGTCACTGAAGCAATTATTGCGACTTTCTTTGTAATTTGAATACAATCTAATCGTAATTGAATAATCATTAATAAATCATAGAGTAATAATTAACTTTGACTTTGCATAATAAAATAAGTAATTTTGATTGAAACTAACTCCCTCTTGTGGTCATTTCGCGAACCTTTTTTCGAATTTTCAGCAACGAATCGCCGACGCTTGAGGCACACTTGGTGGAAGGCTCGACCCCCTTTTGAGGTAAGACGATCAGGTAGGCTAACCGGAGCCTCAGTAATTAAATAATACGACTGCAGGGCGAGCATAGGCTAAGGCCCAAACCCCTTGCACGTCGCAGTTATTAAATTCACGGACTCGATTAACTCGGGCGCTGTGTGGGCAGCTGTGATTTACAACAACCAATTACTTTATTTATCACCACTACAATAAAGTCTACTCTCAAGCTATTGCAAAGGTCCTCAGCACTTCTGCAATAACGCCTACATCTACTTGTTACATAGGTCCTCAGCATTTTTGTAGTAAAGTCTTACATTTATTGTAGAGGTCCTCAGCACTTCTGCAATAACGCCTACATCTACTTGTTACATAGGTCCCAAGCACCTTTTTAACAAAGTCTTATATTTATTGTAGAGGTCCTCAGCACCACTACAATAAAGTCTACACTCAAGCTATTGCAAAGGTCCTCAGCACTTTTGTAATAAAGTCTTACATTTATTGTAGAGGTCCTCAGAACCACTACAATAAAATCATTTCAAATAATTGCAAAGGTCCTTCAGCACCTTCTTAAAATAGTCACTCTGACTAAACTATCTTTAAACAAGGGACTTTAAGCTATTGGGGTTGAACCCAGGCTTTAGAGGCGCGTTTCCCATTAATATTGGACCTAAGGTCACAAAGATATTCCTCAATCTTTGTAATTATGATTAACTTTCTGAAGTTACTCATAGAACTCTAATCGGAAATGTAGCTATTTTGCGAGGACGATTCTAATGTATGACCCAAGGTTAAAAAATCGGTTCTGACAACAAAACCTAGTAATTACTTACCGAAATGTAACGGTGCAATCGATCACAATTTTTTGCACGGTAAATACAGATATTATTTAACAGTTTGTTGCCAACATTAATAATACACTACTTAAGCGATACCTTGACTTTCGTAAATACGATTACCTTTTTAGAATATGACGTTTGGCTAGTTCGTTTATTTCTCATTAGAAACTGGCGTATTACGATGACAATCCTAACCCTGTATCAATCATTTGAATTAATATGTATTGTATGAGCATGAATTTTTTTTTTTTTTATCTATTGATAGCGGAAATGAGGGGGGGGGGGGGGGGGGGGGGCTTGATGTTATCGTGAAAATATTGTATTTACGGGACAGTTGATGTTGGTGCTAAGTAGTTTTAAGTAGTTTTTAATTTTTAAAATTATATTAATGTAATTACAATTTTTTTTTTCAGCACATCCTCATAAAACATTTGAGGAATTGCAGTTGCATTTAATGTCCCCTGGACTGGATGATGTGTTTACATATTTCATCAACGGTATGACCGATATAATCCTAACCAGTCGCGAGGAAAATCAGGCAATTCTCAGAAAATTCATCAACAGTATCGTTGATCCCGATCCCGTACATAAGGGCGTCGTTCAATGTTGCAACAGCCGCACCGTGTTGAACAGAATTTTCTCATCCAAAATGAAGGTTAGGGAGCGAAAAATGCATATGAGGCATTGGAGAATAATGACATATTTAAACAATTTGTCTTGCAAATTTATACTGGAGTTGAAATGCGTTATCCAATGGATATGACCGCAAAACAAATATGTAAATCTAAAAAGTTTATCGTGATTACGTAGAATTTTTTATTATTGTAATTACAAATTCATTTTTTTTCAGTGACGTATTTAAGTAACTTCAATGCTAAGGAAGTTGCAACACATGGATTGCTGCTCACTTATGCAGGAATCTATGGACACGATTTAATGACTGATTTGTTGGTGAAATATCCAGGACCTGATTTTCAACCATCGAGCGTGTTTGTCCATGAAGCAGCACGAGAAAATTAAATAGCCTACGGCATACGGCATCTGAGCCATTCGATGCTTATTATCTCTCTGACGAAAACCGCTATTGAACTTTTGGATAATTTTGAGAATCTTGAAAAGCCAGATTTGGACCGTCTCCAAACAATAAAAAAGCGTCTACAATAAATTGAATTATGCAAGCCACTTGATTATGGTAAGACGCTGCTTACGAATGTCAACATTAGTCTGCCAAAACTATTTACAACGATTCATGACGATGCCGATAAAGCGTAAGTTTATTTTATTCAAGGAATTTACAATGATTTATTTTTTAACCGTAATTACAAATTTTAATTTTAAATTGTAGATTGAGAGCGATCCGGATAACCTCAAAAATGTCCGTAACGACGGGTATCGTATTCCTCCAAAATGTACTTCCAGGCCGTTTATAGACTGCTCGGACACAGACAGCGAATACTCAACAACTGAGGAAGAATTTGCTAAGTCTAACAATGAAGTCCAATTTGTTATATTCCAATATAACGTAACAAACGCAGTAATAAGCTCGAATGCAAGCTCAAGGCTTCGCAAGAACTGACAATACGGTGACGAGCACACTATGTACACAGCATAGGCTGCGTGTGAAGTATTTATGCTGTACGTTTCTCGAGAAATAACACAACTTCAACTTCCGCGACAAGTATGTATAAGCTGTGTGGAGTATACATGTATATTGTACACTGCGCGAAGTATATGTATATTGTACGCTGCGTGGAGTATATGTGTATGATGTACGCTGCACGAAGTATATATGTATGCTGCATGTTCCGCGAAAAGGTAAAAATAACTTGAGTGTTCTTCATGCTTGCGGCATGAACGAGCTTATGGGAGAGCTAGTTCGTTTCCGGTGGAAAACAGTATAAATACGCGGCGAAAATACACCGTGGGCGTCCAGTGTTCTTTACTCGTTCATAGGGCGAAGCTCTGTCCGGTTCGCGAGCCATTTTTATACAAATAGGACTTAGTCTCGTAAAGCTTATTCGGACTTAGTCTCGGGAACCTGAGTTGGACTTAGCCGTTGGCAGCCCGAGTGAACTCAGCCGCCGCCTCTACAATCCGTTACCGGCAGCTTCGTTGACCTCTGCTGACCAAGTGCAGGGACGGTTGACAAGGCCGCACCTACTACATCATTGCGAGCTCAGCCGTCTACTATCAGCTTCCGCCGCAGTCGCCTACGCTTCTTATCGACACTGTAACTCTTCCGTTGGATGCCAGTAAAGTCCAGCTGTTATACCATAGTTCGTAAGGTATTACGTTTTATAAAATAAAACAAGTTCATTATTCATGCAACACACTGGTGTCCTTTTATTTCCTACCTACCTGCCTGCCTTTAATAAGCCAATAATATAATATCGGACGGACGAAGAACCCCCGATATAACAAATTCAACAAGGCAAAGGAGACTGTGAATGCGGCAACTAATAAGGAAACCAGCGGTAAGGATAATCGCGTCAATGGCAAGAAGAATTTAGCGGAAGTGTCACCGTCAAATATCATTAATCCATCTGATAATACCAGAACATGTAAGTTTTTTATTTACACATTTACGTATCTACAATTTAAAAATTAACACGGTACGAAATTGAGTGGTGTTTCATGCAGCTTCTCCTGAGCGTGAAGGCAGCCATGCTGGCAGCAGAAGTGGGAGTCGCAGCCGTAGTCGTAATCGTAGCCGCTGTTGCAGCCGGAGCCAAACCTCTAATCGTAGTCGTCGAGATAGTGAAGACAGTAATGGTAGTCGTGGTTGCAATCGGTCTAGTGGCTCCAATCGGACTAGACAAACTAACGGTAGTTGCGATTCAAGAAATAGGGGCAGAGCATCGCGCTCAATATCGCCAGAAGGGACTCGTAAAAGCGTCCTCGTCTGGAGGAAAATGGGAAATCGGTTGAGTCTCAAAAATACGATGTATCCATCGTAAATACAAACAATACCGAAGTTGCCGTAAAAAAAGTGTGGACTGTCCAACTCAAGAGAATTAAAATTCAATTATCATTCAAGTATCATGTCAACTGGTCTATGAAAATGACAGATTTAATGCTTTAATTCTTAGTGAAACTTTAAACAGCTGTATCTTCGGTTCTAGAGGACTTAGAGAGTTTTTACATATACCGAATTGAAGGTAATTTTGTGTTCTTTGAGTTTATGTACTTATGTTTGAGGTTTGAGTTTGCCTAGCATGTGTAACATGTAAAGATTTAAGACTATACTCTGTTTTAGGGACCTTTTTTGCACGTTTTTTCGATATATATTTAGCGTCTCTAGAGCGTAATAATGCTCGAACCATTATAAATATTTACAAGGGAGTAGCTGACACGTTTAGAAAGCTTCTTAAATAGTTAAGGAAAGGAAAGTCCGGATCATACTTGATTAAATTTTGAGTTTTTTGTTTTTTTTTTATTATTTCTATTGTAGAAGCTTCCAGAGTGCTCAGATCTCTTCATGACCTATTTTTTCTGAAAATTTGGACAATTTCCAACAAAAAAGCTCTTGTGCACTTTTACTTTTGAGTCATTCTACACTAAGCTAGAGCTTAAGGGGACACACCTGTGTTAAACCCTATGTTTGGAAAAATATGAAAATTATATGTCATTATTATAATTTATTGTTTTTGATGTAAAAATATGTTTTTACAAGACTTTTTACATAAAAAAATATGACTCTAGTACCTAAAATCATTTATGTTTGTCCAGGATTCATCCACAAAGATTTATTATTTTTTAGATGTGTGCCGCATGATTCTGAATGCAATTCTTGACCAATTTGTATCTATGCGGTCTCAAAAGCTTTGTTATTTAATTCTCTTACACCTAAGTGAAACAGAATTTTGATAAGAGGCTTGGGAAATTTTTTGTACACTAAAATGTAAAGAAAATGCCAAAAATAACTATTTTATCAACGCTAATTGCTGTATTTAAAGACTGATAGATTGAACAAAAAATCTTATCCAAAATCTGCTTCACTTAGGTGGAAGAGAATGTTTTTACAAAGCTTTTGAGACCGTATAGATACAAATTGGTCAAGAATTGCATTCAGAATCATGCGGCACACATCTAAAAAATAATAAATCTTTGTGGATGAATCCTGGACAAACATAAATGATTTTAGGTACTAGAGTCATATTTTTTTATGTAAAAAGTCTTGTAAAAACATATTTTTACATCAAAAACAATAAATTATAATAATGACATATAATTTTCATATTTTTCCAATCATAGGGTTTAACACAGGTGTGTCCCCTTAATGAAATATTTGCGATCTTTGATCAATTATGGAAAAAGGCGAAAAAGGCCAACTTTGGAATTCTGAATAAGTGTGATAAAAGGCCCTAATCGCTCTATAAATTTTTTTTGTACATTCCTGACATCCCAAACAATGTGTTTATAATATTAGATATAGAAAAAAAATTTTGACCGGTTGAGTCAACAGAGAATCGGCCATATACAAACTACAGCTCAATATCATGAAAATTGACTGAGATATAAGTCGGAATGACCCTTAACAAGGTCAAAAAAGAATGTTCGCGCTCCACCGATACTTGCCAATTTCAGCTCGAAAATATTGATTATTGACGGAGATATGAGGGAAAATAACTTTTCCTGTTCATTAGTTGTAATATCTCACTCACCGCTCGACAAAATCGGATGAAATTTAGCTTAAAAGATTCGTACTGAAGCGTACTTTCTATATTTTCCAACTATAGCTCAATATCTTGAAAATTGACTGAGATATAAGTTGGAATGACCCTTAACGAGGTCAAAAAGAGTGTTCGCGCTCCACCGATACCTGCCAATTTCAGCTCAAAATATTGATTATTGACGATGAGGTCCGAATTGGTTTTGGCTTTCTACCAGCTCCTTCCATGATGGTGTCCATGCGCCCTTTGAGCCGCATCATTTCTCTAGAACTGTGGTCAGGATGGCGGCCTTTATTTGGACCATCTGCTCTCGAGTGTAATCTATGATGGACTTAGCAAAGTTGCTCTTTTTACGTAGTTTCCAGATGTTTGACCGTTTCATTTTCTGTGGCGCCTATTCTCTGCATGAGCTCGTGCTCCATTCCATTATCAAGTCGACCATCATACATCTCCTCAAGCTTTCTCTTTTTTGTTCTTAGGCTGCTTGCGTTGGTGCCAACGCTACTCCCTATACTGCTCGAACTTCCTCGCCTTCTTATTTCAAGTAGTGGAAGTCCCAGTGATGCTATTGACTCCACTTCCATGCCAGAATTCTTGCTATTGTTGCCCTTCCCAGAATCCGAGGGGCAACCACCGGCCACCAGGGCTTTCACCTGATCGGAGCCGGCTGGTGAATTCACCACATCTTTTGACTTACCACCTGGGGTACTAATAGTTTCAGTAGCCATTGTTCTTTCATCATTGGTGCCTTTACGGAAGAGCTCCCGTTGTGGTCGTTGTTAGCGGTTCTGTCGTGTGGCTGGCTTGCCACCCTTACGAACTCGGGCCCCCTCACTGCGACAAAGTCACGACCACTCGAGGGGGAGTAGATAGGGTCATTGAATGGTGCGTTCGCACATGGTATCTCGGGCAGAGTCCATACCCATGTGAAACATTAGCTACTCAGCGAAATGACACCGCAAAGGTCAAGGACCCGGAAAAACCCCGCTCTCATGCTTACGCAATTATTGAGCAGGTAGACCCTCTTCACAGAACAGCCACTGAGCCGTCTTTCCCTCACGCGACGCACAAGAGTGAAGCGTGGGGGAAGTCCGTTGCCCAGCGGGGACCTCGTGGAGGTGGGCTGCTGACTTGAGTAAACCCAAGTCGAGGTCGTGGGTGTAGGACCTATAAAAAGGACTTTGGCAATGACTAGATTTGGTCTTCCTACTGTGACTTACATCCAACTTTCATTTGTATTGACTAGAATGACTAGAAATTGGTTGCCTTAAAAATTAGCTTACTTACTTTAGCTTAACCTAACTTAACCTAACTTTGGTTTTGACTAAATAGAATTTTATTATATACAATTTTCGATTCACATTTGAATCGTCTTTAGTCTTGACTAGAGGGTTTTATTTGCATACTTTAATTTTCGGACTCCTGGGCTTATCTTAGCCTCCTTTTTTCAAGTAGGAGTCCCTTACATGTCCGGCTGAAAATCGTGAACATGTCAGCACTCCGAACAAGCACTGCGTGTTCTGGTGGCCACACCTGGCCTACATCATGTATCGCCTTTTGAAGCTCCTCACGTTGGTCGGTTAGCAGCTCGCACTCACATAGCGTATGCCACATAGAGTCGAGTTCACCACAGGTACGATCTGGACTATCAACAAGTCTCATTTTTCGCAGCTTGGCTGCAAAGTCGCCTTGAGCAGTGAGGAACCGGCAACTTTTTACTGTCTATCTGCCTGTATGCGACATTGAGCAAGTCAAAGGCCTCCTTGCTCACTAAGTAGCGTAGTAACCACCTCTGACACTCAAGGTCCAAAGGTCTGATGCCTGCAAGGACCTGCAGTGCATCGGTAGAGGCCGTCCTGTATGCCCTAGCTATCCTTAAGAGGAACGGTCTCTGTCTTTCATTGAGGGTTGCCAAGAGCGTTCGCCCCATCTTTTCGCCCCAGGCCCCAATTGCATAGAACATTGTTGGGAGACCATCTACTATACATAATTTTCAGAGCATCATAGCTTATGCCCCAGTCTGCACCCATAGCTGCAACCAAGCGCTGAAACAGACCACCTGCCTTTGTTGCCTTTGTGGCGGTATTGGCAACATGTCCTGCAATGGTCATATTCTCGCCGATGTAAAGACCGCGATACCTTACCTGGGTGTGGTAGAATATCTCTCTCTCTGATGGGTCCAACCTGATGGTTGGGGGCGGGAGCCACTCTTTGCGCAGGTCCCATGCTTATGGAGCTTTTTTTAGCCGTATATCGACTCTACGTGCTTACCTAAAGTGTTCTTGCCAGGGTTCAGCAACATCATCTCAGTTTTGACCTTACTAAGTTGTAGGCTCAGCGATGTTGCCCACGAGACTATTTCGTTCGTCAGGCTCTGGCCCTTGGCCTCGCACTCCCTCCTGCTGCCTCCCTCCACAAGAAGAAGAAGGTCGTCAGCGTAGGCAAATACCTCATCACCCAGCGCTGCAATTCTGCGCAGTAGGGGGTCCATACAGACGTTCCATAAGTCAGGGCCTAAAACTGATCCCTGGGGACAGCCCTCCCGAGTTTTTTTGTCACTGAGCTTGTCGGGCAGCTAATTTTAATGTACCTGTCACTAAGGTAGTTCCTCAGCGAAGCATACCGATGTAGAGTCTGCCAGAGGCCAAGAGGTCCTTTCTTATTTTCAGGGAGACTTCAAGTACGAAAGTACTGTTTTTGGAGGCCTACTTCGATCCTATTTTAAACTTGAAGCGGACAAGGGACCTGAACTCTTGCAGAGAGCCCGTTGACCAGCTGCCCCGTATTTTGCATATGAATGGCCTGAATAACATAATCTGACGTGTAAGAGTTCTGCACATCGTGTACCGCCAGTTTTGGCCAGCTCTTACTCGGCTTGGAGATAGTCAAGCCCTTGTCTATCAGCGCCTGACATTCACGGACTCTCGTAAACTCCTCATCGTTGCCTATAACAACAAGGACTCCCTCCCTGGTTTTCCTGACTCCATTGAAACTTATATTCTCTTTTATAGGATCAATACTGACAATGATTGCCGTTTTGATATCCTCAGGAGAGAGCATAGAGTTTTCCTCACTCGGTTTTATCAGGGCTGTAAACCGTTTGCTTACCTCGGGAGGGGGTCATGACTTGTCGCTCTGAGACCCCAATTTAGCGACTAAACGAGAGGACTTGGGGTTTGCCACCACCTGAGTGAAGGAGCGAACACCACGGGGACTTTTCCGTACATTGGACTCAGCTGCCACTAGTCGACCTCTAAAATTTGCGTTCTCGAGGGAAAGGCTCAACATCAACCTTCTTATAGACTGAAGCCTTTCCGGTACCTCGTCAAATTTTCCAGCCCATGGCCTCTTCCTGGATCGAAGTTCGAAGATATGCAGAATAAGTCCAATCTCCTTCTCGGTCTGTAGATATAGGTTTATTTCAGGACCACCAGGTTCCCCAACATCCAAGATAGACTGCTTTCTCTTTGTGGATGCTGTATCGCTCGGCGTGGTCTCGCTCTGTGAGCTGGTTTTGCTAGCATTGCTGGCCACACTATCACTTCGTCTGCGTGTGTCTTTGGGGACTTCAAGAGTATGCTTTTCATCACTGTCCTCGCTATCTGTGGCCGTTTGCCAAGTATCAATGATGCTTTTGCTGATTGTGCCCTCCACAGAATCCGAGGGGCTGCCGAAGGCCACCAGGGGATTTACCCGATAGGAACCGACGGGCGGATTTACCAAATTGTTGGAGTTACCGACTGGGGCAGTATTAATTGTTTGATCATTATCATATTTTTGGTTTTGGGTTGTTGTTAGCGGATCCAGTTGGTAGCTGGCTTGCCACCAGCCGGAACTCGGGCCCCTCACTGCGACAAAGTCACAACCCCCGAGGGGGAGTAGATAGGGACAGTGGGAATCTCGTTAATCCATTCATGCGCGTCACTAATTAGATGACGAGGCATTTGGCTAAAAAATATATATTATATTACTATTTATTTATACAGAGATCATTATGCTTGATAGGTATTCCGGGCAAGCAGTACCCGAATAGTTGACCACCGACCACACTCCACGTCACGTGACGGAAGTCAAGTTCGCGAAGTCCCTGTGCGATGGATCCACCGATCAGAGTTCTCGTTGAGAGTATTGTGAGGTCGCGGCCCTTGACAGTCCCCAAGGCCAGCAGGTCTAGAGCTGATCTTCTTCCCCATACTCCTCTCTAGGAGAGCACTACTGGTAAGTGCCTGATGTTGGTGGCTCCAGTTTCCTGGGTGATGTAGCGCGATACCTCTGGTAGTGTGCTGTATTTTCGAATCTTCTCGTGTCACACCCAGTCGAGGTCAACTTGATCGCTGGCAATTTGGACATCAAGAACGACCCCAAGATTTCCTATGGTGGCTACTAAGTCCGGCTTGCCCAAGCCGATCGCTGTTGAGATGCTCGGCTCGCTCCTCACTTCAAATCCCTGGCGGGTCAAGCTTCTGCTGATGAAATTGGCAACGGCGTCATGGCACTTCATACGCGTGGTATGCGCTCTCGGGAATATTTGCAGGACGTGATTGTTGGTCTCCTGTACCTGGCAGCCAGCTCTACACTGGCGATTACCGTGCCGCCCTCTCGTGAGTCTCTAGCGTATTGGAAGTGCCCCGATACGGACCCTATGGCAGGCTAAACTTGCCCATCTCTTACCGATGTTTTTGGTGTTATGCAGGACTGATCGACCGTAGAGCAATCTCTCTTATCACGTAGAAGGAGCCGAAGTCCTCACTCGTGTTGCTGGTGCTGTCGTTTGCGTCGCCGCTTTCGAGCTGGCTGAGCCAGCCGTGCAGCCGCGAAAGCCTGAGAGAAGGCGCCATCCATCTCGTCGAGGGAATCCCGAGTTGCTTCATCAGCGATCGGCCCATGGAAGTATCCGGCAGGGATATCGTTTGGCAGTGCCAGCCATTTTCTCATGAAGGGTCGTGTCATTATATCTGCGCGAGTCAGCTCGGAGATGGTAGTGTTTCCCAACGTTATCACATGATAGATTCTTGGAAGAGCGAAGAACTTAAGTGCGAATAGACGCTGTTGTGGCTTGAGTGATTGGCGCCTTTGCAAAACGCTGGAGGAGAAGGCTGATCTTGCTCGCCGAGTCGAATTTTCCCCTACCGTGGGCCGAGAATACGATACCAAGATACGTCCACGTATCTTCGCTAGTGAGAGCGCGAATCTGCTGGCCATTGACGCAGTAGTGTTGCTCCGCATCGACGACAGTCTTGGCCGAGACCTCTGATGGTTAAGGAATAGCACTAACAGGAACTCACTCTAAGTTCACACTCGGCCAGGAATGACGCCGTATGATCCAGCAGCTTTTGCAGGCCAGCCGGAGTTTGAGCCAACAGAATCAGATCATCCGCAAAGGCCATGGCCCTTATTGTACCGCCGCAGAAGGGGACGCCACAATCAGTAGGACGGGAGCGGAGGAGGTGATCAATCACTATGTTAAATAGGACCGGGGAGAGGAGATCTCCCTGTTTCACCCATCTCGTAGGACGAATTTGAAGTGAAGTCCATTGATCACCTGTGAGTGTGGTCGTGCCGTCTTCGTAGAACCTCTGCAGGTAACGAATCATGGGTGGCGGTAGTCCAGCCGCTCCTCCACACTTCATGATTGCAGAGTGTTCCACGCTGTCAAAGGCCTTTGCGAGGTCCGGAGTCGTGATGGAGGCTGACTTAAATCTCTCATAGCGGCTCCTAAGTATTGCGTCGAGCAGCATGGTGTTATCGCGGCAGCCGTCAATACCGCAGCGAAAGGCACGCTGGGAGTCGTCGAGGTTGAGAAGGGAGTCTGCGATATCGCCAGAATTCGGTGGAAGAGGCGAGTGAGTGACGATGTGACGGTGATAGGACGGAACTCCCCGGAGTCTTGAGCACCGGCCTTCTTCGGGATGAAGATCGTACGGGCCAAGGTAAAGTTACGGGGGAGCCTTTCACATAGCAGGAAAATATTGAAAATCCTGACCATGACTCCGAGTGAAATGGCCCGCAGCTAGCGCTGTTAGGCCAACGGGTCCGGGTGAGACGGACAATGATGGTCTTGCCGCTCGTATCTCGTGGAGTGTAATCGGCACCCATAGCTCGAGCAGGAGGGCCTGAAAATGCAGATCAGATGGAGATGAGTTCACTGGTGGCTGTGTATACACGGTGGACCAGTATTCCTCCATCCTCTAGCGTGGCGTCTGTTGGATTTCGTCGCACGTATCGTCAAGTATGGCTCTGGCGCATCTTGTTCTGCTTGACTTCCAGTGCCTTTGTGTGATGACATAGTCCCTTCTTCTCTTCCTCTTGTTGGAGATGCGCCCGGCCGGGACTTTGATGTTGAAGTCTCTTCTCGCACTTTGGTGGAATTGTTTGGTGGGGAGAACTTCCCTGAGGTAGAGAAAGAGATCTTGGAAGATCTCCTTTTTCGGCGCTGTTGCTGCTCGGAGCAAAAGCCCCGATAGTCGCTTCCCCTGGAATCCGGCCGAAGCCGGTAGTGGTGAGAGACTCGTCAAGTACTCGACGGGCTTATTGACAAAAAACTCTACCGTCGGGCAGTCGGGCCGGGAAACACCAGCGTTCCGTGGCGCCGAACTCGTGAGAGCTGCGCCACGGTCAACCGACCGGGCCGTTGGCCGACGCCCAATGGGTCACGACGTCCTACTAGGGGAGAAGTGCACGACGGCGACGCCGGGCATGACGCAGCGACCGCGTTTCAGCGGCTGAAGCCACCGACATCGCGAATCAAACGCAGTTGGGTTTCTCAGGTTTACCCCTGAACGGTTTCACGTACTCTTGAACTCTCTCTTCAAAGTTCTTTTCAACTTTCCCTCACGGTACTTGTTCGCTATCGGTTTCGTAGCGATATTTAGCCTTAGATGGAGTTTACCACCAGCTTAGAGCTGCACTCTCAAGCAACCCGACTCTAAGGAGAGACTCACTCGCGACGTGTCCCGGTCACTACGGGCCTGGCACCCTCTCTGGGTAAGTGGCCCCATTCAAGATATACTTGGACGCGGTCCGCGTACGTGAGATAAATGAATCCCCCCGAACACTACATTTCTCGGCAGCAGAACCGCGGGATTCAGTGCTGGGCCGATTCCTGTTCGCTCGACGCTACTAGGGAAATCCTCGTTAGTTTCTTTTCCTCGGCTTAATAGTATGCTTAAATTCAGCGGGTGGTCTCGCCTGCTCTGAGGTCGTCGATCGAGAAAAAATACTCATTCACAAAAAATCGAGCTAGCCAGCCGATACACGCACACGACAAACGAGTGTGTGTGAGAGGGGGGCGCGCTCGTTCAATGACCAAATCATGGACGAGCCTGATCGTGTGCTAGACGTCGGTCCGCTGCTCGACGAGGCGAGAAGCTCCAGGACTCCACGCAGAATGATCGGAAGTACTCGCGCGCGTGCGAGACACAAAAGCACAGAGTGCGTGGTGTGTCACGACAACGACGACGACGAGTACTCTTCAAGTGGTAAGCGCGCGCGCCAGCTAGACGAACGAATTCATAATTTTTCTTGCGTTTCGTTTGAGGCGACGTATCGTCTTGACTACTACTCTCTCAGGGCACCATGTGCGCGGCAAACGCACACACAGCGACGACGAAGAGAAGAGATAGAGACACGAGCGCCCAGATCAACGCTCACTCTTGCGAGTGAGCAGTCGGGTTCGTTTTTATAAACGACCCTCAGCCAGGCGTGGTCTGGGAACGAGATCCGTGAACCGCAGTGTGCGTTCGAAATGTCGATGTTCATGTGTCCTGCAGTTCACAAGTTGACGCGCAATTAGCTGCGTTCTTTATCGATCCACGAGCCAAGTGATCCACCGTTCAGGGTAATCATAAAAAGTTTGTTAATTTTGCCAACACTTTGCATGCGGTGGTGCGAGTGAAAGAAAATCACATGTTTGTTTCTTTTTTTTTCGCCCACTCTTAGCGGTGGCGGCCGCCACGGAGAAAAAAAAAAGCGCATAGTTTTTTATCGTTGTTTTCTATTATCCTTTCTTTCGTGTTTCAATCTCTCTCTCTCGATCTCGATGATTGCATGAGGAAACCAAGCACAACCAAAGAAAGCAGAAAACCAAAAAAAATCTGCGTGATGCAGGAAAAAAACCAAAAACAGCGTAAGATAGTGCGCGCAGCAGTTTCACGCGAAGACGCAAATGTCGATGCAGCAGCAGATTGCTGCTGCTGCATCGACAAAAGATACACGTCGGTGCTTGTTCATCTCCGCGCGCGCCTCTAGGCGAGATCGCCTAGAGAGAGCGGGAGCAAGAACGTTAATGATCCTTCCGCAAGTTCCCCTACGGAAACCTTGTTACGACTTTTACTTCCTCTAAATGATGAAGTTTGGTCATCTTTCCGGCACAATCGGCAGCGTAGTAGACACATTGCCGCGCATCAGTCCGAAGGCCTCACTAAATCATTCAATCGGTAGTAGCGACGGGCGGTATGTACAAAGGGCAGGGACGCTATCAACGCGAGCTCATGACTCGCGCTTACTGGGAATTTCTCGTTCATGGGGAAAAATTTCAAGCTCCAATCTCTAGCACGAAGGAGGTTTAGCGGGTTACCCAGACCTTTCGGTCCGGGAGGCCGTTTCTCAAGCTCCCTCTCCGGAATCGAACCCTGATTCCCCGTTACCCGTTACAACCATGGTAGGCGCAGAACCTACCATCGACAGTTGATAAGGCAGACTTTTGAAAGATGCGTCGCCGGCACTGGGCCCTGCGATCAGCACAAAGTTATTCAGAGTCACCAAGGTACAGGGTTGCATTATTTTTAATTTATCGATTAAAAATTAAATTAAATTTGACAAATTTAATTTGAAACTGCTCAAATTAAAAATTCAAATTAATTGTTAATTTCAAACTGCTCGAATTAAAAATTCAAATTAATTTTAATTTCAAACTGCTCGAATTAAAAATTCAAATTAATTGTTAATTTCAAACTGCTAAAACTAAAATTCAAATTAATTGTTAATTTTAAACTGCTCCAATTAAAAATTCAAATTAACTGTTAATTTTAAATTGACAGAATTAGAGAATTAGAGAATCATAGTTTGCATATGTTACGATAATTGACGCGAGTAGCTGTCCCCGTAGATTTTAAAGCGATGTCGGCCTTTTAACAAATCACACATGTGCCACGGAAAGTAGCCAGTGTAAAATGAGATTCAAATTTCGCACCATGTACACACGACTACTTTCTCTTATGAGATAACAAAAGTAAGTACAGGGTCAATGTAGTGCATGGAATTTATCATATAAACACAGAGCGCTCCGCGATACAGTTTGATCATCGACAATATATCGGTATAAGTTATCAGTTTGTCTAGTGTTTCGAAGCAGACAGCACCTGACATCGGCCCCTTTCGTGTTTAATCTTAAGGTAAGTTCAATCGTTTTTATAAGAGATTGCATTAATATTTTGCTCGCTTATGTGTTTTGGAGTTCAATGTGCACACGATTTCAAAATTTCTCGTAAACATCGTACACGTAAGTCTCGTAAACGTCTCGTAACATATGTATACATCGATCGATGTATTATAAAAAGCTCGATTAAATTTCTATGTGCTTTTTTTTGCTCGCTGACCATTTGGGAAAGCGCACTCTCCTCTCTCTCTCTCGCTCTCTCTCTTTCTGTCGTGCGGCGAAATATTCAATCGCGTTAGTCGCACAAGTGATCGGCTGTATATACGTGGAACTGTGTGTGTATTATAGAGTTCGACGATCGAGTGTCCTTGGTTCGAAGTCGAATTATAAATTTTCAACAACTATATAATCTTATGTTAACTTTTGCATTGAAAAACATCCGATCAAAGGTTATATTAAACAAAATAAAAAACGGATCAATCACTTCTCGAGTGTTTAAACGACACGCCGATGACAAATATGCGCCTTTATAAATCACGGGTCGAAACGAAGCTTATAGATTCTTATGAGAGTCGTTTACGAGACACGGACGTTTGTAAAAATACTAAATAATAATTAATAACGTATATATATCGCCGCTGCTTATAAGTAAAAGCACAGTGATAAACGCTATGAAAAAAAACCTTTTTATAAAATGACATGAAAAAAAACACAACTTGTCGGATGCCTCGAAGAAAAACACACCTCATCGAAATGCCGTGAAGAGAAACACATCTCATCGAATCACGATTTAACGAATCACATCGAAAATATCTTGGTTTTTCAAAGAGGTGTGTTTTCTTCTCAGCGTTTCAATAAGGTGTGTTTTCTTCACGTCATCCGATGAGATGTGTTTTTTTTCACAGTATTTCGGTAAGGTGAGTTTTTACTCATAAGCAGCGGCGATATATTTAATTCTATCTCCATTGTATGTGTAATATTACATATTTTCATATCACAATAACATACAATATTACATTTTAATAGGTTACCTCCCTTATGAAAAAAAAGATATGGATAACGCCGAAAACGTGTTAACGAGTTTCGACAGCGTTTCGAGTTCGGAAATAACAGCTGCACTTGAAAATGATTTACAAACGACCACTTCCCAATCTGATGAATCCACTGCTTACACTAATCATGCTTGGTTAGATGGCAAATTTTTTGAGATAGTTAGAAGTAAGAAATTGTCCGTAAATTCAGTAGCAGCAGAATGTGTCACTTGCAAAAAGCATATACGCGGGAAACCGAGTGTGTCATCAAATTTTACCGGTCACCTGAAGCAGGTATGTTATTACAATTTGCAACTGATTCTACAGATTTTTTTGAAAATTAAATTAAATTTACCTCTGTAGGCTCATCCAACCGTTCACGATGACTATATAGAGTATAAGGCAAGTAAAAAACGTAAGAGTGATGATGATGATTCAACAAATTCAAAAAAAGGCAGCAAGAGGCGTAAATTTGATCAAGATTCATTAAATGAAAATATCGTCCATTTTATCCTCGATAATATGTTGGCGTTTCGAACTGTCGAAAGCGCAACTTTTAGGAAAATATTTAATGGTATGTGTATTTAAGCAATTTTAAGATCGTTACAATAATAATTATCAAATTTTTTCTTTATCTTTCAAAGATCTTCCCATCAGTGAGAGTGTCAGCGCCTTGCGTCATATGTCCAGAACAACAATTGTAAATATTGCCGATCAGCTCATAGAATCTCAAAAACAAGGTATCAAAAAGATGATTGCTAATGTACCGTTCATATGTACGACTGCAGATATATGGAGTGCTCCAAACCGCAGCTTTATGGGCGTGACGGCACATTGGGTAAGCAACAATTACTTGCAATGCCATTTATATCATATTATATTGATGTATATTTTGTTTACTTGATAATTTTTGCGTTTAGATTGAGCGCGGAACTTTCAAGCGCAAATCAGCGGCGCTGGCGTGTAGGCGATTCGAAGGCACGCATTCGTATGACAGAATAGCAAATATTCTTTGCGCAATAAATGCTGATTATAAAATACCCACAGAAAAAGTCATTGCTACGATTACTGACAATGGGTCCAATTTCGTGAAAGCATTTGAATGTTTTTCTGCTGCTACGGATGGTGTTCTTTTGACGGTAAATATATTACTCCTGTTTACATGCGATGTTTTCTTTTATAATATTAAATTGAATTTTTTGATTTCAGATGATGAGACTGACAGTGACATATTGAATGAAGAAGTAGATGATACACAGGCTGATATCGACATGTGCAGTGATAGCAACGAAGCAATTGAAGAGATTCGCCACGAGTCCTTTACCGGAGACCCAAACATATTATCGCGACATTTTCGGTGTGCGAGTCATACCCTCAACTTAATCGCGACCACAGATGCTAGAAAAGTAATTGAGTCAGTGCCAAAATTGAAGAAAATGCACGATACGACCGTTAATAAGTGCAAATTAATATGGAAATCCTTGAAGTCAGTGAAAAAAAGGGAAGCGTTAGTACACTTCATCGGTCGCAGTATCAAACAACCAAACACTACTCGCTGGAATTCATGGTACGACGCTCTTCAGCAAATTGTGGACATTAATGATTATTTGAAAACTGAGACATTCCGTAAAATAATTTCCATCAACATAAAGTTCAAGGATGCGGATACTTCGTACATCAAAAATTATTTAAAAATAATGCAACCTCTTGCCGATGCAATCGATAGATTGCAAGGTGAAGATAATTGCCATTATGGACATCTCCTACCTACTCTCATTACGATCGATCAACTATGGTTGGAACAAATTGACAATGTGAATAAAGGAGTATATCGGAATTTCATACAGGGTATGAGAAAAGTTTTGAAGAGCCGATTTCAGGACATGTTTGACATCCGGGGGACTGGTGAAGTTGCAGCGATAGCTGCATTGAGCCATCCATCATGTAAAGCAACATGGGTAAAATGCTTACACGTTGAGGCTCAACGTAACGTTGAAAAACTCGTACAAATTTACAAATGCAAAATACCGCTGCATTTCCCACTCCTCCGACAAAGAATAAGTTTTTTTTCTTCGGAAAGTCGTCTGAGCCTTCTGCACTAGATAACATGATAGCGGTGAAAACTGGAAGTAATGAGCTGTTACGTTTTTTGGCTGAACCGGTCAGTGATTGTTTGAATGAATTAAATAATTTTCCTAAAATACGTGAATTGTTCATGAAATATAACACGATTTTACCATCCTCAGCCCCAGTAGAGCGTATTTTCATACGCAACTTTATTAAATATGCCAAAGTATAACCGGCTAAGCGATGAACAATTCGAGAAACGAATTCTATATAAAGTAAATGTAAAAAAGTTATTTTCGTAGTATCCTTGTCTATATGAATGTGATAATAATTGTGTGCATAATGTTAATAATAATTATATATTATATTGTTATAATATGTTGTTAAATTCTATTGTAATATTACATTATATGTGAGAAATGTATTTGTTTAATTAAAATGTATACCAATTGTAAAGGAAGTATTTGACAGGAATTGGCGATGAAGGGTAATACAGATACTTCAATTGATTGTCTAAATTTATTTGTACGGCGAGACATACTTTTTTGTGATTTATTGTCAATAATTAAATAACAATTGTTACACATATTTTTTCTAAAGACAGAAAAATAACTACGTTAATGCATTGCTATTTTGTGTGATTGTCAAATGTGATTTGTCAAAAATGTATAATCGATACATTTCAAGACATTTTGTTTTGTTTTTGTGATTTTTCGTTATGTTAAAACGTATGTTAGACGTATGTTAACTAAATAAACTATATGACTTGTTATAAATCATACTCGAACTATTTTTTTATTTTAACTTAAATACCTAAATAGAGATAAACAATAATTATTCCCCAATATTGCAAGCATACTCTATAGTCGCGTAAATGAGCTATATTACGAGGAAATTGTTTAATATATTGGTGTATTAAGGTAAAGACAATAATAACATAATGTATTTATAATTTATAACGATTATATAATTTATTTAATATACGTCAAAACATACAACAAATTAATATTTGTCCATTATTAGATATCAATTTGGAAAATAACAAAAACGAAAATTATGCATTGTAATGTATTCAATAAAATAGTACATTCTTTTTTCAAAAATTTCACTTTTTGTCAAAACGACAGAACTAACGATTACAAAGTCGTACATTATCGCACACAAAATCTCTCAACTCATTTGTTTATTGTCACACATATTTAACAAAGTATTAGCAAATTACACACTTCTTTATTTCAATTCATTATTAAATTCATTATTTTTTTTCTCGGCAAACACGAAACATTTTACACGATCATTTAGAGATTTTACAGCGTAGCGCATAATACATTTCATATAGAGCGTAGGACACTGTTAGCATTATCAATGATAAACAATTATCGCTAATTCATCCTGCTATAGCGCAAATCAATACAATCAAATACAGTTTATTACAAACATTCGCGTACACATTCATATACACACATCCATACACATACGTACTATACTTACATGCCACTTAGTTAAATACATATACATATATGTAGCTATTTTATCCTTCATTACAACAATCATTCGTAAATATAATTTCATTAACAAGAATCAGTATGTAAAACATCAAACAAACAATTGTCTTAGACTACAATACATATGAATATATGACGATTCAAGGGTAATAGTCACGTATGAATTGTTATCTAGTTCGGCTTCGAATCTTACCGGTGATGAAGTATTCATTCGATGACTTAGCGAATATATTGCGCAAACGAACCAATCTTCCTGCCTGAAATAATGATAGTTACATGAATTATTTTGTTTATTTATAAATACAATAGTAATTATTTAAATATATTATAAATAATTTACTTTTATGATAAGAGCCAATCGAACGGCAAAGCTATTCTTTGCTATACATCTTATACGAAGTCCCGTGGCATTGACGACATCAAAAAAAAATTGATGAATTCGAGCTTGATTTTTAAATACTTCTTGTAATGGCGAAATGCAAACAATCTTTTCTCCGAATCTTCTAAAGAATCTGGAAAATAGAGTGATTATTCATTTTGAGGTTGTTTACGTTGCTAATATGCTATAATACGCTTCAAGAATGCGTATCCATGAAATCGTTATCGCTTCCTTCATACTACACACTACATACGATATGCGAATGAATTGTATTATGGAATGATTGTACGAAATTATCTTCTCTTTCCATTTAACCTACTGCTCAAAATTTTAATAGTGAAATAATGAAAACTAACAATGAAACGATAAGATTTTAGTGTAAATGACACATATTTATCACGTATTGTATTTACATCATTAATTTCTTACCTGTAAAAGATTCGGTCAGCGAAATTAGTTCCTCGCTCCATTGTGCAGATTTTGATTAATACACTGTCACAACTGCGCACTACCCAACTTTCTGCAATCGACTGAAAACTCTCTCTATTATTCCAATGTAGTTTCAGATCTAACGCGTAATAATCGTTACATATTGACCAGTCATTATACCGCTAGTAATCAATAAAGTAGAAATTCCAGTCCTTGAACTTACCTTAAATTTTATAAATGTATTATCGGCAATTTGAAACTCATACACAATCACGAGCTTTATTAATTTTTCTAATTTAACTTCTTTATTGAGAATATATTTATAATTAAATGTATACCTACAATTTAATTATTAATTATTAATGAAGAAATCGAAAACAAAAAATCGAAGTTTTTCAAATCCTTGACTTTGTAAGTTTTAAAAAATCCTCGATTAATTATTCAATTGAATTAATCATTTGAAAGTTCCCCGACTACTAATTCAAATTAATTTCAATTTGACACTTGTCAAATTGAAATTAATTTGAATTATTAATCGTGACTCGTTCAAATTAAAAATTAATTTGAATTATTAATCGTGGCTCGTTCAAATTAAAATTTAGATTTAATTGTTTAATTTCGGCCAATTTGATTAATTTTTTAATCAATTAAATGCAACGCTGCCAAGGTAAACGGTGGACGAGCGAGCCCGCCACCGATTGGTTTTGATCTAATAAAAGCGTTCCTTCTATCTCTGGTCGAAACTCCGGTTCGCATGTATTAGCTTTTGAAATAACACAGTTATCCAAGTAAATGTGGGTACGATCTAAGGAACTATAACTGATTTAATGAGCCATTCGCGGTTTCACCTTAATTCGGCGTGCACTGAGACATGCATGGCTTAATCTTTGAGACAAGCATATAGCTACTGGCAGGATCAACCGGGGAGCTTCGTGCTGAATCGACTGCGGACCCGATCCGCCACAGCCACAGCCACAGAGCAACAGCGCAACAGCTACAGTCGCTTCACACAGCTGACACCAACGACACAACGCAGCACACTCTACTAGAGAGCGAGAACGAGGAATAGGAGCAGTAGCAGCAAGCAACGAGCAGCAGCAGCAGCGACGAATCCTTGCGCAGATTTGATCGGCTCGTTCACGAGCACGTCGTAGTTTAAAAACGAGCTCGTGCACGCGTCGAGTGTCGCATATAACGCCGAGCAGCCGCTTCGAGTGTTGTTTCCCCCGCCACAGGGAGCGAGAGATGAGAACGACGCCCTCGGCCAGCCGCGCGACGACACACAATCGACACGCGCTCAAAATAATAAAATTTCGTGGCACGTAGAAAAGTGCATTCGAAAGTTTCGAGAGTTAAGCGCCGGTCGAGCCGTACAGCGCATCGTTGAGTCTTACCTCAGAAGTGGTCGAGCCGCCCCGCGAGCTTCGGCAGTCCAAGCTGAAAATAAGTGAGAGAGAGGGTCGTGAAAAGACCACGTGGAATGTACTTTTTTTATATGCCAGATGTTCGAGGACATTCAACTTCGAACACTTGGAATATAACATGTCGACATATCGAGGCTATTGAACTAGGCGGGTGCTGGCTCAGGCCCCGAGTCGGCAGTTTTGACATGCACAGGCATGATTTTTTTTTTTTTTTTTTTTTTTTTTTTTTTTTTTTTTTAAATGGAGCGATGGGCTCAGTTTATTCAAGTCAAATGTATTGCAGTACATTTTTGGTTTTTTCCCACGACTACATATTTTATGTAAGGCGGGTGGAGTTGGTATAAAAAAAAAGAAGGGAAAATAAGAACAGATATGGTTGTTGTGTGGCCCATCGACTTCTCCTTCTGCCCCTGTTTAACCCCCGCGGGACCGCCGTTGGGCCCTACTTCGCGGGGAGAGGCTGGGCTGATGTAGCAAGCTCATCTCGTTTGCGCTGGTTGTTGTTGCGTCTTCTTCATTCCGCATCGTCCGGTCATCCTCTTCTGGCCATCCCTTCGGCTCTCAGACGTGTTATGACTGATTTGGCGAAGGTGGCTACCGCGAGCCAGTTTTTTTGTCTGCTAGCATTAGCTGGACGATATTTTCTGGCCTGGCAACTTCTTGAAGCTGGCGGTGGAGCCTTTCTCTTCCCTCCTCAAATCGAGTGCAGTGGAAGAAAACGTGTTCTGCGTTTTCGACCGTGTTGGGACAGGCCGGACAATCTGCGCTGGCGTTGGGGTCGTAGCGTTGGCTGTGATGTTTAAAGTAGCCATGGCCTGTCAGGAGCTGGGTGAGGTGGTAGTCTACCTCTCCATGTCTCCTGTCTATCCACAAACTGATGTTCGGGATCAGCCTGTGCGTCCATCGTCCTTTTGTCGAGCGATCCCACCGGCTCTGCCATCTTCTCAGTGTCTCCTGGCGTTCTTCGGCTCTCGCGTCCTCATGGCGGCGCTGATGGAGCCGGCTACGCTCGTCTGCTAGTAAGGCCAGCGGTGGTATGCTGGCTCATGCCGACCAGTGTTCCGGCACCGTGGCTCCAGATGGGGGCACCGTAGAGGAGGATTGAGTCGATGACGTTGACGTAGAGCCGCCTCCTGCTGCTCCTGGGGCCACCGATGATCGGCATGATCTGCGAGAGGGCTCCCGCCACCCTCGAAGCCTTCTCGCTGGCCGCTTTGAGGTGGTCGTTGAGTGACAACCTCGCGTCCAGTTGTAGGCCCAAGTAGCGGATGCAGGGAGAGGAGGCAATGAAGCAGTCGCCTACTTCAATGGTGATGGTCTCCAACCTCCTCTTCCTTGATATTAGCAGAGCCTCCGTCTTATGGTCTGCGGTCTCGAGGCCACCCCACAGCGCTTCGCGTA
This sequence comes from Trichogramma dendrolimi, assembly GCA_034770305.1. Classification (NCBI taxonomy): domain Eukaryota; kingdom Metazoa; phylum Arthropoda; class Insecta; order Hymenoptera; family Trichogrammatidae; genus Trichogramma; species Trichogramma dendrolimi. The sequence continues at coordinate 749,115 of JAPMIB010000034.1, read as the reverse complement.
CCCTTGCGATGGCGCAGCTGAGAAGATCCTCGACCTCGTATGTCGTCCCAGCCACGGCGACCACGGCGATGTCATCCGCGAAGCCGACCACGCGTACCCCTTCATCCAGTCTCCGGCGTGGCGTGGGATGGGTCGTACATTACGTTCCACAAGATCGGGCCGAGGACCGAGCCCTGCGGAACGCCGGCCGTGATGCTACAGGACTCTGGGCCATCATCAGTATCATATTCCAGCACTCTGGCCTGGAAGTAGCTGTGTATGATCCTCTGCAAGTACTCAGGCGCGCGGATTCGCTCGAGCGCGGCGAGGATGTTGTTCCACCGCGCCGAGTTGAACGCGTTCCGGACATCGAGGGTGACAACGGCGCAGTATTTGCGGCTGCCCCTCGCACCTCCAACCGCCTCGCGAGCCGCAGCGGTGACGGACTCAATGGCGCCGATGGTCGATCTTCCTCTCCGGAATCCGTGCTGGTGATCCGAGAGACCGTCCGGGGCCTCCGTGAACACCTCCAGACGATTGCATATAATTCTCTCGAGGATCTTCCCCGCAGTGTCGAGCATACACAGTGGACGGTAGGATGAGGGAGCATCGGGCGACTTGCCCGGCTTCGGTAGCAGGACGAGCCTTTGCCTCTTCCATGGGCTCGGGAAGACACCACCGCTCAGGCACGCCGAGTACACCTGCAAGAAGGCGTCCGGGCGCAGCGCGACGGCAAGCTTGAAGGCCCTATTCGGCACACCATCCGGTCCGGGCGCCGCAACATCCCGAATCCTGCCGCAGGCTCCTCGGAGCTCCTCGAGGGTGACGGCGGGGACCACGGGGAGTCAGATCATCTGTTAAAATGTATCATGCGCATTATTCATAAAAATTTCATTTTTAACTTAGTAGTATGAAAAATTAAAAAAATGTTTATATTTACCTTCATTCATTTCAGTGGGTGTAGGATGTACCTCTCTAACGGTATTGTTAGCTCCAGTGAACTGCTCAAAAATTTCAATTATACGATGACGCTCCTGACTATCCTCATCGAATAATTTATTTTTGAACTGCGGGTTTAAAGTCATCGCGATCCATAGCAAATCGTTATTCCAATAAACTTTGAGTCGATTCTAAATTAATTAAAATAATTACAAGATGAATTATATCTTCATAAATACATATAAAAGCACGTGAATAATGAAAATTTTTACTTACATCAACACTGTTGCGCAAATTTAAAGTAGCCAGCTTTTGCTTTCCAACAGCACGTTCAAATCCCTTTTCAAGCTGCTCTTTTAATATTGTTATCACTGGAATAATTGAACCGATAGTGCTGTACTGCTCGACACACATAAATTTAGTTGCCTGCTTGATAGGAGCAAATAAATTGATGGGGTTCGCCAGAACTCGGTTGCGAGCCCCCAAACCTCGGCAACTTATCCACCCAATACGCCAGAAACTGGGACCCCGCACCGACGCACGATGACAGGAATCGGCTAAAAAGAGTCCGAAATTCTTGCTTTGCTCGAATTTCGTCGCCAAAATAAAATAAAAATCATTTTCAGTAAACTTAGGTCAATATCAAAGTAGTGTAGAAGCGTTTTGGGATATAACGCATCCGCAAGACCCATGCACTGTCGTTCAGTCACTTGTGCCAAGCCTCAACGGGAATAGTTAAACTTTAAAGTGTCGTACCTAAGCCTTAAAAGGTCGACAGTACATGGGTCTTGCGGATGCGTTATATCCTAAAAAGCTTCTACACTACTTTGATATTGACCTAAGTTTACTGAAAATGATTTTTATTTTATTTTGGCGACAAAATTCGAGCAAAGCAAGAATTTCGGCCACTTTTTAGACAATTCCTGACATTGTGCGACGACCCGTCCTATCAATCATGACGAGAAACGACTGAAATGCCCGAACAACTACAACAGCTGCGGAACTGATGGAAGCGACTCAGAGGATGACACTCCATTAGTAATTCGACTCCCTATCATCGGAGGCCGTAATGCCGCTCTTCGTCTAATACTAGACAACGGAGCAACGGTGAACTTAATAAAGCTTTCGGCCATTGCTCCCGATGTAGAAATCTTTACAGACCGTTATCTATCTCTTGGAGGAATCACAAGCGAGCCTGTAGAAACACTTGGTTACATCTATGTATCAATATGCAGTCTCTCCTATAGATTCTATGTTGTCCCGAGTGATTTCCCTATAGAAGCTGATGGTCCGATTGGACGAAATTTGATGAAAAAAGAGCAAGCAGTCATTTCATACCATTATAGTTCCATAGTCTTACGAAGTGACCCTCTGAATCCAATCCCATTCGCAGAGCCAAACCTTCAATTGGAAAAACCGACTTCGAACATACTCAAAGTATCCCGAAACCGAGCTGGAATACCTTCAAAATTACGTCGCCCCTACAAATACAAAAAGTACCAGGATTACTGTGAAGATAGAGATTTCGTGGCTGAATGCGATGAATTATGTCACCAAGCTACGACCCTTCCGGGACCACACAAGATAACCATTCCAGGTCGATCCCGAAAAATTATTCGCATCGGACTTATACATACTTACCTAGATGAAGGATACCTCCCTCGCCTCGATTTAGGATGTGACGATGTTTACGTAGGAGAAGGAATTGTTAAAAATGAAGCGGGTTACTGTAATATCTACGCTATTAATACCAAGGAAGAGGAAGTAGAATTGGTTCTCGATCCCGTAGAAATTCAACCATTCGACTATGTGGTGCAAGATTTTGAATCCGATGGTACAACCGAGGCTGATACTCCACCAATTAAAGATGTCAAAATCCGATGTGACCGAATCCTAAAAACTCTACGGCTTGAGGAACTTAATCAGGAAGAAAGAAAGAACATTCAGAAAGTTGTAACTGATTATCCTGACCTTTCCCTCTTCCCTACCATGCACGGATTGGGTATATCACGAAGTTCCCCTAGAAAATAATATTCCCATCAATACAAAACAGTACCGGCATCCCCCCATACATCGAGATGCCATTAACAAAGATGTGGAAAAGAGGCTGAAAGAAGGATTATCGAGCCATCCTCAAGCCCAATGAATTCCCCTGTATGTATAGTCCCTAAGAAATCAGGACCCGATGGAAGTCCTAAATGGAGGGTTGTCATCGACTTTAGAGAGCTCAACAAAAAAACAGTTGGAGATGCATACCTTCTCCCCAATATCGCCGATATTATGGATCAGCTAGGAGGAGCATCTTACTTCTCCACATTCGATATTGCTAGCGGCTTTCAACAAATCCCAATGAAGCCCGAAGATAAATGGAAGACGGCCTTTTCCACGCTTAACGGCCACTATCAGTACTGCCGGATGCCAATAGGGTTGAAAAATGCTCCTGCGACTTTCCAAAGACTTATGGATCGAGTCCTAAGAGGCCTTCAGAACACCGAGATGTTGATGTACCTGGACGACATTATCGTTTATGCCAAAGATCTCAAAGAACACGACGCTAAGGTCCGTCGATTATTAGATAGATTGAGAGCTGCAAAACTTGTCCTCGAACCCAAGAAAGTCAACTTCCTGAGGAAAGAAGTTGGGTTCTTAGGACATATAGTGAGTGAGAAGGGAGTCGAGATGCATCCGAAGAAAATAGAAGTGATGCGCAGCTTTCCCCAACCAAAAACTGTGAAGCAAATCCGCCAGTTTTTAGGAATGGCTGGATATTACCCGAGATTCATACAAGACTTCTCGAAGATAGCGAAACCCTTGCACGACCTAACCAAAAAGGGCACTAAATTTGACTGGTCTTCCGAGTGTGAAACTAGCTTTCAAACTTTAAAGGATTGCCTCATATCAGCTCCAATACTGATATTTCCAGACTTCACTAAACCGTTTATCCTAACCACTGACGCATCCGATTTAGCCATCGATGCTGTACTAACAAGGAGACCTTCTCACCTTTGGGTCATGGATTTGGCCCAAACTTTTTCTGGTGATTCAGGACAGTTAGAAAACATGCCTTGTTATGTTAGGTTGTGTGAATATGCTCTAGAAGCCTTAAATAAAAAATAAACGTTAATATAATAAAAATAAGCATATAAAGCGCAATAAATATTCATTTCCTATCATCAAACTATTTTGGTTACGTATTTTAGACACCTGGTTCTTGAAAAAATTACATTTCATGGTTAAGAAGTTGTTGGTTCTCACTCATGACCCAAAATATTGCAATATTGTTCAATTATGACATTATAAAGCGTTTAATTTCGAATTTACGCTTCAAATAATTATTATTTTAATACAAGCACTGGAGATCCGACAAGTTCTTCACTGTCTTTATTTATTATTCAGTATTTTTCACTGACTAATTTGACACTTCAAGTACCTAAGCAGAGTTGAATTTTATCAATGATGTGATGAGGTGAATAATATTTGCATATAAGGCCACTATTTGCCATGATCTCGATGCCATGTATTTGTGCAATATTGCAATGTTTTGGGTCATGAATGAGATCCAACAACTTTTTAACAATGAAATGTAATTTTTTCAAGAACCAGGTGTCTAAAATACGTAACCAAAATAGTTTGAGGATAGGAAATGAATATTTATTGCGCTTTATATGCTTATTTTTATTACATTAACGTTTATTTTTTATCTAAGGCTTCTAGGGCATATTCACACAACCTAACATAACAGGGCATGTTTTCTAACTGTTCTGAATCACCAGAAAAAGTTTGGTCCAAATCCATGACCCGAAGGTGAGAAGGTCTCCTTGTAAGTCAAGAAAAGGAAGGCTTTGAACACCCAATTGGATACCTTTCGAGAGTATTGAATAAAGCAGAAATTAATTATAGAACTACGGAAAAAGAATGCCTAGCTGCTCTGTACGCTATGTACCACTACCGCCCCTACCTTCGTGGACGACCATTCACTCTAGTGGCAGATCACGAACCACTAAACTGGATGCATAATCGAAAAGATCCTGGACAAAGACTTATGCGGTGGATGTTCAAATTTACCGGATATCAATACACTTTTAAGTACAAACCCGGTAAAGAAAATGTAGTCGCAGATTGCTTATCACGCAACCCCATAACCACACCACCAGAGCTGGAAATCAACCGTAACTTGCCTCAACTGAGAATCCTTACCATAAAGAGAAAAAACGAAAGCACCCGAGCATCAAGCTCTGATACTAGCATCCTGAAAACCCCCGGAAGATTGTAACATCCTCGACAGCAGATACTTCGTGCATTACACAACGGACACGCTCCTAAAATAAGGCAGTTGCCTCATCAGCAAACCCTTCTAGAACCCCAAACCCTGTGAGTTCAAAGGTGGACGGGACTTAGGCGTCGAAGTAATTTAACAAAACCAATGGCTGTGATACTAGAGGAAACAACACCCATAACCAAACAAAAAAAGGTAACGGATCAAGAAGATTGCCCAACGGAAATTCCCCCTCTATTTGATCATCGCTATAGCGCATTAAGGCAAGAATTTACGGATACTGAAATATCAAAGGATAATGACACTCAGTCTCGAATCTAAGAAGACAATTGTCCTAAAGCCCTTGACTCGACCACCACAGCAGAAAATAAAACCGACGCCGTAATAACAGCTCCACCAACAACGGATAGTAATATATCTGAAAGTGAAGACACTCTGGACGAAACAGAGGAAGTGTTCACTCAACCATCAGACTCCGAATTACTAAAGGCCGCTAATGAAATCAACATAAGTCAAAATTTGATAAATAACAAGGCCTTTGAACTGGAAGATCTAAATAATGAAATAGAGCTGGAAAACAATGCACTCGGAACAAATCCTGCTTCTCAGAAGACTGTGCCGATGAAGCTACAAGAGACCACCTGGATAGCATTGACACCTTTGATGAACGCAATTTTACGGACAAAACGCTTACCGACAAAGTCAACCAGTTAGTAGCAAAATCCCTTGCTGCCACGACAGATAGCGATGTTCTCATAAGAGGAGGAGAGCCTACATATAAACCAAAACAAGCTTAACATAACCAACCATACTAAGCCAATGGTAGGAACTCCCAGATTCCAAAGCACACCACTTCCACAAAGATTAATTCCACCAAACCAAACCATCCAGGGAAACACCCAAATCAAAACGACACCCCAGTCGTGCTTAATTTTACCCAACCTCGTACCAGATTTCCCTATCTTTGTCCCCGTCCCAATGGACGAAACCCCCATGAACCGCTACAAGCCAGCTATATCACAACGATAATCCATCAGATAAAGAGAGTGTCAAGACAAACGGCCACAATATAATCATAAGTAGAAACTGTCTGACATATAAATCCGACAACTATGTCCATTTCATAAGCCAAGACTGCGGACCATACACTAGAAATTCAGGCTTCTATCAGACATCGGAGCTATGACTACAAGATCGTTCCAGAAAACCAACAATGGGTCAGGTACTAGCAGTAAATATAAAAGTAATTACATACTTTTAGCAGTCATAGCGCAAGGCATTCTGACCCCATCATCGGCCAAAAAGTACGAGACGCTATGGAGAACTTAAAGGGATTAATGATAAAAAACAAGTTAATAGTGCTCGAATAGCCGGCAAGGGAGAATTAACAGAGTCCTTACCCCCTGATCTCCTAACAGAGATAGTGAAAGAAACATTTGTGCAAACACACATAAACATCACTATGTGCTATGGACAAGTAGACATTCCCAAAGAAAAAGACAGGAAGGATATAATTACAAATCTTCACACTAGCCATATAGGAGGGCATAAAGGCATTAGTCAAACTTATGCAAAAATACGAGAACGATATTACTGGACAGGAATGAGAAATGATATACAAAACTTTATTCTCAAATGCCCTGAATGTCAAGAACGAAAGATAGCCCGAGCAAAAACTCGCCAACCTATGCTGATAACCGACACTCCTGTAGAAGCATTTGACAAAGTTTCCATTGAAACCGATGGAAAACTTAGAATGACCCCAGAAGGAAACTGCCATCTTCTTACTATGCAGTGTAATCTAACAAAGTACTTAATTGCTATTCCTATTCCAAACTTAAGGGCTACAACCATCGCAGACGCACTAGCAAGACATCTTATATGCCAATTTGAAGCACCACGTGCTATTCTATCAGATCAAGGAACTAGTTTCCTCTCAGACATCGTAGAAACATTAATGAGGCTTTTTAAAATTCGACATTTAACCACGTCAGCGTATAGACCTCAAACAAATGGATCTTTAGAAAGAAGCCACGCCCCACTCATAGACTTCATAAGAACCTACTCCGAAAACTACGATGACTGGGACAAACTGGCCCCATTTGCGACATTTGCGTACAATACTAGTGTGCATTCTGCAACGAATTTTACGCCCTATGAACTGGACTACGGGAAAACAGCACGGTTTCCTCTTAACATCCCAACCGAGGATAGGTTACCCACATATAACCTATATTTACAAGACCTAATAACTCGGACCTAATAACAGAAATGAAAAATTTAGCAAGCGATAGGCAACAAAACGAAAAGGAAATCACCAAAAGGCGATACGACAGAAAAGCTAGACCTTTTAAAGGTTCTGCTGGAGACCATGCATGGGTCTTAAACGAGCCCCGAGTAGGGAAATTCGATATTTATTACAAAACTCCTCTACTAGTTAAAGAAGTTTTAGGGAATAACAAGGGGGGCAATCCTACAATTACCCACGGGACAACTAATTCGTAAACATCTAGATAATTTATTACGAACAACAAGACACCGTTTTCCTAAGAAAGGCTACGTGGCGAGTTATAGTACATCTGAATCTAGAACTCTACTCAGAAGAACACAATCTACATTCCAATTACTATGAGCTCATGCACGAATGTAGGGATACACTGGGAGAGGAATTCTGCGAATTCTTTGATTATATAGGATCCGGCGACAAACAGCAAACAATAGATGCCCTAAAAAATAGCATTAAACAAGCGAAAAAACCCACTGAAGGAAATAGTTCGAGAGTACATCGAAAGAAAAGATCATCACCCCTTGCCATCATAGGATCCTTGAGTCATGGTCTGTTTGGTACAGCTACCGAAGAAGAAATCGAATTGGTCCAAAAGAACTTAGACCAATTATTCCGAGATCAAAAACTATGATAAGACTCAACAAAGAAAAAACGCACATTATCACTGACAGATTAAGTACTCTCTACAAGACTATTAGAGATCAAGGAGAAGTTCTCGACCTTTCCAGGATGTCGCACGAAATTACACCAGCGAAATCAATAAGATGCGATACGTGGTAAAATTTGCAGTCTGTGACAGAAGACTCGAAGAAAAAATGGACTTGCAATTAATGACCTACGGGACGCACAAGATGCCTTGTATCGACTAGGGAAAGGAAAATTCCACGCCAGTTCTTGAACCCTCAAACTGTTCAAGATATTGCGATGGAAATCCAACAAAATAACGTTGATTTACAAGTACCCATCCCTCAAAAAAATCTACAGTCAGAAGAATCATGCGCATTTCTACCGTGGACACGATAACTATACAAGGAAAAACCCTGATGGTAATATATATTCCACTGGTCGACAGAAAACCCTATCGAGTGCATAAGTTGCACTCATTACCGATCCCACAAGGGGGACAAAATAACACCATATTAGGAGCTGCACACATAAAACCTAGCCATCCTTATCTAATACTCAGCGAAGACCATAAACAATACATGAAATATGACCAGTTAGAAATGGACAATGCATAAAGGACACACTTATCAATATGTCCTATACTACGGCCATCAGAGAGTCCTATCTGAGTTCAGAATGCGAGATGTACTTCTACTTAATCCAACCCAGGACGCTCTCATGCAGTGCAACCTGATGTTCAATCTAGAACCCAGTACCCATGGTATTATTTGAGCCATAATAGTTACTGGCTATACTCCATAATGATACAAGAAACACTAGAAATAATATGCCCAAACGAACAAGATACTTCTATTAAACTTAAAGGAGTAGGCATATTGAACATCACACCAGGGTGCCAGGCAAGAACCCGAGAATTTATCCTTCAGGTGGAAGGAGACTCGGAAATCTACTCACTCGTATATTTTAATCCAGATTTACATCTGAATGTAACGCAATTATATCCGCAATTAACGGAAATTAAACTACCACAAAAAATGCCCCGGCAAGACTCGGGGAAATGGAATAATGAACTTACATCAATTAATAAACTGTTGGAAGAAATGGAAACAGTTCGACAGTATAAAGAGAGAGACAACGTCAACCCAAAAAATTCGTGTTCAGCGGATTGACCATACAACTTATAACAGTAATATCTCTAATGGGATACATCTACTACCAACATAAATCTAGATCTAAAAAACCCACCAACTCGTCTCTAACCAACCCGAAAATTCAGTCTGTGACAAATGCCCAAGAAACAGAACTATCAAGTATTAAAAGTGGAGGAATAAATAACCCATCCTTTCACCAGACCATACACACATAATATTACCAAAAAAAAAAAAAATTAATTAATAAATAAATACATAAAAAATAAATAAACAAATAAATAAATAATAAATAAATTACTTTAATAGATTTGTAATAATTTAATTATTGTAGAGCATTATATATTTTTTTTTAGGATCATGAACCCACCCACAGAATTACAAACTATTACTCTCATCGCCAGCCACGATTTCCCACAAAACATTTTAATAGAACCGATTATGTCGCTGGGAGACATAAAAAAAATGGAAACTACTGTAGAACCAACCAACCCAAATAAGAAAGTAGTAACCATTGCCTACGCATCTGCACAAGGAAAATCCAGTATTAACCCTGATTGTGTTCTGCGGAAAAAACATAAAACCAACGTTTTGAACCCACCAAACAATGTCACAAACAAACTATTTTGTGTCATACCAATCTACCTACACGAGGCTGACCTCGATTGGACTATTCTACAAACATTTTCAATGTTTGGATCGGTAGAATACCACCATATAGTTCGAAATAAAAGAGGAATGCCAACTATTACATATGTTAAATATTTTTACATAGAAGATGCAACGCAAGCTTTAGTTAATGTAGATAAAATATGGAAAGCATCGTATGCGGAAGAGAGACAAGTTAGAACCTTGAATCAGGGGACACCAGCAAAAACCCTACATGATACCTGTGGATATCTAGTAGACTAGGACACATACGATTTACACGTGAAAACTTGCTCCCTTATACAAGCAATGTACCCGCAACAAACCACCTACGTTGCATATCAATAACAAAAATAAAAATAAAAATAATAATAATAATAATAATAATAATAATAAGAATAATAAGAATAAATATACATAAATACATTTTTATACTGTATTAAATTTTAGTATTAATAGGAATCAAATTTATAAACCAACCAACTCACCAGAATATTAATAAAGTTTATTTGTAGGTTGCTTCAATTATGGATCCAGTCAAGATAATCGATACGTTAGGCGAAACCACCCTTATACTAACGTACGCGATGAAGCCAGAACAGAAACATGATTTACTGGCTTATATACGAGCTATTGCCGTCGGCCTGACAGGACTTCAGGCCCAACAACCAAATAATGACCTTGTCGTTAATTTGAGGTTCAAATCAAGAGAAAGTAAAGAGCAAAGCCTTATAGTTCTAGCTCCCAATGGAAGCGCACCACGTCAGAAGAAACACTCCAAGCCCCATCAACCTAACTTCTCGAACCTAGGCCTACACAGAATCTATGTAATATCCCCAATACAACAATCACGAGCAACCTGTCTAGACCGTTTAGCCACACGGATGGAGCTGTAAAACTATTGAAGGATGAATGGTTTGGAGTAAAGCACACCTTGACCGAAGATAGCCGCCCACGGAACAGAGGACACCTTCAACATAGAAAAACATGTCCTATATGCAAACACACCATCACGGCCTTCAGGGAAGTGAAACACTAATTAGTGTGCTATCAACACGAAAAAAAAACTTCCCAAAACATGAGGGAACGGGACGATGTAATTATACCAAGACCTCGAAGTGCACATACCATCATTGGCCTAAAGACTCATTATTTCTGCGGCCGAGCCTTCGCAAAAACCGAATGGCACAAGCACTTGTTAACTTATGGATCAAAATACTTCGACAAGGTCTCACCACCAACTACATCAACACAATAGCAGAAATCATCGAAGAGATACAAAAGCCAGAGACGACCCAACGAAAACCAAACCTAACAGTAACGACCCAGTTAGGCGAGGGTAAAACGATTGATGAGGACATTGGAAACATGGCACACCGAGATCCCGCTAAATAGACCTACTACCGGTCCATGAAAACCATAAAGAATTATATGGTAGAGAACATAGAAAGAATAGACAGAAGTACATAGAAAGTATTATACAGAACCGGAAGTAATCACCATCGATTAATTGAAAAAAAAAAAAAAATAAATAAAACCTACCCACCCAACCTATATATAATATTTATAATATTTATGTATTTTAATTTTAAGTAACGATATGTTACACGGTTTTGTCCAGCGAGGGCGCTGGATGCTAAGAGGGGGAGGTTGTTATATGCCAGATGTTCGAGGAAATTCAACTTCGAACACTTGGAATATAACATGTCGACATATCGAGGCTATTGAACTAGGTGGGTGCTGGCCCAGGCCCCGAGTCGACAGTTTCGACATGAACAGGCATGACAAAACCGTCGACCGAAGCATCACCTGAGTCAGAATATCCGTTTGTCAATGACCGATTGAAGCTGACCAAGAACTTCCCATCTTCTGCACCTGAGGAACATTTAATGCACCAGAACATCGACGAATAGTCAGTCGACGTGTGGCCGCTCCTTAGCAACCACCACGAATTAATACCTTTGTTAATTGCCTTCCGCACCTTTGCAATGTCAACCGCACTTTATAAAAGTAAAGTTATATTTAAGTGATTATTTAAATAAAGCAAACTCTAGTTTTCAAAGCAAATATCGACGTTAGTAGTTATTAAATTTCATTTAACGCTATATACTAAAACATACATATAGATATATATATATACATATCCTATATCCTGACTAATATCTATTCCTTACGCCTCTCCCTGCACACTTGCGAATCGTGGCGACAGCCTCTTCTGTATAGAAGGGTTCGCGCCCGATAGCAACATATAAATATACATATATTTATAAAAAGTTTACGTACAATTAATCCCTTGATTAATTGGCACGTAACAACTTTTGCACACAAATAATCGCTTCTTTATTTAGCTCCAACCTCTCGTTATCCTTCATACAACCATTACTTCATTCGCGCTTTATTTCGTAATTTCATATCATTTCTCGTTACTACTATCGCTCGTGCATCGGAAATAATTGATAATACGCGAGTCCGAGGGGAAAACGCGCGGGTTACAAAGCCAGCTCGACGCGAGTCCCAATCAAGTGCCACGTACTTGTACTGCGCGCAATTAGCTCGTTTCTCCGAAATACAGTACACGCTTTCGCTCTGCTCGCGCTAGCAGACGCGCGATTTGGTCACACGCGACCAAGATGATACGCGTTATCTTGCTTGCTCTCGCATGAGCGTCCAAGGCGGAAGTACCGCTTCGCAAGCTGGCCATGCACAGGCCTGAAACGAGACACGTGGACTCGAACCACGTCGACTTGCAATGTCCAAGGAACTCGCTACGATAATTATTCCGATCTACGACTATTATTACAACAATTCTACGTCGAAATACTTCCTACGTTCACTCATACATCTACTCTACAATCTCACACACACGCGCGACCGACCAAGTCAAATACAATCTACAACCTGCTTTTCTTCGCTCCTATGCCGTGGACTTCGTTCTACTCCGCCGTTGCCTTCCGCTGTCCCCCAGCTGCTGCGTCCTCGCGACTCGTGTCCAAGCTCGTGATCGTCACCTCGGAGATGCCTCGGACGATTCACGTGAAGGTCGCTGTACAGCGAATTCGCTTCGCTCGCTTCTTTCCGAGCGCTCGCGAATCGCCTCGTCACAACGCAACACTTCACTCGTCACACTGACCTCCAGGCTCGAACACAGCTTCTCCACAGACCCGACACTACGTTCTACCGCTACCACACCGCTTCTCGCGAACAACTCTCAACCGCTGCCACACAGCTTCTCCACGATTCCACACAACGAACGTCCAATTCTCAACAAATTTCCGTATGTATGTGTGTGTGTGTGTGTGTGTGTGTGTGTGGTGTGTGTTTTTTTTTTTTTTTTTTTTTTTGGATGTATTAATATATTTTATTTAGCAGAAAGTAAATTAGAAGTTTACATTGCATAAAATGTAGCAGTAAAAGTGAGAGTGTAACATTGATTTAGGGTACATAGTGTATATGTAGATACATCCACGTCGGTTTCCCTTTGTTCCATCCCCGCGGAAAGCCGTTAGGCATTACTTCACGGGGATGGAGGGGTTGGCGTTATGCGCTTCATTGAGGCTTGGCTGAGGTGGCGTCTCTTCCAGCAGCATCGTCCGGTCGTCACCTTCCGTCTGCTTCCTCGTCTCTCAGTCTTGTTACGACTGAGCAGGCGAAGGAAGCAACAGCGAGCCAGTTCGGCTCGTTCGCGAGCATGAGCCTGGTGGTGTTTTCCGGCGTCATGACCTCGTGGAGCAGCGAGTGTAGTCTCTCTCTTTCTTCGCTGAACCTCGGGCAGTGGTAGAATACGTGCTCCGCGTTCTCAATGGATGAGGGGCAGACCGGGCATTGTGCGCTTTGGTTGTGGTCGTAGCGTCGGCTATGATGTTTAAAGAAGCCATGCCCGGTCAAGAGCTGCGTGAGGTGGTAGTTCAGCTCTCCGTGCCTCCTCTCGATCCACACTCTGATACTTGGGATCAGTCGGTGCGTCCACCGGGCCTTCGTCGACCGGTCCCATGCCTCCTGCCACCTGCTTAGCGTTGCCAAGCGTTCCTCGTCCTCTGCGTCCTCTCGGCGGCGGCCGTAGAGTCGCGCTCGCTCGTCCGCAAGAAGGGCCAGCGGAGGTATGCCGGCAAGGACATATGTAGCCTCGTAAGAGACATGCGGCCGGCCTCCGATCACCCGCAGGCAGGCTCGTCGGTGGGCTGACTCCGCCTGTCGAATGTAGGCTCGCTTTTGTGCTGCTGTGCTCCAGACGGGGGCTCCGTACAGGAGTATGGAGTCGACGACGTGAGCATACAGCTTGCGTCGGCTGCTTCTGGGCCCGCCAGAGTTGGGCATGATCTTCGTAAGGGCACCGATCACACCGGCTGCCTTCGCGCTGACTGTTCGGAGGTGGTGGTCGAACTTCAGCTTGGCGTCGATGTGCAGGCCCAGGTAGCGGATGGAGGGGGACGAGCGTATGCTGTGGTCGCCTACCGTGATGGTGATGGTTTCCTCCTTTTTCCTGCTTGTGATGAGCAGAGCCTCCGTCTTGTGGTCAGCCGTTTGTAGGCTGAGAGCCTGGAGCGCGTCTCGCACCTGTAGTATCGCAGCGTTCAGATCGTGTTCGATCTGCCATAGATGCTTGGCGACAGCCACCACTGCGATGTCGTCCGCGAAACCGACGATACGAACATCGCCATCGAAGTTGAGTCGCAGGATCGCGTCGTACATAACGTTCCACAGGATCGGGCCCAGTACCGATCCCTGTGGAACTCCTGCTGTGACTTCGTAGGACTCTGAACCTTCGTCCGTGGTGAAGTCGAGCACTCTTGCCGAGAAGTAGCTGTCAATTATTCTCAGCAAGTAATCGGGTACGAGCAAACGGCGTAGAGCGGCGAGGATATTGTCCCACCGTGCCGAGTTGAACGCATTCCTCACGTCGAGTGTCACCACGGCGCAGGTGTGTGTGTGTGTGTGTGTGTGTGTGTGTGTGTGTGTATGTGCGTGTGTCCGAGGCAAAATCTTGAAAATGTTACGGTGGATTTTACAAATTTCAATTGCATTCATTGTCGTTTGTAGTAATAATGAGGCCAGAAAAAGGTTTTTGGCGATACACGGGAAAAAAAATTTTTTTTTCGATTTTTTGAATTTTTTTTGAAATTTGAAAAAAAAAATTTTTTTCATTTTTTCACGTATAATTGCCGGAATTATCTCAATTTTTGTTGTCATCATGAGAGCAGAGCAGTCAAGTTTTAATTTAAGACCAAATAGATAAAGATTCACCGAATATCATGAAAACCGCTGCTAAATCATTGGCATAGTGTTTCCTCATTTTTTTTTAATTTTATTATAATAAACTAGGGGGGCTTCGCCCCCCTGCTCGCTCCGCTCACCAACCCCCTTTTTTCGAAAAAATGTAGAAATTTAGTTATTGAAATAAATTTTATATATAAATAATAGGTATTAAAAAATTATTCGTCACTTGTTGCTTGGAGGAAAAACCAAGGTCTACCATTTGTTAAATCCACACTACCGTGCATATTTGCCAGGAAGATATATACAATTCAATATTCTTAATAAAACCATGACATGGGATAATTTTTATTTGATTGGAGTGAATATTGAATAAAAATAATATTGAATAAATTTGAATAATTTGATATGGAGGTAAAATAAGAATAAGTTGTTGTCACCCATTTGTTTAATTCACAAAACCCTTGCACATTTGCTTGGAGGCAAGAAATACAAGATCACCTATTTGTTTAACTCACAGAAACTTGTGCATTTGCTTGGAGGTAAAAATACAAGGTCACTCTTTTCTTTAACCCACGACACATTGCACGTTTTCTTAAAGGCAAAAATACAAGGTATCCCATTTGTTTAACCCACAACACCTTGCACATGTTCTTAGAGGCAAAAATACAAGGTTTCCCATTTGTTTAACCCACAACATCTTGCACATGTTCTTAGAGGCAAAAAATACAAGGTTTCCCATTTGTTTAACCCACAACACCTTGCACATTTTGTTGGAGGTAAAAATACAATTATTCAATCCACAATACCTAGTACCTTTGCACAGTGAATAAATATAATTATTGAATAAATTTCGAACGATCTTGATCAGCAAACAATATAAGAATAAATTTTTTTGGGTATCCGCACTAATAATCACTTTACCGATTGGCCTGGAGGAAAAAGTACAAGGTCTCCCATTTGTTTAACCCATAACACCTTGAATATTTCTGAACAGGCGGCAGCAGCGGCGATATGTTTTTATAATATAGAGAGAAATCCAAAACTTAATACTAGAAAGTTCAAGTTACGCACATTTTTTATACAAAAACAATATTCATTATTTGAAAAAAAATGTAATTGGTATTTTTTTATGAGGAAGCTCTTTGCCAATGAATTGGCAGCGGTTTTTTGTTCGCGTTCGATGCGATTTTTTTCCATGTTCAAGGCCTTGAAAAGACTTCACATATATGAGGAGATTGATGAGAGTAAGAGGCACTCGTTGGAGGTCCCCAGGCCTCCAGGGTGGCAGAGAGAGGTTAATGACAAGACGCAAATGATTGAAATAACCTTTATTTGATGCGTCGATGCGACTAGCTGATTAGGCGTCTCAGCATACACTGCCGTGGTACACGCGAGCTTCTAGCGGCGAGCGGGGACGGCGCGCGTAGAGGGGAGAACGCTACAGTCGTATCCCCACAGTGCTCGGGGGTGAAAATGAAAAAATTTTTGCCTTGAATTGACAAGAGCAGAAATTTTTTTTACAATTTGACCACAATAAATGATTAATCTTTAGTGCTTTGCACAATTTACAATGATTTTTGAAGAAGAGTAATTTATAGCTAAGTCGCATAACAAAAACAACAATCCTTAGTGCTATGCACTGTAAACAAAAATAACAATTTTTTTTTTTTTAATTAAGGGGGGAAAGGTACCTTAAACCTGAAATGTAAAAAAATTCATTAAAAAGTATGAAAAAAATTTTTTTGGTACTATACAGAGGATACTCTCTTTTTTTCACCCTTTTTTCTAAAGTTTTTCACGCTGGAATATTGAAATTGAGGTCCCAGTCGCCATAGAATCCTCCTTGATGAAGCAAGCCCACAGTCCTGGCAGGTACCCCTGTGCCGTAAGATCCAGCTAGAACCGATGATTCAATCATGGTCATTGGGGTCTCATTTTGTTCATTAGATGTGTGGTTACAAACGCAAGCACTTTCAGATTTTTAAATTAGTTATACTCATTTTGCCAGACACATATACACATTTATTCATTGACATCATATAATAAAATACAATTGTGCTAGGGATATAGCCTGAAAAAAGTGCAAATTTTGTCCAATACCTTTGAAAGTGGTTGCGTTTGTAGCTATTGTTATGTAGAACAACTCCTGAAAGTTTCAGCTCAATTGCTCAAACGGTTCACATTAAAAGTTACGGCATGCAAGCAATTTTTAGATGAAATATTACTGCCCAGAATTTAAAAAAAAAAAATTATCCCAATAAATACACTGATAATGTATTAAAGTCACTAAGGCCATGCCAAACTTTTTAAACTTTGAAAAAACAGTTACATTACATATGACTTGAACAACAATGACCCCTGAAACCAATATTTGATTATCCCAGACAACTAAATGCGCTAAATTATAATTAAACACTATTTCCCAAGTTATTCATGAATACGCTAAGTTTGGTTTCATGATGAGTTAGGTACTTTCACTCTTCACATAAACATGAAAAACCTCACATGAAAACTCAAACTTACACTGAAATTCATTGCACTAATATATATTTTACACATAAATCTAAAAAATTGACATTTATGGCTACAAATACGTCTAAAATCACTTACAATGTATCACTACTTTTATTTACACATGAAAAAGATTTTCTGATACACATCTAATATCAGTGATATCAATGATTAAAGTAATGATCTTGCACTCATCCAATCACTGCTGAATTTTTGGATTTCCACTGTTACACACAGTCAATTTTAAAAAAAACCTATTGAAACATCTTTATAACTTTACTATGAATCTCTGTGTAAAATTTCAAAGATATAATTGCACTCTGCATACACTTTTTTGACTTATAAAAAAATGTATTATTTAGTGAATGAAACAGACTTGTTGACATTTCATATGTACTAGGTTAGCACATGAAACTGGTGGTGGCGTTACTGACTGTACTGTTTACATTATGTAGCAGACAGTAAAGTTTTCTGCTTCTGCTTGCAGCATAGACATGTGACACATTTGCTTCTTATATATCAGCTAAATAATGCATTTTTTTTACAAGCAATAAAAGTATATGTAGAGTGTAATTATATGTTTGAAATTTTTTATAGAGATTCATAATAAAACCATGAAGCTATTTCAATAGTTTTTTTTCCAAAATTGTCCATGTTTAGCCTTGAAAATCAATAATTTGAGCAGCAATCAGATAAGTATTTTACTTTTCTATGTTTACATATACCACTGATGTAAGAGTAGTGATACTTTGTGTTTGTTTTCAGGCTTTATTTGTCATTCTCAGCACAGAATGACTAAAATATTTACAGATGCAGTGCAATGAAAGAATAGAAAAAAGAAGAATAGAAAAATGATAAAGTGTTTAGTGAATTACCATAAAGTTATAGTGAGAAGTGAAATTCAGTGGCCTCCTGGTACATAACTGTCATCATTTTCATGAAGTTTCCTCTTGCGGTTGGATCTTCTGACTTCTTGGGAGGCCAACACAGTTTTACTTATACTTTTCTCTATTCTTTTCTTATCTTCTTCTTGACTGAATCGAATGGCGTATAGTCCTGGAGAAATATCATACTCCCTCATCATCTTGATAAGACCAGACTTGCCATCATTGAAGGTCGATACTGCAAAGTATGTTCCAATATTAAAAACTGTGTTGCCACTCCACAGTTTTTTAGGAACATATTTCCATAATGTCTGGTTGAACGATTCATTTGGATTTTGGGTGAATTGTCCAACACATTTTTGTAGGAGTTCCACTTTACTCAAATCAGTGTAGATACTTTTTATGGCATCCATAACTGCTGGTGGAAGTGAGTTTTTGTGCTTGAAGGTCTTCAAAGTGCCATTTGCTTTGGCTTTTTGCCATTGGCACCATGAATTTTGACCAGTGGGGCAGAGATCATGTTGAGGCTCTCGGTCACTGGATCTTTTGTGTTTCCAAGTAGCCCATATAGCATTGTACATATTTTCGACTGTGGAACTATCTCTAATTGCTTTACCATAATACTTGGACAGCATATCAATAACTGCACCAGTAAGTCTGCCTTTTCCACCAATAGTTTTGCCATCACTCAGGTGAGTTCTGCTCAGCTCTTTCTTCTTATCGCGTAGGCGTTTTCCCATCCTCTTGCCTACATGGTTGATATCTTCTTTCTTGTCAATCTTAAAATCTTCTCCATAGGGCTCATCTGCACATATTCTCTTATATACTTTGGCATCTCCATCGCCAATGTAATTTTTGTAGATTACTTTATATTCCCAACAGATCTCTTGAAAATATCTGAAATACAATCTACTTCCATACTGCCAGAACTGCCTGTGTGATTAGCTTCACAAAATGGTTTGTGTTGTTCAAGCCAATCATCATATGAGCCAGTCTCTTTATCTTTATTTTCCCACAGGCTGCAAGCTTTACAAAAATTATTTTTTGTGGCAACATCTAAAACCTTCCCAGTATTTAATCCAATAACTGTTGCAGCACCTTGGTGAGAATGGAAGCCTGGTGTACGCCAAGTGCCATCACCAGAGACTGTTAGTTCTCTGTGTTTTGTCAGTTGAATTTCTTTCTCAACAGCAGAGCGCATTGATTCATCTGCAACTTTTTTAGTTGCACGACCCAAGCAATCCTTCATTGTGTCATATGTTTTTTGACCAATTGGAGGAGGCAAGTCCATAATAGCACAAAATGTTCTTAGGCTGGTCAAGCCTAATCCTAGAGAGCGAATGCCAAAGATGGATCTTCTGTTTGTTTCATATAAATTCTTCTTTGGTCCAATCATCCTGCATGAAGTGACAGATGCAGAAGCAGAACAGTTTTCACACTCTAACTCTAATGTAAATCCAAGCCCTCGCATTGAAGTCTCATTAAAGGTGACTTCAGAACCACATTTACATCTTAAATTTTCTTGTAAAAATGGAAGCAAAAGTGAAAAGTCTACCAAGCGAAATTGAGCAGATCCTGCTTGCGACTGTTCATCTGATAAAGGTAAAATCTTTCTTCTTGATGCAGCTTTCAATCTTGGATTATTACTTTCAGCTGCAGATCTTTGTCGAGCATTTATTACCCTATCAGTTGAAGGAGCTTGCGTGTACTGATTGCCTCTGAAATATAACTTTCTTTTTCTTCCAATAGAATTCTTCAGGTCTGGATTTGATCTAAGTCTCTTTGTTGGTCGTGGCATGACTCAAAAATAATCTGAATTCTATAGTATCCAAATAAACTAAGGTAGAATTTTTTACATGCAATAATTATATAATCTGTATTGTCTAAATCACTGAATTATCTAAACTTATGATTTTATTATCTGTATTATCTGCAATAATAAAAATCTTCCTGAAAATAAAATCACCAACACCCACTCACTAATAATTTTAATTATATAATCTGTAATACTAATAACTGAAAATGAGTCTTCCTGAAAATGTATATAGCACCCACTCAAGTCGAAAAAATATTAACTTTACACTTATTTATAACAAACAAGGTAAAAAACTTTTTTCTAGCAAGTGAACGTTATACAGTAGCAAACGCAACGCAGTGCAAAAGTAACGTATTGTTATCGAGCTACGTTTAAACAAAACCGCGGGTTTGGGCCGATTATTCGAAACATGGTTAGGAATCGAGTCAATAGATGGCGCTAACAACATGAAAAAGTCCCTAGACTCATAAAAGAACGCCTATATTAATTTTGAGTAGTTTCATTCATTTTGGCTAGAATAAACATAGAAATATCGATACTAAATAGGCTGTATCTTACGATAGAATTGGAATTTTAGAATTCTGATTACGGCGCTGAAAAGCTGAGGAAAAATCCTATCGAAAAAGTTATGACGTTTATTAAAGTTAGTCTTTAGACTCATTAAAAAACGCTTATATTGATTTAGTGTTATTTTATTCATTTTTGCTAGAATAAACTTAAAAGTATCGATACTAAGTAGGCTCTATATTGCGATAAAATTAAAATTTTTGAATTCGGGTTGCGGCGTTGAAAAGCTGAGGAAAAATCCTATCGAAAAAGCAAAAAAAAAAAAATTAATTTTTTTTCGATTTTAGGTACCTTTCCCCCCTTAAGATACAAAAATAAGATAATATAAGCGCTCAGCGCAATCTCTTAGACTAAGTACAAAAAATGGAAAATTAATCATTATTTCTTTTTATTTCTAGTTTTAATTTTAGATTTGGCCGAGTCGGCTTCCTTATTATAAGCGTGTTCCAAGTGTTGCTTTTTTTTTTTAGTGTTAGATTCTTATTACTAATCTTAGGCAATGCCTTTGGCAATACATTTCTCTTATCATTAATGTCAGTCGGCTCTGACTCATCCGCGTTTTCAGGTACATTTTGCGTGTAATCGCATTCGATATTTTCTTGATCGACAGTGTCGTCAAATGGATTGTTTTCTCTTACAAGTGAGTTTAAGTCGTCAAAGGTACCGAATGCAGGTTTCACTCGTAAGGTGGAGACAGTCTTTAACTCCTCGCGTCCTTGCTTGTTCGTCATTTTAATAACGAAAAAGTGCGGAGAGGGGCGAGCATGGATTTTAAAAGGGCCAATATAGGGCGGATCCAAGGCTTTTTTAATAGGCGGTGAACGCAAGAACAGGTGTGAGCAAGAATTGAGGCCTTTGTGAACGAACGGTTGCGTTTCAGCGTGAAGAGTTGTCAAAACTGGCTTCACCTGCTGCATGTGCGCTCGAAACTCGGAAGTAAAATGTTTACGATCGTTTTCAGCACTCTCATCGGAGAAAAACTCACCCGGAAGACGAAGGGTAGTTCCAAAAATTATCTCCGAAGGACTAGCGTCAATATCCGAGCGGATACGCGTTCTTAAGCCTAACATAACAAAAGGTAGAGCTTCTATCCACGAATCTGACTTCTCGAAGCACATGAGTGCTGTTTTGAAGTCCCGATGCCAACGTTCGATTAAACCATTTGCCCGGGGATTGTACGGAGTCGTGTGGATGTGATTTGAACCAAGAATTTTACAAAGATTTTGAAAAATGTCTTTCTCAAACTGCAGACCTTGATCTGACGTAATGGTCGAAGGCACGCCGTATCGAGAGATCCAGGTTTCCACGAAAGCTTTTGCCACCGTGGACGCCCGCATGTCGCGAATCGGAGTAGCCTCCGGCCAACGCGCATATCTGTCGATCATCGTTAACGCGTGGGAGTACCCGTGGCTTTCGTTAAGCGTAACTATGTCGATGTGCACGTGAGCAAAACGTTGGTCCGGCAAATCAAACTTAGCAGGCACCAATTTATTGTGGCGTGCTATTTTGTTTTGTTGACACGGGAGACAGGACTTACAAAAATTTTTGACGTCCTTTGACATGTTCGGCCAAACAAATTTTCTATGGATTAATTTGTTGGTCGCTCCTGGCCCCGAATGAGACAAATTGTGAACAAGCGAAATCGCTTCATGCCTGAGCGGCTTTGGAATGTACGGGCGAATAATGTCGTCACCGATCTCGCAATAAATGTGCAACATTTCATTTCCTTGCTCTGGCCATTCCAAGCGTCGCAATTTTAAATTGAAGTCAGGTTGACTGATTATCATAGCGAGCTCTTCGTCTTCGCCTTGAGCTTCAGCGAGACGTTTCAAGGAAATGTCGGTGGGCAGAGCAAACGCATCCACATGGCCAGCGTCTTGCGATGAGCTGCCCGTGTCGATGCGTGAGAGCGCATCAGCCACCGGATTGTCCTTACCAGGCAAGTATTTGATACTAGTAGTATATTGCGAAATAAAGGATAATTGCTTTGTCTTACCAACGGAACCTGTTCGGGTGATTGAGTGAACGCGTATTGCAAGGGTTATGATCACATAGGACGTCAAAATCTCGTCCTTCTAAGTGTGAATGAAAATTTTTAATGGCCAGAAATATGGCCGTTAGCTCTAAATCGTACGGAGCGTATTTCTTTTGCCCGAGTAAACTTTTTGGAGAAAAAACCTAGTGGTTTCCAACCTGCCACCGTCTCTGTTCGAGAGCTGCGCCTGCCGCAATGGTCGAAGCATCAGTGACCAGCCGTAGCTTCGCATTCTCTTGCGGAAAAGAGAGAGCGTCGCGTTGACTAAAGCTTGTTTGCTTTCTTTGAAAGCGAGATCGGCTGCTTCTGACCAGAGTATCGGCGTCAAATCTTTCTTTTTCGCGCCACTATGAGAGCGTTCAACGGAGCCAAAATATGGGCAGCGCGTTTTATGAAAGATCTATAAAAGTTCAACAATCCCAGATACCTGCGGAGTTCGTCGATGGTAGAGGGTTGTGGAAAATCCAAAATGGATTGAACCTTGTCATACAAGGGTGAATAGCCGAGCTCGTTGATTTTATGCGATAAAAAACTTACTTCGTGCTGAGCGAAGACACACTTGTCTAGATTGAGTCGAAGACCAAATTTTGTAGCCGATCTAGCACATTTCTAGGTGTTTCGCGTGTTCCTCTTCGCTACGAGATGCTATTAGCACGTCGTCAATGTAAACGAAAAGAAACGGTAAATCCCCCAGGGCCTCGTTCACGTACCTTTGAAAAGTCTGACTCGCATTGCGGAGTCCGAATGGCATAAAGAGGAATTCAAATAAGCCTATAGGTGTGATGAGTGCTGTTTTTGGCACATCATCCGGCGCCATAGGTATTTGATGAAAAGCTTGATATAAATCAAGAGTAGAAAATATTTTGCTTCCGTCTAAAATGGACGTGAAGTCGTGAAGATTGGGGACGGGCAACGATTGGGTTTAGTTACCGAATTTAATTTCCTATAGTCACCACAAACTCTAAATTCTCCGGGGGTCTTCTTAGACACTATGTGAATGGGCGAGGCCCAGGGGCTATCCGATGGACGCACTATACCCTCCTCACGCCATTTCGCAAATTGCTGCCTCACAGCTTTCAACTTTTCTGGCGTTAATCGACGCGCACGTTGCGCAATAGGCTCACCTGTGTGGGCAGGTTGTGCAAAACTTTGGTTGCTCTCGGACCAGCAACGGCCTGAGAGTTAAAAACCTGAGCGTGTTTTTGCAAATATGTGCCAGAGGATGTGAAGGATCAACAATGCTGATACCATAAACTGATGCCGAAGCAAGATGACCCTGAACAAAAAACCTGTAATATTATCAATTAATCTTTTGTTTTTTAAATGAGGCAAAAGATCAAAGTGAACAAGTGCGTCTGCGCCGAAGATTGCATATGGCACGTCTGCTCGCACGAACAACCAATCCCTACGCCGAAGCCCAAAATTCAAATCAACGTTGCATGAGCCGTAAGTTCTAATCGAACTGCCGTTGGCTGCATGCAGTATCATGTCAGTAGAGCAGAGTCGTCTACATCACCTTTTGGACACACAGAAATCTCTGCGCCTGTGTCAATGAGATACACAGCGCCAGAGTTTAAGTCCTTGATAAAGAGGCGTTTTGAATGAGAAATGAGGGAGCCCGGAACGCTAGCCTCGCACGCGTCCGGGAACTCTAGTTTTCCTGGTCGCGACGTTTATTTGCATACTTTTCTACCCAAGGACAAGGTGGAGTGGAGCAAAAGTCCGCGTCTTTGCCATATTTACCGTGGTAAAAGCACAAGTCTTTATTTGGACCATAACGCAATTTTGACTTTGACCTTTTCGCTGTATTCGATCTGTTATTATTTTTATCTACGATTTCGAACGCGAGGGTCTGTGCTCTGCTTTGTTTTTACAGAAATAGCTGCGACCACCGAATTCACCAACCTATCATGGAGCTCGACCTCGGAAGACAGAGGAGAATCTAAACTGGAGATCTGTGAGTCACCTTTGGTGATTGAGTATTTCATGCAAGATCCGCTTTGGTAACTACTGCAGTGGCGTTGGCACTAGTGACGGATTCGTCCAAAAGTACAGCCAACCCACTAGGCAAAAGCCTGTACCAAAGGAGCATGAGTGTCTCTTTGGGAACGTGATCTTTGCCTAAGGCTTGCATTTCCGAGAGCAATTCCGAAGGTTTTTTATCACCCAAAGAACAATGTTTAAATAATTTGTCGATCTGCTGATGAGCTGTTTGAGAATATTTTTTGGTAATTTGCTCTTTTAGCTTTCATATTTGCCAGTGGCAGGCAGCGATTTAATAATAGATGAGAGTGACTTACAAGTACTCGTACCAAGCCCTTTAAGTAGAGAGCTGTACTTGGTTTTGTCCTCCGTGATGCTCAACACCTCAAATTCTCCTTCTAGCACCTCAAACCACGACGTTGGATCGTGGTGCCAAAAGGTGGGAACCTCTACTGGCCTATGGTAGCCAAAAAATCCCGAAGAATTGGAATTTGCTGCCGGAGGCTGATGAAATCCTGTAGATGATATGGGGTTGTATCCAAAACTAGGAGTCATATAGGTAAGGCCCCGGTAAAGATTGAGCAGTATTATACAAGGTCTGCGAAAAGGGTTTCGCATTTGGGTCAAATCGACTGGGATTTAATTCAAATTTAAATGTTTGCTCACCAGGAGCCGGGGGGTCTTAGTATCAACAACACTAGATGTGCTCGTATTCGTGTCGGTGGGACACGTAATTGTCGTGCTCATATTGGTAGTGCTCGTACCAGCGGCGGTTGAATTGGGAACGATTTTATTCACCGGCTGCTCTGGGTGTGTGACACGCAATTTCTCAATCACTGACGCGAGGGTGCTCATCTGGTCGCGCAGGGAATTCATTGATTGTTCAAAAATTTTCATGCGGCTATTAAGCCGTGCCTCAATTTCCCTTGGCTCGTCACCATCTTCTGTGATGAGTGAAGAATTAAAATTTTCAATGCCGCCCTGGTTGCTTTTAAGCTCGTCGTCCGACTTCGACATGTTCGCCAGCCAAAAAAAAATCAAAGAACGGGAGTGAAAAAGAAGAAAACACAATTATTTCTGTTGCACGAAACCGAAAAAAAATCTTACTGAACACACAAAAAAATTCGTCTGCACTAGTAGTGACAGGTGGGGTTATGTGACCAACGACAAGGGAACACGAGAGGGTCAAGACTGTCATCCAGCTTAGCATGGGTCTGCACAAACAAAAAAAATATTTTCGTATTTGGGAGGGCCCGACGAAACTCACGAAACACGGAGCTATGACCCTTAACTTTTTTTTAAGAAAGAAAAATATGTGTATGATTTTCGCACTTACTTTCTAAAAAATTTTGGTGTGATTTGCATATTTGTATTGAATTAATCTTAAAATTAATTTTTTTCGATGTGTTAGGCACTGTTAACTGTAGACGGAAAGAAAATATATTAATCCCGAAAAAATGTCAAGTGCACTAAATATTCACTGCTACACGCTGACACACGACGCGAGGAGCGCCGTTGCGTCGAATTGCCGCGTCGAGTCGAAGAGTCGTCGGCTGCCGTCACTGTTGCCGCTGCGAGAGAGAGACGGGAGACCGCGCTGTACACAAGATGGAGGCCGCGCCGCTGCTAGTAGCGAAGATGGCCAGCGCGCCTTCTGCTCTCCTTCTTACCTCGCCTCGCTGGAGCAAAGATGGCCGACGCGCGCACGTTGCTCCGCGCCAAAACGCCGGTGCCACAGGCGCCGCACGTGGCTATGCCGCCGTGCCGATGATCCGGACGATGCTTCTCTCTACACCGCGTGGCAGTTGCCGATGCGCCGGTGGAGTTGGAAATAAAGCTCTCGACACCGCGTGGCAGTTGCCGATGCGCCGGTGGAGCCTTGGAGATGGCCTCTCGACACCGCGTGGCAGTTGCCGATGCGCCGGTGGAGTCTTTTCCAAGAATTCACGCTGCGCGTGGCGAGTGTATTGTTTTGCCAATTGCCACACAAAGCGCGCACTGATCGACGCACTCGATGCGACAAAAAAAATATGGCGTGTGTCGTCGTGTGCAATTTGCAACACGATTTAATTGAAGCGCACTAATAATAGTTGCAATTAAATTTAGGCACGTGAAAAGTAACGTGTGATCGTGTGCCAGTCGCAGCACGAACAATGAAGAGAAAAAAAAATAATATTCAAACCACACACTTGAGATTTGGAACGCGAGTCGAGTTCCCGGAAATGAGAAGACAAAGTCAAGCGGCCGCGTGCGAGTAGCGACGCGAACGGCTATTGCGCACTTGTGTCACTAGCAGTGTGGGTTTTTTCTCGGAATTCGAGAGTCGTGTGCGAGTCGCAACACGAAAAAGTTTTTTTTATATTTCGCACAATGGCGGCTCGTAGTACGAGACTTCTTTTTTTTTTTTTTTTTATTAAAATTTTTTGTCGTGTGCAAGTGCGACACGAGTAAACTGCACGATGAAATGTTCGATGCAGGAGAGCACTGTTGCGAACAATTTCGTGTGCAAGTTACAACACGAAACACAAAAATTTTCTTCGCACAGAACTGCGACGCACAAAAACCACTACACTACTCACTGCCGAGTTGACCTGCTCGTCTTCGAGAGCAGTTGTCGAGGTCACCACTGAGGAGATTGATGAGAGTAAGAGGCACTCGTTGGAGGTCCCCAGGCCTCCAGGGTGGCAGAGAGAGGTTAATGACAAGACGCAAATGATTGAAATAACCTTTATTTGATGCGTCGATGCGACTAGCTGATTAGGCGTCTCAGCATACACTGCCGTGGTACACGCGAGCTACTAGCGGTGAGCGGGGACGGCGCGCGTAGAGGGGAGAACGCTACAGTCGTATCCCCACATATATATAATTTTATGTAGAATTTAATGCTTTTTCAGATTCTGGGCTTAGAGTGTTGATGCTTAGTTAAAAAGTTATGGTTGTGTCAACAAAAAAAAGTTACAAAAAATTTGTGCATAAAAAAAGCTTTTAACTTTTTTTTAATTAAACAACCATAACTTTTTAACTAAGCATCAACACTCAAATTTAAGCCCGGAATCTAAAAGAGCATTAAATTCTACATAAAATTATATATATGTGAAGTCTTTTCAAGGCCTTGAACATGGAAAAAAATCGCATCGAACGCGAACAAAAAATTTCGTCACTTTGAGCGTTGGTGGGTTAACATGCATAAAAAATCGAATAAAATTTTCTCAGAATCGGATCGTAACTATTGCTTCTTATTGTACACATAAAAACCAACCTTTTTTGTTAATAAAATTTTTTTCTACGACCCCTTCAACGCGCTGTACATGTGAACGAAAAAAAGGGTCGTTTTTGCACTAAAAGGGTTGTAACTTTGTGAAAAAAGCTCGTAGGACAATCTTTAAAAAAAGGATTTAAAGGTCTTGTCAAAGCCCACAAATCCATCGGTTTAAAATGTTTCTACGACCTTTCTAACTAAAATGGCAAGAGAAATAGCGAAGACAAAAAAAAGCAATATTTTTGATTCGTTAATTATTAATAAAAATTGATAAATAAATAAATAAACCTAATAACAATTTATATAGACTTAAAGTGCTAGTAAATACCTTTCGAATGGTGGGCCCGAAAAGTCAATCCGACTTTTTTTGACTGAGCTACAAAACTTTGAAGTTTACTCATTTTTCGCTCAGGTATGGCAAAAGTAATTGACGGGCAGTGTATGTGCGCTGTGAATGCAAGTAAACAGTTACGAGGAAAAATAAATTGTATGTACAATATTTAATTGTTAAGCTTTATTTTTTTATTGAAGGTTGTTCAATAATAACACTTTACAAATGCAATATGTTAAAGAAATAAAATTATAATTTAATCATGGAAATTTAATTTATTAAGCTTACAAGTTTTCATGGTTGATTATTTGTTATCATGTTGTGTAGTCGGGCAAGTATCGTAACGTGATCCATAGTTGCATTACGAAAATCTAGTTGTATTTTGTTATTGGCTCTCAAAGAATTTGCATGTCGTTTTGGACTGTATTTACGGAGTGCACCAATTGTGACTATGTCATATACATCAGGACCGTTTGCACTAACGAGCAGTACTCTGATTTTATTAGTGCCTAGTTTTTCGACCGCAATTACTGATTTTTTATGGAAATTTTTAAAATCGACTACGTATAATCCGGGGACTTGAACACGTGCAAAAGTAACTCGTTCTTCGGATTTTATTGTAAGTCTTTTTTTCCGTTTTTTATTTACATTTACAGGAGCTACTGGTTGATGATCAGGAGGATTTTCAGCATCGTCGTTCTCCATGGGTAAATCTTGATCGGCATTTTCAATGGGTGGTTCTTGATTTTCATTTTCAAGTGGCGGATCTTGATCTGCCGGTTGAATGAGTAGCTCTTGATTCGCATTTTCATTAGGAGGTCTTTGAACTGCATCTACGATTGGAATTTCAGGTTCTCGAAATTCTTCGTCATTATGAAGATCAACATTGTAAAATTGTCTGTCGACAGCGTCCTGATCTTTAATAATGTTATCAAGCAAATCATTATTAGGATCTAAGTTTTCATTATTTTCAGGAACTTCAACTGCATTTTGTGCAGGCGGTATTGGTTGTTGTGGTAATTGCGGTGGCACTTCGATAACATCGATTACATGATTTTGGTTGCTGTTGAAACAGATTTATATAATTCTGATCGTAAATTCAATAATTTAATTTTTACTCACTTTAAAATTAAAGCTCGCGCGTTTGGATAATCTTGCACATTTCCTGGAGGATTGATTTGTAAGTACGGTAATGGGCATGGTATTAATTGCTCGAATGCAGCAATTTGTCGTCTGTCGATGTCTTCGTCGAAAATTTGTCCCAAAGCTTCCTTATTGGCTTCGTCGGCAAATGCTATTCTTTCGGCTTGGCGTAGTGGGTAGCCCAAATATTCTACCATAGTAGTCCAATCTTCGTAAAGCGAAGCATTTTCAGCTCGAGTCCAGTATAACCAAGCATTCAAGGGAGTTTCCTTTGGCAAGTGGCAGTCCGGCAATCTAAATTGAAATGTAATTACGATAAAAAAATAGTAAACGTTAGTACAGTGTTTATCATAATGCGGCTATTATGAATTAGTTATTTACACATCAAGGGCTGGTAGCGGTGTGGATACAGTCGAGGTGTGTTTGCAGCGTTGGAGCGCTGTAGTCGCCGAGGCCGCGTAGCGTAATTTTTCTGCATAAGCGCCCGTTTCGAGAACAATATTACGCATAATTGTTATCTCCCATGTCATACTGTAGTTAATACAGTCCTTCGTTTACTCTACAAACTCAATTGGAACCAATGCAGTTGATGACGTTAAGATTTGACGATGTATGAGGGTTTTGCGAGCCGGAGGCGAGCTGTATTCGTTTGTAGTGTTTTTTGGCGAGCCAAAGGCGAGCTGTATCAATTTTTAAATATTTTTTACAAATCGAGCGTTTTAAGGAACAATAAAATAAAATTGTTTTCATTGATAATCTTTAATTTTGATTTTAAACATAAATAACGTTTTTAAATTATTAAGAAAAGGTAAGTTTCACTGTACACAGAAACAGAGGTTAGGAATAGCGCGAGACGATACGATAGGCAACCCGTCGAGCAATAAAATGCGTACGCATAAGCAGTATGTGTGCTGTTGACAGAGCCACGTGATATACGCACGGCAATACAGTGCGAGGAGAAATGCGAATAGTCGACACATAGCGCGCTGCTCTCCTCAACTGAACGCGAGTACATTACTCACTGAGCACGCTCAGCGCGAAATCAGCCTCGAACGGGGGCGTATGCTGAAAAGTAATATTTACTAAAGTCGGCGGAAAAAGAAACTCATTATTATGCCTTCTTTGTAGTCATCGAAATTTTTCAAATATATGTGTTCATTCTTAATAGCGAATCATATTTCCTGTCTGCAAGCAGCGCCGTGTAGTCTCCGATAAAATCTGCGGTATTCCATCCAATTCATCGTTCTGTCAGAACGGGTCAGTGTTTCGTGTTCAGAATACAAATCAATATCATACTGATTCAATATCTCCATTAATAATAATCGTCTGAATTGTACTGCATCCAATTGTACTTGGTCAGGTTAATTATTTTGCTGGTCATCTGGTTCGGCTTGTAAATCTCGCCATATAGCAGGAAAAGTATCACGACTAAAATCGTAATTACGGTAAACAAAAATTAACTTTGAAGTCTAGTTCAAAATAATGCATCATACTTACTATTTGGTAGCGAATTGAAGAAATATATAACTAGATGAAACGGTATAAGCTTGCATACGTTCCGGAATCATACCAGCGAATATACCGTACATACGACGCAAGCCAGATTTATACAAGCCTGTTTGGCGTCGGGCATTCGTACTTGTCGGTTCCGTGTATTGTCTATTCATCACTTCCAAATATGGAGCACAAATTGAATTTACACTCGGTAACCTACGAAAACAGATTGCAAATAATTAGTGATTAGAAATGCTGTCACTGGTAATCGATTCAATTGTTCCTTGTTGAAAGTATTTCTAGCGGACATAATTATCTATCACTTTCACATGCACAAAGTCACAATTATTAAGCAGGTTATGATCAGCGTGTTATTTGGAAGAGGTTAAGTTGATGATGTGGTCGCGCTGGCTCTTCGATGTTAACTTATGCTTTGACTGTTTACATAAGCAGCGACATGTATAAGGAGGGGGCGCTAGTCACTTGTTTGAATTAACCAATCCGAAGCACCTTATAAAATATAATCCTATTCTGATTGGTCGATCGTTTCGATTGTATTATTGCGATTGCTATATGTCCGGATTAACTCCGATACGTGTTCAGTATATATACATGCGTCTAACAGTGCGTATATAAGAGGTAAGGTTGCATTATGAGTCGTATTAATACCGTTGGATTTATAACCGCTGTGAAATTAGCAGATCTGAGATCGGGATCGGGATCTGCATATTACGATTTAAAAAATATAATACTCGCGTGTGAATTTGGTGTCAGTGAGAATCGTAAGTTTAGTGTTAATCATTACGATACTTTTCTTAGATCGTATCCGACTTATAAAGATAAATATTTTTCCGAAATAATTACACGAAGAAGTTGCTTATATTTCGATGTGGAATATGATAAACTCAAGTATAATATAAAGCCGTTGAATGTGTCAAGTGATATAATAAGGCTCATTCGTTCGTTCATTTCAACTTGTTCAGGTTTGAAGGATTTGGCGACTAATTATATTGTGTTGGATGCTTCTGACTCCAAAAAATTTTCTTTACATACAGGGTGGGGAATAAATATGGAAACCCCTGGAAATCTCGTAGAATAAGTTGGAAAAAAAAATCAAAAACCTCATATCCGACGTATTTTTTTACGGGGAATCCAATGGTAACCTTGAATTTGACCTTGAACATGACCTTCGAGCTCCAGCGATCCACAAATCGATTTTTCAAATGGAAATACCCATTTTTTATTGCAGATTTGAAAAGAAC
Organism: Trichogramma dendrolimi; assembly: GCA_034770305.1. Classification (NCBI taxonomy): domain Eukaryota; kingdom Metazoa; phylum Arthropoda; class Insecta; order Hymenoptera; family Trichogrammatidae; genus Trichogramma; species Trichogramma dendrolimi. The sequence continues at coordinate 716,712 of JAPMIB010000034.1, read as the reverse complement.
GGAAAATTTTACATTGGAACATGTATTTTGTTTTTTTTCAAGGTCATTTTAAGGGCATTACAGACGCAAATAAAACCCCAATTTAACCTAAAATTAAGTTCGAGTAAGGGCTTTTTTCTAACTGTACCACCTCCAAAATGACCTTAAAAAAAAAAAACAAAATACATAGTCGAACGTGAAATTTTTTGCTCTTTTCAAATCTGCTATAAAAAATGGGGTCACCGTGCGCATAGTCCATTTTTGGTTCACCATAGCGTATAGATTATGTTCAAGGTCAAATTCAAGGTCACCATTAAAAAGATTGGAAAATTTTACGTGAAAATATGTATTTTATTTTTTTTTTAAAGTAATTTTGGAGGCGGTACGATTAGAAAAAAAGCCCTTACTTGAACTTAATTTTAGGTTAAATCGAGGTTTTATTTGAGTCTGTAATTCCTTTAAAAAAGACCTTGAAAAAAAACAAAATACATATTCTAACGTAAAATTTTCCGCTCTTTTCAAATCTGCAATAAAAAATGGGGGTTTCTATTTGAAAAATCAATTTTTGGTCCGCTGGAGCTTGAAGGTCATGTTCAAGATCACCATTGGATTCCCCGTAAAAAAATACGTCGAATATGAGGTTTTTGATTTTTTTTCCAACTTATTCTGCGAGATTTCTTGGGGTTTCCATATTTATTCCCCACCCTGTATAATAGTACGATTATTTGATTTATATGGTGTTGAGCATATGTTTGTTGACGATTGTGTGCCATTGAGATATTTCATAAAACAGTTTAAATCGTATTTACAGACTATTTTACATGATAATAGTAACGATTTATTTGCATGTGTTCATGGTCTATTGAAATATTCAAATAGTAAATACCATTGGGATTCAATTGATGAAGAGTTTCGTAAGTATTTTTTTTACCGTAATTACCGACAGAAAACACAATAGACGTTATAATGAAATACATTCATTTTTATATGTAGTTATAGTAGCTGCTGATTCTACGGAAGTATTATTCGATCAAGAAAGTATTTCTGCCCCATACGAAGCATTAGAAGAAAACGTTGGTTAGTTTTCATTTGAAGTGCAATGAAATATTTATTTTCTTATATATATATTATTGTTGCAGCAATAAGAGACACGGACATATTGCACGTAAACCATATTGTAACCAAAATACAAGAGACTCGACTTTATTTGGATTTGGCCGACGGTAAGACATGATGTTTTGTTATGTTATTGTTTTTAAGAAATTTTTGTATTGCAGATACGGAGCAATTAAAATTTGATGCGAATGTGACTACAACTTTATCTGATGATGATTTATGTAAGTCTTAATTTGATAAGTATAGTACAAATATTTATTAACTTTAATTTTTTTTTAGGTTTGAGAGCCTTGGAACGTGTGGAGCGTCAACACATCGACATATGTTCACAAGTTGAACTGAATATTGTAAATACCGTTTCAACAGGTAAAATATTAAACGATAATTTATAATTGCGTAATTACAGTTTTTTCTGAATTTATTGTTGAATTTATTGTTTCAGAAGATAAAGTATTATCAGCTATCGAAAATCCTGAATCAGTTTTACCCGACAGTGGCAAACAACAGTTCAGTGTATCGGATTTAATTATAGATTTCTCTGTTTATGGTAAATCACAACAATTTCGTATTTTTGGAAGTTCAAAACGAAGTTATTATCGCCCATTAGTAAAAACGAATCAAAATCAATCCGACGACGAAATTTTAGCTTATTCATTGGTTACAAGACCCACTCAAAGAAATTTTTTCTTTTAAACTACAACGCATAGATATTGTTGGATAATCAGTTTGATAATTTCGATGGTACTGTGTCTACTGTTAATTTAGTGAATGACTTGACACTTCCACATATAATTCATACCAATTTAATAGAATTAATTGAACCTGTGTTAAAAATCATTAGGATCAAATTTCCTAATATAGATATTTATTGCATTGATCCAGATCGAGCTACGAAAGTGTGTCATTTCATTCGTTTGGCCGAGTTGAATTGCATTTTCGGTTTATCTCATGAACATCAGCTTACTTTCCTAACTGTTCACAGACAAACTCGTAAAATCTCATATCGTTGTGAACGTTGTAAACGCAGTGTGCCGTCTGATAATTTGAAATTGTATTTTTAAATTTTAAACAACAGTATTTACGATGAATCTTAAAGAAATACTTTTAGAAGAAAAATTAAAAATAATGCAAACGTGTTTTTTCGTATTCAACTACCTACCAACACCTGATCAGTTGAACTTAATGCTTTTAGAAAATTCATATTTTAACAATATAATTATTCGCCCTACTGGATCTGGTAAAACTACTGTATTTTTGATGGGTATATTATCGCAAACTGGTTGTATTGTTGTGATCATGCCTACCATTTCTTTAATTGCCGATGTTTAAGAAAGATTAAAGAAGTTACAAGTATGTGTAATTACGATAATTACATGAACTTGAATAATGTTAATTTATTTCAGATCCCCAATATAGTATGGGGACAATCATCTACTAAGGAAGAGCGTCATTATTTACGCGATCCATCACTTATCATACAACATGCAATCAAGGTTATATTAACGACTCCAGAAAGTGTCTTGAGTGGCAATAAATACCTCAAACTTTGCAATATTTGGTAAGTACGAAGTATTTAAAACGATGTGTATTTGATGAAGAACACTTAATGTTATCTTGGGGAAGACAATTTCGTCCAGCGTATCTATGATTATGTGAATTGATTCAAACACCCAATATGAAGACTACCATTTCAATGTTCTCGGTGACGTTGACAAATAAAGCACGATTGGAATTGCGTAATTTTTTCCGATTTATGAACCATTTAATGTATCGAGTGGTACGTATTTAATGAAAAGTAAGGGATGTAATTTAACTGTTTGATATTTAATCAAATTTTCATTGTATCTACAGATGTCACTTATCGATCGAATTTACAAATATTTGTAAAAAAATTACTTTATGAAGATTCAGAGCAAGAAGATATATGTAACACTGATAGAATTATCATTCCAAGCCATACTTCAATTAAATTAAAGCAATTTAAATTGCTTCTTCGTTTCATTCATCATAATTCAATTACCGGTAAAAGCGGTATTATTTATGCATACAGGAAAAAAACTTGTCACGATTACAAACAAAGTGCCCTACAATTAAATGGTATAACCGCATTCAGTTATACAGCTGAATTGAGCGCACAAGTTAAAAAATCAAGACAACAAACATGGATTGTTTTTTATTGATAAAGGCCAAAAACAATAAAGCCTTGCTTTATGATCTGTTGTTCTGGAAGGGGATTGAAATAAGCTTACGAGATATCATGTACGTTTAAAATAAATTATTAAGTATTTATTAATAGTCAATATTGAAAAAAAGGATGTATTTACATATGAATGGAACAAAAATATAGTGGTATTTAATAAACAAATTGCCCGAGCTTTGTGACCCAAGCTCGGGTCGATCAATCTTACAATGTTTACAGATTGATTTATCGGCCAACGCCGAGTATAAATAGCCGACTCTTACTGCCCGTCGTAAGAGTCGCGCTTACAAAAAGCAAGTTGCTAGCCGATAGGCTGCAAAGACACTTGAGCGACAGCGAGCTAGGGTTGCCCCACGACCGTCTTCTTACCCCGTCGGCGAGCCGAGATAAAGATCTCCGACCGACAACCGTAAGCTCGCAGCGAGCCGAGAGAAAAATCTCTCTGACCGCGAAACTCAAGTGCTTTGCACCTACCGCCAGCATATGCCAGGGAATAATCTGACCGCGACTCGAGCCGGCACTTATCTACCGGACTTGACCGTTTTGATAGCGAGTGCGACTCGCTGGGCCGACGCCACCTGGCGGTAGCCTTCTTAAACATACCGGCCCCGGAAACACCTCTAAGGGGTTTCTTACAACTTAAACAATATTATAAATAAATTGAAAAAAAAGAAAACTGAAATAATAAAATATAATAATAATGATGATACTATGCACCTCGGCTGGGTGTCTTAATCTTCCATGCGTTGTACTCGGCATCAGCTACAGGCCGACCGGAGGCGAAGATGTCCTCGATTTCATCTGGTGGGCGCAGAAGGGCTCTGGCTTTGGCGGCTTCGTCTCGTCGGCGTCGGGCGAGCTCAGCTTTTGGTGTAGGCGTGTAAGTCACCGCAGGAATTGGAGCAACACGAGACGTCTGGGTCGTTACCTTTGAGCTGTTGTACGCTGGTCTAGGCGCAGTTTTCGAGCGACTATACGTAGGCCTGTATGTCGTTTTCGTTCGTCGATATGCAGGCTTGGGTACATCCAGTAGAGTTTGCACGTGCAGGGAGGTCCTTGTTGAGCGCTGATGCTTCAGCAGGGGTAGATGTGGTAGCCTCTACCTCAAGCATTTGCGGACCGACTGTGGATTCATCTTGCTCTGTCTCACTATGAGAAGCAATCTCGACGACAGCGATCATATCTGGTAGACTTTGAATTTCTGGAAGATCGCTCGTCGTAGCAGGGAGAGAAGTTGCTGGATCGCCGCCCGTGTATGTCGACGTCGCCACGGCAGAGCGACGATTTCTCACTCTGTCTATGACATCGTCACGGGTGAGAGCCACTGGTGGTGGCTCTTCGACAGAGTCCTGGATGAAAGCTGAAGCGGATGGCTCTTCGACGTTGTTTGGGAGAGCTGCTGAAGGTGCCTCTCCGACATCATTTTGAATGAGAGCTGCAGTGGGTGCTTCTTTCATTTTCTTGGCGAGAAACCCAGCAAGTCTAGCACGCCACTTTACACCACCTTGATTTTTCTTACCACGTCTTTTTTCGTCGCGAAAAACCATAACTTCACAATTTCACAATTGAAACTTATCACGATAGGCAGTCAAAATAGCAACGAATGTAACTCACTATATACTCAAGTTGAGTGATTTCTCTTGCGGACTGACATACGCCACCTAGCGGTGAGTCATGAACTAATCCTGATAATGTCTCTTTTGGATAGACACATGACATCTGGCGGCCGATTTATGACTCATTACTCCTCGTGTGTGACCAACTGGACCAATTTCACGATCGGTCGTTAGTATGTACCCTTAGCAGTCGCAATGGTAACAGTGCGTACTAATCCGTCGCGGCCAGGGTGTGCTTCAACTACCCTGGCCAGCGGCCACCGAGCACAAGGTAGAATCTCATCTTTTACCAGAACGATATCTCCTGGGCCAAGATTCTTTTTTACGCTTAGCCACTTGTCTCTTTTCTGTGATCTGCGTTACTCGTTTCCATCGCTTCAACGGGCCCAATTTTTTATCTTTCAGCGGGGGTTCGTTGAGCACGATCGACGATTCACCGATCAACGGATGAGCTGGTGTCAACACAGAGTCAGGCTCAAATGCGTCAGGCAGTGGCGTGAGTGGGCGAGAATTTAAGATCGCCTCGATCTGTGCCAGCAGAGTTGAAAACTCTTCGTAAGTGAACAGATTATCACCGACCATTCGCTTCAAACGGTATTTGACCGATTTGACTCCGGACTCCTATAAGCCGCCAAAGTGCAACGCGCTTGGAGGATTGAAATGCCAAGTCGTTCCATGTTTGTCACGCAGTTGGGCGCATATTGAATTGTAGAACCCAGAACCTAGACAATGTAGCCGTCTAAGTTCAGCGTCAGCTCCCACGAAATTCGTTCAAAGTCAAATTGCATCGACCCACCAGCTTAGTTACGAAGCGCAAACAATGCACCATAACTTTCTTCAAGCGCAAGTACGATGAAAAGCGATCGAACAACTCACAGTCTTGCAAAGTGATTGTGCTTTAAGCCAGTACTGTCTGTTCTGTTAGAGCTTCGATCGCCACACTCTCCGACGTGTAATTCACTTCGTCACTCGTCCACTGCCGAATAGTCGCTGAGAGCATCTCCGGACCGTGCCACCAAAGCCGTTCACTACGCAGAACAGATACGGTACATCCTCGGGATGCAAGATCGGCTGGATTGTGCTTTGTATTTACGTAGTGCCAAATCGCCTGCGGTACATGCGTGATTATGTCGGTGCATCTGTTGGCTACAAATACCGGCCATCTCGCTGGCAAGCCGTGAATCCAATGTAGCGTAGCGAGTCAGACCAAAGATGCAGCTTGGCCTGCGAGAAATCGCTCGAGGCAACAAAGGACGCTGCGAGCTTCGCTAGGAGATGCGCCGCACACAGCTCAAGTCGGGGTATAGATAACGTCTTGAGAGGAGCCACCTTTGTCTTTGAAGCGAGCAACGCAACTCGAGCTTGCCCTTGGCAAATCAAACGTAGTAAAGCACCGCAGCGTAAGCGAACTTTGATGCGTCTGCGAAGCCGTGCAATTCAATATGCGTGTCGTTCATGAAGCCATTCCATCTGGGAATTGTTATAGAGGTCAATTCCTGCAAGTCGACCTCGAAAGCACGCCATTTCTCAGTCTCAGCGTCGGGCAAAGGAGTATCCCACTCTTTGGTCAAGAGCCACAGAGACTGCATAAAGATTTTTAATGTGATCAAGACGGGCGAAATCCAACCCGAGAAGTCGAACATGCCTGCAATGCTCGATAAAACCTTTCTTTTGGTGATCGGAGCGAACAGAGGTTCGAGCGCTACGTTGAAGCGAAAAACATCAGTTCTTGGATCCCATACGAGTCCGAGTACTGAAAATCCCAGGCCGACTTTGAGCGTCGCTTCTTTGGCAAAATCTGACGATTCAAACGAACTTAATAACTTTGAGTCGTTAGTCATCCACTTGGCCAAACTAAAGCCTCCAGCTAACAGCAACGAGTTTAGCTGATTTCGCTTTTGTACAGCTGTACCAACGTCGAAAGCTCCAGACAAGACATCGTCCATATACATTTCATTGTATGACAGAAGTAGCCAAAGGAAATTTAGCTCCGTCGTCCTCTGCTAGTTTTCTCAGAGTGCGGCTGGCCAAAAAAGTAGACGGGCCACAGCCAAACGCGACGGTGGTAAGGACATAATTTTCTATATCCTTTTTCGGGTCTTCACGCCAAAGGATGGATTGTAATTTCCAATCTTCTGGGTGAAGGCGTACTTGTAAGTACATTTTCGAGACATCTGCCACGAAAGCTATGGGGTAACAGCGCCAATGAGCAAGCACGAGTACGAGTTGCGGCAACAGATTCGGGCCAGTCATGAGATGCTCGTTCAGCGATTGACCTTAGTCATTTCTGGCCGAAGCGTTGAATACTGGTCGAACACGAGTAGTCGTACTGCTCTCTTTGACCACCGCATGATGTGGAGCTGTATTCAACTCGCAGCGATGGGTTCCTGTTGAACTTTCTTTCCAATGAAAGCAAACAGCTTCGTGCTATCTGCCGAGAGTAGTCCCAATCAAGCGGCATCTCGGGCTTCGCTGGCATCGGCCAACTGCGAGTCGAGTGGTATTCTTCTGGTAGTGCGCTTCGCACAGCTTGTCTTCTGCGGACCAAGGAAGAGCATGAGGCGGCTCTTCGATCTCCCAGAAAGATTTCAACAGATCGTCCAACTGAGGCATACGATGGTGCCCCCTTGACTCGGCTACCAGACAGTATCCAACCGAGCCTTGACTTAGTGGCGATAGGTGCATTTTCACCGCCCGTTTTCAAGCCTTCTTGCCCAATGCGGGCGTGAATTTGTGTGCTCAACAGCACGTCGATGCGACCGGGTCGCTCAAAGTTTGGGTCGGCCAACTGCAGCCTTGGATATGCGACCATATCTTCGGATCTCTGCACGAGGGCTGATAACTTGTAATAGTTGGCAATACGTAAGCTTTCAACATTAGCTTAAAATTCGACGGGAAATGTGGTCGAATCGCCAACTCTACTTCTGATTGACTATTTTTCAGGCTTGTCCTATACCAGAAACCGTAACGTTTACTCTGCGTTTCTTCAGGCACAGTCGCTGACACAAAGCCTCAGTTACAAAGGAAGACTGAGCGCATTGATCGACCAGAGCACGTACGATAGTGCACTGTCCGTCACTTGAGGACGCTCTGATGCTAGCTGTCGCAAGCAACGCTTCGCCGCTTATTTCTTGCACATTATAAGAAGTAGTGGCTATAACGCTCTGCGGAGATACAGCTTCCTCGCTATACTCAGGCTTTTCTTGCGAAGATACTTTCCTTTTGCCAGACGAATTTTGAGCGCCATCCTTTTTAAACGAAGCATGAATCAATGTGTGGTGCTTGCCATTGCACGTGAAGCACGTTGCTGTGGACTTGCTATCTCTCAACATGTGCGTGCCAAAGCAATTGTAGCACAATCGCTTTTTGCCGAGAATCTGTTTTCTCTCGTCAACGCTTTGTTTTCTAAACTTGTTGCATTGTTCGATAGAGTGCGTTTCAGAGCATACCGGGCACGTTGTCTTGTCCGTGTTTGCTTGCACAAAATTATTGGACTTGCGACTTTTGCTTGTCGTGGCCTTGTTTTCTGTTCTTGCTTGAGGAATTTTCTTAGCAAATTACTTGGTGCTTTCCAACAGAGAGAGCGTACTTCTTTCAGCCTCCAAAAATTTGCAAAACTCGTCGAATGAGCTGGGTGTTGTAGAGTGTTTTTTTTTGCTTTACGCTGTCTTCCCACTTAGCTTGGCACTGAAGCGTTATTTTACTCCTGGTCAGAAAAACCGTGAATTGGTCCCAATGCTTTACCGGGCTGCCAAGCGCTTTCAGAGCTTGCAGTATATTGCGTGTCCCGTTCAGCACGCGCATGAGTTCGCTGGCTGAATTATCGACCATTGCCGGCATTGACATTAAGCTTTCCAGCAGCTTGTGAATTAACAATCTGGTGTTGTCATAGTGATTCAACAGCACTTTCCAAGCGTTGGCGAAGTGCTCACCGCCAGAGGGGATTTCTTTCAGTAGCTCGGCTGCTTCACCTTTGACGTACGTCCTCAAGTAATTAATCCTGAAGATGTTCGGGAGATTCGGTCTGTCAATTACCATCTCTTTGAACGTATCACGGAATCTCACCCAATCTTGTATGTCGCCAGAGAAGTCACCGATGATTATTTGTGGCAACTTGGCTCGATTAGCGTCCATATCAGCCTCTATTTGCTTGGTACCTGACTTGGCACCGAGTTGACTGATCTCTCTTTTGACTTTGAGAAGGTGATCTTGGTAGAGGCCCATATTCATTAGGAAGTCCTCATAGCTGATCTCATATTGATTTTTTGCGAAATATTCATCCTCGACGTCTGCGGCTTCATCCGCCATCAATGCCTTATGATTTTTCTCAAACTCCTCCCAGCGTACCTTTAGCTGTTCAATTCGAGACACGCAAGTCTTCAAATCCTTTCCAAGCTTTTTGAAATTGCCGAAGGAGGAATTTTTGATCAGGCGGGCCACCTGCTTTTGTTCCTGCATTTTGACCATCTTAATGCAGTAGTTTCAAATTGACTTTCTTTTAAACAATCGATAAATTATTCAATTTATCCGTCCAAACACAACACATATATCCGGCTCGAAGGACCATGTTTTTTATTGATAAAGGCCAAAAACAATAAAGCCTTGCTTTATGATCTGTTGTGCTAGAAGGGGATTGAAATAAGCTTACGAGATATCATGTACGTTTAAAATAAATTATTAAGTATTTATTAATAGTCAATATTGAAAAAAAGGATGTATTTACATATGAATGGAACAAAAATATAGTGGTATTTAATAAACAAATTGCCCGAGCTTTGTGACCCAAGCTCGGGTCGATCAATCTTACAATGTTTACAGATTGATTTATAGGCCAACGCCGAGTATAAATAGCCGACTCTTACTGCCCGTCGTAAGAGTCACGCTTACAAACAGCAAGTGGCTAGCCGATAGGCTGCAAAGACACTTGAGTGACAGCAAGCTAGGGTTGCCCCACGACCGTCTTCTTACCCCGTCGGCGAGCCGAGATAAAGATCTCCGACCGACAACCGTAAGCTCGCAGCGAGCCGAGAGAAAAATCTCTCCGACCACGAAACTCAAGTGCTTTGCACCTACCGCCAGCCAGGGAATAATCTGACCGCGACTCGAGCCGGCACTTACCTACCGGACTCGACCGTTTCGATAACGAGTGCCACTCGCTCGTTCAGGCATACATATTAATTATGTACAAGTTCTCCGATTATCAATTGTAAGTACGGTTTTTTTATTTTTTTTTCTGGTAATATGAATTAATTTCAATTACATTTCAGTATCCGTGGAATAGTAATATGTAGTAAAGCCCATTTTTCTTAAATTCAAAGGATTCTGTAACGAATACGAAAAATGTACGTAGTTCATTCCTTATGTTTTATCTTATAGCAGTTATGAACAATAATAAACCTTTTTCATTTTCGCCGTCGTTTGCGGTTGATACTACTTCGTTTTCATTGCTCAAATCAGTAACATCAACTTCCATATCATGCGAAAAATTATTTTGATGGCTCGAATTTACATTACTGCAATCGGAAAACTGTGTCAGATCAAAAGCTTGTTCTACAACTACCGGACTCGAGTACCGACAGCACAGTATATTCTTTTCCAGAGAATATTTTTCAAAAAATGATGATTTTAAACATGTGTCTGTATTCATTAGCAACGTATTAAGCGTTTTATCGTCCAGAGCATAAAAAATGTTGTCTTGCACATCTACACGAATAATTACAGAGTTTAGTATCAAGCAATAGACAGGAAAAATTCATAAAACATAACCTTTGTTTACTTACGTTTGAAACATATACGTAGGCTGCTGAGTTGGCTGTACTTCATCAAAAAACTGTCCATATTGTCACTCAATAATTATAGTTAACAAGAAATTATTACACTCGCACTTATAACGCACTTTAACAAAGTAACATTTGTAAACGTTGAACTGTATGTAAGGTATAACACGGCGGCAGCGGCGAAGGCAATTCGATAGCACGCGCTCGATTTTTTCACGGATATAATACGTGAATTTTCACGTCCTGGCAGCAAGAGTACAGTCAGGCAGCTGATCTGTGGCAATAACGGCGGGCGCGCGTGAGTCACGGCAAACATGCGTGAGCCTGTAGTGGCCGGTACATGAACGTATGTAGCATCAGCGCCGTGCCATTTCACGGCGCTGTTACGAGAAACTTTTCTCGGTGTGCTTGTAATTACGATGCCACCTCGACAATCGCAACGACGTGGCTCGTACTGTTCACGGGCGCGCACACAGCACTACGTGGAACGCGACGCCTGTTGCTGTTGTCGGCGAACTCGGCAGACGTAACCTCGTACTCGTGCGCACGACTCGCCGCTGCCGCCGCTGCTGCCGCAGTTGCGGCTGGTCGCCGAGCCGTTCGTTCGGTCGGTAACGCACGTGCCTACGCTGCCGCGGCATGCGGAGGTTAGAAGCGCTTGGCTCTTCCTTCACCCTGCATGGTCGGTCGGTCGCGCTTTACGCGATCTTTCCAAATCTCTGGACTCAATTGGACTTTCGGACCTCGCTCTTCGACTTGTCGTCGAAGGCTTTTCGGTTGTTGCGGATGTCTGCCGAAGTTGAGATACGCCGGTGATACTTTAGTAGTTGCATTCACTGCTGTATTAATGGCCTGCCTCAATTCGTGCAGATAGAGATCCCACTCCCGATGGTCTGGCTGGCAGTACATCAAAAACACCGTTTTCAAAGTTCGGTTGGAACGCTCAACGGGGTTCGCGGCCGGGTGATAAGGCGGTGTCGTGACGTGCTTAACGCCGAAGTCGCTCAAGAAGGAGTCCAAGGCCTTGTTCTTGAACTCTCGTCCATTGTCAGTCAGCAAATAATCTGGTACGTCCCACCTGAAGAATATCAGTTCTTCCAAAGCATCGATTACTGCCTGGCCGTTTGCTTTCTTGAGGGGCTTGAACTCCAAGTAACGCGTAAATAGGTCCTGAAATACCAAGACGTATTTGTGACCGTTCAGGCTAAGTGGCAACTCCATCATGTACTCCTCAAGGGTACCTTGAGGTCCTGTCTGCGGCACTTTGTGCCTTTGACAAAGTTCGCATTCCCTCACATACTCACGAACATCATGCCACATTCCAGGCCAGTAATAATCTCTCGCGACACGATCATAGGTCTTCTGCTGTCCAAGATGTCCTACCGACCGTTCTTCATGCGCCTCGGACAAGATACGTTCGCGATGCTCCACAGGAACTACCATTCTCCACGCCTCGGTTCCTCCGTCTATTGGGTCTAGTAGGGGATCTTCGCGATGTCTATAGAAGATGCCATTCTCGACACGCCATAAGCCAAACTTCTTCGGCATCTCCTGCACTTCTTGCATCCGTGTCAAATACCAAGGGTCCTCTATGGTCTCAAAAGCTGCAATTTCTTCTTCTTCTTCGTCTGCCATCCTCGACAAGAAATCCGGCACTTTCATCTGCGTGCCTTTACGATGCTCGATGGTGAAGTTCCAATGTTGGAGTTCCAATGATTACCGTGAATTGATAACCCTCGAGGTATGGACGGAACTTCTTCACCGCCCATACAACGGCCAAGCACTCACGCTCCGTGGTCGAATAATTACGCTCCGCTGAGCTCAAGACACGACTGATGTACACGATCGGGTGCTCGCCATCGTCATGCTCCTGAGTCAGCACAGCACCGATAGCGTATGCGCTTGCATCGCTCTGCACTCGGAAAGGCTTACCGAAGTCTGACCTAACCAGTACAGGCGCAGAGACGAGCGCGCTTTTCAGCTGCTGGAACGCCTCGTCTTGATCTGGGCCCCAAGTCCAAGGAGTATTCTTCTTCGTCAACGAGAGGAGTGGCATTTTTACGTTTGACTCCATCTCAATAAATCGAGAGTACCATGACACGCAACCAAGGAACCTTCTTAGTTCTTTGAGGTTGCGAGGTGGAGGATAGTTCAGCACTGGGGCTACTCTCCCCGGATCAGGTCTCAGGCCTTGGTCGTCGAGCAGGAATCCTAGGTAGGTCAGCTGCTTACAGCAAAACTCGCACTTCTTACGATTTACAGATACGATTACAGATGTTTCTCGAAAGTGTCAGTCGCCACGATGATGTCATCGAGATATCCGAAGATATTTGGCTCGTATTGCGGGACAAATAACGCATCGATCAAGTGTTGGAATGTCCGAGGTGCATTGCAAAGTCCGACGCATTCTCGTATATTGCCATAGTCCAGATCCCGGAACAGCAAAAGCGGTATAGCGCTTGCTATGCTCTTCCATAGGAATCTGGTGATAGGCGTTCTTGAGATCGATCTTGGACAAATAGCGAGCTTTCCTCAATTTATCAAGTATCCCGTCCATGTTTGGGATGGGATACTGATCTTGGACAGTTACCTTATTGAAGTCCCGGTAATCGATGCAAAAGCGGTATCCACCATCTAACTTGCGTACGATTACCGGGGCGCTACTCCAGTCGCTGGCTAAGGGTTCTATGAAACCTTGCTTGGCCAGCTTCTCCACCTCCTCTCGAGCTACCTCTTTCATACGAGGAGAAATTCTCCTAGGATGATGTCGTACTGGTGTACCCGTTGTCACTCGAATGTGGTGCTCGGACATGTGAGTTAGTCCAGGGCTCGGGCTATCTTGCTGCATCTGCGAGTAGGACTCGATTCCGAGGCGGAGGATCGCGAAACTGTTGATCTCTCTCGTTGATTCCTTCAAATTTTCTACCGAGTTTCACGGCCGCCTTGATAGACTTCGGGTGTCCGAGGGCGATGAAGAGCCGATACTCACTTCGGAGATTTTTCAAGAAGCGCTCAGTGAGCTTCTTCTTCTTGGGTTTCTCCTTCATGAAACGCACGATGTGTAGGAAACAATCGGCGAAGTCACTGATCAATTCGCCCGGACCCTGCGTCCGTTTATCAAGTTCCTCCCGCAGCTCATCGTCGTCGATCTTCTTTAGGTATTTCTTCGTGAAAGCCTTCTTGAATCTGTCCCAGCTCTTCTGACTGTTGTCGTCGTACCGCGTCCTCGCATGACCACTTAGAACTGCCGATAACGCCTTGAGTACTAACTGTTCGTTTAAATCATTCGTAGTCATGCACGTTTCCAGTTCTTTAAGGAATCGCCTCGCTTCCAGTCGGTTGTAGCCGTCGAAGGTATTTTGCCAGCTCTGCAAAGCTCTGACTGTCTGGCAACCGTTGGGCTGTGACGCCGCATTCGTCTTACGTCTCGATTTGCTCTTCTTCGTTTTCTTCGTCTTCTTCTTTTTCTTCTTGGACTTCTCATCATCCGAACTATCCGAGGAAGATTCAGACGATGAATCAGAGGCTGTGCTTGATGAGTCTGACGATGACTCGGACGATGATGACGAGCTTCTTGACGATGAGTCGTAACGTACCAAGGTCTTCGACTTCTTCTTTGGCTTTGCCTTCGACTCGGTAGGAGTAGTCGACAGCGACTTGTCCAAGGGAGGTTCAACCTTTGTCGGCGTCCGGTCTTTCGGAAGGTCGTACTTCTTTGACGGCAACTCTACGGGTGCTTCTTGGCGCTGTTGCTGATTGTCTTTATCGGTATTCTCCAAGGACGGTGCTCCGAAGGCTGCATCGATTGCACTTCGACTAATTGGTGCCATCGGTATAAATTGCGGCCAGTTCATGTAGCTCGGCGGTAGGCCCGGAAACATGCAACTTGTCGAAGTTGCTGGTGGCGAGCTCGTAGCCGCCGCGCTCTCCATGCCAGGCTGCCACATCGGTGGTAGGCTTGGTCTCCAAGTTGCACTCGGCGCCTACGCCGTTGTGGTCGAAAATGGTCCAAGGGTCGTTCCGGTGGCAATCGTTGCCGTCCTAGTCATAGTCGTCGTCGTAGAACAGGTGGTCATAGTGGGGACATCCTTCGTGGACACGGGTGTAGACTGGCCCATGCTTTCCTCGTTTATCTGCCGTGCTGTGTCGAGTGTGTTCTGAATCTCTTGAGCCCAGTAATCTTCTTTTGGCTCTTGGCCCAAGCTCTTTATCGAATCTATCTCGTCATTAATCTCCTTCCGAGCTTCTGCACTTAGCACTCGCTGACCTACTTTTTCGAAAGCTACCGCGTCGGGTACCTCATCGTACATCTCGATCCAAGGAACCTCTTCATCGGGGAATTCGATCTTCGCTTCGGCGCGAACCAATCGATCGCGGATCACTGCCTCGAGGCCTTTGTAATTGAGGTGCATCGCACCCAATTTGTCAACGACGACCTCACGAGGACATAGTGTAACCTCTCGGACGAGCTTACGAAGGCATCGCCCTAATGGTTGTCGACAAGCGCGATGTCACTTGCACCCAAGCCTCGGGGACATTCATCCTCGCGGGTATTGAGTCACGGAACTAACCAAGGATACTACCTCGGGTCGAATCGGGAAAGCTAAACAATTCAAACGTTACTATCAAAATTTGAAAAATAAGTAAACGGCGTTACCTAAGCCGTTGTACCTAATCGTCTGGCGGTACTCGCTGAGTATTGGATCACCTCTGGTACGCTCGAATCTCGATTCTCATCCAAGTGCAATTATCTGATTAATTTGGCTATTATCTGTCTGCCTTTCCTGCCGACAGCTGAGTACCAACTAAGGTTCGGTTCCTGATAGCTGAAATGAAACAACCTAGCCACGGGAATTCTCAGGGGTACGGGTCACCAAATAAAATCGTGTGAAAATGTATGCAAATGAATAAAAATGAGAATGAGTTTGCTGAATTGATCGTTACAAAATCAGTACTTCAAATAAACCAACAACTCAATAGAGCACGCGTTCGCTATCACGAAGTTTAAGGCCCTATGAGTAAATACAAGTTCTATAATCAATCCTTAATACTACTTACAATTTCGTCTTGGTCGGCGTGTTTCACACTCACTCACTTCAATACGCACGCGAACAATTCCAAAATTCAGCTCGACACTTGGTGGAGATTTTTGAGAAAATTCTCGCTCAATGAAATTTCACTTCAAATTGAGTAAGTCCATTAATAAGGCTCCATTCGCCCCACGTTGGGCGCCATTTCGACGTGCGAGGGTTTAGGCCTTAGCCTATGCTCGCCCTGCAGTCGTATTATTTAATTACTGAGACTCCGGTTAGCCTATCTGGTCGTCTTGCCTCAAAACGGGGGTCGAGCCTTCTACCAAGTGTGCCTCAAGCGTCGACGATTCTTTGCTGAAAAATCGGAAAATGTTCGCGAAATGACCACAAGAGAGAGTTAGTTTAAATCAAAGTTACTTAGTTTATTATTCGAAGTCAAAGTTAATTATTACTCTATGAATTATTAATGATTATTAAATGGCTACTCGATTGTATTTAAATTACAAAGAAAAGTCTCAATAATTGCTTCAGTGACGTCAAATTACCATAAGGGTACTCGCGCAATGAAGTCCAAGGGAATACTGTCGAGTCACAATACGCTCTCGGCTCGAATCCCGATATCGTGCCGCGCACTCGCACTCGCGCGTCACCGTTCCACTGTACACTAAGCCTAATGCCACGTGAGTTCGCTCGCGAAAGTCCAAGGGAAATCACAGAGTCACAACACGTACTCTGTTCAAATCCCGTCTTCGTGACGCTCTCTTAGCTACTACGCGGAAGTGACTTCGTACCGCTCGGCCTACGACGGCTCCGCGGCTTCGTGCGAACGGGCACGGCAATGTACACCCGCGACCATAGATACTCGGACATCGAAAGTTCAAATTCGATTAATCGATTATTGATTGCGCGCGGCACCATACACAAACTGCAGCATTGCATTAAAATCTGTAGTCTGTTTGATGTTGACATTGGGATGTTGTAACCTGTGACCTGTCATAATGAAGATATTACATAGCACAACAATAGTTGTTGAACTATTGTTGTTGAATGTAATTTCTCCATCAGTGGATTAGGCAACGACAATGACCTGACCCATTACGAACCCGAGAGCATCTTCAAGGAGCAGGGAGTTTTTTTACTTTTTTTTTCTTTATTTTATAATTCTCGCGTAGCTCCAAATTTTCGAAAATTTTCTTTTCATGCGTCAAGGAACACACGTTTCATCCGGACCTGGTGAATGTTGTGTAGATGGAGGGGATCTCTTGCATCGTGAGTCAATTCCATAGCAGCATCCTAGAGTCCAGGACGACTTTCATCAAGATCATTAAGAAAGTTGAAGCGCACAGTTTTGACATCATCAGCTTGAAGACATCAGCATTTTGGTGCGAAAGGTTTCAACATAACTGAAGGTTTAAACAACTTTGTAAAAATCATTGAACCAAATTGGCTCAGAGTGTGTGGAGTATGAATATTTCATTGAATAATTTTTAAAACTTGATTTGCATGAAGTAACGTAAGTTCCTTTCAGGTCAGTAAGTCCAGCATACGAGTATAAGATGCTTTCAGAAAACATGAGGGATTGAAGGACCACCAGCTCTATGAAGAAAAAAAAAATTATTGTTATTGTTAAATAATTGTTTAAGACAGGTGAAATAGTGCTATGTGCTTTGACTCTTTGACATTGTGTCAGATAGTAAAATGACTTTTATGCACAGAAGTAAGAAATAGTCTTGCTCTTGCTTAAAATATTGGCCAGTTTCATTTCATTTTTGAAGATCATTTAATATAAATCAAGAGCATTACTATTTCTCACCTCTGAGCGTAAAGGCCACTTATGAATCTAAAACAATGCCAAATAGTCAGAGCACAATGTCGAATGATCAAAACACTATTTCATCCGTCTTAAACTATTCTTGGAGTGAGTGGTTTGATGAACTGATTATGTATGATATTTTAGCTCCAAGATTGGTTTGAGACAGGTGAAATAGTGCTCTGTGCTTTGACTCTTTGACGTTGTGTCAGATAGTAAAATGACTTTTACGCACAGAAGTAAGAAGTAGTCTTGCTCTTGCTTAGAATCTTAGCAACTTTCATTTGATCTTTAATTATAATTGAATTTGAATTAAGAGCATTACTCATTTTTACCTCTGAGCGTAAAAGCCATCCGTCAATCCAAAACAATGTCAAATAGTCAAAGCACAATGTCGAATGATTAAAGCATCCTCTTTCTTGAACTAATCTTGGAGTGAATAGTTTGCTGTATGAATTGAGTATTTTAGTAGCATGCCATATATACATATTTTTTATTATCTATAGAAATTAATATTCATTTTAATAATCATTTTAATTTTACTGAGGTAATTAATAATCTTTTTATTTTAAATTAACAATATTTATATTTATTTTTATAATATATCTATATGTATAAATCTTTATCATTATTATTAAGTAACTTTTTTATAAATAAACAATTTTTTTTTATGTAACTACAACATATATATATATATATTCTATGACACATTATAACACATTTTATAAAATTTTTTGTCATCAAACTATTTATGTTTTCAATAAGAAGGCATAATTTTTCAATTAATTTCTGTGTCCATGTTATTCCGAATCGGATGTGTCGTTAGGACAGAAAAAATATTCTCCTCCGTTTCTCAAACTCGCATAGTTTGTCCCAAAATAATAATTGAAAATATCTCTTATATCTCTCCCTGGAAAAGAGAACGAATATTTAATTATTTCATTTAATAAAAGGATGTTTTTCGAAAAATGTAAAATGAATAAATACTCACATGTCACACGTCTATTATTTTTATCGACCACCCCTTCCTCTTTGATGAGCCGTAATATGTCATTGAAAATGGCGTAATCACCCTTAGATTTTTGGTAAACCACGTCGAAGTGGTTTCTCGATGCATTTTTTATTTCCACTACTTCTTCATCGAAAAATATTGGGAAAATGGTCGACCTACGTCTTCTAATCGCCGCTGACGCTCTTTCCATCCATAGACTGTAATAATGAGTCACGGATCCTCAAATGATTGGCAAATATTAATTATTGATGTTGTATAAAGAAAATACTTACGTGCATACGGACTGAGCTGTTATAAGATCAGATCGGCCCAAGTTCTCAAATATAATGTCAACAATGTCGATCATGCGTAACGCCATTATATACGATTTTTCGAAGTCCTTCTTTAACAGCAAAAATTGAACAGTACGACGATGTGCGAGGATGAGCTGCGTGACGGCGATCTATGCGATAGAATGCTATTCAACGATGAGCTGCGTGACGGCGATCAATGCAACAGAATGCTATGCGACGGCGAGCTATGCAACGACGAGCGATGCGACGGAGAGGGGAAACGACGATGTTTAACAAATGACGATCGTTTATTGTTACCAACATTAAAGATCTTTGCGGTTATCGTTTTGAAGCATTTCAAGCGCATTGGAAATCGGAATATTTTATTTTCTATTAATATCGCGTCTTAAAAAATTATAAAAACCGTAAATTATCATATTTATGATTATTATCGGTAACGGCTTATTATAAGTGCGCACTTGCGGAACATCGGGCTTTTTTCGTGTGTTTTAATTTTTCTTTTAACCCGATTCTCTCGTTTACCACGACCTATTATCAAAAAATTAATAAAATAAAAAAAAAAAAATTAGAGAATTAGTAATGGCGTTTCGACCAACTAAGCAGAATCTAGCATTTTTGCAAGGAATGCTCGAGAGTGATTTGCATACGGACGAGATCATTGAGTATCTTGAATGTTCTCGGAGTACGGTTTTCAAGTGGCAGAGAAAATTACGCGAGAATCCGGGGCAATTTTTGTTCGATGGACGCGAAAACAATGGTCCTCAAGAGATTTTAACTGACAACGAGATCGGCAACATAAGGCTCATGAATGAGCAATTTCCTTTCATGCCGACCACCAAAATAAGAGAAGAGTTACTGCTGAACTGCAGTGCACAAACAATTAGAAGGGTAATGCACAGGGAATGCAACGTGTTATGCTGCAAACTGGCTATTAAAAATAAACTCATCCACCTACATAAGCAAAGGAGATTGGAATTCGCCGAACAATATTTACATCTACCCGAAGAAGAGTGGCGAAAAACTGTTTTTTTAGACGAAAAGGTACGAATTATTAACGTTATATTAACACGAAATATTGGGCATTGTATAATTTTATTACTTCGTTACATTTTATTAATTCAACAAACTTCTAAAAATTTATTTTTCTTAAAGGTTTTTTCGACGCACAAAGATGGACGCGCGCATGTTTGGCGTCCAAAAAATACCAGGTAAATACAAACATCGATTCAGTTTTTAAATAACATTAAATCAAATTGATTTTAAAAGGTACGATGAAAATTACATTCTTCCACGGAGCTGGAACGGCCGACACACGAAATGCTTTTTCGGTTGGGTTTCGGGATATACTCCAGGCGTTATATGTCCAGTGTCCAAAAAATTGAATTCCGTGGGATATGTAGAGTTATTGGATGAAGTTTTTCTTCCCACTGTTCGTGAGATGTGTTGGGGATGAAGGCGTTATCAACGTAATCGAAGATAATAGCGCCATCCATACTGCTGGTATCGTGCGGGAATGGTGAGAGATCACCGGCAGTTCAATAGACTCGATTCGCCGCCTCGGGCCCCGAAATAAATATAATTGAAGTGTGTATGATTCAGTTTTTTTGTTCTATTGTTAATTAATAATTATAAGAATTTCTATTTATTTTGTTTCAGAATGTATGATGAAATGGTACGGCAATGGACCCCTGGGATGGCAAGAACGGAAGCCGAATTAATAGACAGAGTATTAAGGGGTGGGAGTCATTGAGATATAAACTCAGCTATTTTGAAAAATTAGCGAACTCAATACCAAGAAGACTGCAAAAAATTATTGACAATGAGGGAGCGTCAATACATTATTAGATTTTCGATTTTGTAACTATTGCAAATTTATTATCAAAATATATGAAAGATAAACATTTGATTAATAATATTCTTTATTTCTTACAGGGTCAATAAAGGGTACTATGAAATGATATTACTAAGAAAATATACAAAAAATTGGAGATACGAAATACATATATCGTTTATTCATAATAAAAAGATTATAACAAAAATTACTAACTCAGTTGAATTTATATAATTATTATGATGCACATAACTTTCTATAGACTATAAAAATATGTATAAACAGCAAGCTACTTAAAAACTCCATTCATCCAGCAAACTACTCACTCCAAGAATAGCTTAGACAGATGAAATAGTGTTTTCATTCGACATTGTGCTCTGACTATTTTACATTGTTTTAGATTGTTAAATGGCCTTTACGCTCAGAGGTGAGAAATAGTAATGCTCTTGATTTATATTAAATGATCTTTAAAAATGAAATGAAACTGGCCAATATTCTAAGCAAGAGCAAGACTATTTCTCACTTCTGTGCATAAAAGTCATTTTTCTGTATCCTATGGCCGAAAGTATAGACTTTCGTGCGCAAAAAACGCACGAAAGTTCGACTTTTACGGCCACTTTCAAATGTTTACATGTTTTACTCTGCGCTTGCAGCGCACTCTTGCATCAATCTTATATATTTATACACGCATTTATGATATGAAAAATGAAAAAAATCAATGAATTTGTTTATTTTTTCAAAAACAGTCAATCATTGTTTATCATTTATATTAATAACATACATGAATAAACTAGAATAATTATTGAAATTAACATATACACTGCTCCCTACACATGAATTGATATTAAATACAATAAAATTAAAATAATAAAAAACTTCATTTTACACTCGAGATATATTTTTGATAGTTTGCATGTTGACCCAAGATTCTGAGAGCAGCGTTAATACTGTTCTGCGAAAGCAACAATTAGTGTATTGGGTTTATACTATTACACTATTAATTGTATTATTTTTTGTGAGCCCCGACCAGAAAAAACTCGGCTTCGCCTCGTTTTTGCAAATGTCGGGCTCACCTGTTCATTATTTCATTATCATTAATGGTAACTTTTACTCGTCAGCGTAGTCGGTGTCGTTTTGCAGACAGTGCAAATAAATAGATCGCACGCACATTAATGATAATATATAATGGTCGAAAGAGGGCGGTGCAAGCGCATGACTCGAAAGTTTATAGCGCTACGCGACAGCAGAATTAAGTTGCATTTTGTCGTCTGATATATCATTGATAATCAATCTATTATTTTTTACTTTCGGCGGAGGATACAGAAAAATTGTATACATCACGTGGCACAAAAGTTTCGCCTCGGCGCCATAACCCGCACGCCCGGACATTCATCTTTCGTGCCATGTGATGTAATCTACTATTACTATCTGACACAATGTCAAAGAGTCAAAGCACAGAGCACTATTTCACCTGTCTTAAACAATTCTTGGAGCTACAATGTCACTCACAACAAATGGAGTAAACGCATGCTTCCAAGAGGATTATTGTTAAATATATATTCATATTCTAATTAATTATAATTTTTTTTTTCTTCATAGAGCTGGTGGTCCTTCAATCCCTCATGTTTTCTGAAAGCATCTTATACTCGTATGCTGGACTTACTGACCTGAAAGGAACTTACGTTACTTCATGCAAATCAAGTTTTAAAAATTATTCAATGAAATATTCATACTCCACACACTCTGAGCCAATTTGGTTCAATGATTTTTACAAAGTTGTTTAAACCTTCAGTTACGTTGAAACCTTTCGCACCAAAATGCTGATGTCTTCAAGCTGATGATGTCAAAACTGTGCGCTTCAACTTTCTTAATGATCTTGATGAAAGTCGTCCTGGACTCTAGGATGCTGCTATGGAATTGACTCACGATGCAAGAGATCCCCTCCATCTACACAACATTCACCAGGTCCGGATGAAACGTGTGTTCCTTAACGCATGAAAAGAAAATTTTCGAAAATTTGGAGCTACGCGAGAATTATAAAATAAAGAAAAAAAAAGTAAAAAAACTCCCTGCTCCTTGAAGATGCTCTCGGGTTCGTAATGGGTCAGGTCATTGTCGTTGCCTAATCCACTGATGGAGAAATTACATTCAACAACAATAGTTCAACAACTATTGTTGTACGTATTAAGATTATAAGCTTTATCAGATTAAACGTGTAAAAAAAATTGAATTATGGGAAATCTTTTCTAAGATGTTTCTTGATATGTTCCAATAATTTGTTCCATGAATAGTGAAAAATTGCAACTAATTAACTCAGTTTTATGCAAATTACTTGCCAAAAGTTTTTCGTAAATTTTGGTAGTTAATCATGTGCTGTTAAAGTAGCTTGCAAATTTAACTCAACTATAACTAGTGGCAACAATTGTAAAGGTGAGCGAACAATTTATTTTAATAATTATGATTAAATACTACAGGAAAACCCCGGTATACGCGGTACTCGGTATACGCGGATTCGCAAGTACGCGGTTTTTGAAAAAAGGCCATGATTCTATATACGCGGTGTTTGCTTCGTTTTTACGCTGTTTGTAGCAACATTCACAACTATTTCTCTTAAAAGTTTGTTGACGTTTACTCATTTTTGTAAAGGTTAATAGTAGTTTTACAGCAACATTTTTTGGTTTGTTTTGCAACGTTATGGCTCCCACAAAGAAACCTCCCAATAAAGCAATAAAAACAAAAACTGTGATGGATATTGCCAAAAAAATTACAATTATACAGCTTTTGGAAAACGGAGAAAAAGTGGCTGCCGTTGCGAAAAGGTTTGATGTAAATGAATCGACAATTAGGACTATTCGCAGCAACAAAGACAAAATTCGAGATACCGCGTCAAAATTGGGCTCCCATGCGAAATTTGGTAAAATTAGTAGATCAGGTATTTATTATTTGATAATTTATATTCCTTGCCGAAATATGACACGAAGAATTAAACAAAAAACGCTTAAAGATTACTTCAATAAAAAGTAGTATATGAAATTTTAATAAATTTTCTTAAAATTACATGAAATTGCCTATCATTTTCAAATTTTTCGAGGCTCCGGAACGTAACCCCTCCTTTTACATAAGAATCAATGGATCCGTATACGCGATTTCGGTGTACGCGGTACTTTTGTGGAACGAATTAACCGCGTATACCGCGGTTTTCCTGTATACTTATACCGTGTTCTACCGAAAATATGCCATGCCTTTATAATTGTTTTTTTTTTTTTTTTTATAAAACAATACATACGCCTTATTTTTGCAACATGATTTATATTATTCGTAAACTGTTAAAACGTCATCCTCGCCATGCCCATATTCTGCTCTGATAGCTGTAATATATTCAACTTATGTATATTATTTAAATCAAATTTTTTAGAATATAATAATTCCAAATAATTGTTTAATAAATAATAATAATATCAATTAATTTAAATAAATTAATATATTTCAATAGTAAAATAAAAACTATACAAATGATTATCCTTTAAATTTTTCAGTATTATCATTTTTAATTGTTTATCACGAAAGATTTCATCAAATTCAAACATTAGTGTTTACGATTGAATTCAATATTTAGCACGTGTTAAATATTGAATACACTTGATACAGGGATGATTATTATTTTCCAAATAACCCAAACCGTTTATTATTTTCCAAATAACCCAGGAATTTTCACAATAGCGAAGAAATTAATAACAGTTTGAAATACTTTATTTTATTTATAAATAAAATTCAATAATATTTATGTAAATGAATTTCCAAATTTATACAGGATATTTTTGTAGTAGCGTTCTATAAAACTATATCTATAAAATATAAATCTAGAAGACGTTGTCACGACGATTTTTACGACGATGAGGAATTGAGACCGTTCAAAAGAGTCCTATGCATCGTGATGATAATGTTGAGATAAAAAGCATCGCTAATATCACAACTGAAGTGAATGAGTAACTGCAATATATTTCATAATTCGCGATCTATTAAATTTGGGTTATGGGCAGGATGTAATAATACATAAAAAAAATCAGAAAAAGGCACGATAAAAGTAAAAACAAACGATGCCATTCGTAATAATTTTTGACGGCACCCCAAATTAAAAAAAAATTCGTCTCAATCGGTTGAAAAATGACCGAGATTCGTCAATTTTTTTTTTCTTAATTACATTTGAACTCTCGGACTTGAACGTCGGTACGACAGCGAGCGAGACGCAACCCCCACCACTCGACAACGTAGAAATTGCGGCTTTGACTTTGTACGGTTTTATTATTGTTAAGATTTCGAGAAATCAAAATTATCATTATGTCCTTGTACAATATAAGTATTTAAGAATGTAACCACGTTTGTTTGATTCATTAATTGTTAATAACAACGAAGTAATGATTTAAAAAAAAAAAAACCTATTTCCGTTAGGAAAGCACTTAGGCAAGTTTCTTTTTTTTTTTAAATCTGCGTTTCTAACTGTTATAATTGACCCTTTGGGTCTATTTGTTTATAACTTAAAAAGTACCGAATTTTCATCGCATTGTTTAACGTATTGTGACGGGGCACAAGATAGCAAAACGGTGAACCGCAATTTCTCGCAGGCCTCGCGTGAGCATGTGTGTGTGTATGCGTGTTTTCGCGATCCACAGGTCCACGTGGAGAACAACAACAGCGGTGGCAGCAGTAAGCAACGACGTTGGGCACGTGCGACGGCGTATGTGTGCGACAGAGACGGAGAGCGGCGCGACCGCAGAACGGCCGGCGCGCAATAGATCGCGGCAGATTAATCCGAGCAGGTGTTATGGCCCGGCCGGTTGCTTCTGCAATGGGGCGCGCAGACGAGCACGGAGTCGGCGGTGCACGAAACGGAGTCAGCCGTGTCTGCTATGCGTCGATAAGGCAGAGAGTCGGTGGGTTCGATTCCCGACGAACGCGATGAATCGCGAAGGAAATGCACGCGTCGATCTCTTTACCAGGGTGATGGAGGAGCCACGAGTAGACAGCAATACTTGGTTGTAGAAGGGGTCCGACGTTGCCTCAACCTTTGCAAGGAGGACTTACGTCGGGAGAGGTCACGCCGACGAAGTATAGCACCCTTGCTGATACTCGTCGCTGCACGTGCCCTGCTCGTTCGAATGGCAAAGCGGAGCTTGCAAGGCGAGTCGTTGACTCGTAAGTCGGGAGACTCGGAAGCGCGACTCTTTCCTTTCTTCGATCTTGCTCGCGACAAGGGTCAAGAGGACATCCGCCCAAGTTGACACCTGAACGCGAGGTCGACTGAAGAGAGGGCAGAGGGGTTACTGGCACTTGAACGTCGGAGCTTCGCACCGGGATATTCTACCGTGTACGGCGCGGCGGCGACGAGCGACTGTGGTATCCTCGTTCGAAACCTGCACTTATTGGCAGCGCGAAAGATTAAGTTCGAAAATCGCTTATCCGGCTATGTTCACTTGAACCGCCAGCGGCTATGTTCGATTAGCGTAAATAAGGCAGAGTCCAATTAGTTCAAATGCGGCTATGTTCGATTAGCGTAAATAAGGCAGAGTCCAGTTAGTTCAAATGCGGCTATGTTCGATTAGCGTAAATGTGTCAGAGTCCGATTAATTGAAACGCGACTAAGTGCCATTAACGCGTCTGCGACTAAGTGCGATTAATTCGTTCGCGACTAAGTGTCATTAATGCATCAGAGCTTAAGTACATTTAATGCGTCTGCGGCTAAGTTCGAATTTTGACTCTCTGCTAACAGAATAACGCCGGGATATCCTCCGTACGATAGACTAAGTCCAAGAGTCAAAAATTGCACACAAAGCTTGAGAGCGAATGTTGCCAGGCAGAAACTGCGAAGCGAAATGCAATGCGGCTCCGAAAACTCGCTCCTTTTATACCGGAGTCCCGGCTGAGCAGAGGGGTAGGTAGAGGAGGGGAGCGAAGCCGGCGGCTGATCAGACCGCTGGCCGCAGCGGCGGCTTGCCGCTGCATTGCTCCGAAGTAGGAGGGAGGGGATTCACGTCGCAACTGCGACTGTTATACACGCGACTAAACTCGCTCGTCGAACTATCGACTCGCCTAAACGAAGGCTACTTGTCCAACAAGCAAACGTCGGGAAATCCCACGACCTCTCGGCATATAAGCCCATCATTTATTCCGGTCGAACTCGACCTGCACGAACTAGCCCACACTTGGACGCGTGCCTCGTCGAACTCCGACTTTACGGCCAACAGGCCTATCTGCAGTGCAGCTGCACTTACGCGTCGGCAACAGAGCCCCCGCAATGGTACTTTTCAGAGACGTCAGGTGTCGCTGCCGGTGGATGCTAAGCTGCGATTGACGCAGAACCCGAGCTCATCACAGCTCTATCCCTATAAACAATTTTTGATCCAATGGATCAAAATTGACAAGGCACAAACAACAAATAAAATCCACATATAAAAAGGAAATGAGAAGATTGCATAACAGCTGAATTAGAACATTATTATTATTATTTTTTTTATTAAAATTACTTATAACTAATTACAGTCGCGCAACGGCGCTTAAAACTAATATAAATAACATACCAATACCGGCGCGTGGGGCAGCGCGCAACGGCGCAAAAACCCCAAAACGAATACATAAAAAATAGTAGCGCGAGAGTGCAGCGCATGAATTAATAAGAAATGACGCGCAACGGCGCAAAAGAGCTAAACAAATTCCGCATGGAGACGCGGCGCCTAACTTAGGCTACATGCGCAACGGAGCGAAACAACACGAACCAAGTACACATCGCGCGATCGGTCCGCCGGGAAATTCGCGGAACCTTGATCAGCGCGGCAAAACAACGAACGGGCGACTTATACGCGTTTTTGCACTCGCGCTTGGGCGAGTTGAGCGCCTCCCCTTTTTTCGGCCTCCTAGCGTCTTTTACTGCCGGCGGGCTACTTTCCAGGATCCTCCTGGAGAGGATGGCATCCTGGTTGAGGACGACGACCCTGGTGCACATGTCGCAGTGCCGGGCGCCTACCACGCGCCATGTAGGCAGGTGGCAGCCAGGGCAATTCCCGCACTGCTCCCGTAACGCGCCTTTTAGGCCGGTCTTGTGCACTATCACCTCGCACAGGCCAGGGTAGTGCTGGATGGTCCAGAGGCAGCATACGCCCCTCCAAGCACCTGTCGGCAAGATGTATGCCCAGAGCAGTGCATGGTCGCAGTCGTCGACGATCGGGAAGTTGGGGCGAGAACCGTCGAATAGGTATAGGAGGCCGTCTCTCTCTCGCTGCGGTAGGTCGTCCAGCTGGCCGTGGGCGGGTTCCCCTTCGAGAAAACGCGGGTTTGGCTGCCTTAGCAGCACCATCCGGTTCAGGTGCTGGTGGCCGACTCTCCACTCCAGTACTTGCTCCGGTATCACGATCGGCGCTTGCTGCTGCTCAACACGGCGCAGCCAGACGTTGACGTCGACTTGCGCAGGCAATTGGTCAAGCGCGAACCCACGGTTGACCTCCGGGTCGGGCGACGCGGGCCCTGCGGCCACCTGGAGCTCGTTGGCGCGTGGTGGCTGTTGCTCGGCTGTGCAGCAGCTCGGGCGTCCTCGTTAGGCAAGTCCTGGCCATCCTCGCCTCTGCACTCGCACTGTCACCGCGCCCGCTGTCTGCAGCGGAGCTGCCGGCCTCGCTTGACTCTTCGGCCGAGATACTGCTGCGCACACTTCCGACCGACAACATGTCGCACGATGCGCGTCCATGAAGATGACGTCGTCATCGGCATCATCGTTGCCAAGGTTAGGCTGGGGTGCGGGGGCAGGTTGCCGGCGCGGTAACTCTGCCAGGACCTCGACGTCGTTGTCGGCCTGGATGTTATCTACAGGAGCTGGGTGTCCCACTTCCATCAGGAAGGGCACGTTAATGTCGTCGTCGTCGGCGATGTCGATTACTTCCAGCACTATCTCCACACTTATTTCGTCCGCCATTAAAAGATTTTTTTTATATTTTTTTGAATGTTCGGAAGGTGTACGTTCGCTGCGGGAGCTCGCGAGCAAGTGAGTCCTGCATGCCGGGCAAAAGGCCCCCAAACCTCCCTTCCACTGCTCGAAGCGCGGCGCTCGAGTCGCGTGCACGTGCACGCGCGTGTAGGCACGTGCCTAGCTGGCTGGGCGAGAGCGACACACACACGCGTCGCTTGAGACTCGAGCATGTGCCCGTTCAGCGTAATTCGCTCGCTTGCTCGCGCGCGAACTTAAAATTGGCTACGAAAGGAAGAGAGCAAGCCCCTGTCCCCGCTTGCTCTAGTGAGATTCGTCCAAGGTTAAAACAGACTACAATTGATCTCTCCTTGCTTCCTTCCGCGCTCAATTCAAATGCGTATTACTTTATTTTACGGAACAGAATTACAATGATTCCCGACATTACCGGCGCGAATACAAGCTTTTTTCAGTTTGTCTAAATGAACAACTTTCGTCTTATGCGCATACAGTTGCAGCTCCGCGTTTCTCTCTCCGATTAATTTATTTATGATGTACGGCCCTATATAGTGATCGTCCAACTTGCTCGTTTTTACGTTTTTAAGGAGATATACGTAATCTCCTTCTTTGAATTCGCGGTCGTGACTTTTTAAGTCGTAATAATATTTGGAGCGTTCCTTGGCCGCGATCAAATTTTCTCGCGCTTGTGTCTGCGTGATGTTTAGTTTATTTAAGGTCTCGTCTAAATACTCATTGAACGTTTTCGCGATAGTTTTGTCCGCGAACTCGCTAGGTATGCGCGCTTTGCGGCCGAAAACTAGCTCATGCGGCGTGAAGCCATGGCCCGAGTGCACCGACGAATTATATGAAAAGAGCGCACACCGGATCCAAGCGTCCCAGTCGTCCTTACTCATGAATATTTTTAAATACTCAATTAATGAATGGTGACTTCGCTCGAGCGATCCTTGAGTCTGTGGTCGGTAGCTCGTCGAACGAAATTGGGTTATTTTAAAGGTACGGGCAAGAGACGAAAATACTTTTCCGATAAGGTTTTGGCCTTGGTCCGTGCGTATGTACTTTGGGCATCCGTATCGACAGATGAACTCATTAGCGAACGCAGTCGCGATCAGTTCCGCCCTGACGTCCGGGAGAGGTATTGCTTCCGAAAATTTTGTGAGATTACACTGTATTGTCAATATGTATTTATTATTGGAAGTCGTTACTGGTAGCGGACCGACTATGTCAATTTCAATAAGCTCAAACGCTTCGGTCGGTGTAGTCGTGATTGTGAGCGGGAGGCGCGTTTTTATTCGCGTCAGCTTTTTCGTCTGACAGGTCGGACATGATTTTACGTACTCCGTTATCTCATTTTTCATCCCCTTCCAAAGGTATTTTTCGCGAGCGCGGTTGTATGTCTTAGTTATACCCTTGTGGCCGGCGGTCGCGGAGTCGTGTGATTCGCGAATTATGCAAGGCCGTGACTCGATATCTGGCGTCGTTATCTCGCCGGAGCAAAGGGTTAATTTAGCCGCGTCCTCGGGCCAGGTTTCGCGCAGGCGAGCGCTTATCATTTCCCACGAACGGCCGTCAATCCCGTTGTTATTTGTCGGTATACTGATTGACCCGATTTCATATGTTCTGAGCGCGTCCGCGAGCCGGTCGAGGGCGTCGTTTACGATATCGATATCTACTGTGTCGTCGCGATTTTCCTTTACAAAAATGGAAAAGAGGCTCCTATCCATGGGCAGCCCAGTCTCGATAATTAGACCGAGTTTGATGTCGTGTTCTTTTAGCAGGTCTACTTGTAAGTACCCCATATCAGTGAGCTGATGGCAAATGTCTGAGTGCGGAATGCAGTCGACCGACATAAAATGCACCCAATTATCTTTCCTCGTTAGGAGCGTATCATTGCACTGTTGTACGGATCTGGCGACGAGCAGTCGTGCTCTTTTTGGGTGACTACGTGTGAATGTCGCCTCGTCTTCTGCGTCTGACTCTTCGGAGGCAGAGTCGCTGGTCGCAACTTCGTTATGGTTGCGGGAGTTACCTTCGGTTGCGGGAGAGTCGGACGATGCCTCCTCGGTGCTGGTTCCCGAAGTTGCATCGTTCGCCTCGGTGGGAGCGTTTTGGTCGGGGGTAGGGGCCTCGATCGCGAGTTGCATCCCTTGTAATCCGTTGTTTTGCCGGTGCAAAACGTAATCACGCTCGGAGTCGCTCTCCGGGGTCGTTGGGCGCAAAATGAAAAATACTCTCCCGATCTCATGTTCAACGTCGTCATTGCTATATGGGGCCGAACTGTTTACTGGGTTCCGCGACAATGCGTCGGCGTCCGCGTTTTTCCTTCCGGGCTTGTGGATCATCTTCGTAATCGAAGTCGTGGAGTCGCTCTCTCCATCGCGCCAAACGGGACGTGGGGCTTTTTAGATTATGCAGCCATACTAAGGGTTTGTGATCGGTAACGATTTGAAATTTCCGCCCGTATAGGTAAGGGCGGAATTGTTGTACTGCGTTTACAATGCCGAGCATCTTTTTCGATCGTTGAATAATTTACTTCGGCATCCGTGAGGCTTCGCGACGTGTAAGCGATCGGTAAATCATTTCCTATTTTTCCTTGGCTTAGAATACCGCCTATCGCGAAATCCGATGCATCGGTGGTGACGACAAAGGGCCGATTAAAATCCGGGTATTGCAGTAAGGGTGTTGAGCTTAATATTTGCTTTATCTCTCCGAATGCCCTCTCCTGTGCATCCGTCCAATCCCAGGGTGTATCCGCCTTTAGCAGGCCTGTGAGAGGCTTTGCGATTTTCGCGAAATCCTTCACGAATCTGCGGTAGTATCCGGCCAGGCCTAGAATTGTTTAATGTTTTTACGGTTTTTTGGCCGCGGGAATTTGATACCGCGGATACTTTACTCGGATCGGGTTCTACTCCTTTCTCGGATATAATGTGGCCAAGGTAAGTGACCGTATTTTTCAAAAAGTGACATTTGTCAGGGCGCACCGTGAGGTTTGCCGATTTGAGCCTGCCCATGAGTCGAAACATTTTCTCCTTGTGTTCTTGAATGGAATTCGCGTAGACGACTATATCGTCCATGTATATAAAAAGTTCAATACCTTGTAGCCCGGTCAGTACCTTGTCCATTAGTGCTTGAAAAGTTCCCGGTGACCCTTTAATCCGAGGGGCATACGGCGAAACTGCAGGTGGTGAAAGGGGGTTGAAAACGCGGTCTTGTGCGCGTCCACGGGATCTATCGGTACTTGGTAAAAGCCCGATTGAAGATCGAGCGTTGAAAAGTATTTGCTCTTGCCTAGCTGGTCTAGTATTTCGGTTATTTGCGGGAGCGGGTAAGCTGACGCGATCGTTTTTTCGTTAAGCGCGCGGAAATCGATTACCAAGCGCCATTTCTTTACCCCATCTGGCCCGGCTTTTTTCGGCACGATCCACAGTGGAGAGTTGTACGGAGACTCTGATTCCTCCACTATGTCATTATTTATGAGTTCCTGCACGTGTTTTCGCATCTCGTCGCGTAGATGTGGGGGGTGGCGATACTGTTTAATGTTGATTGGTATGTCGTCGGAAGTGACAATGCGATGGGCCCCGCTGCCCGTGAGGCTTAATTTGTCAAGTGGTAAATGAAATTGAAAGGGGAATTTGGAAACTATTTCTTTTACGCCTTTCATTTCTTCCGCGTTTAGTCCCTCCAAGGCGAGCGATTTCATTATTTTATCTACTCGTTCGGCCGGCGACGCTGAGTTCGTTCGCTGCTGACCGGTCGAGCTATTCGCACAGGTTTTTTATCAATGGTATCAAAGGCCACGAGCGCGACGGGCGCCATAGTGAGTTCCACGTCCTCCACGGTCGCGTTTATGAAAAAGAGTTTCGCTTCGTTGATCGCGTTCGTTACCAGGCACTCGCCCGCGAAAATGCCCGGGCCCGCGTCGATTCGGGGCACGTATCCGTTACTCGCTGAGTTCGGTTGTTTACTGCCACTAGTGTTTTAGTTCGAGCCGGCAAAAAACAGCGTGTCGTAATTTATGAACGGTATTTTCGTTATGTCTGCGTTATTAATCACGAGCTCGTTTTCCTTGAAGCTCAGCACCGCCTGCTGCTCGCGGAGGAATTCCATCCCCAGGATACCGTCGAAGCTTATAGGGAAGTTGTCGTCTACGATGTTGACTAAACATTTTGCGCCGCCGAGGGTAATGTTCGTCCTGCCACGCGTCGCGACGATGCCGTCACTAATGCCGTATAAGGTGTAAAGTTTCTGCGTATCGATGTGCGCGCTTTCTGACACGCGACTGATTTTTAATAAATTTAAGTCTGAGCCCGTGTCTACGAGGAACGATACAATCGCGTTTTTTAATTCTGGGCATCTGATTGAAATGATTGGGGGGTCGTTTTGTCCTGTTGCGGTGATTGCCACGATTGCCTTGTGGTGGATGCGTCGTCGGACTTCGGACGAGTCACTCCCGCATCCGTTGCGTGACTCGGCTTGGCGTTTAAATTTTCCGCTTGCTCGCGCTTCCAACAGCGTGCATATACGTGGCCTTCTCTCTTGCAATAATTGCAGTACCGAGGCCTCTGTTGGTCGCGAGGGCCTGACGGGCAAGCGCGAGCAAAATGACCCGGTTGCTTGCACTTGAAGCATAATCTCGGTGTTTCTACTTTTCCTCGGAAGCTATCGCGTGCACGCGCGTCGGTGGGTCTTTGTTTGCTAGCAGTAACGACCTCCGAATTGTCAGGTCTGCCTCTACCTCTCCCGCCGCCCGTATGGCTCATCAAGGTCGCGAGATTAATATTTACTACCATCCTGTGATGGACGTCTTCGGTGAGGCCGTTGACGTAGCATTTAATCGCGCTCTTATGCGTAGCTTGAATCAAATTACGTTGCGTTACGTCATCGCTGAATGAGGTCTTAATTACATCGCTCGCGCGTCTTACCAAATTAGCTAGTCTCTTGCCAAAATCATTTACAGACTCTCCCTTTTTCTGATACGCGTGAGCTAGCTCCGATTGCAGTTGCTCCAATCTATCGCTGGGCTCGAACATACTTTTTAATTCGTTCAATAAATCGGAGAGAGTACCGGACGTATTGCATTGCACGCGAGTGCGGGCGTCGCCTGTGAGACGCGAACGCACGAGTACAACGAAGTGCTTATGATCTAAAGGGTTAACGAGTTCAGCCGCGACCACGCATTCCTCGACAAATCGGTTTACATTCATATTATAACCGTCGAACTCAGGAATAAGCTTTATTGCTTCTGTAATCCTTAAAAATCGCGAATTATCAATCGCGCCGTCCTCGTAATCGGCCCTCGAAGGGGTAGGCCCACGGGCTGGCGTCTTCGGCTTCGGCTGATCGTTATCTACGGCATCAACCATCCATACATTTCGCGAGGTGTGCGATCGCGATTTGCTCCGCGATGCTCTACTGCGTTTGGGTTTTTACTCATCGTGCACTTTCTTCGGAAATCCCACCGCTGTCACCAATTTGTTATGGCCCGGCCGTTGCTTCTGCAATGGGGCGCGCAGACGAGCGCGGAGTCGGCGGTGCACGAAACGGAGTCAGCCGTGTCTGCTATGCGTCGATAAGGCAGAGAGTCGGTGGGTTCGATTCCCGACGAACGCGATGAATCGCGAAGGAAATGCACGCGTCGATCTCTTTACCGGGTATGGAGGAGCCACGAGTAGACAGCAATACTTGGTTGTAGAAGGGGTCCGACGTTGCCTCAACCTTTGCAAGGAGGACTTACGTCGGGAGAGGTCACGCCGACGAAGTATAACACCCTTGCTGATACTCGTCGCTGCACGTGCCCCGCTCGTTCGAATGGTAAAGCGGAGCTTGCAAGGCGAGTCGTTGACTCGTAAGTCGGGAGACTCGGAAGCGCGACTCTTTCCTTTCTTCGATCTTGCTCGCGACAAGGGTCAAGAGGACATCCGCCCAAGTTGACACCTGAACGCGAGGTCGACTGAAGAGAGGGCAGAGGGGTTACTGGCCCTTGAACGTCGGAGCTTCGCACCGGGATATTCTCCCGTGTACGGCGCGGCGGCGACGAGCGACTGTGGTAACCTCGTTCGAAACCTGCACTTATTGGCAGCGCGAAAGATTAAGTTCGAAAATCGCTTATCCGGCTATGTTCACTTGAACCGCCAGCGGCTATGTTCGATTAGCGTAAATAAGGCAGAGTCCAATTAGTTCAAATGCGGCTATGTTCGATTAGCGTAAATAAGGCAGAGTCCAGTTAGTTCAAATGCGGCTATGTTCGATTAGCGTAAATGTGTCAGAGTCCGATTAATTGAAACGCGACTAAGTGCCTTTAACGCGTCTGCGACTAAGTGCGATTAATTCGTTCGCGACTAAGTGTCATTAATGCATCAGAGCTTAAGTACATTTAATGCGTCTGCGGCTAAGTTCGAATTTTGACTCTCTGCTAACAGAATAACGCCGGGATATCCTCCGTACGATAGACTAAGTCCAAGAGTCAAAAATTGCACAAAGCTTGAGAGCGAATGTTGCCAGGCAGAAACTGCGAAGCGAAATGCAATGCGGCTCCGAAAACTCGCTCCTTTTATACCGGAGTCCCGGCTGAGCAGAGGGGTAGGTAGGGAGGGGAGCGAAGCCGGCGGCTGATCAGACCGCTGGCCGCAGCGGCGGCTTGCCGCTGCATTGCTCCGAAGTAGGAGGGAGGGGATTCACGTCGCAACTGCGACTGTTATACACGCGACTAAACTCGCTCGTCGAACTATCGACTCGCCTAAACGAAGGCTACTTGTCCAACAAGCAAACGTCGGGAAATCCCACGACCTCTCGGCATATAAGCCCATCATTTATTCCGGTCGAACTCGACCTGCACGAACTAGCCCACACTTGGACGCGTGCCTCGTCGAACTCCGACTTTACGGCCAACAGGCCTATCTGCAGTGCAGC
The DNA here is from genome assembly GCA_034770305.1 of Trichogramma dendrolimi. Classification (NCBI taxonomy): domain Eukaryota; kingdom Metazoa; phylum Arthropoda; class Insecta; order Hymenoptera; family Trichogrammatidae; genus Trichogramma; species Trichogramma dendrolimi. Next base: position 681,167 of record JAPMIB010000034.1, on the reverse strand, counting down.
TGCACTTACGCGTCGGCAACAGAGCCCCCGCAATGGTACTTTTCAGAGACGTCAGGTGTCGCTGCCGGTGGATGCTAAGCTGCGATTGACGCAGAACCCGAGCTCATCACACAGGCAACACGTGGAGACGCGGGATTTTTTGCGCGGAGTAGAGAATGTTTTGGAGGTTAAGGGTCAGGCATACCCACTCAGTCGATAACTCAAGGCTACCTAGCAATTTATGTTAAATTAAAAAAATTGGGAATGATATGCACGTTTCCAAGAGTAGAGGCATATTTCTAATACACTCATTAACATCCTGTCCAAATTTCATCCAAATCCATGCATTATTGAAGGAGAAAAATGAGGACAAAGAATATTGTAACCTAGAAATTATTATTGATCATTATTATTTTTTGTCCTCATTTTTCTCCGTCAATAATGCATGGATTTAGATGAAACTTGGATAGGATGTTAATAAGTATATTGGAAATATGCCTCTACTCTTAGATACGCGAATATCATTCCCAATTTTTTAAATTAAAGGTAAATTGCTAGGTAGCCTGTCCCTTAACCAAGCAGCCCGAGTGAAAAGAGAGTTCGACGTTCTGTGCTCGTGGAGGACGATATATTCCAAACACCGACGTGAACCTGTGGTGGTGTACGTGCTCGTGAAGCCTGTCGCCTGTGAGGCAAGTTCGCCCAGAAGGGCTCGTGTTTCTGAGTGCGTGCTCGCGACGCAGTTCGCCCGTGAGGCAAGTTCGCCCGGCCGGGCCTGTACAGGCCGGTGTACCAGTGCAGATTGCGACCTTGTGTTGCGACCGTGTGCATCTGACATCGCCGCCCAGACGTGGGCAGAAGACCGCATCCCGTCGGCACGTGGATCACCGACGCCCGGACGAGGGCCGAATTACAGCCGAGAAGCGGAGCCGATCCAACGCCGAGGCGCCGAAGATTTGGGGTTAGTCTTAAGTTTATTTGCGAGATTATTGGTCGACGCGACTGCCGGGTCGCGGGCGTATATGTTCGTGTGGGTATGTGTGCTCGGGTCCGATCGACGAACATCGCAGCGGCGATAGTCGGCCAGCGGAGCATCGACGTGTATGCGTGAGTGACATTCGGCATCCGGGCCAATAGCATCAGGACGGCTTGCCCGCAAAATAAGACGAAGCGCGTCGCCGGGAGCATTGCGTGAGTGCCACGTCGCGTCGGTATATGTACACTCGCCACCGTGGCGTAGATCGCGCGCGCAGTCGCCATATTGCCGCGGCCGATTAGGGTCACATCACGAGAGACGATCGACGCGAGCGCCGAGCGCGCCCCTGGTGGGCAAAGTCGGAACTAAGGTTAGGTCGAACTTGTGCCTCGTCGCGTATTATTGTAAGTTATCGCCCGTTGGGCAACTTGAAGTGGTTTTCCGGCCGATTGGGCCTTACATTCAATAAAGAATACGATTAATTGACAACATAGCCTTTTCTTTCGCGACCGTTCCTTTTCGCGGATTTCAGCGGAAGTTGCAGTGGTTCAACGGTGAGTCAGCGAGTCTACAGCAAGCTCGCACTGACGACGGGCCCAATATCCCCTCTGGGAGTACTCGACCAGGTAAGGTGGTCCTATAGAAAATTTATTCGACGGCAGGTGATTTGCTGCTTTCTCCCACCCGGGGTCAGCCGTCCGTCGCAGTATGTTTTTTTCGATTTTCATATTCATAAGTATATTGTATAAGTACAAGTCTTTAACTTTCATTTGCGCGTCGAACGGACTCGCTATTGTTATTAACAATCGAGATATAGCCTAGGTTTGAGCGAGAGTTTTTATAAACAAATGACTGTTTCTCGAAAACTATACGTCCGATCTTAACTTTTAAAAATTCATTGTTTTTGTCGCGAAATGACCTACATTTTGATGTATTGTAAATTTCGATTGAACTGAAATTGTTTATAATAAATGCAATTGAAATAATGTCTATTTTAGAGGGTTTTTTGCATTTTTCTCGGTAAATAATTAACGTAATCGATCGCGGTTGGGGTCAAATTAAAGGTCTTATTAATACAGAGGCGAAAATGTGATTTTTCCACCTTTCTAACCATCCCCCTACCCCCAACCGACGCTCAAAAATTTAAGCAGCTAAGGGTACTTGTTGTACTCATCGAGACCCACATATCTCATATGGTCCGGTCCTGTCACTAATTTTATCAGAAATAGCATTGGGTTGAGTCTAATTTGACTGGACTAATATTGAATTCTTAATAAATGTCTGTATGTGTCATGTATGTATGTCCCTGATGTGGCATTAAATTGGTTGATAGGGAACCATTATAACTTTCAAATGGAGACAAATATCGAGATGAGGTTGGGCTTATTTTGTAGAATTCGTGTGTCAAACAACTATTTAAGAATTTATTAATTTAAAAAATATGATATTTAATGAATGATTAAGAATGTCGTGTGTTGTAATTAATGTGTTTTTATTAATAATAAAAAGAACAAAGTATATATGAAAGAATGGGCGAGTAACTGCCTCGTGTGTACAGAATATATATATATGAGTGAGCGGCGTGCCGCGTGTCGGTACAATTTTATAAGCAACGCGCGTCCCCATCGCTAAGAATATACAAACCAATATTAAATGATGATATGCCCATTGCGTGTATGACTTGAATTTTAACAAAAAAAAATAATAATAAATTTATAACTTCTATGTACTTTATCAAATTTTATTAAATTTTGAAAATTTTTAATTTTTTATTGATCCAAAACTAAAAAACTCACAGTTATTGTAGAAACACTATAAACATTCATAAACTTTTATCAATTTTTATAAACTCATAATAACTTCTATAAATTGTCATTAATAAAAAAAAATAAATAACTCTTTTATAAGAGTCTCTAATCCGAATGTTTATATCAATTAATAAAATTTGATAAAAGTTTTTAAAAGTTAATAACATTTTATAGCAAAAGATAATTTCCATTAGGGTTAGATATAATTTTTATCTTCTTATTTTAATTTTAACTCGTAGTTTAAAATTTCCGATAACTATAGCAGGTTTACCTAACCCCATAATATAACATAACACACATGTATAAAAAAGGCCCATGCAATCTTCGCAGGTACAAAATTATTTACATTTATTTATATTTTTTTTAAATAATATCTTTAAGTGACCGAAAATTTAAGAAGGAGGAAAAGGGGTGGTCGGTAAATAAAACATTTACCTTCACCTTACTTACCACTTACTAGCATTTGGCCATATGAAACGACAGACATGACTATATATATTGTTAGAGCCTCGGCTCCTGCGCCGAAAAAAAGGAGGGGCGCAGCGCCATCTCACAGTCAATCAAAGAAGTCATATTCGGATTCACACAAGCAACACGATGTGTAGTAAGAGCAAGGCTCTGCGATCTCATTCGCGCTTGTATTTTTGGGAGCAATTGATTATGTAATTAATGCAAGGCTTGCGATCACGTTCGCGCTTGCAATTTTCGATAAGCGACTTAATTAGGATAAGAATCCGCGATCTCGTATGTATGCAACGTACGCGACAAGTCTTAGACGAGTACCCCGGGTTTTTACCTTTCTCCTCGGCCGCGCCGGAAAAAACCTGTTTTCTTGGGTAAAGCCCACAGCTCCGGCGGCCTGATCAGCCGCCTGCCCCACTCTACCTCCCACTCTCTCTGCCGATCGCCGGGTATATAAGGAGCTCGATTTCAGAGCACGGCACGCATTCGTTCGGCAACCTCTGCCTTGAGCACTGTTCGCACTTTTTGATTCTGCACCTTAGCCGATACACGGAGGATATCCTGGTATTAGCTGTTAGCACAGAAACAATAGTCGGACTTAGTCTCTGGTCGAATAACCGAACTTAGCCTCTGGCTGATTATTTGGACTCTGTCTCTATGCTAATAAAGGTCTTTGGCCGAATAAACGAACTCAGTCTCTGGCTCCTCCGTTGAACTTTGTCCCTGCCGAGTTCGCAACGTAGCCGATCGGAGCTAAGATCGAAATCAGTTCTTTCCAAAAAGACTCGATAGTTTGAAAGCCGAGTACCACAGTCACTAGCCGCTTTGCTGTGTTCACGGGAGAATATCCCGGAGCAGGGCTTCAGCGTGTACGTGCCGGTACTCTCTCCTTTTCTTTTTTGCAATCAACCTTGTCACCGTATTGACGCAAGTCAACGTGCATCCACCTTCGAACGAACGGAGCACACGATAGTGTACGCTCTCACGACGCAAGTCCTCCTTCCCGGAGTCGAGGCAACGTCGGACCTCCACTACAATTCAATCATTGTCAATTACTGTGTCAACGAAATTTATTTTATCTATTAGTAATTAAGACTATTATTAAATTTATAATTAACACCATAACGACTTCTTCGCGATCCATCGCGTTCATTGAGATTTGAACCCGGCGCCTAGCGGTAGTTCGATACCGACTCGCGCTCTCGAGCTCGTTACCTATTTTACCGATCGCATTCTCCCTGCGCAATTCCAGCCGACAGGGCATAACATATATAATACTTTTAGTCAATACTTGCCAGTATCTATGGCGCCGATACAATAGTTATAATCATTGGATAGTATCGTATCGCTGAACGGCCAAACACTTCGCTTTCGTTTCGAACGAAAGCTTTCGTTTCGCACTCGCGACCAATCATTTACTTAAATAAGTTGTAAGATAGTTGTTCTAAAGAATTTGGAATTGTCATATTGCAGTTGCAGCTATTGATAGCTCAACAACTTATCACTATTCATTCGTTAACCAGTAAATGAATTCAATGGAAAACGAAATCTTAAACATTTTAGACGATGTCGGGTAAGATTCGAGGTTACAAGGTTTAATAAGTTATAGTTTTGAGAGGAATAACATGAAAGTAATTTTTTGTTGCTTATCAGATACACCGGTTCACTGCTTAACCTAGAAAATCTCACTCGAGCTATTCAAGAAGGTGCTCAATCTACAGAGTATACCGGCCTCGTTTCTTGGTTGACGGATCAAGTCGGCAGTTTTGGAGTAACTGAAGAGACTGTCCATGTTACTTCATCTTCTGAAGATGCAAACTCATTTTTGCTCGAGATCAGTACATTTTTGAAAGAAATAGGTTGCTTGAACACGAGACTCACAACTGGCATCACAAGCCAGCTTTTGTCCACTTACAATGATAGAGAAGCACTCATTGAATATTTGGCCACTGAGCTAATGACTTGTAAAGTATTAGATTCTTATAAGCCAAAAGATCAAAAGGTTGAAGTAATTATAGTAAGTAAAAGCAAATTTTTTTGTGAATTTAGCAAGAGTTAATTCTAAACGTTTTTTTAATTATTTGTCTTTAGAGTGAAAGTGTTACTGCTAAATATATAAGGGAAATGATGGTGGCCCTAAGATTTCAAAAACCCCCAGAAAATATAACTTTTAATTTAATTTTTAAGAAAATAATGGAAAAAATCAAGGAAATTTTAAAAAAAGTTCCCAAAGAACTTATTGGAAATCCTTTATTCTTAGGAGAGTTGAATACAGATCAATGGAATAAATTAAACCAAATATATCATCAGCTATACAAGGAATATTCTACAAGACGGGAAATGTTGTTAAAACGACTGGACATGACAATCAGTTCATTCACAGTTGGTACTTTGTGTATATATTTATATTATCAATTTGAATAACTTTTCACTGTTTATTTATTTAGTGGTCTGAAAGAACAAACCCTTACAGAACAAATTTACATGTGTTTTTCACCCTAAACGAGATGCAATGAGAATAGAACCATATGTTACCTGTGGTGATCTTTTGTCAACCAGAGAAGATTTAGCTGTCATAGAAAAAACAAGTAGTGCCTCAGTACGAAAGAACACTAAAAGCTCTGTTAATAAAGTAATAATAGGATCAGTTCCTGATAGAGGGGGTAGATCTTGGGAGCAAGAACCTCCACCACCAGAAATGCCTCCATGGCAAAAAGATAAAGTTCCAGCTCCTTCTAGGTAATTTAAATGTATATTAATATAATTATAAATAAAATTAATATTTTTATTGTATATAAATTAAATAAACTTATTTATTTCTATTTTCATTCCAGGGGGGGAGGTAGAGGTAGTCGTGGAAGTCAGCATAGTGTACGTGGAGGTCCCCAAGGAGGACGTGGGGGTCAACAAGGAAGCTATGGTGGTTTTCAAACTGGATATGGAGGTCAACAAGATGATAGAGGAAATGACCAAAGAGGAGCACAAGAAAGTCACCACAGGGCTTACTACGATAGCCAAGGCAGTTATTCATCCAGTAGAAATACTAATCAAAGCAGTTTTAATAGACACGCAGGGTTTCAAAGTGGTTATCCAGAAAACAAAAATCAGAGATCTAATCATAGAAATTTTAATGATCATCAAGGAATATATCAGAATAATCAAAGTGGTCAGGGAGATTATCAAAATTACCATGGTCACCAAGGTAATTATCAAAGTCAGAATAATCTGGGAAATAGGCACAGTAACTATGGACAACGTGGAAGTGGTCGCGTTCAAGGGGGCTGGAATAACCCTAGAGCAAATGATCAAGGTTATCAGCAAGGTAACCGAAATATTAGGAATCTGCAGTATAACTAAGATCCTCTTGTTTACATTTAAGTTTATTTATTATGATACAGTATCAATATATTACATTAGGAAATACTTTAAAAATACGTATTAAAAAAAAAAATTTAAAAAAAAATCAAGCAAATAAAAACATAAATATTTATTCAAAAAATTTACAATATATTTACAATTATTGAATTTGTTATATTCATTGATTAGAATTCATACATATTTATTTTTAATGTTATTTAAAACCATTTATTACTATAACATTACGAAAACTGATCTAAAGTTTCATCTGATAGTTTTCTTTTTTTTCTCTCTTCTGAAGCAGGTAAAGAATTCATTTCTAGTTGTACATTTTGAGCAACATGATAGTCATTGTGCTCTTCAAATTTATTTGTTAAAATTAATTGATGACATTGCAAACATTTTTTGAAATTTTCCCCTTTGTTATTAGATCCAGTCTTAATGAAAAAATGTTGTATATCAGTTTGAGGATTACTATAGTTAGAAACTACTAGCTTACACTTAGGTGGCCTACCCCGACCACTCTTAGCAACTATCTTGACTTCTTGTTTTTCATAGGCTTTAGAGTTTGACAGTTTTTGTTTTAAAATATTAATATCTTTACTTAAATTTTTTATACCTTTGACTTTGAGAAACTTTTTTGCTTCATCTTGTAATTGCATTGGTAACATATGTAAAACATCCAAATCTATATCATCAAGATCAGGAAATATTTCTTGTAATTTTAACATTGCGTTATTTGATACAAAAAATGAAATATTTGATTTAGGTTCATTTTTTTTCTCCATAACTGTTTCATTGAATACAATAGCACTCTCGTATTTATCTGCAAAAAAATTTGTGTTACATTTTAATAAAATGTCTTTTCCTTTTTCATCCTCTCCTTTTTTTCCTTTTTCATCCTCTCCTTTTTTCCTTTTTCATCCTCTCCTTTTTTTCCTTTTTCATCCTCTCCTTTTTTTCCTTTTTCATCCTCTCCTTTTTTTCCTTTTTCATCCTCTCCTTTTTTTCCTTTTTCATCCTCTCCTTTTTTTCCTTTTCATCCTCTCCTTTTTTCCTTTTTTTCCTTTTCATCCTCTGTTTCATTTTCTACTCTGTTGTCCCTCTTATCTTTTCCTTCCATTGGGCCATCATCATCACGTTTATGATTTTTCAATTTATTTTCTTTTAAAACATTAATGAAAAATGATTGTTTAAATTTCTCACGTTGTAGGGACTTTTGTAGCTTACTACATGGTGAGAATTTGTCATTTATCTTTAATGATGTTGAACAAGATTGAGAATTACTACTCTGTTCTATTGGTATTGAAACGTTTTTTAAAGTTTCTAAATTATTTTCATTACTACTGTTTGAATTTGTTATTTGACTTTTTAACTTTTTTATTAATTCTACATCTTCATCAATAAAATTATTAACATCCTCTTTTTCTGACCTTGTAAATTATTTAAACTGGAACTCGGCTTAAAAAATTTTTTTAAATTTTCACTAACTCTAGATTTTATAAACTTACCAGCAGATACTCCTAAAATGAAATAGGAAGATGTTGTGTAACTTTTAAAACTGCATTAATACTCATTTCTGCAATTTTTTCCTGTTTATACGTGGTCAATGCAAAAGCTCGAGATTGAGAAATGACTTTTTTATTTTGAATGTAATGAAAACTAACAGTTAGAGAAGTGGCTTTTCGTTCATTTTCTTCAAAATCTTGTTCAAGCCTTTCACTAATTTCTGATGATAATTCTCCAAGCCAATGCTTCAGCTATTAAATGTTGATTGTATTTAGGTAAATAAAGTTTTATATTTTAACTTTAAAAAATGATTTAAACTCACAGTTTCTACTTTGACAATGGTTTGCTTTCCTGGAAAACGCTTGCATGCACCAATAGATTTTGAAACTAGTCTTGGAGTAACAGGCTCATTATCAATCCCTCTTGCTATGTTATACAACCAATGACTAAAATTTGTGAGAATTACAACTAATTCATAGTGTTTTATCACTAGAATGCATATGTTTAAAATTTCATTTTACCCAGTTTTCCTGTCAAACCGACTTTGCAAATCTTGCAAAGAATATTGCAGTAAGTCTGACATTACATGACATCCTAATGCATCAATGACCATATCTCCTAATTTTCCTCCAAGGTTTCTTACTTTTTTGACAGGCAAGGAACCAAATAATTTAGACACAGATGAAGCAGGTAATATTGTTTGTTTTTGTGGCTTATGCAAACCACAAGCCAACTTTGCTAAAATCTAATAAGTTAAAAGAGCAAATGAAAATTTCCCTGTAATTTCATGTATCAATTACCTTGTTAAATGAAATTCCAGCAGAACAATTAAAAGTTGTAGTCTCTTTGATTTCTTGTCTTAAAAATTCAACAAATCTTCCAGCTATAGCCAATCTCTGAATCTGAATATCCTCTGCAGCTTCTGCTATCCATTCCTCAAGGCCTTTGCGTCTTTGTTCTAGAGCACGTAAATAAATAAATGTTTTGAATATCAGAGATGCATATATCCATACATACCTTCATTATTAACGTTACACTCTGAATGCCCGATAACATAGGTAGTTTTTAACTCTTCTACCACCGCAGGATCAAATTCTTTTTTGGCCAATTGATCGTCAACGATCTGCGTTATGTCCAAATAAGCCTCGTCGACGCTAGCTCGTTCCACCATAGTGCAGTGTTTTTTCAGTACGTCAATGACTTCGCGACCAGCGCTTCGGTATCTTCGACATGAAATTGCAATGATAACCAAAATTACGCAGCATATTTAAATTTTTTTACCTCGACGTGTCGGCTTTTCCACGTGAACCCGGTACGACAGCCAAAATAATATGAGGACATTTCTCTCTAGCTTTTCCTCTCATGTGGCGTGTAACACCGAACTCTCTGGCTTCATAATTGACAGCTATTATGCTGTAAGAACGAATGTAATTTTGTTCACTCCAATTTTGACACTCGATACAACATCGTGTTTTTATGGCGCTTACCCTCCAGTTCTCCAAAGATTGTATTGCACTACAGCTACGGGTTTACCAGCGTATTCCGGCTTTAGTCTCGTTTCGACTTGACAAAAAAAACAGTCCATATCAATGAGGACAACTATTCGGTTACCTAAATCAACTGCCATTTTGACAATTTGAATTAAATGACGCTTCTAGACGCTTTCATAAACGAGTCAACATGTGCCCACTTACGGGCAAAAATTTAATAACACAATCAGTAGCTGCTCCGAAATTTGTAGTCCGAATGCCAGAGATTGGCCCAGACTTCAGAGTACGATTGAACGTCTGCGCTGTGGGAACTGATTCACTGACAGTCGCTCATGAATGGTCATTTGTGATTGTTATCATCGTGCCGTTCTCGAGGCGCCCGCGCTCGTTTCGCTTGGCCGGCTCTAGCAGACACTACAACTTACATGAGTGAGTGAATGAGTGAAGCGTCAAGCGACAACGATGTAAAATATCTGGGCCTTCAATGTTAGTTGGCAGTCAGAATTTGATACAATATTTGACTGTCACCCAACATTTTAGCTCTTGTAATTCTTGTAATGAGTTGCGATCACGGCGTTTTGCCCCGGGCCCAGTCTTAATTATATAAGAGAGCAAGTTTATTAAAAGTGTCGGTACATTGAATTGTGAATTTCAATTCTGACTTCAAAATGATACTTCATGGTAAAATTAATTTTAACAGATTCATCATGTAGTTTTTTTATTTATATATTTAAATTTCTTATGCTTCGAGTTTTTTAAAATGTAAACAGTGAATCTTCTACGAGTGAACTCAATCAAATAGCTCAAGATGTACTCAATTTTTCAAACATAATCTATCATGTACAACAATACAAACATTCGTTGATATATATAAAATGCAAAAATTGCAGTTGGAAAAATGTAACAATTATATCCTTATGAAATTTTCAATCGCGTGTATTTTCCTCAATGAAAGTTATTCATGTAGGGTAAATGTGCTAAAATCGACTATTTAATAAAGACTGTAATTTTGTTCACCATAGCCCTTGCGTATGGTAATTAAAAATTATTTTAAAAATACTTTCTGTCGACAAAAGGTGAACCTTTTCATATGGGAGCGCGTCAATTCGCCCCCGCGTCAGGTCGACCTCTGATAGCTCGGCGCGACATCTCGACCTCGAAAAAACTTAATTTTTTTTTGCGATCGGTATTACTTGTGTATCGTTAAGTGTGTTCGTTTATAATTATATCGTGTTTCAGTTAACATTGTACTGATAACAATTATATTACACATCGTGTTTTGAGTAACATTACTATGTTGCTAATCTTTCTTTACACATTCTATATTAATAAATTTGTTTTTACATCTACTTAATTTTTGGTTTTTTTCAAGTGTCGACTTGTCGCGGGATCGAGTTGTAACGGGTCGAGATGTCGCATATTCGAGTTGTCCTCGAGCAAATTGTCGCAGTTCGATTGTCGTTCGAGATAACGGGGGCAAAAAGTCGTAGGCCCTTTCATATAAACCTCATCCTTCCAGAAAGTCTAGTGATCGACGCGGTCATCTGATCGAGAATCGGTATCCTTTTTACCATCTGTCCACGGTGTTTTTATACGTATAATAATTTTTATATACGTTTAAAAGTTTGCAATAAATATGTTGATATAATTTGTTGGTCGTTAGCTGAAAGATGATCAGTAACAAGCTCATTTACCCTACATACTACTCTGGTTCTTATTTTCAAAAATTTGTTATCTTCACTCCGGACGCTGTTTTAGATTATCGGGGTCTAAAAAGTGAGAAAAATACCACGCACGGTTCAAAAGTTAATCATTAACAAGTGGTGCAACTCAAATAACCGAAATCGATTTGCAAAAAAATCGTTGAAAGGGAGTTTTGAGTTGGAGCAAGTGTTGATTATTAATTTTTGGGCACATTGTTATGTTTTTCTTACTTTTTAGACACGAAATATCTAACCCGCGTCTGGAGTGAACGAAACCCTTGGGAAAATAAGACCCCTAGCCTACTACATATGTAATATACGTTACAATATATATAAGTACATTACACACGGCGTGGCGTGCGGGAAAATCTTAAAATTAACTTCCTGCACTTGATGATGAAAAATACTATACGTAACTGAGGTGGTTGTCAATCTCGTGATCATGGCTCGTGTCAATGCAACGCCTAGCTACGCTCGGGCTGCAAACTGACACTCTTGCAAGATAGACAACCTTCCGCCTCGGCTACGTCATGTACTTACGTGATACAATGCATGAATGGAAACGACGCTACAATTATAATCTAATCATTTTTGTTGTGCACGTGTTTACAACCAAAGAACATGTTTGGCGCGTTACTGTAAATCTAACGTTTTATCGGTGATTATATGTTTTATATCAACTAAGTACCATAAAATTGATACTAACTTTTTTACGCAAAAAATGATTATTTACACAAAAAACGTACAGCAGAAAAATATTTTCATAGGAAATAGTAACGGATAAAATATAAGCGCTGTAAATCGACGAGCTCAAGTTCGCCAGAATAAAAAGGCATAAATATGCATTGATTTATCTCGAGATACTCTACTCTAAGCTTTCGCGTATCTAGGTAAACCTGCTATAAGCAAAATAGAATTTACATTTAAAAAAATAAAAAAGCAAATGAAAATTTTTCGATCTTTTTCCTATGCACACTTTTGTTTCTCTTATCATTACCGATTATAATAGTACAAGTCTCACAGCCACGGGAATCCAAAAATGATTTAACATTTCGTATAAAGATGAGTATACGATGAATCGAGTGAGGATCAAAGTTTGATCATCAAACTGAACTCGTTAAACGACACCTAGTTCTTGAGCGGGTTATATGTATACATACATGTACAATGAGCATTTATCAAATCCGCGGGCTTCACCTGTCTTAGTAAAATTATGTACAAATACAATCGCATTTGTTTATATGTAAGTATATACATAATGTATATTGTATTTGCAATACAATTCATTCATACATATATTAGTAACAATTACTTCTTTTAATGTACACAATATAAAAGATACGGAAGTGTCGTTCGCGAGACAACAATACATATATTTTATATATAAATAAGGTCTCTCTGTCTCTCACATTCTCTCGCATAGACCCGCTAGGATCAATTACGTCGGAAATGTCGCAACCACTTGAATGGACCATTTTTGCTCGTTCGTCATATGAGTGAACTCGACAGCTTGGCCTGTGGCGTCTGGACAACTGCAGCTTGTGTCTCGGTCAAACTAGCCGATCTGAGTCGTCGGCACGGGACTGTTGGGTGCCGAAGCCGAGATCGGTCGAATTCCCCAGCAGCTGCATGAGCGAGGACTGGGAGCCGCCCCCAACGCCAGCCAACAGTTGGGCTTTTTGGCGCTGGTGCGCGTAGAGCAATACGCCGACATCGGCGTGTCCAGCCTCGAGGGCTATGCGCAGAGCCGAACTGCCATCGATATCGGTGACACTGGCGTCGCAGTCGGGCTGCGTCAACAGTCGGACTATCTCGGCGTGTCCGTGCTCGGCTGCGCACATGAGAGCCGTGCTGCCGTCCTCGTCCTGGAGGTTGACTGCTGCTCCCGCCGACAGTAGTAGGGCTGTCGTGTCCTTTCGCCCGTGCGAGACAGCGAGCATCAGGGCCGTCTGTCCGTGCTGAGAACAAAAGCCAGAGTTAACAAATTGACTTTATTTTCATTATTAAACATTTTATGCTAAAACATGTTATTTTAGCTTTTTTTTCAACATTTTTAAAACGTTCTTCGGCATTTTTCGCAGCCTTTATACTATTACAAAAATTAGCAATTATTGAATTATTGAATTACTATTACAAAAATTAGCAATTATTGAATTCTTCGATGACTAACTTTATTCAATTTTGAATTTTAGGTTGATTTTGCATAGAAGCCACTATTCTTGCCACTAATTAACTATTTATCATTTAAAATTAGAAAATATTGAAAAACATATCGACGTGCTAGGCTGAAAGATGCCACTTCGCGCTCCGGGCAGAAAGATGCCATTTCGCGCTTCGAGCTGAAAGATGACACATCAGTGCTCGGTATTTCTGCTTTTGAAGCTTCAACTTTAACTATTATCTTCATTCGATCTATTAGATTCTGGAAGAGCGTCTAATTTTACTTCTAAAATATGAAACATTAACATGGTGTCACTTCAAACGCAGAAAAAACCATCCTTTAGAATTGAGTGCTGAAGTGGCATCATTCAGCTCGAACGCGAAATGCCATTTTTCTGACCGGAGCGCAAAGTAGCATCTTTCTGCTCTCCTCTGCGAAGCGTCATCTTTCAGCACTGGCACGTCGATATTTTTAGGGTCAAATTTTCCTTCAATCCAATTTTCGAAGCGTGAACATTATTTATAAGGATTCATGCAGATCGTGACATCGATGTTTAAAACTTGATAAAACGACAATTAATTTTGTCAAAAATTTTTTTGTTTAACAAAGTGGTGGCAGCATTCAAAAATATACTATTTATTATCTAAAATAATCATTGCGTTTAGAGAAAATATTCGCACACAACAAAAATTTCTTGGAATTGGTCAAAAAACATTCTCAAATTTTATCAGAATTGTTAGAGATTATTTTTAATCATTTCATCGACTCTGAAACTTTTACGTTCAAAAAACCCTATTTCGAATAAAAATTAAATTTTTTCTAGGCAATGGCCTGAAATATCAAAAAAATATATTTCTTTAGATTGTGCTTCAAGTTTAAAAGCTGAAATCTCTATATTTTTAATAAAAACAATTTTTTGAAGTGCAGCGACACCTAAGAAAATGTTGGAAAAATCCACGCGTATTCTATGAAAATATTGTTGAAAATTTTCGCCTTTGTCACTGCACTTCAAAACAAGATTATTATTAAAAAAATATAGGGTTTTCAGCTCTGAACTTGGAGTGCCGTTTGGAAAATTTGAAATATAATAATTTATGTAACTCGTGTTTAAATATTATTAAGTTTGTATGAGCTTTCATCTCACAACATTTCACGGCGTAGTCAAACTTTTGTTTTATCGGATAATTAATATTTAAAAAATTCATATCTCCGTTTGTAATTAACTTTTTGACTCTTGTGGTTGGCTTTTTTTTCAAAGTTGTTCAAGAATACACTGTAAAAATAACATTCGAAAGTACCCAAAAATGTAAAAGATACAGCAAGTTAAATACAAATAAAAAAGTCATTTTTTCGTAATTTTCATGAAAATTGGCTTTTTTCTATTTTCTATTTTTCTCTTAAAAGAAAAAAATAACTGTCATAATCGGAATCAGCAACAAAAATTACATAAGAAATGATATAATTTAGACACTTAGCTACCGCGGGTCATTATTGTCTCTTATTTTAATTTTCGACAATCGCCCACAGTTCGCTTATGTACATACTGAACGGTGCTCTTGCCGTTTTTCGATACCAAATATCGGGATCGTCTATGCTCAAGGCGAATACCGATATGCTAAAGAGCTAATGTGCAGTCGTGCTGTAGGCATTTTTGTCCATTCAAGTTGACACCAACAGAGGGCCAATGCATCTTGGAGCAGCCCACTTAGATTAATAATCAAACTTTATTAGATGGAGCTAACGACAAAAATATCATTCGATTTTTTGTAGTAATATCAAACAGATTCTTGACATTAGTTTTTTTCAATCAGTGTTCTTCGCGATGTTTACTAAGAGCGATGACGTCTGAGACGACACAAATGTTAATAATTTTGATCATACGTTAAAACGTTTACGTGATTCAATTAGTCCTGGTTGAGTAAGAGTAAGTGACAATTATCTAAAATAAGGATCAAATTCGTACAGCGGCAGCATCAGCAGTATGTTGTTTTAGATTTAGTAGGTAGGAGGATGCGTTAGGTGCACTTACCAATCTGGCGCGTACGTTGACATCGGCCATGCGGAAAAGGCGCTCGACGACTGCGGCGTGAGCGGGACTCCTGAGCCTGGCAAGGGCAGCTAGCATGGCGGGCGTGTAGCCAGCCCCATTAGCCCGATCGACGTCGCAGACCTTCGAGTCAAGCAGCACCGAGACGACGTCGAAGTTGCCGTGCGAGACGGCATAGTGCAAGGCTGTGTTGCCGCTCGAGTCGCGCAGGTTGACCACGTGACCAAGCAGCGAATCGTGATGCTCGAGCCTATCGAGCCAGCGCTCGACCAATCTGGCCTCGGCCCCGGCGACGCTCGTCGCTTTGAACCACTCGTGCTGCACGACGTTGGCCGCGTTCGAGCAGGCGGAGGTCTGCTTGTTCAGGCCCTCCTTGTCCAGGAGATCGAGCGCTGCCGTAATCTCGCGGGAAAGGCAGGGTCCGCCGATCGACGTGTCGGGTGTCGAGTCCAGGGCGACGCTTCGGACCATTTCTTCGCTTAGTTGGCTAATTGGCATCTCCTCGATCTCTTCATTTTCGACGCTCCGCGATGGTGCTAATTGCGCTAACTGCGCTGCCGATGATTGTGTCAGGGGTGGCTCGTGTCTGCGCTTTAGGCTCCGGGGCCGGTGGGGGTGCTTTGCTCGGTCTGCTTAATACTTGTTGAGTCGGCGGTGTTACGGTAAGCTTGCGAGCCGGTGACTGTTGAAGCGACTTTGGCTTGGCTGGCGTTTGCGGACGCGACGACGTATGTCTATCCGCGTAATGCCTATCCAGCAAATCCGACCTGTGTAGAAAGATGCAACATACACGGTAAATTGTTATATATTTAACATCGTGGATAAAGCTATATTTGGCTGTCGATTGGTATATTATGCAATGCACGAGCAGTATGCGCGTGCAAATGAGAGAGAGGGAGAACGGAAATCAATCTGTTGCGCACGACAAACATACCCAACATTTTTATGCATCTTATACGGGGTCAGACTTACAGAAAGAGCATAATCACCAAAATGTTTTTTAATTATCAACGATGCCGCGCGGATCGATGGCATAATACTGAGAACATGGATACGACTCGGTCCGTTGACTCGCGTGACGAGAGAAATCGTTGAGAATCGTGTTAAATCGCAACTTTATGCACCAAAATGAAAAGCCGAGGTACGGGTAATTAAGAAGAGATAATTCAAAGGGGCACGTTACGTTTTTACCTGAACGTGCGAGCGTATCTTTCGCAGATTTTCTGATTATTGTTGGCGATCGGTGCGTAGTAGCCCATGCTCCTCGCGATCAGTTGCATATCGCGAATTGATGTATGAGAAAAGAATAAGATCGACAAAAGATGTCCGAGCGTAAAAGAAAACGCGCCAGGTAACTAAATCACATGGCTAGCATTTGCGCGTGCAAAGCTTATGGCGTTCCAAGCTCTACTGACATCTGGCTCGGCTGACAGCGCATAGAGCAAATTTCAGGAGAATAATCGGCCCCGATCAATTATTCATATACGCAGGCGGCTGCGGCGCACTCGCATACATGGATACAAAAAAAAAAGCCTCGAGTGCCAAGCAGCAAGCCACTCGAGGACGCGTGCGTCGGTGCGTCTGTGCGAGTGTGCGTGAGCACGAGGAGAGGTGGGCCTGCGTGGGAGCTGCAACAACCTGCGGATCGCGGCTGCATCATCTGGCGTCATTGATGACTTTTTAATACGCAGCAGGGGCTTTAATAGCTGATGAGATGCTAAACGATACAGGAATTGCGACAGAAAGCAGGCATAACGTCATCTTCGCATTAATGTCCCCGTCACGGGTACTTTACGCTTGATCCTCCGAGCTTTTCTACGTGTGTGCGCAGTGCATACATATCAAACAGGTCTATGTATTGTAGGTATACATGTTCTCGCCGTAAAAGGTCAAGTCTCGCGGCTAAAGCGAGATGAATGCAACAGAGACATTTAACAGCCTGTCGTTTCTTTTCCTTGCATTACTTATTTTTCATCATTCACACTCTGAAATAATTTTTTTTTCTCTCTCTCTCTCTCTCTCTCTCTCTCTTTCTATAATCCATCGACACAGTACTTGCCACGGTCAGCCTCTGCAAGGCATTTTTCGTACATTTACGCGCTCTTTGGGATGACATAACTATTATAATGGTGTAAACGTTGTTTACGCAAAGGTCAGTGAAATGCTGGAGCAAGTATACGGCCTCGTTGAGTTTTTAGACAAGTAGAAATAAGTGGGACAGGGTAAAGCACTCGAGAAATATGTATATTTATGTGGTAATAAACGCAACGGAAGCATGAGCTAATAATCGAAATGTCTACTTCCCGTCGGACACGCTTTCAATGAACTTCAACGCTTACACCGCTTGTGTACGTAACTTATTTACTATATAATGTACACACACACACACACACACACACACACACACGCGCGCGCGCGCATGGCTGAACACAAAGGTATGGAGGCACGAACGAATTTTATATATGATTATCGTAAAAGCTTACATGCAGCTGCGTTGTGTCAATAAATAGCAAGCTTAAGGTAATGCGCACACTCTTACTGATATTAACCTCGGCACATATATATTTTAACGCTTAAACACGCGTGTCGCGCACACATAGAATAGCCAGCTGCAGCGGCAAAAAGAAGAGGAAAAAGATTTAGCACTATATGGCGCACGGTAGGCACGGCGCACACTATGAGAAGTCGAGAGCGTAGGCGTGCGTGTGCGTTGCGCGCGAGCTACGATCGGACAAGTGCGCGTGCATGGCGACTGCACGACACATGCTTATTGATTATTTGGCCATACGACGCTTAAAACGCGGATACCGAGCCACGAACTTGGCTCCTCTAGCGCTGCCCGGGACGCAACCACTGCGCTGTACTCTACGTATCGATGATCTCTGCGTGCAGCGCCGAAGCCCGCGCCCGTCCGTAA
The DNA here is from genome assembly GCA_034770305.1 of Trichogramma dendrolimi. Lineage (NCBI taxonomy): Eukaryota > Metazoa > Arthropoda > Insecta > Hymenoptera > Trichogrammatidae > Trichogramma > Trichogramma dendrolimi. Next base: position 662,758 of record JAPMIB010000034.1, on the reverse strand, counting down.
GGGCGCGATGCGCGCGCAACGAAAGCTCCGGCCTCCGATTCGTAATTCGTACTTGGCCGAGGCAGGACGCGTATTCGCGCGCGGCCCGATCGAGCCGCTACATGGTTTTCATCGGCGCGAGAGACGAGTGTGACACCCGCATTCCGCAAAACGAGTTTTACATCAGCTCTACGTACGAGTCCCGACTCCCGACATTAGAAAGTCTACGGGTAAATGAACGAAACGCGTCGGACTCGGACCGGTCTGTGCGCTTGAATTGCGAATTATCTACAAATTATGAACTTTGGCGACGAATTGCAACGGATGTAACCTCAGCGATGTATTATAAATTTAGCCCGCTCGCTCGTTCCAGCTCGTCCGTGCGTAATATTGTTATAACTCGTCTCTCGTGGAGGCAATAACGAGCCTGGCGCGTACGTAGACGAGTCATCCAAGTTCAGCGAAACAAGCGTCAAAAGTGAAATCCCCGTACATACGGCGCTAGCTTTTATTCGCGATCTTCCTTTCAGTTGGCGCATTTATAACGAGTAGCTCGTACTCGAGCGAGCTTTTCCTCGTGCAACGGAATTTCGCGCACGCACACATAGCGACTTGAAAAAAAATAAATAAATAAAAACTAGAAAAAACGCACCCCTCGAGCTTATCAAGGCTCTGGGTCCAAGTGTTCTGCCTTATGAGGTTGCTCTTGCTTCTCGGATCGTTGGGCACCGGAATTCTCGTTCGTGGCCTCGCGTCGGATTTGGTTCTCTGCAACGGCGCTGGCTGTTGCGGCTGTTTCTTTGCTCTCTCGGCGCTCGCTGCTCGTTGCTTGCTTACTACCTGATGTGGACCCACTCGACTTTTAGCTACGGCGATTCTTGTTTTCTGTTGTTTTTGTTGTTGTTGTTGTTGTTGTTGCTGCTGCTGCTGCTGCTGCTGCTGCCTCGTTATGCTGGCTAATGATTTATCAAGATCGTTGGCTGGAACCGGTCGATTAATGCGACTTTGGCTGGCTTGCTTGCACTCGTCGCAGTAGTTAGTACTGCTGGCACTGCTAGTCGTGCCGACCGAGGCGTCGACGAGCTTGGCACTTTGGGGTGGTGACGTGGCCGCGTCTCGCTGTCTCTTTGCCAGGGTCTCGGTTGAGCGCGTCACCTGACTGCTTCGCAACTCGTTCGGTCCTATGCTCGTTGCGACGCTCTTGTGGCTCGTTGGCGCTCCATCTTTTTTCCCTAGACTGGTACTCGACGCCGAGATGAGCTCTTGACGGCGGAGATGCACGAGGCTCAGACTCGCGTCGCACGTCTCCGTCGAGACGCTGTTCGAGTCCGGCTTGGCGCTCACTCCTCGATTAAGTTTAATTTTCCTCCTGCAAAAAATGAATCACCGCCGGTCAAACATTTTCCCGCTCGACGTAAATCGCGCAAGTGTTGCGGCGCCGTCACTTACCAGGATGGGCTTTCAGTCGCCTGGACCTCCTTGTTGTTTCTTTTGGCGTGCATGCCCCGGAACATGACCTCGCCGAGCTCCTTGTCGGGGATCTTCGGATTAGCCGTCGCCTTGTCGACGGTCTCGGGCCGACGGCTTTGAGTGCTTCGATCGTGGCATTGGCTTTTTTCACTTTCGAGCCTGCCTCGGGCATTTTGATGCTGCGTTCCGACGCTGGCACACGTTGTCGGACTGGTGCTCGAACTAGCCTCGCTCTGAGTTGATTTCGAGAAGGATAGATTGGTCGTCTGCGTCGTCGAGCTCGTCAACCATACGGGCTGGGGACTCGTCCAGTTGTCTCGGCTTTCGACCTGCTTATTATACGTACGAGTCACAATTGGCATCGAGCAGATACGTAAACGTTTGTTAATGATCTCCGGTGCATCGAGTGAGTACTGAGTAGGCGATTCGAAGGAGTGAATTGGCTTGGCGTACCTGTCGGGCGTCAACGGCTACGTCTCTGGTGGCTACGGCGCAGCCGGTGGCAGCATCCCTTCTGTTGGTCGCGGTTCTGACCTCGGCCCTCTTGAGGCAGGCCAGCTGGTCGAGCAGCAAGCTTCGCTCCTCCCGCAGCAAGTCGATTTGCGCGTTCAGCTGGGGTACTTGCTTGACCTGCTCCTCGAGCTGCCTCATGCGTTCGAGAGCGGCGGCCATTTGCTCCCTAACGTGTTGCAGGGACTGCTTCGTAGCTGCATTGTTTTTATCCGCCTCGTAGCTGCATTCTTGCTTGGATGGCTGCTGCTGTTGACGAGCTTGGCTAAGAATGAGCCGGGTTGACAGAGGATAGTCGAGGCTCGAGGGTGGCGGCGGTCGAGCCGGCACCACCGGACGAGGCGAACAAGTACCGCTACGATTCGTTTGGTAGTACGGCTGCTGCTGATAATCCGTCGCCATGATTGCCGCCGGCTCGAGCGAGCTGAGATGTTGGAGCGTACTCGTGTTAATTAGTCAAAGGCGCGCAATACTGCCTTGTGCGCGTAGTATACCGCAGCTCTTATAGAGTTGTAAATATAAATAAGCTTGTAAATATAGAGCTCGACATACCTGTGACATCGGCTGGCGATCGACGTCATGCTGGAGCTACGGCTCGGGCCGCTGAACGACTGCGAGAGCGTTTGCTCGAAATTGCTCAGCGTGTCCTCCCAGTCCTTGTGCGACTGAGCCGTCGTGCTCTCGGGGGCCTGGCGTGTCTTCGGAAGTGCTGCTGCTGCTGCCTGACTCGGACGCTCTACCGGTGTACTCGTAGCCACTGCCCTCATCTCGCTCTGCGTACGACATCGTGGTAAATAACATGTACGCGTAAAATTGCTCAACTTTGCGTGCTCGATCAGAAAACTTTCTCCGCGAAACGGCAAAAAAAAAGCAAAAAAAAGGCGAGAGAGAAAGAGAGAAAAGTTGCGTATTGTATCCGTACCGATGGTGGAGGAGACGTATCGGCATCCGTACTCGATGCATCGGCCTCATCCGGTAGGCCAAGCATAAATTCCATCGACTGCCGCTGCTTCTGCTTGGCTCGTCTGCGGCGCTTCTCCTCGGCCAGCCTGTCACAAGCCGCGTTCTGCCAATCCTCGCAGAAGCGCACGAAATCCACGTCGATGTGGTAGCCATACGGGCAGCAGTCACATTCGCTGCCATACTTGTAGCCGTTACTGTCGGCGACCGTTCGCCGCTGGCGCTGCTGCGGACAATGATCGTTAACACGATCTACGACGACGTTCGCCGCGCCGTTATTGTTATTATTATGATGACGATGATGCTGACGATGATGGTGCGATTGTTGAGGCTGACGGCGCTGCACGCTGAAGGAGGCGCTTCGGTACAGACCTTAAAGTGTTTGCATTTTTTTTTATGAATTTAAAACACGTTCCAATTCTGATCAGATTCGATAGTCTAACATAGACACCTGCACTCGAGAAGAAATCAGGAGCACCTAATCGACAATTCATATACGAAACACACTAGGCCTATATAATTATAATAAATCAAAGTCTTTTTCGCGTAATGTTCCGCGATGAGCGCACTCTTATGATTATAATATACCAACGCTACAGAGCAAGAGAAAAAGAGAGAGAGAGAGAGAGAGAGAGAGAGAGAGAGAGAGATGTGCATGTTGCATGTAAGCAGCTTATCAGCCAAGGTCGTAAAATCTTTGCCGATAACATGGGGCTTATCCTTAGTGACATTATACAAGTATAGGCATTGTTTGAAGTAGCATAAATCACGCAGTCTCACGGCTGCTCGGAAAAATGGGCATGCATACATACTGCATAAACATACACTATAGGTATGTAGCATAAAAAAGCTGCGACTGAATATATGCGTGTATAGCGCCTATACGTATCTATCTGCTACGCAATGCAAGACCGAGCACTCGACCTTCAGAGCTAGATGAGAAAAATACCCGCGAGAGCTAGTTGCTAAGCTGCCTTTGCTGTCAATGATACCTATTGGTGAACGCAGCAAAAGAAAGAGTGCGAGTGAGAGGAAAAACGAACTGCTTCGCTAGCTGCGTGCTCCTGCATCCGCGCCATCCATTTGCCCAAAACTTTAAGAATCGAATTTTTCGTCGTCCGAGGCACGGTCAGACATGTTGCGCATTAGCGAAAAATCGAGCACCGATTCTGCGATTGAGCGAGTTAGGTTTTTCTTCGCGTAGTCAAGTTATAGGAGTGAACTCGAGCGAGCGAGCCTAGCAGCCACTTGATAGTTTTCTCGCGTTGCGTCTATCACACGTCGATCGCGTACAGCACTTGCCGCATTATATGGCAATTCTACAACCATTCAGTCGCGCAGTGATTGATTTTTCTCATTTCAATTGCTGTTGCTGCTGCTTTATCTTGATGCGCGATCGTCATCGATCGGAATACACCTTCGAGTCATATTGTACATTGGAAGATCGGCATTTGTATGCAATTAAATGGCTGAGCCAACTAGCTCCTGTATCTGTATTCATGTACCGCCGTATTATATGAGAGATGCTGAATTATGCTGGAATAAACTAATACCGCTTGCGGTCGCATTTGTTGATGCCAATTTGCAATTTCCATGTTTACGATCGCAATGTATAATTAATAAGAAATGCAGTAGCTGCCATTCGATTGGCACCGAGTTGTATATGATATTTTTGACGTTTTGTGCGTAAACGCGTCCGTCGATCCACAACTATCAAAAGTTCTCCAGCCATGTATTCAATTGAATTGACGATTGCGCAATTGTTGGCCTTATTTCCTCTCTATCTTTTCTATTCGGATTAATTTTTCACAAACGACGAGCCCCGATACTGTAGTAGGCATACTACTGCGTTCGCCATTTACCGATGCACGTCAATGAGATCTGGCATGCGTACGTCCGGAGCATGCGTATCTACACCGGTCCGATTGACAAAATTCCCACGAGCTAAAGTTTTTCAAACTACAATCGATCATTAATGATTTTTGAGCGCTTTTTTCTGTGCGAGTCCTATCTTGTCGTTGTACATACATATACACACACACGCGCGCGCGCACACACACATTTACACATGTCCGCGTGCATCCGTTCTAAAAAAAGATGCTCATCCATCGGTCCGTTCGTATGTTAACTCTCTTTCTCCGTCTGTATAAAGACGCGCTCCTCATCCCAGTGAAAAAAAGAGAGAGTATCGTATAACAACATCTCTTTCTCTCTCGAAAGGTGCGTGGACCAGCGGCGGCGTCTCTCCCCACAGAAAGGTGTACCTTATGCCTGCGCGAGAGCTTGGGAAAGTATCCGACCGAAAGCAAAAGGAATACGCGAGCCGTCGTCCTCGTGTCTGCATACTGACTACTTACTCTCAATATATATTACACCGTGTAAATACCTGCGTTAGGCTCCGAGATGAATCTCGCAGCAGCCGTGCTCGCCATCTCGGCTTTTTTAACGTCGACTTTGATGATTTACAATTATTTTTTTCACCGAACAAGATGGGAAAAAATGCCCACGGATGATCGGGAGGCACTGTACAGAATTTTTGCAGAACCGAATTTAGAAACCGACTACAGTGACGTGATTTGCCATGTAGACCGCTACACGTGCTTTCGATCGCGTCGACTCGCAATCGTTGGCCTATGGCGTTGACAGCTAAAAACAGCAGCGGCAGTCGCGCCAAGACGACAGCGACAGTAGCGACGGCGACGCGTCATGCTTCGTACGCACGCGGATACTAATTTTGCGGCCGTAAGTTCGCTGGAAACCTCGGCGCGCACACCTCCGCACGACTCCCACTATTTGTATAATGTACCCCACTATACCTATGTATGTAATGTAAACGCACGGCAGAGAGCAAAATATGAGCGAGCAACTTGACTGCGCGTATGGGTGTGTGTGTGTGTGTGTGTGTGTGTGTGTGTGTGTGGAGGCGTGAGTGTGTATCTTAAAGCGTCTCTCGAGCACAGAGGACAACATTTTACATAGAAAGCAAAGGGGAAATGGTCGCATGTTTTCGAGCCGATCTCTGCTCTTCAACCGTATAAATAAGACTAACTCACGCGGAAGCTTTTCATCTTCAACGAAAATCTATTGTTCTCTTCTTCTCAATGATTTTCTTTATGAATAGTTCATAAAGTCAACGTCATGAATAGTCAATGGTTGTTGCAAGTTATATAAATGATGTTCAAAATTATATATTGTTGTTTCGCTTTAATTGATTCTCGAGTAAATATATTACAGTGTGCTTCGGACTCTCGCTCATCTTATGCGAACATACTATACGCACGCACGTACACTGTGCACACTCTTACTTACATATATTGCGAGCAGTCTAATAAAAGCCTACCTCGTGCACACGCGTCTACTTGTTCTCTTTTTCACGAAGCAAATACTCTCGGCGCTTTTCTTTTTATGCAATCTACTGGGGAGTGAAAACCACGCGGTCGTCTATTATAGAATTCATCTCTTTCTCTTCTTCTTTCTCTGAGCCAGTGATAAAATTAGTAGTGTGCGTGAAGTTTTATTGTCATGCCGGCAGGCGCACGACGTTATCTTTTTACCAACCGTACAACAGCCTCGTTGCTAATGCACTTTCGAATCTTTCTAGGAATTAAATCTATTGCTACATGTACTGATCCACACTAGTACACAAACTTATGCGCGTGTGTACTTACTTGTATTCAGTTTTCGCACCTTTTTTCTCAAAAAGATGTTACGACTTTTATTTCTTTGAAACGTTACGCAAATTAACGCGACAAACTTTTTAGAATTTTCTCGCACGTTCAAATGCATAAAAATGCGCCACGATCGCATACGCGCATATTTACATATTCCAAAGACTTGTTTAAAAGTTGAAAATATACTGCAATTAAGTGACAGAAACAAAGACCATCCATATTTCAGTTTATTTATTTTTTATTTTTTTTAATGTAATAAATAAGATACGCTTACTGTTATTATATTATTATTGATACATGGTAACAATATGATGTATAATCGATCAATTGATCTTAATTTTTCCTTCGTTAATTAGTCTTGATAGGTAATTAACGCGCCTTAATTGCTATTGACGTTTCACACTTAATCGACCTTCTTCTTGAGTGCATCGAGTCGTTCGAGAAGAGGAGGGTGGCTATGGTGCCAGTTGGAGTAAAGTTTATCATAAAGTGGATAGCCCAAGTTATCTTTGTGCAGTTTGATGAGGGCCTGCTTCAGTGGCTCAGCATGCCCCAAACCCAAAGCATAGCGATCAGCTTCGAATTCAAATTTTCGCGAATTGATAGTCATAGCCCATGACAGAAGCTGTAAAAAACGACAGGTTTGAGCAATAAATTTTCATTAAGGTAAAGATATGCAAATCGTGACCGTGGTATGGCGTTGAAAATAAATGTATTATCAATCATCGATGTCGAAAATAACACCGAAGGACTAGGTCAACTTATCTTATGACAGGTAAAATAAAAAAAAAAATTAAACAAAAAAATTGACAATAATGGTGGTACGCTCAGCGAAAATAATAATAATACAGTCTCTCAATAAAAAATTGAAACACGCTTAAAGTATTCATCGATCACATCATCTTGAGAACGACCGGATACGGGATTCAGCTCGAGACTTGTTCCTGCTTTTTTTCACTTTGCTCAACACGCACGACTCCCACTAGATATAATAAGCATGAATATGATTATAATGGGCAACTTTTCTTAACAGCCGCCCACACTCAGACACGAGCTAACGCACATTCTCTTTTTTCGCGAGCTTTCTTTAATAGTTAATGAGATGAATGTCAATAAACAAAACTAGCGCGTGACCCTCGGACCCCCCTCCCTCCCGCTTCATCGCTTTCGCGTATAACTAAAAATATTGTAAAAAATTCAACGAGTTTTATTTGCTTTTGTTCAAGCTATATCTTACCTTATTCACAGGTGCGAGAATGTTGTTCAATACGATTAACAGTCCGATGAATACCGGCTTACTATCGGTGAAACCGAGGCCTTCATACATTGGCGAGTAATGCAATAGTTGCGCGAACAATACAAAATTCACAAGGAAGATCACCTGAAATGAAATTAACTTTCTCATTTTATAATCCTATCGGTCATGGAAATAATTTGATTTTTCGAGACTGAAAACGAAAAAAATACTCAACAGGAGTATCGATGCGTAATTTTTTTCGCAAAGCACGTATTTTTTCTTTCTTCTTACTTTTTTCTTGTCAGTTGAGCACAAGGAAAAAAGAAATCTTACCTGTCCATAGAGGAAGCCCTTGAGTGCATGACTGTGGTGCCAGTGCCCGAGTTCGTGAGCCAGCACAGCAATAATTTCATCCGTTTCGCAGCCGGGAATCTCCTTTTCTTCCACTTCTCTATTTGAAAAAAAAAATTCGTTACAAATCATCATTTAGACGACAAACAAAAGTCATTATTGCTTAAAATAAAAGTCGAGCGAGGATCAATAATCGCGTTCTCAGTTGTAACGATCAATCGGCGGTCTATTATTAATACGGTCAACGAGTCTCGTCAAGCTCAAGTGAACATCGCACGGGTTTTGCATACGCGCACTTCAATGCGCACTTGGAGCTCTCGTATTACTCGTAATATTACATCACTGTTACTGTATGGATCTCTTGCATTACGTAAAAGTTACTGTACACACCTATGGACAAAACCAAAAACGAAGTATTTTTCGCGCGTCTCCTTCGATTTTTTTCCTCAACCCAAAATGCATTTTCTTGTCATTTAAAATTCGATTCTCAGATGTTTATAAATTGAAGCGAGACAGAAAATAAAAATTACAATGAATTAAAATACAAAAATGCATATCGACAGCACTCACGGACGCAATGCTACCTTGGTAAAAAATATACGTCAGCATCACTGAATTTTATCGAATCTGTCGCTAAAAAAGTACTAATCGTATATTCATTCTGAACTCTTTCAAACTTACTCTCTTTGCCGTTGGCCCTGGCCTTCTCACGTTCTTCGTCAGCCTTCTTTTTTTGATATTCGTATACAAGAGTATCGAACAGTACGATCCTCTTGTACTTGTAGAAACCATAAAGGTACGCGTTACTGTGAGACGATCTTCGCGATCCCTCGACTACGTATAATTTGTACAAAGGAAAGCCAAGACTAGATGCTAGAGCTTCGATTCGCACTTTCAAGTCTCCTTCTGGCAACGCAGTGTATTTGTCAAATAGAGGTGCAATCAATTCTGGATATATCACCATAAGAACGAGACTCATAACCACGGTGAAAATCCACAAATAGAGGATGAAATAGTCACCGCCGTTTTTGATGATCCAAACAATTCCGCATATCAGTGGTACAATCAATACCTAAAAATCGATAACTTTTCGTTAACCAAACTATCAATACTTTGAATGAGAGTTAATACAGTAGATTACGTGCCTAGGAGGAGCGAAAAATCGGAAAGCCTCAGAGCACATGTAATTATCGTCCGAAGCAAGGCCGAGGCGGATAAACTTGCGCTCTGAGGCTTTCTTTTTTTGCTTCATAGGTGCGTATAGTATTTTTCAAGAATCCCCCAGCAAAAATTTACTTTTTTCATTTTGGCTGCGGGTCCGGAAAAGGTTCATTTTAACTGGGGTAGCATGAAAATTAATTGATAACTTACGTATGATACAATAAGCTTAGTGAGTTGGTCTTTAATGAAGAATCCAGCAGTTTGTTTATTAAATTTGTGTTTCTCTTCGATAACAAAGGTTTCATAAATGGAAATAGGCAGATCGCACAAAATCGTAAAAATGATCATTTTAACGGTTTGACAACCGGCAGTTACATAAATCTCGTTGTTAGGGTCCAACCCGCAAGATTCGGTTAGTTTTCGTCCATATTCCCACGATAGCAATGGTCCACAAAAAACAAGGAAGGCCTAAATTAAAAAAAAGAGTCAAATAGTGCTATAGACATTACGATAAAATGGATAAATTTTAATGACTGCCGTGTTCAAAGTTATTGAGTAGATTCCGGCAATGATACTGAAAGTACTCTTGTCCAAAGAATAAGTCCTCGATTTGTCGTAAGTTTCTTTTGGTAATACGCCGTCCAAGACTTTTGGTGGCTCGACTAGACTTTGAACCAATTTTCGCTGTAATGGAAATAATATTTTTCAACAGATACAGGAAGAGACTTCCACTTGACACAAGCTAAAAGCAAGTGCTATAATGCGTTTTTACGAAAAAAAACATGGTGTAAACAAATAATAATCTGAACAAATGCTTTCCTTGACACAAGTCGTCAAAGGGAAGATATCGATTTGAATCACAAATATTTCTCATCGCGTATTTTAAGTATGAAAGTGCGAAACAATCATAATGCGCGCGTCTAGAAGGGTTCAACATAACCTCAGAAAATCTTCAAGCGTTAAAATGTATGATAGTTTAATAGTTTGAAATTAAAAATTATCAAAGTTTTAAAAAAAATTAGAATATCGACATGCGCCAAAACAAAGGAATATTGTAATTAACGTAGAAGACCTATATAGTGTTTATAGAAAAGTAATAAGAATGATTCAATGCCTCTTCTTGTTTGGAAAAACTTTACAAAATGCGAAGAACAAAAAATCTTACCTGACGGAAAGTTAGATAGAGTTCCCATAAGAAAATAACTAAGGAAATGGTCACAATGCCAGAAACGATATGATCCCGGACATACTCGTCAACCGGCGACACAATCTCTCCAGCCGGTAATTCGTTTTTACTCGTCATAGTGCTACACAATATAAAAATTTTAATCACTGGCGCACATGCTGTTTCTTACACGGCCGTTTCTTAACGGGTTTATCGGGCGTCGAAGGACTTAATTGCCTTATTTTCTGATGTGAAGAAAATTTTCTTATTTTAATCTCGAATTACAGTCTCGAATTGTATTTAGAACGCTGGCGATGTAACTAACAAGTGCAGATGCTGTCGTATAGACGGCTGCTACATGAAGTCAGGCATTTTGCGACGCTAGCGGATTGCTTGTTTTGCCGTCATGCCGGCGGCGCGCGACTTCGAACTCACAGACACTAGACAGTCACGACTGTCACCGCGAGCGCAAGCAACGAATCCTTGTATTGGCTGCAGTGTTTTATTTGAATATTTGAAAACCCCTTACTGATTATTTTTTCATCTAAACTCTTTATAAAAATATTTCTATAGATATTATATAATAATACATATATTAGGAAAAGAAAATGATTCAACAGTTGTGGTACCAATCTTTACAGAACGCAATAGCAAAATGTTCTTGATTGCTAATGAAACATTTAAATACAAAAAAAATTTGCAGTTTTTTTGGTACATTTCACACAATGCAAGGTTTTTACACAATATCCTAATTTTGTTTAAAATTAATTGAAAAAATGTTAAATTGAAAACTTCTAAACATCAAAACTTGTTTAATAAAACATGCAAAAAAAATTGTTTTGCTTATGATTAAAAATGATGTTTTCTGGAAAAATTTTCATGCTACGTAAAAAATCCATTTGTCACCTCGGAGAGCTTTTGAGAAATATAAATTAAATGTGTACACTAGGGTGGTCCACTTTTTCAAAAATTTTTTGTATCTCGGGGGATCCATCGGAATCTGAAAGTTTGAGGTTTAAAATGAAGTTTCCTTTAAACGAGAACTCAAATAAATGATTTTAAATGGTGTCGATGGATTTTTGAAGTTTAAAAACGTGCTCCTAAAAAGGAGCAACATCGGGCAACCATTCGATTTATTCCAAACTTTGTTCAGAGTGTAAGAATAATCTTAACGATACATTTTCTCACGTATTTTCGTCTGCGGAATTAAATGCCGTAGTTAGTTTTGACCTAGGAGCACCATTTCATTGAAAAAAATACACTTTTTCGATCGTTCTTTTTCGCAAATTTCGCAAAGTTCATTTTCGAGCGAGCGGCAAATGAACAGAAAAAATCTAGGAAATTTTTCGACACCACCAAAATTTAGGATTTTTTATGACAAATCCAACGGTATATATTAGTATACACTTTAAAATTTTAATGCCGAAAAAGCACGATTTTATCCCAAAAAACGAGTATAATTACTCATGAAAACAATTGAATACAACTATCTGATAGGTTTTTTTCTCACCTTTCAAACGCCGTTTTCAGAGTTAAAAAATTCGCAAAATTCGCCAAGATACAGCTGTTTTGTACGATGCACTTTTTTTGCTTAAAAATCTGCTTTGCTGGTTTTTTAATGAATAGAGCCAGCTCAGAATTATTGAATTTTAAGCAAAAAAAGTGCATCATACAAAAACAGCTGTATCTCGGCGAATTTTGCGAATTTTTTAACTCTGAAAACGGCGTTTGAAAGGTGAGAAATAGTAATTTTCGATACAAGTGCCATAAGTAACACTTTTTGGCACGGCGTAGTTTAGGGCCCGAGCGCAGCGAGGGTCCTAATAGCTGGGCCGAAAAGTGTCCCCTATGGCCCGAGTATCGAACAACGTTTTATAGTACTGTGCAAAGTTCACATTTATGCCCCCTTTTCCGATGCATAAGTCGCACTTTCTGGTACCGCAAAGTGAGGTTAGCGCACGAGCGTATGCGAGTGCGATTCGAACGTAGCGGTGCCATAATGTGCGACTTATGCCACCGAAAAGCGTGCCATAAATGTGAACTTATGCCACGCAGTGCTATAAAAAACCTATCAGATAGTTGTATTCAATTATTTTCATGAGTGATTATACTCAGCTATTTTCTTGAAGAAACGAATATATTTTCCATTTTTCCATTTTTAATATTGTTTTTTGGGATAAAATCGTGCTTTTGCGGCATTAAAATAATTTTAAAGTGTATACTAATATATACCGTTGGATAAATTTTGGTGGTGTCAAAAAATTTCCTAAATTTTTTCTGTTCATTTGCCGCTCGCTCGAAAATGAACTTTGCGAAATTTGCGAAAAAGAACGATCGAAAAAGTGTATTTTTTTCAATGAAATGGTGCTCCTAGGTCAAAACTAACTACGGCATTCGATTTCGCAGACAAAAATACGTAAAAATGTATCGTTAAGATCATTTTTACACTCTGAACAAAGTTTGAAATAAATCGAATGGTTGCCCGATTTTGCTCCTTTTTAGGAGCACTTTTTTAAACTTCAAAAATCCATCGACACCATTTAAAATCATTTATTTGAGTTCTCGTTTAAAGGAAACTTCATTTTAAACCTCAAACTTTCAGATTCCGATGGATCCCCCGAGATACAAAAAATTTTTGAAAAAGTGGACCACCCTAGTTTACACGGTGCAGTAGTCATGAATTCTCAAAATTCATTCGAAAATTACCATAAAATTTTTTGATTCATTTTTTCAAAATCACTCTTTTAACACATTTTCTTGAATTGTGAGGTGTAAAAAAGAATCCGGTCACTCATATCAGAACAAACTTTATTCTATAAATGCGATAATGGTGGACGATTTTATTAATTTGTTCCTTTATTTTAAGGAATCAAACAGAGTTTAAAATTAAAAAAATTTTTAAAGCACTCTAAACTAAAAAACAACTTTGCCGTTAGTTTTAGGCTCTTGTGCTGTAATATATTGCATGAATCTTGTATGAATAAGCTTTTTCAACAAAACTCGTAACAGCAATGGCCTTCAGATAATACAACTGTAACCTCTCGTTTTGCAGAAAATCATATCTAATCATATCTATGGCCATTTTATAATGCACTTTTCCTCTTTCCATAGAATTTTTTTGAAATTCCAAATTTTATTCTGAGATATACAGTTGTGGTCGCCAACGCAACTTCGGGCAAAGTTATTGGATCCATAGGTCGCTCTCGTTAAGGTGATGCCGAAGCCCCGATTTTGACCAACCGAGCATTAAAAATGTAAATTTAAATAACTTTTTTACTAAACCGATTTTCGAAAAACGGCTCTGTGGAGCCCTCCGTACTGATGCTGTGAACAACTGTACCAAATTTCATCCCATTTCATTAAACAGTTTTCCGGATATTACGAAAAAAATTACGTTCTTAAATGAGCGGTCCCTGCTATGCCCTAAGCTTGAATGTCTGTGCATTTTTTATTTTAAATAGAACATTAATCTGCGACATCGCTTTCAAAACCTTGATAAACAACTTAAAGTATACCATTTGGAACAAAAAGAATACTTTTTAAAACTTTTTAATAAAATTATTATTTTTAAATAAAACGAGTCTCATGTAGTATATTGAATATAGATGACGTAAGTACAGGTTGATGCATCTGAATAATTTTTTCAATAATTAAGGTAACTGTATACTAATACCCAGGCAGCTAAGAAGTGATGTTCTAGTATCCGCCATTTTCTTGTAAAATTATTGAAAAAATTAATTACTAAATTACTGAAAACATTGCAATTAATTACATTATTTATTTTGATAATGAAAATTCATCGATTGTGTTTGAAGCTGTCTAAGTTCGTAAGGGATTTTGAAAAAAATGGTTTGAAACGTCGTAATTTGACATTAAAAAGCAGACAGCAATTGGTCTTAAGAAAGGACACTTTTTAAAACAAAAATTGCCCTTACTGAACAATAATTAACTCGATTATACCATTTAAATCGTTTTAAAACTTGTTCGAACCCCCTTAAAATCATGCGATTTATGGTAAGAAATATTAATAGTATTGTTAGTATTAACGTTCATAAAAATAAAATTCAAGTTGTCCTTGAGTATACCCTATTTTATAAAACGTATGGTTGCTGCAACATCTTAGATGACTCAATTTTTGAACGCACTTTTAGTATGTGTTATTTTACATAGAAAAAAGAATGCCGAAGATGCCGTTCTAAATCCTAATATCGCACGTAAGCACCTATAGAATCATATGAACATCAGTTTTTATTTAAATCGATTCCGAAGCCATTTTTGACTTGAGAAATTGGAAAAATTTAGTGTCGTACCTTTCAACAATCCAAAAACCTCCAAATTTTTTCACATTTTCGAATTAGTTCTATGACTTGATAAAAGTTATAGAAAATTTGAAAAGTTAATGTCAGCGATCTGATTTGAAAGGGACCTGAAAATTCATCTATCGTTTTGGCCGAAAGACATATATAATTTAAACAAAAATCGCTTTTTGGAAGTGAAAGCGAGCTTTTTTGCTTCATCGCGTTACTCGTTTCAATATTGACATTCATTCTTGGGGCTAATAAAAGGAATGATGTACTTTTATTTGAGCAAATCGAATCTTGTCAGTAAAAACGCGCAAAAGTTCGGTCGCTTACCTGCAGTTGTTAATATAGTACGCAAGTTATATAGGCGGAACAGCTGGCTGCTGGCGACCTCTGCAGACCGCCAAGCGAAGCTAGCAGCATTGCTACGAAAAGGCGTGCACCGTTCAGCAAAACTTTCCCGGGCACGAGAACCGTCAAGCGATCTTACAGCTAGCTATATATGAGGATGCAACTATATATAGATATGTTAATGCGCCAAGCAGAGCGAATTGCCGTAGTCCATGAGTCAGCGCCGCACAGCTGTTCGAGGCTCAGGCTCCCGATGTGTATTACTCGTAATGTGTGCAACAAACACACACCTAAACGTGAATGGCGCATACACATGCGCGCTTACACATGTAAACATGCTCCATTGAATCATCATAAGATACCAAAGAGCCGCAGCGTAACTCACGAGCGATTTTGTCAGATCGCAAATAGCTTCCACTTGTTGATACACACGTATACATATAGAATATCGCTGTGCACACGAGATAAAAATTCCTTGGAGCTGGCTGCAGTCGAAAGGCGCTCATAACTCATCGTTCTCGGGGGCCAACGAAAACATTAAGCTCGAGTCATCTGTGCACGGCGCACATAGCTTCATGTGTGACATGTGTTAGTGAGTGCCGTTAAAGGACCGGAGCAGCGTGGCGTGTTGTTGCGTCGCGCGAGCGAACAAGGTACTTAGCAGCCGGCGCTCACCTTAGCAGTCAGCACCGAGGCCCGAAACAGAGATAGAGAGAAAAAGAGAGATACGCATCAAGGCACAGATTTTTCGACACGTCTCTTTGTGGACACGCTTGTTATTCGACCGATTAACCAGAGGTGAGTGGCCACCTTCATTTGAGCCAACGTTCTCTTTTCCCTCTCACACCCTCGTGAAACTTTCATAATAGTGCCTGCATGCGGCTAGCGAAAGTAGCGAGAGCGAGAAAGCCCGCGACGCATTGGTCTTATCGTATACCAGTTTGCATGAATCAGCATTTTTTTTTCCTCGGCTTTTCGCCATTCTCCGTCTATTTTGTATATACGGTAAAACTTCGATAATTCGAAATAAAATTTTGCATTTAGAGTCATCAAATCATATAAATTTATCTCGATAATTCGAAATCCTCCTTAATTCGAAATTACAGCCTGCATTTAGGACATGCTCGTACCGATAATAGTCACACGAACGCGTGGAAGGTACAACATCTCATTTTCAGAGATTTTTCCTTTTTTTTTTCTCCCGACGAGCACCATTTTTCCCCCCTTTTTTCTAATAAAACATAATTCCAACGCGCATTCCGACTATCTTGTTTTCGATCCATTTATCCAATTAATCTTCAAACACGTCTAGAGCTCGCAACTGATAAGAGCGAATTTTCGAAATCTCGCCTAACGATTACTTTCAGACAACTGAATAAACTTAATGAAACTAAAAAAACGACATATCGATCGAGCGCGAGAATTGTAGAAAAATAATGCATAGTGATTAAAAGCCAAGATTTCACGGGGTGTCGGAATAAACTCCATATTCTTTTTTCCAGTATTATTTCCGATAAAAAGAAAAAAAGAAAAAACGAAGAAACTTAATTACATCTCGGGAGAATGGAGATCGTTCGTTCATCCGCATACTCAGCTTCTTTTAATAAATTTGGCCAGGTTTTAACGGCGTACAAATGAGCTTAACTTATCACGAGAGATCGGATTTTACATTTAAAAATTCTAGAATTAAATTTTAAAAGCCTTTGAAATATGACTTGTGCTATGCTACGTGGGTGGTGTCTTACGAGCGCGTGCCCTCGGAATTAGCTACTCGACAAGCTTAAAGAGACATCTTTCGTACCATCTGCCTGCACAAGTCCAACCAACGAGCTTTTAATGGATTTTTCTATAATTGCACGAGTTTTTTATTATAGATAATTCAAAATGATACCATGTTTTTTTTCGATTCAACAGTGCCATAACGAAATTTGAATCGTGACTGGGAATTATTGACTCGATAGCCGAGAGTTAAGAAGTTGGCCCGGGCCATGCTAAAAAGTAAACTGCAGTAGCAAACCAATGATAACAAAAAAGAGTACTGCAACTCATTGAACTACTACAGGCCCATTGCTGCAGAACGCGCGGTGTAGTATAAAGTTCATGTATATGCGCGCGTGCGGGGCTCGAGAAAATTAAAAAAACAAGTTATAGACACTAGAGCTCGCAGAAATACGTACAGTAGCCTTTTATCACTGCAAGAGGATGTGGATATTTTGTGTATCGAACTGCGGCAAAGTGCTATACGATCGGGCTTTATTACGAAATTCTAGTAGTACTCGCCGACGAGAGAATAGTAAAACAAGACTTTTATCGCTCGCCTCCCGACGAAGATTAAACACTTCTTTCTCTTTATTGTAACGACTATCGACCTTTATTTTTGTTTTCAGTGGTGAAGAAAGATAACAACAAAAGCAACAAGAAAGAAAGTAAGAGAAAATCATGAAATTAATAGCAGCGCTGTGGATACCGGCCAAGAGTGGCCTCAACGAGGCGTTCAAAGGCCGAGAACCCTGGGAGATCGTTGGCATGACCTCGGCGACTATACTTGCTGCTGTTTGGTTTTACAATATTATCAATCACGAGGAGAGTGAGTAATACAACCAATTTTATCATTGTTCTCGTTACAAATTTTTCATCAATTTTTAAGGATAACCAAATTCATTTATTTGAAGGTGCGTACTTACACTTGTCACAAACGGTAAAAACCTTGAAAATAACATTGCAAATAAACTTTACAGCAAATTATTTTAAGTGAAACTTCGTTAGGCACGTTTAGTAGGGTCCTAAAAAAATGAGTCTTGACTCACTTTTGATAATCGCTCATGCCTTTGATAAGCTCAATGAGATACATTTAACTCTGTCTTTTTTATACTTGTATTCGTGAGATTTTACGTGTTTTTGATTCATATAGTAGTTTGCCCTCATAGCTACGCCGCTCCGTCGAATCTGTCACCCTTGGCTGCTGATTGTCAAAGTGTCAAGATTATAGCCCGAGCATAGTGCAATATTGATGACCGTTCTAGTTGTATACATAGCGTGTGAAAAGTGCTACTTCCTCGCACGGTTGGCGATCTTAAAATCGACTTTCAACACGTTATAATGAAAAGTATAGTTCGCAATTGGGATGGTTGTCAATCTTGTATCACTCTACGTTCTGGCTTGACACTCGTGCGAGGTAGACAACCTATCGGCCAATTGCATAATCTACTATTTAAGATAGTCAGAGGTGTGTAAAGCAAAACTTTTTACACGATATAATAACAATAAATTGTTACGAAAAATTAAAATTTAATTAAATATGACTTAAATTCAATCGAAGAGGTTAGGATAATAAAAAATAGTATTCTACAAGTCAATAATCAGTTATTTAAGAATAATAGTTCAAATGAAAACTTTAATGGAAAACCTTGGAAATTACAAGATCAACAACTTCAGTAACCTTAAGTTCCATTTCTAGTTCTTGTTAATACTAGTAAAACAATCTCTACTAGCGAAATATTAAGTTACACTGAGAAAAAAGCTTATTCTTAGTTCAAGGAGACTAGTTCTGCTGTGACAGCAGAAACGAGTTCACTAATTAGGACAAGTGAAATTTCTCCTTGTGACAGGGGTCGGAATCTCCACTTACCAACGAGCAGTTTTTCACGCGGTTAACAGTTTGATAACTTTCAGTACGCCGACTTCTGCGAGCTCCGACACCACTGCTTTGATGTCTGCACTTGCAGAAACGTAAGCAGCCGAATCCGGCGCTGCATTCACCATTTATACGTAATCCTATGGAAAACAGGACGCGTCCTGTCAAAAAACGCCATCGTCGGCCGATCGAACTAAATTTTTTCTTATGAGAATTAACATCAGAAAGCGCCACGCTGTGCTAACGCTCGGGCCCGATAGTTTCACATGTGGGTGTGTGCGCGTGAATAATGTTTGAATAATGCAGCTACTGTGGTCCAGTGCTTTCTTATAACCACAAAATTGCTTATCGGTCTTTAACCAATGCGTCTGAATCTGTCTGCTAGTCTGTGGTTTGGGTAGCGTGGAAGCTTGTAGGAGTTGATGTGTTGAAACTTATCAGAGTTAGTCACGTGCAAAACTTCTCATTGGCAAGTGGAGATTCTCCCCGTCACGAGGAGAAATTCCACTTATCCATATGTACTCGTTTCTGCTTAGTCTCTTTGAGCTAAAGGTAAGTTTTTTTCTCAGTATACTGATTGTCTCTAATTTTTTTCTGCATCTTTAAGTTTTTATGTATTTTTTACGTTTTTTCGTTGGACTTTCCCTTTTAACTGTAACTTTACTACCTCTCTGAGAAAGCTTTGTGATATGCTTAAAAACGAGATTTCAAACCTCATGTCGTACTAAAATTTGGTCAAATTTTGTCGTAGCGCTATTTACGACGTTTAAAGTAGCCATTCCAGGAGCTACGTAAGGTATCATCCGGTGCATCCATCAACCCTTTGTCTCACCAGCACGTTTTTGAACTCCATGTAAATCATCAAATTTTATATACTTTTACTGTAAATTAAAATATACTTTTTTAGATATAAAAGAGCGCTTGAAGAAGTTGACGGTGAAATTTGGTCGAAAACTACCGGCGATCCAAAAGATGATCCAGAGTAAGATTGATGAATTGGACGACGATTTCCAAAAAGACGCGATGAAGAGGCTCAAAGGCGAGAAATTTTTTACGACTCTGCCTGATGTACCTATGGATCATCTGGAAATTCTGAAAATCGTTGAGCACAGCGTCGATTTGGGTAAGTAGCGACAACAAAACAAACGTGTGTTTGTTTGTGCATGTGTGTCAATCAACGAAGTTTAATTAACATCGCACTTACCCCTGTAATACTTCGTTAACTTTTCGTAATGAGCGATTCTAGTTAATTAAGTAATGCAAAATAAATACAATCGACGCATGTCGATGAACGTCGCGCTGTATAACTACAATTTACGCATACAAATGACCTCATTAAACGATCATATACAGCATTTGCATCGCGTGCGCTTAAAAATATGATGATACTAAATAATAATGACAATTTTTATACCAAAAGGTACGAAAAAAGGGCTGAAATCGATTACAACGTTCTTTCGAAAACCAAGAACAACTGAAAATATATTACTTTTAATAAACAGCCATTGTGTAAAGTAGCGGTTTTTGTTTAAAAATCTTCCACACTAACACACATACACACTCATATTACATGAAAATTTATTTAACAAAACGTGACACCATAAACGAAGCCAATTTAAAGTCGAGTGAAAAATAGTATAAAAATTTCGTTGTTATTTTCTGAGTGCCTCGTTACTCGGCATTTTAATTTTATTCGACTTTTGTTGAAACAAGGCGATTACGATTGGAAGAACGGCCGAGTGTCTGGCTGCGTTTACAGAGCCAACGATGAAGACCTCGCTAGTCTCGTCAAAGAAGTGTACGGCTTGGCCTCGCTCACGAACCCACTTCATCCTGACGTCTTCCCGGGCATCTGCAAAATGGAGGCCGAAGTCGTCAGAATCGCTTGTCAATTGTTCAACGGTGATGAAAATTCCTGCGGTACAGTAAGTATTACACCCACGTGTACGCTATAAAGTGTTTAATTCCGCAGCAGCTGAAAAATCAAAAACAGCGTAAAAGGGAATCGCTGGATGTTTTCGAGTAAGCATCAATAGGCCTTTTTCACAGTCGTCACTATTGGTCACTTTACAGATTTTCCTGGAGGCAAAACAAACTAGGTCTCTCATTTACTTAACCCGCAACACTTTGCATATTTTACCTCCAGGCAAATCGTAAAGTGACCAATAGTGACGACTGTGAAAAGGCCCTATAAAAACAACAGTACATGGACTAGCAGAGCCAGTGTGCCTACTAAGCTATTTTCAAATTTTGAGCAGTTGCAGAATTAAACGCCTTATTATAATAGTGCAGCTATCATAGCGGGCGAAGAAAGAAATGGGGTATTTTTTCATTGCAATGCTTTACATTTTTAAAAAATCTTTTTTTTTTAATTTAAATTAGAGATAAGCTGCTCATTTTTGATAATCACTGCTCAAATGTTTAAAAACCACTTCAATTAGATTAATAAAAGAAATAATTTTAAAAAAATTGCAAAAAAAATTTTAAATCATAATAACTTTTGACTTATTCTACAATGATTGAAATGAAATTTTTTTTACTCCGTTATTAAAAAAAAGTAAAAAAATTAAAAACGATAAAAAAAATGTCTGAACCATTTTAGAGAAAACTCTATAGGTTAAAACAAGTTGATCTAGGGCTCGTTAAAAAATTTTTTTTTTACTAGGAATCAAAATGAGTTTTTAACGGTTTCATCATTATATTGAAACGATATATTTGAAATATTAATATATTTGAACGAAGGTGTGAGATAGATTTTTCAACGTTGTTTCTACAGATTTTATGAGAAATATGAAAGTAATTGCAAAACATTGCAAAAAGAGTTCATTAATTTTAGCCAAGTTGAAAAAAAAAAAACGAAAAATTGCGCGGTGAAGATTCAATTTTATAGTAATAAGATGATGTCAAATCCAGGCGACGTGCCTTTGATTTTTTCTGATAACACAAATCTGGCAATGATAGCTGTTTGAATGACTCGAACACACATTGACATCGATACGTTCGTGAAAATTTTTGGTATCGCAGCTATATGCAACTAACCAATGTCTAAATGATAAGTAGCGCAATGTCTAAAAAAACAAAGTCACGTGCACAGACGTGAAAATGTAAATTTAAAAAAAGCTTCTCATTAATACATAAATTTTTTTCTCCGCTTTGTGTAAACGCAGATGACGACTGGCGGAACAGAATCGATACTACTGGCTTGCAAAGCCTACCGGGACTATGCCAACGAAGTCAAGGGCATTAGGAAGCCGGAAATGGTCATGCCTACCACCGCCCATTCAGCCTTTGACAAAGCGGCTCAGTACTTGAAAATTAAAGTGCGCACCGTGCCGATCCACCCAAAAACCTATACGGTCAACTTGCAGGACATGAGAAAGGCGATAAATCGCAATACGATTATGGTGAGTTAGCTTTTGCCTTTTTCTTTTCTTTCTTATATAATATACGCACATATGCTCGACAGTATAAATGCAATAAGCGTTTAGAGAGATATTTACGGTGTGAGGCTCCACGCATACCTATACGGGTGGTTAAATTAAACGAAGATACATTAGTTGTACGTGAGGCGCTTACTTGTGCTTTTATATTCGCAGCTATATATACATATATATATATATATATATATATGAAAAAGGGCAACCAACAAGCTAGCTAACACGCGCTTCAAGTTCAGCGCGGCAGCTCGCGCTGCTTTACTCTTCATTCGCGCGTTATATGCCATTGTCAGTTTGATCAGAAAATCTTTGTGCTTATGGAAATAAGTACCATTGTTACGGTTACGTCTATTGTATAAAATATCAGCGGTAATGGGCAACGATTTGTTAGCGACCGCTTCGCGCTTTTGGTCATTAGTAATTGTAATCGACCCTCAGTCACACCTTTTTTCGGTTTTGCAGATAAACGTTGCAAAAGTTTTCATTAACTATGCAAAATAGCCACGAGCTTGCCTCGTTTCGCTACGTATTTAAACCTCCTTTGCCGACAAGATAATTCTAAAATATGGAAAATCTCGTTGAGAGGGGAGCTTTGAACACTCAAAGCTGCGCACTCTTTCTCGCGTTACGAACAACTCGAATAAAAAAGTGGACTTTGAATTTACATAAATTTGCATCAATGCGCGTTAATTAATGAAGCACGGAATTTTTCTGTCCTGTAGCTCGTCGGTTCAGCACCAAACTTCCCATACGGCACAATGGACAACATCACGGAGATCTCGCGTCTCGGACTGGAGTTCGACGTGCCCGTCCACGTGGACGCTTGTCTTGGTGGCTTTCTCATTCCGTTCATGCGCCAGGTTGGATACTATTTGCAGGATTACGATTTCAGCTTGCCCGGCGTCTGCAGCATTAGCGCCGACACGCACAAGTATGGTTATGCTCCTAAGGGCTCTTCCGTCGTATTGTATAGGGATAAAAAGTATCGCCATCATCAATATACCATCTCAACCGAGTGGCCGGGTGGTATTTACGGCTCACCGACCATCAATGGTTCCAGAGCAGGGGGCATCATTGCCGCCTGCTGGGCCACCATGATGTACTTTGGTCGCAAGGGCTACCTCGACGCTACACAGAAAATCATCTATACCGCTAGATACATCGAAAAAGAGTAAGTTTAAAAATTGCGAAAAATAAATTCCTGTTTGTATTTATATAAACTTTTTGTTACTAAAGCATCGAATACTATTGGTTCAATTTAAAAAAAAAAAAACTTAATAGCCAGCTCATCAAGCTGCTCGCTGCGTGCATATGAGTGTTGTCGGTTGAAACGATGTTTTTCAAGTCCCAAAACATTTCTTCAAAAAATTGACTGATTTTTGGGTGAATAACGGCGTTTTTTTATTTTTAAAGCTACAAAATGACAAACTGCACACTAGCACAGCTACAGGCTCGTTTAAAATTATTACAAATCTATATCAATGTTATATAACATCGCGATGGCAAAATGCATGATAAATGTTTTACTCAAACCATTGAAAACGTTTCTAGATTCAGGCATTTTGAAAAACTTTCCACTATTATAATGTCTAAAAAATTTACTCGCTTTTCCGCAGCAGCTGACACAAAAATAATCAAAATTCGCAGTATTGTTAAACATGTTCAACAAAATTGGTTAACAATAAAAGCACGAATTTGGATATATAAAATTCAAAATGACATAATTAATATGTCAAAATATTCACATGCAAGTGTGTCGAGGGAGGTGACAAGAAAAACATTATTTTAGCCGATATCACAAATATATATAAATACGATACCAACTGATTCTAGACTATCGCTCAATTAGTTTCGATAATATTTTCGAACTCACTTGCAGTTTGATTTTAAACTTTTTGAGAAATCGATAGTCACGAGCACAGCAAGTTTAATTGATCGAGCAATTTATATTCTACTCATTTCAAACGGCTCGTTTAACTAATAGTTTCGAGATTTGGCGAATCGAATTATATCGTTTTATTTCTTTTATATCCCTGTAGTAAGTGCGGCAGCTCTTTTTAATTAAATGACGATGAAACTGTATATTGCGTCAAAAAGTTGCGATAAAAGAATTAGCACTGCGGTTTTGTCCAAATTGCTGCGCTTAACGAGCCTTCAGAGAATTTAATACGTATCGGAGAGCTCATCCAACAAACAATTTTTACCTCTACTGCTTGAATTCCGCAACATCGATTCACGTGCTCTTTTATTTCTCGTACCTTACATGACAAACACACACACTTACACGCGCACATATACTCACGTTCAATTCATTTTTTAATTCAATGATAATTATACGATGGCTTGGATTGCAGGCTACGTAAACTCCAGGGGATTTACGTAATGGGTAAGCCAGCGACCTCCGTAATAGCTGTGGCCTCAGATGACTTTAACATTTTTCGGCTCTCGGAAGCTCTGAATAAGCGTGGTTGGAACCTCAATACTTTGCAATTTCCCAGCGCTTTGCACATCTGTGTGACGCTCGTACATACGGAGAAAGGAGTCGCGGAGAAATTCGTCGCTGACCTTAAGCAAGATCTCGAAAGCATTCTCAAAGCACCCGGTGAACAAGCCTACGGAATGGTAAGTATAGCAATTTTCCACGCTTAAATGTTTACGCTTTAGCTTTTTCAATCGATCCACCATCATTCATAAGTCCCCTCGATGATAATGTATTGATGATATATCAACGATTAATGCATCATTTAGAACTTTGATGTTCAAGATTGGATTCATGCACCTATAACGAGGGAAAAACCTATCGAAACTAATGTTCAGCTTATTTTTCTAGGTTCCTAAGCTAGTTGAGAAAATAGAGTTATCGGGTATATGTTACCACGGGTGTATGTGCAGCTTATCATCGTGTGATTTATTTTATGTGCGCTACTTCGATAAAAAACGTATTTTTTTCTAGTACGTCGCAAGGTGCGAGCTGAGATTGAATTGGAATTAAAAAATATTACCGAGTATATTACACACAATAGATACACAATCGATATCCAGCAGGAAACAAATATTAATAAAGAAAAAATATCTATTATTTGGTTCGCCTACGCATAAACAATTTTTAATATATAATAGAATTATATTCTAGTTGTCTCGTAAAAATAATTGACGGATTTAAGGTAGCTGGGCGATGATAATAATAATAGTATAGATTTAGCGCATCTAGGTTGGTATTTACAAACTACGACGTATCGTAATCACGACAAAATTCACTTTTAACTTTAAATATCTTTTTAATTAGTTCGTTGAGAGGAATATTAAATTATATCAATATAAAGGTGATTCAAGCTATCCGTTGGTATGCTTTTTTATTCATATCTGTACCTTAATAACCAAGATACAGTTGATTATGTGCGACTTCTAACCGTACGCTCATAAGAGCCCGTGTTAAAAACACTACTTTTTAAATTAATCGTTCTCGAAAGTTAGTTCGAAAACCAGGGCTGAAATTTGGGAAAATATCCAGGAAGCCATAAAGAACAACCCCTTAAATTTTCAAAAAGATCATTCAAACATCAAACGATTCATTTTTGATTCATCATCCAACTACCTTAACCAATTAAATTGACAACAATATACTTGCATCATACAGTTTCCTACTTAATTTTTTCATAATTATTAATTTTTATTTCGCATCAATTTTATTAGTGCTCAATGAAAGAGCTTTTTCACAAGTATAATAGTTCTTTGATTAGGATTATTAATAACATTTTTGTATAGTTACGCAATATGAGCAAGATTTTTGCTGAAAATTCTCATATACTAATATATCAAGAATCGATAGATTTTCATATTATTTAAAATTGTCAGAGTTTTGAAATATATTTCAACCTGAAAACTGTCTATCGAGTGCTGCATATGATTTTTCGCGCACGATATCTACTACCAGTTTGAATACAAATCATGTTTTTTTCTTGCACTATTTAGTCGTAAGAGTTATAGTTTAAAAGATCACACCTGTTGTGCCCCATTAGTATTTATACATTTATGCATACGACGTTTATGTGGAATTTAACGTCAACTCTCCCATTGCCGCAACACGCGGCATTATTTAGTTGAAATGCTAAATTTCTAACTCGCTGTAAAAAAAACCTAAATATACCTAGAAGAAAAAAGTAATCCATCATTTCGATGAAAAATAGCCTCAGCTTTCTAATAGTAAGGTCAGATTTCCCGAATTATCTGACTTTCCTTGGAAAAAAATCGCCGGAAAAACTTTAAAGTCCATTATCTCAAAAACTTCATAAATAGCACTCTAACCTAAAAATCACCACTTTGCCGCTAGTTTTAGGCTCTTGTGCTATAAAGTACACTTGCAGTGCTGCTTGTCTTAAGGAGGTTCCCTTGCAAAGTTCGCAAGAAGTACATATATCAATATCGATCGATTTTGACCTCCTGAATCCAATGGTATAGCTCTCATATGCCCAAGCCAGGCAAAATCTCGAGAAAAAACGCGATTAAAGTTTCGAAAATTAACATGGGCAACATAGGAATTCATGAAAATTTGAGCTACATTTACAATTTATGAAAAGAAATCACAGTTCGCAGGGGAATGATTATATACAAATTGTAGAGAAAGTTCTCATCTTTCCAAAACCGTGTCTCAACATAGAGGTAGCTAGCCGTTTTTTCAATATTTTGATGTGTAACGTCTTATGTCTCGTTGGACTAGTGAATCCGTGAAAAACGAGCGAGCTAGCGAGCGCGATAATCGTAGGTTTTTAGTCTCAGTAGCATCTGTTTGCTTCTCGCGCTGCGATTGGTCGACGCTAGGCAGTGTCGAGTTACTGCTAGTTCGCTTCTGCTGCGGCACAAACGCGGGCTATGTAGTACTTCGCGCTCATATCTATGAAACGGCTATGTACAAGAGCGTCGTGTGTCTGTATCTCTCTCGCTCACTTGACTCTCTCCCGCTATACATAAGTAAGTTTCATTACCTTGATTCATATGTAAACAGTTACGACCTATGTCTTATTTTAATAATAAGAGAACAATATCAAAAGTATTTTTATTTACACAAAGTGATCTGATCTGTAAGCGAATTCATCACAGTTCGCATTTGTATTAGTCTCATTTGAATCGCTGAAGAGTAGAGCCGATTTTTACATAAGTTTGAGTCATTTCGATTAAATATCGAAGCTAGTGATTGCAGTGTGAAAAAAATTCGATTTAAAAAATTCGAATAAATCAATTTTTTTTAACAAAAGACGCGAAAACAAGACTTTTTCGGCTCGTTTTAGGGCTAGCAGACGACAAGCCAGCTAACTTAACCCATGTTACTGGGTGAACACTCAATTGACTAGCGTGTTACTTGAGGGAACCTCCTTAAGAGGGCTCTATACCTTTCGCTAAATGCGTGATTGACTGTGGCGGAGCGCTCAAGTCAGAAAATGATCTATGAAAAATAACTCACAAGGATTAGGCCACCGATTAACCAATAGTTAATACTTAAATATTGTAATGGTATATTCGAATATGATTGTCACAGATAATTTTAACAGTAACTTATAAGCTCAAAACTGTCAAGGGCACTATCTACATTAAATTTGAAAGATGCTACGGCCCTATGATATTTTTTACCTAAAACATCAGCAACAGGGTGAAAATCGAGGGTGGAAGAGTTTTTCGCTCATATCTCGCGAACGAAGCAAAACGAAAAATTAATTGCACCAATCGATTCCTCGTGAAATTTTACATCGAAATACACTTAAACATTTTCAAGTGTCAGTGCAAAATTGTTCACAATATCGCGCGTCGCGCGAGTATATCTATATAAGTCGCTTCCCCTTCGCCGCCGGCCCCCACCACCGCCGACCGCTGTAAACTAATTTTTCGATATAACTACATAAACAGTCATATCAGTAATCTGAAGGTTCTATTCTAATCCTTATTAATTAAGCACGTGGGAAAACTCGATTAACAATCGATCAACATGTTATTATTAAGTAATTAACGTTTTCGAGTGCGACATGCTTGCGCGCTAGCAGAAGGAATATTCACTTTTTGGATTAATTATAATAAGTTGTTGGATTTTACATAACTTTAAGTCTTCCCACGCGCAAAAAATTATTCTAAACAAAGTTACTATAACAGTTTTTCAATTAATTCATTATCCAATTAATAAAGCGGTAGCCAAATATTTCGAATTAGAGGGCGCTCCGATCGCGGTATAGAGCCGTCTGAAGTTCACATTTATGGCACGCTTTTCGGTAGCATAAGTCGCACTTTACGGTACCACAAAGTGAGATTAGCGCATTAGCGCAGCGAGTGTGATGCGAACGATGCGGTACTGTAAAGTGCGACTCATGACTTAGAAAAGGAGACATAAATGTGAACTTCAGTCCTATAAAATTGAGTACGATACTCGGGCCATAGGGGGCACTTTCCGACACGACTATTACATGGAAAAAAAAGCTCAGTAAGCGGTACAAAAACGTTAGTTGTAACAACAAAATTCGTTTTTGTTACCACTACCAAAATATTTTAGTTACGAAAACTATTTTCCTAGTTGCTGCAACAAAATGAATTTCTGTTGTCCTAACCGAGAAAATAGTTACCGTAACTAAAACATTTTGGTTGTGGTAACAAAAACGAATTCTGTCCTTGCAACTATCATATTGAGTTCCCGCTATCTACTGCACAAGTATTCACAAACACACGCGTATACGAGCATCTCACAGTCACCCTATAGACGCTAGACGCACACATAACAAAACATATAATATACCAACTCGATTGTCAAGTCAAAAATTCACTAGCACTGCGAACATCTGCAGCCGAGCAGACGACGAGCAGCTGTAGCATAGAGTACAGGTCCAGAAGAGCAACTGCACGTTACACTGCTATGCTGTCTTTGGCAACTTTTCAAACCAACTTCTAAATGCGAACGTCGGACTCTAACGTCTTACACCATGTCGTAGGCAGTTATTCTTGTAACGTTATCGAGCACTTTAAGTTACACACCATAAGTTCGAGGCTCGAGCTCTCCACTGCCTACGGACGAAGGTCACTGTGACACACTCACTGGACATAGATACACACACACACACACACACACACAGCGCCTATCTGGAGATGTGCGACGGAGACGCAGGCCTACATCCGTCAAGCAGAGGCTGTACATCGACGAGCCTCCCTGCGCGTGATCAGCGGGCGACCACACATCTCATACGACGCGACGTACGTGATAGCCGGCGTACCTCTGCTGGCCCTACTGGCGGATGAGCGTGCGCGCATATACCAGCGCCGCCCCGAGGATGTCAAGGAAGAAGAGAGAAGAGAGTCGCTGAGCAAGTGGCAGGACCGGTGGGACCGGGCCCCAAAGGGCCGATGGACACACCGCCTAATCCCGAACATCGCAGAATGGGTAGAGAGGGGACATGGAAGTGAACTACTATCTCATAAAACTCCTGTCCGGGCATGGCTACTTCAAAATCCATAGCCAGCGCTATGACAACACCTTAGCGCACTCTGCCCGACCTGCCCATACATAGAAGACGCGGAGCATGTGTTCTTTCACTGCCCGCGATTCTACGAAGAGAGGGAGAGACTCAACAAGTCTCCAAAGAAATCGAGCCTGAAAACATCGTCAGGCTCATGCTCGAGACCGCAAGCAATTGGATGGCGGTAGCGTCTTTGCGCAATCAGTCGTCACTAGACTGAGGCAAGAGCAAGAGGAGTAAAAAAATGATCCGGACGATGCTGTAAGAAGAAGACGACGCTTCTGGTTCCCGAGCCCCTAATCACCGTAAGGTGGACGGGGATGTACGGAAAAGACACAGATGTAGCAAAAAGCTCAATAGGGTCCCCACTGAAGTAATGTTTAACGACGGTTTCCAGTGGGGTACTCGTTTCGAAGGGCCACTGGCTGCAGAGTTCACTCTGCCCACGTCCACAAAAAAAAAACACACACTTACACACACACATATGAGGGTACACGAAATGAGCAATTACTTGCGACTCCAAATTTCAATTTATGCGCGTCCAGTCACTTGTTTCAATGAGATCAATTTTTTGACGTTCATAAAACTGTTACGCAATGCGAACGCCAGCTGTGTGTTTGCGTCGCAGTGGGTAGCCTGACGTGCATGTGAGTGTGTGTGTATCTGTACCACAGTGACCTTTGCAGTAGGCAGTGGAGAGCTCGAGCCTCGGACTTATGGTGTGTAACTTAAAGTGCTCGATAACGTTACAAGAATAACTGCTACGACATGGTGTAAGACGTTAGAGTCCGACGTCGCATTTAGAAGTTGGTTTGAAAAGTTGCCAAAGACAGCATAGCAGTGTAACGTGCAATTGCTCTTCTGGACCTGTACTCTATGCCAGCTGCTCGTCGTCTGCTCGGCTGCAGATGTTCGCAGTGCTAGTGAATTTTTGACTTGACAATCGAGTTGGTATATTATATGTTTTGTTATGTGTGCGTCTAGCGTCTATAGGGTGACTGTGAGATGCTCGTATACGCGTGTGTTTGTGAATACTTGTGCAGTAGATAGCGGGAACTCAATATGATAGTTGCAAGGACAGAATTCGTTTTTGTTACCACAACCAAAATGTTTTAGTTACGGTAACTATTTTCTCGGTTAGGACAACAGAAATTCATTTTGTTGCAGCAACTAGGAAAATAGTTTTCGTAACTAAATATTTTGGTAGTGGTACAAAACCAATTTTGTTGTTACAACTAACGTTTTTGTACCGCTTACTGAGCTTTTTATTCCGTGTAGGACCTTCGCTACGCTCGGGCCCAAAACTACGCAGTGCCAAAAAGTGTTACTTACAGCCCTTGTATCGTAAAGTACTATTATTGAATTTTTGAATTTGATTTTTTCTCTCTTTTCATTGCATTTTTCGATACTCCAAAATTTTAATTTTGCACTGCGATGCAGCTATTTCCGTAAACCTTTTTGGTATACTTTATGTGTTAACATTTTTCTTCTTTTCCGTTTTCTGTTAAGTAGTGTTTTTGTTACCTCTTGTAATTTTTAGAAGGTACCGATTGAGGTTTAGCACCAGGGACGCGCACTTTTGACGTACATTTCTTCAGAACATTAATGGTTATGGCCACTACTGCAGGTAAGACAATTGAACTCATAAGTTACTCTCAAACAGTATTTTTATGACTTAACTTCGACAAAGACGAAAAATGAAAAAAAAGTGCTTAACTGTTCATGCAGAGCAATCTATGTGTTCGACCGTCTCACCCATAGTAGTAGCCGTTACCATTCATGCTCTGAAGAAGTGTACGCGACCCTGGTCCTAAAGCTTTATCGGGACCCTCTGAGAATTGCCAGAGATGGCCAAAAACACTACTCACCAGAAAACCAAAAAAAAAAAATTCAACACGCAAATTATATAAAAAAGGCTCACGAAAACAGCTGTATCTCAGTGCAAAATTAAAATTTTGGAGTTTCAAAAAATACAATGTAAAGTTGAGGTAAAATCCTACTCAAAAATTGAATAAAAAATTTTTTTGAATTTAAGGTGTATATCTGTGGTGGAAAGGCAAAACGACATAACTCCACTTTTTGTGTTTTCGAGAAAAACGCATTTTAAGTTGCATTTCAGTGCCTAACTAGACTCGGCGGGCTAGAGGTCTGAAACTATGATATTTTTATTTGGTCTAAGGTACCTTTTAAGCTGTGTATCAATGAAATTCAATGACGCATCATAGCGATGGTACGGAGCTAAAATGTGGACTTATGTCGTTTTGCCTTTCCACGTTTTGCGCATAACTCCACTTTCGCGGGAAACAATTTTTCCATGCATGATATTTTGCTCAGTATGCGACTATAATTTTATTTAATAATTCGCCCTGGAGAAAAGCTCATTATACTTTTAAATGAGGGCAGGATACACAAATATAACAATGAAACTGGACAAAACTGAAAATATACGCTTTGAGACATTTTTTTATTTCATATCATCACATTGAAATCACATTTAAATTAAATTTGTATTAGTAATATTTTATTACCACTGTAAACAAAATCTGGATTAAAATTTATTTAATACGTCTCGAGCTTCTCATGGGAAGCTTCGAAGTGGATGCTTCAACAATTGAATAATTGTACGTACGTCCAAATCTTTGTGTACTTCTGAAATATTAAGTTGATTCTGATGATCAGACACATCTTTTTCTTCGTTGTCATTCTCTTGCAGATCAGGTAAATTATTTTCTGTATCAGGTAGCGATTCGTTCTCCTCGAGATCAATTAAATCAAAATCAACTGTAATCTAAAGTTTCATCAGTTGGTAAATTTTCATAAAATCTCTGACATCAGGACGAATGAGATTCAAAACACTCATTAAATCATTTTTCTTCTCTTCACTTATAGGCAAGGGGTGAAGATAACATGGCTTTAGATTTTCCAATGAGTATTTGACTTTTCCCTTTTTTCTAATATTTAAAACTGAAAATTCTTCTTCAACAGAAAAACTTTTTTTATACAGAACTTGACCAACATTTTCTTTGTCGTACCGAACCCACTTGACGTCTTTCCACAGAAATTTTTCCTTGTTCTCGTTGAGGCTTCTCATAGTAAACATGGTTTTGAATAAAGCATTAAAATCAAAAACATCCTTTTGTTCATTTCTACTACTTCAAATTTGTCTTCTTCATTTTCTCTTGCCTTTCTCACTAACTCATACCAATCAGTTGGGTGATCAATTTTCACTTCATATTTTTTTTTTTTTGCTTTTTCGATTATTGCGTGATTCCAGGTTCCAAAAACTTATGATCAATTAGTCGAATACCCTGTTGTGAAGTGATGAAAGCAGATAACATCTCTAAAACAATTTTATTTTTATTTTGACCTGGGCAACAATCTGAAAACATAGTGACGTGTTCTATTTCAGAATCCAATTGTCCAAGGTATTTATAGATGCAAGAAGCGATTTCATTCTCTCCTCTATTAGCTGTGCTCTCATCCCACATATAACATTTTGTATTCAAATTTGGGCTATTTACAGTTAAATTTAAAGTCCACAATGGTCTTTTATAAAATGATACTGAAGTATCTAATTTCGGAGTTGGCAAACATTGTTGCAGATCAAATGTGAGCATTTTATGGCTAGTGGAATTCAAACTCAACTTTTTATCATTTTTTTTCTCTTTATACGATAGATCAGCTAAAAGTTGATGCGATTCCTTCAAACATTGAATTTCATCTCTTTTTTTCTTCGTTAGTTTCAAACTTCAAAGCCGAAACAATTTATCACACTTGTTACAGGTATCAATTTGAGGCGGTTTAAATTTCAACCCAGTTTTCTTAAAAATCGAGTTGTACATTTTGTAACTTACAGGGTTAGTTACCTCTTTTACATACAACCTGTGCATGATCTTGCAATTTCATCCAACTGGTAAATATTTTTTAGAAGTATGGGATCTGGAGTAGTGACTTTCATAAGCCGGAAATTGTCTGATGTTCATTTACTTCATCTACTTTATGTTGAGGTGTTTTATTTTTTGGTGCATGTTTTTCACGTTGGTCCTTGACTGTATTGTCCATGTTATTCCACAAACCCACACTTATTTTTCTGATGAAACCTTTTGTTTCCCCAAAAGTTTTTAAGAAACACTTCAATCGACTCAGCCTCCAAATTGAGATGATACACAACTGAAAAATTTCTCGATTTTGTCATTGATTTTGTGCGGACCCTTTGTTTAGCCATAGTTTTGATCAAGGTTTTTATGTGATTGACTCTTGAACTATACGAGCCTAAATCCCAGTAAGCTGAGAAGAAGCGTGATTGATCGCCCAATGATATACGCTGCTGGCATCCTTTTTTACATGAGCTCAAACGTTCCATTTTTCTTTTTTTCACAATTTTTCCTGATTCTGTTGCGTACTGTTCGCCTTTATTTCTAGCCAAATTTCTAAGTTTTCGAGAGTTTTTTGGATCTGAAAAATATATCACACGTTTATATTCGAGTCAATTTTGAATATCGAATTTGAAAAACTAATTTATTTCACGTACGATTACTTTCAACTTCCACTTCACATTCTTCATAATCACGAGGTTGACTGTTATGTAAAGCATCAAACCGACTGTTGAGATTCAGCCAGTACATCATGAAAGGCTGAAAAAGTTAAAAATATTAATTAGCATGATGAACAAAATAAGCACATGCATTGTGTATATAATGTAAACATAAGCACATAACCACAAACCTTGCGATGATGCAGCGGAAGATCCGCCAGACTTATACCCTAGTATCAGGTCCATATTAAATCACTCGCGTTTCATCAGCTAATTAATCTCTATTACTGCCGTATATACATAAATACTTTATTAAACTCTAAACTATATAACTGTCGAAGGAATTTCACGTTCTTTTACTTGTTCATTAAATTTGATACGCAAACTAAAAAGGATAGCAGTATATCGAACGGCAGTGAGATACGACTTACAAAAGAGAATTGCGAAATTGCGCCCTCTCACGTATTAAATTTACCAACTGTAGAAGTCAAATTCGCAACATCGTCTGCGCGAGCCGTGAGTAAGTTCGAATGTCGTTTTCTTTCATTTTCAAATCGAAGTTGATCCTCTATCGCATAGTGGAGCTCGCATACGTGGACTTATGCAGTTATGCCTTTCCACGTTTGTCGCAAAGTGGAGTTATGCTGTTATGCACATTGCTACATCTAACGATAGACGTTAGATGCGCCTATGCTGACACTTGTATGTTAAATTAGACATTACGTATAGGTAATTTCCATCATAAACTCGATTTTGGAAAAAATGGAGTTATGTCGTTTTGCCTTTCAGCCACAGATATAAACCCTTAAGGGTTTTTGAATTGATACGTGGTTGAAAAGTCTTGTTTCATAGATGTGCTATCGATAAGATTTTTTTCGTTTTTTTTTAAATCAAAATTTTCCGAGAATTTAGTCAAATATACATATAATATATATTGGTATGGATAATATACTAAGGTATAGATATAATATACAATAGTTTTTTCGAGTGTTTTTATCGGTTAATCAGGTTACTCAAGACACTCGTGCTGTTTTTCGTATATAAACTTTGCTGTCAGTCGCTCCATGAAATTCTCCTGCTTTAATTTGCTTTCTTCAACCTTTCGCCCGAAGAGTTCGCTCGATACATTATTTTATACTGTGTTAGTGAAAATCAAGTCGGCCGAGTGCAGGCGTATAAAGGTGCACCGCATGTGACCTGCAGCCCGAATGTATCGCTTGAAAAATAAATATTCCGAGTACGTCGCTGCAGATATCGATGCACCGCAGTAGCATCAGTACCAGCCACAGTAACAGCAGCTGTTGCTATCAATTTAATCATACGTTTTTTTCGCTCAGCTTTTCCATTTAAAACTGGTGGAAAAAAGTAAAATAATGATTATTATATTTTTCAACGGTAGCAGTAATAGTTTTTCAACAAAACGAAGGATTTAAACGAGTTTTGTAAAAAAAAAAAACATATCTACACCAGTTGATAATACTATTTTTTCTCACGAAAGCCTGAAATTAGCGGCAAAGTTGCGCATATTAGTATAGAGTGGGAAAAAATAACTCAAATAAAATATCCTAACTCCTGCCGATATGATACGAGTGAAATAATTTTTTTTTTTTTCATGCAGTACGCCATCTACGGTATGAGTCAAGGCATAGCAGATCGGAGCGTTGTCAAGGACATCACAAGGTGCTTCATCGACTCTATGTACTACACACCGCCATTGACGTCTTCGAAGACCGACGAATTATTGACAATCGACGAGTAATTTTGCCACTTCTTTGCTTATTATTACTATTTTACTAATATTATATTATTATGGTATATATTTTTAAGTTACGATTATAGCTTGTAAAAACGAAAGTATTTTTTATTTAAAATAATAAACATTTCTTTTTTATCCAATGAATTTGTAACCCTCAAATGATGAACAGTGTTTTTTCATTATTTTTTATTAAGATTGACAGACATATATATATGTGGCGACTCACTTCATCGCAGTCGTACATATAAAATTTAAGTAATTGAACTGCTAAAATGTTCACCTTTTGTTTTATCGTCGCCAGGCGATAAAACTAATTAATCGCGACAGTTAGTTCAGCTGCAACCTCTGAGACGAGCTAGTCTCCAATAATAAAACTCCTCACTGCTATAATATTTCTATCTCCTTCCTTACGTTCCTACAATTTGGTGACCCCGACGTGATCTACAACGATGGTATTGGAACGAGACGAGTTTCATCGTAACGCCCATCTCCCGCAGCAGAGAGAGCCGCGAGATCAGCCCGATGTGCAACAGCGAGTTCTCGCCGATGACGCTGCCGCCGCCGCCGCCGCCCTTCATGCAGAGCAACAACAGCGAGCCGATGCAGCTGCTGCATTCATCGCTCCTCCACGATATGTCAATAGCGTAGCTGTGAAACTTCCAGCTTTCTGGATGGACAAGCCAGCCGTCTGGTTTGCACAAGCTGAGGCGCAGTTCGCTTTGGCTGACGTCACCGTTGAGCTGACAAAGTACTACCATGTCATCTCTCAACTGGACGTTCGTGCAGCCGCGGAGGTCGAGGACATCATCAGCAACCCTCCGGGCGATCAACCCTACACGAATTTGCGACGTCATCTCATCCAGCGTCTCTCGACATCAGAGGAGCAGCGAGTTCGTCAACTTCTCCACGACGAAGAGCTCGGCGACCGCAAGCCCTCACAGTTCTTTCGACATCTCAAGTCGCTTGCTTCCCCGACCGCCGTGCAACCTAACCTTCTGCGTCACCTATGGCTCCGACGACTTCCTACTCACGTCCAGGCCGTTTTGACAGCCCGACCCGAGCTTTCATTCGAGTAGCTTTCGGACTTGGCAGACAAAATCGTCGAGATTTCTCCGATTTCTTCGGTGCACGCGGTCGCAGAGGCAGCGGAGCAGGTATGCCCTCCCAATAACTCTCTCTTGACTGCAATTCGAGAGCTTACCTTGGAGGTCAGCGCACTACGCTCTCGTAATGTCGAGAGATCACCTCAACGTCGCAGCCGTAGCCACAACCACAGTCGCAACCGTTCGAAATCATCGAACCGACCACGTGACTCTGACAAGTTATGCTAGTATTGTTTCCGTTTTGGCAGTAAGGCGAAGAAGTGCCTTTGCAGGTGTGTGCCGTCCTTCCGAGAGCCAGTGGTCATCGCCATTGCACCTCGCACGTAAGGGTAAGAATGGCTGGCGACCTTGTGGCGATTTTCGAGGACTCAACAGCCGAACAATCCCGGATCGATACCCCGTTCGTCACATACACGACTTTGCCAACAACATCGGAGGATCGACTATTTTCTCGACGATCGACTTGGTCAAGGCGTATCAACAGATACCTGTCAACCCGGACGACATCTGTAAGACTGCCATAACCACACCTTTCGGACTGTACGAATTTCCCTTCATGACGTTCGGATTGAAGAACGCTGGCCAAACGTTTCAACGCTTCATCGACGAGGTGACTCGAGGTTTACCCTTTTGTTACGTCTACATAGACGATATCGAGGAGCGCGTGTCGCGCTCCACCTGGCAAGTATGACAGGAACTAAGTGACGACACGCCGCTACTCATATACAGCGCAAACCTTTCCGCCAACTTTCTTTTCGCTCTCATTTGAATTTGATAAGAGATATCGAGAATCTGAAAAGCCCATCAGATTCCTTGGAAAAAATCCTATCGATATGAGCTATTTAGATTTTCCAACGGTCCACTATTTCATACAGAAACGAAAATGAATATATGAGTCGCATGAAAAGTGGTCACACCTAAAAAATGTTCACACCTAAAAAGTGGTCACACCTCATACGCATTGCATGTGCGTGTTGTATACATACGCGCTGTCGCGCATATGTCGCATATATCGAATATTCTCCGAGAAGTCGCGATGTAATCGCACGAATATCACCCAGGGTGGCTCGCTCGACGCACTAGGTTGGAATTCGGGCTCGGAGATGACTTTCTTCGGGGAGTCAAGATGTTTTCTCACGAATATCGTCCCGGGTGGCTCGTTCAACGCACTAGGTCGGAATTCGGGCTCGACGATGACTTTCTTCGGGGAGTCAAGATGTTTTCGCACGAATATCACCCCGGGTGTCTCATTCAACGCACTAGGTCGGAATTCGGGCTCGACGATGACTTTCTTCGGGGAGTCAAGATGTTTTCGCACGAAATTCGTCCCGGGCGGCTCGCTCGACGCACTAGGTCGGAATTCGGGCTCGACGATGACTTTCTTCGGGAAGTCAAGATGTTTTCTCACGAATCGTCCCGGGCGGCTCGCTCGACGCACTAGGTCGGAATTCGGGCTCGACGATGACTTTCTTCGGGGAGTCAAGATGTTTTCGCACGAAATTCGTCCCGGGCGGCTCGCTCGACGCACTAGGTCGGAATTCGGGCTCGACGATGACTTTCTTCGGGAAGTCAAGATGTTTTCTCACGAATATCGTCCCGGGCGGCTCGCTCGACGCACTAGGTCGGAATTCGGGCTCGACGATGACTTTCTTCGGGAAGTCAAGATGTTTTCGCACGAAATTCGTCCCGGGCGGCTCGCTCGACGCACTAGGTCGGAATTCGGGCTCGACGATGACTTTCTTCGGGGAGTCAAGATGTTTTCTCACGAATATCGTCCGGGCGCCTCGCTCGACGCACTAGGTCGGAATTCGGGCTCGACGATGACTTTCTTCGGGAAGTCACGATGTAATCGCACGAATATCACCCCGGGTGGCTCGTTCAACGCACTAGGTCGGAATTCGGGCTCGGAGATGACTTTCTTCGGGGAGTCAAGATGTTTTCTCACGAATATCGTCCCGGGTGGCTCGTTCAACGCACTAGGTCGGAATTCGGGCTCGGCGATGACTTTCTTCGGGAAGTCACGATGTAATCACACAAATAGCACCCTGGGTGGCTCGCTCGACGCACTCGGTCGGAATCCGGGCTTGGCGATGACTTTCTGCTAGAAATTGTTCGCAAACATGCATCACTAAATTTCCCCTCGGTCAAGCAGGTTGAAAAGTTTTGAATTTCAATTTGACCATTATAAATAAAAAAAATGTGAGTATTGATCTTGAAGTTTACGTTAGCTGATCTTATAAAAGTCTTCAAATGTACTTTGAATACAAGAAAGGGGAGGTATGGTGCTGATTTTTCGATTTTTTTCCATTTTTTGAAGTACTTTTTGACTAGTAAAAAAAAAAATTTTATTTCTAAAATATATATGTGAAAGTACATGAATTCGAGAGTATTTTGTGAAAATTTCATCAAAAAATTTTCATTTTTGGGCCTTTGAAAGCAAATCTACGGAAAAGTCGTGAAAATTCTGGTGAGGCACGTAACTTTTTACAGAATCATCTGAATCGAAAAATGCAAAATTACCTCATTAGTTTATGAGTTTTATCAGGTAATGACGTAGAGTTTTTTCATAATGATCCATTACTTAGCTATGGTAGTAATGATATCCAATACATTCAGACAAGTATTCAAGCAAACTAAAATTATGTTCCTTCAAACTATAACCATAATAAAAAGTCTGGGATAGAACAATTCAATAATTAATTATATGATTGTTAATATTCAAAATGTGTACAATAGAATAATTCAAAACTGTGGTAATACTTTTTTCAAAAGTTTAAATAGGGGCAAGTATGACAGTCTGATCCTTATAACTTTAATCTGACTTTAAAATTCTCTCTCTCATTTATGAAACTTTTAATTTCAAATTGTCAATGATCAACTACTCAGCTATGACGGTAATGAAATCCAATACATTCCGACAAGTATTCAAGCAAACTAAAATTATTTTCTAACCATAATACAAAGTTTGGGATAAAATAATTCAATAATTAATTACATGAACACACAAATTAATAAATTAGATTCAATAATCAATCGCGTAGCTATGATATTATTGAAATCAAATACATTCCGATAAATATTCAAGCAAACTAACATTTTTATTTCTCAAACGAGAACCGCAATGCAAAGTATAGTTATTAAAATTTATAGTAATTATTATTCAATTATATACAGTGATAAGCGAAATGATATACTCTCATACGATCATGCAAAGGTAACAGTGGTATGTAAAAAAACCTTACTTATGACTCTACTTGCCCGGCCGTCTCGATCAAATCCGATGCGAAGATTACAATTTTACATACCGAAAGCAAACTATATAATTTACAAGAATTTTCTGATTTAATTCAATGATGTATAATAACATAATTTTATCTTTCAATTTCTTCCTTTACATTTATGACATTTAGAGACTTTTTATGAATTGATGGAAGAATGATTTTGAGAAAAAATGGTATATTAAAACGGAAAAAAGAATACAGGGTGATGACTTACTATATTGTCTTCAATTGAGTAAATTTTTTGCGTGTTTTTGTATAGATTAGATCGGCAAATGCATTGTATACCCATTAGATGAAAGACTACTAATAAAACGACAAAAACGTTGAAAACTATATTTTTTAATTATCATTAAATATATGACGATT
Source organism: Trichogramma dendrolimi (assembly GCA_034770305.1). Classification (NCBI taxonomy): domain Eukaryota; kingdom Metazoa; phylum Arthropoda; class Insecta; order Hymenoptera; family Trichogrammatidae; genus Trichogramma; species Trichogramma dendrolimi. The sequence continues at coordinate 622,004 of JAPMIB010000034.1, read as the reverse complement.
GCGAACGTCTTGAATTTGATCGAGACGGCCGGGCAAGTAGAGTCATAAGTAAGGTTTTTTTACATACCACTGTTACCTTTGCATGATCGTATGAGAGTATATCATTTCGCTTATCACTGTATATAATTGAATAATAATTACTATAAATTTTAATAACTATACTTTGCATTGCGGTTCTCGTTTGAGAAATAAAAATGTTAGTTTGCTTGAATATTTATCGGAATGTATTTGATTTCAATAATATCATAGCTACGCGATTGATTATTGAATCTAATTTATTAATTTGTGTGTTCATGTAATTAATTATTGAATTATTTTATCCCAAACTTTGTATTATGGTTAGAAAATAATTTTAGTTTGCTTGAATACTTGTCGGAATGTATTGGATTTCATTACCGTCATAGCTGAGTAGTTGATCATTGACAATTTGAAATTAAAAGTTTCATAAATGAGAGAGAGAATTTTAAAGTCAGATTAAAGTTATAAGGATCAGACTGTCATACTTGCCCCTATTTAAACTTTTGAAAAAAGTATTACCACAGTTTTGAATTATTCTATTGTACACATTTTGAATATTAACAATCATATAATTAATTATTGAATTGTTCTATCCCAGACTTTTTATTATGGTTATAGTTTGAAGGAACATAATTTTAGTTTGCTTGAATACTTGTCTGAATGTATTGGATATCATTACTACCATAGCTAAGTAATGGATCATTATATGAAAAAACTCTACGTCATTACCTGATAAAACTCATAAACTAATGAGGTAATTTTGCATTTTTTTTGATATACTCAAGATCGCAAGAGGAGCACCGCGGACATCTCGAGATTTTATTCAAGCGTCTACATGAGTACGGGTTTTGTCATTAATCTCGACAAGTGCACATTCGGCCAGCCGTAGTTCGATTTTTGGGTTACCTGGTGTTAGAGGCAGGTGTTCGCCCACCTGAAGATCGAGTCCAAGCTATCCTCGACTACACTCTACCGGAGACAGCTCACGACCTTCGACGTTTTCTCGGCATGTTCGATTTTTATCGTTGTTTCGTCAAACATGCATCCGAGTTGGAAGCGCCCTTATACGACGCTCTTAGCAAGCCACTCATCAAGAAATCACAACCTGTAACATGGACGCCGGACTTGGAACAAGCTTTCGTTCGTTGCAGAGACAGCATCGCAACTGCGACACAGCTCTCTCACCCCCGTCTCGGCGCACCATTGGGCCTTTTCACCGATGCATCCGGAACAGCTGTCGGCGCGTGTTTAAATCAGTGGATCGACGACGCTTGGCACCCTTTAGCATTTTTCTCGAAGAAATTATCGCCGAAAGAAGCTAGTTGGCCAGCCTATTACCGAGAGCTATATATAGTTTATACAGCAGTCCAGCATTTCCGGCACGCTTTAGAGGGTTACACTTTCAAAATTTACACAGATCATAAGCCTTTGATCCACGCATTCAAGCTGAAGAAGGAGAAGTTGCCACCGATTTAGTTGAATCAATTGTCGTTCATCTCGCAGTTTTCAACTGACATCGTATACATCAAGGGAGCCGAGAACGTAGTCGCCGATGCACTCTCTCGTGTGGAAGCCGTCTCGTCGATCAATTACGAAGAGCTTGCACAATCTCAGGCTACTGATGAAACTTTGAAGAGTTTCCTCAACGATCCTGGTACATCCCTACGCTTACAGAAGATCGAGCTTCCCGGCCTACGCACTTCTGTTTATTGCGATGTTTCAACCGGCAAACAACGTCCTTTCCTCACGGCTCCATTCCAGCGCGCTGCGTTCGATTTGATTCATGGTCTGAATCATCCAGGAATAAAAAGGACATACAAGATGCTAAGCGAGCGTTTCATTTGGTCTTCGATGAGAAAAGACTGCACGCTCTGGGCCCGCTCATGCATTCCATGCCAGAAGTCGAAAGTCACGCGACATGGGCATTCGCCGTTGGGTTCATTTGCACATACGACGCAGCGTTTCTCACATGTGCACATCGACTTGATTGGCCCCTTGCCTTTTGTAGATTCTTTCAAGTATTGTTTGACCATCATCGATCGTTTCACTCGCTGGCCTGAGGTGCTGCCGTTGAAGGATACATCGACCGAGACTGTATGCAAAGGTTTTCTTCAAGCTTGGATCTCGCGCTTTGGCTGTCCTGGTGTTTTGACTACTGATCGCGGTGGCCAGTTCACTTCTCACCTGTTCACAGATGTCGCTAAACATCTTGGCATTCAGCTTCGTCACACCAGTAGTTGGCATCCACAAAGCAACGGAATTGTCGAGGTCTTGCATCGACACTTGAAAGCTTCGCTCCTGACCCATCAACATGAAAATTGGCTCGAAGCTCTTCCTCTCGTGCTGCTTGGTATTTGCTCAGCTTTCAAAGAGGACATCTCGTCGACTGCTAGCGAAATGGTTTACGGTGAGACGCTGCGCCTACCTGGAGAGATGCTGAAAACTTAGACTCCTGCACGCATCACGGATCCAGCGAGTCTACTGCATCGTCTTCGTGCAATATTCCACCGTTTGCAACCGGTGCCAGCCTCCAGACATTGCAAGCCTCGCGTCTTCGTTTTTCAAGATTTGCGTGACTGCGGTTACGTCTTCTTGCGCGACGACAAGATTTCGAAGGTTTTGGTGAATACACCTTTTACCGGCCCTTGGAAGGTGTTGGAACGCACAGAAAAAATTTTCAAGCTCATCATTCGTGGAAAAGCTGTCACTGTGTCAATCGATCGCTTGAAACCTGCCTACGTGTTGGACGACGACGTATATGCAACTTCTGTGGACAATCCAGACCTTGACACTACTTCGGCCGTTTCCTGTGCCTCGCAGCTGCCGTCTTCAATCAACAATCGAACTACCCGACATGTTCATTTTGATATTTAATACTTGTTACTTGTTTTTGTTATTTTCAACTTTTGTTAATTACTGTGTTATATACTGCGTAGGGGGGTGATGTGGCGACTCACTTCATCGAAGTCGTACATATATAATTTAAGTAATTGAACTGCTAAAATGTTCACCTTTTATTTTATCGTCGCCAGGCGATAAAACTAATTAATCGCGACAGTTAGTTCAGCTGCAACCTCTGAGACGAGCTAGTCTCCAATAATAAAACTCCTCACTGCTATAATATTTCTATCTCCTTCCTTACGTTTTCCTACATATATATCTAATATATATATAGACGTTAAGACAGTCCCCTCCTCTTCGATCTCCACCTCCCTCCCGCCTCTCCCAATCACGTAAAATTGTGTCATTTTTCACGGTATTTTGATGGATCCCCACATCCCCGCTCCCCTCCTCAAGTGCTCCCCCTCCCTCCCCTCCTCCAAGGCCCCATCTCTGACTGGTAAGACTGCTAACTGCTAAGATTAAAAATTTTAAAGTACCTAACAATATCGTTAATATATTGAACTATATATACATCGTTTCCACACCACCTATGAGCTGTGTTAATGTAGGCAAACTCTACGTTATCATTCGTCAAATGTTAGTGTACAGTTATTCCTGCATTAACGTCGTCAAGAGGTAGATATATCATCGCGTTTTTTTTAAGTGGTTTCCCTACAAATTGTTTTCATACTAATATTGATCAAAATGTTATTAATAAATAGTGGTATGAAGACCATTTGCAGGCCTATTTTACATGTCGGTTGAATATTCCACATGTCGGTTATTTGAACCTTACCCAGAGAATGTATCAGATACGTTCAGAAGGCGTGTATATAAGAAAGTTTAAAATCCTTTCAATCTACAAGAAAATTCAAGAGATCTACTAAATAAATTGAGAACTACTCAGATCCAATCTACATTTGAAAATAGAGGTACTAACACACTTAACGAACCTCGACAGAACAGAAGAACATGGAGAAAAGAACGATTTAACACTGTTGATATTTAAATGAAAAAACATAACTGAAATCGTCTATGAATTGGATTTTTTTCATGGAGGTTGTGACAGTTATGCCACAGACAAAAATGAGGCGGATCGAGATATCCCAAGCTATGAAAGAATGAAATATATGCAAGAAAAAGGTCGATTTGAAAACTTATGAGGAACGATGCATATTTTTTTTGGCTGATCGATGATAGTGAAGACTCTCGGCTTTTCAGACTCAAAATTTTCTGAGCCGAACAGATCGAACGTGTTTTCTCAGATCACGTTAATGGTTCAGACAGCTGTTTATAAGTTAACAGCAAATCTTACTTTTATAGTGGTAAATTATACATAACTGTAAACAGACGCAGTAAAGTTTTTGTAGAAAAGAAAATGTATTAAAGAATCGACATTATTCCTTGCATGTTCGAGTAAAGTATTCCAAAGTTCCAAGTTTTAGATACCAGTAATGTTTGGATCTCTTTTAATTTCCAATTTCATACCATGTTCATATATAACTGTATCATATTCTTTACTTTCTAATAAAATATCAAGCTTGTATGTTCCGACGACTGACAGCATAGAGTTTGCCTACATTAAAACATCTCATAGGTGGTGTGGAAACGATATAGTTGAATTTAAACAATATTGCTAAGTATTTCAAAAATTTTCAAAAAAAAAATAATATTCATTATTCCAAAACATTAAATTGGTGTTATTATTTCTCATTATTAATAATTTTCTTTCTGTAACGGGGGGGTTGGCGAGCGGAGCGAGCAGTGGGGCGCAGCCCCCCTAGTATATATATATGCAAAGTTACAGCATTGGAAAGATTTTTTTTGGCTTCAACTTTATCGGGCTGATAAGAACGAGTGAAGAAAAAGTCTCTGATTTGGTCAGGGTGCGCAGTCCGCTGCTTTCAAGTATATACGCAACTTCTTATTATGGATTGGAAGAGGTTTTACGGAGGTATATACGCCGCTACGTGCGAAAGGTGAATTTCACCCAAGTAGCTTCGAATGTTGACTTTCTTTTTAGTATCTTTTCACCTTTTTCGCTCGAGTTATGTCGGGCATTTTCCCTCGAAACTTCGGAGCTTGTACACACACGCTGGGCAAACGTACGCGCTCTTGTGTTCGTGCGAGAAAAGCGAGGATGCGAGGAGAGGGAAATAGTGAAGGGAAGTGGAGAGCGAATTAGTTGTTAAAAAAATGCAACATTTTTTAAAATGATGAACCAATTGCGACCGTTGGACTAATTAAGTAGTGGGAAACGACGATTTCGCCTATGATTCTTGAGTACTCTCAAAAGCTTTGTAATCGTTTGTTTGGAGCTCATCTTCGCTCAGCAAATTAAACAATTCATCGCGGTAGGATCAAAGAAGAGGCAGTTTAATTACATCGCACTAGTCATACTGGTGAATCCGCATATAGTTACAGTAACAGCTGTGCAGTTGTACGAGCACAGCAGTGCCTTATTTGCTGGAAATTCGTCAGCGATTTCAGATATGTAGGCAGCAGCTACTATACGCCTGTTTTATTTCAAGCGCGTACATATTTTTCGATTAAAAGGTCTCAACGGGTAGCTTCCGCAAACTCGATTTTGCACATATAGCGCGCGTACATTGTAGGCGCGTTTATAATATACGAACTCGAGCACGCTGCCGCATGTTCATTTCATTCGGGATATGGCACGAGCTCACGCGAATCAACGTTTCACACCCATCGCTGCTCTGCCGCCCGAGATTATTTCGTGAAAAGTTTTAACTGATTTATATGGTTTGTAAAGTTTCTCATTCCGTTGAAATATAACGTAGTTGCAACTCGCTGTTTTTGGCAGGTACTTTTAAATGAACTTAATTAGCCATGTTTACGTTCTCGTTCACTTTGATACATACAGGCGCAGTTTATTTCCCTGCCTCAGCCTAGGTACAGCATACACGAACGAAGACCGACTCGCGCGTCGATGCGTGCGTTTTCCCGCATATTTGCACGAATGCGTTATACTTATAGACCACGTGTATGCATACGTATACGTATATGGTAAACGTGTCTCAGCTCGTAAAATTGCGTGCGCGCGCCAACATTTTTACCCGAAAAATGTCTTTAACGTTCATTTATTACGAGACGCTGAATAGCCGCGTGAGCCTGAGATCAAAATTTATCCCTTTAATAAAAGAAACTTTGTGAAGAGTGTAACACGAGCGCAGTTGAATAAAACAAAACGCAGAGCGCGACCAACAAAACGGGGTGCACAAAAAGCAATTCTTTCGCCTGTTGAATAGTCAAAAGCGATCGTCGACCATCGCCGAACTCTAAAGAGATTCTTCTCTTTTGACACTTTTCTTTTTTTTTCACATGAGTACTCGAGAGCTGTAGAAAATTTAATCTAATAAGTAAATGCACGTAGGAAAATATAGGCAGGGCAGCATTCGAAGGAACAATTTTACAACTATCTCGAGTCACGCCTCGATAGAGATTGAAAGCAACAGCACGAGAAGCGCTTGTTTACACAAAAAACGTAGATCGCTGCACGCGAGCGTCTAGAAATTTTACGAGAGATTAACTAGCAGTCGTGTTGTAGCTAAAAATTGCAAGCGTGCGTCAGGCTACGAGTCAAAAGAGAAAAGAAAGAGAGAGAGAGAGAGAGAGAGAGAGAGAGTGAAGGGAGGGAGGGAAGCTGAGAACGGCACAATGAAGCAACAGTAGTAGCTTACAGTATAAATTTGCTCTTTCTCTCTTTCCTCTCTTACTTATACTACACCGTAAAAGCTTTATGACTACCGCCCGCGCACGTGCATTTTTCGTCGCAGCTTTACTCGCTTCGGCTTTTACCGGTGTGAGGCTGCTACGTACGTTTGACGAAGTGCGCGTCCAGTCAAGAAGTAGGCCGATCGTCAAGGCAAAATAAGAAATTTGCATGAGAACTTTTGTCACGATATTAAGCCGAGCTGACAGGTGTATAAGAAATGTAGGGGTCAGATATGTAAATGTGGCAGATATACGCATCGGCAGAGAGCCTATCTACGATATAAATATATAACAGATCCTTTGAAGTTTCAACTCGAGAACGCATATACGTAGTCGAAGCGAAATGAATAATTCAACCACGAAAACAGAGCGCGTGCGTAGCTCGAGTATATAAACCTCGTATAGTTCTACATGCGTTTTGCATCGTTGCTTATATGCACTGTTTTATCTTTCTTTTTCTTTTGTTTTTTCTTTATTTAGCTGCGGAAAACAACAAGTATTATAGGTAGCTCGTAGCTGGCGGATATGCATTTGCTCGTGTCTTTATCGTATTAAAGACGCCCGAATGCGAAAGAAAAAAAATTTTCGCGCGCTCATTAATATGCACGCGTGGCATCTGCATTTTTAACCAAGAGCCATCAATCTCTCGGTTCTCTTGCTGATGTATTTCAGCGTTTAAATTTGACCGAGGAGCGAGCTACATCATGAGTTCGCCTGTAATGAGGCTAAGAATCGCTCTCTCTCTCTCTCTCTCACACACACACACACACACACACATGCTATCTCCCTCGCCCTTCCGTTTTGTAATAAAATTTTAAATATTTATCTGTTAAGAAGTGATGTTATAGTTTCTTGACATTTCCTTCTAAAATTATTGCAATTAATTACAATATATTTATTTTGACAATAAAAAATCGAAGATTATCTTTCAAGCTACTTAAATTCATTAAGATTTTTTGAAAAAAATGGTTTGAAACGTCGTAAGTTTAAATAAAAAAATAGCCAGCAATTGGTCTTAAGAAAGAATACTTTGTAAAACAAAAATTGCCCTTAATGAATAATAATTAATTTGACTACATATCTTTAATATCACCATGCACATGTATACCATTTAAATCATTTTAAAATTTATCCAAAAGTTTGTATGACTAGTGAGTGAAAAGGTCACTTTATGAAAAAGTGGCCGAGTATCAAGGTACAGTCACCCTATGTAAAAGATGCCGTATCATTGAGTCGTTGTAATTTATGCGAAAAAATATCGAGCGTAAATACGATCAGAGCTGTGCTTTTTCAAGAGACGTCATTTGAACGAGAACGTCGCTACATTTCAAAGTTAGAACAGACTTGGATAGTCATAATGAGAGCTGTATCGTTATTGCTTCTTTCGGTCAGGAAACAGCTGGTCAACCGATCACATACAAAGGCGATCACGCATATCCAAGGGCTAGCAGAGATCGGAGGAAATAGGAAAAAGTATCGACGAAATCTCGAATGAGTTTGCGCTTTTCCATTTCATTCGAAACACAAAAAGACAAACGATACAGCTTTATCGTCGACTATTATGTAGGTAGGATATAGGAAACATGTGTGGCATGTGAGCGCGGGCCGATTCAAGAAAATTGTCCATGTGCGTGTAGAGTAGATGGAGAATGCGTATAGGCGATTTCGTATACATGCACGATCGATGGCGAGAAAATGGAAAAACATCCGTACTGACTGGGGCCATAGATAACAGCTGCTCGACACATTTCGGACAATGCAGTATATGGAGGAGCTTGGTTTCGCCACCAAGCACTTTCTCTCTCTCTCTCTCTCTCTCTCTCTCTTGCTCCCCGAAGTCGACTCGACTCGTTGCATTGTGCAGGCTGAACATAGTCAAAGTGCACGGGTGGCATCTTAGATCGTTCGCATGAATATATAGGAACTATAGGGCCAATATATATTACACACGTACACACTGAGAGGTGTGTAGGTACAATAGGCGGCAATAGCAATGCGATTAGCATGCAGAACACAGGTACATGCATAGAGAGTTGGCGCGCAGTGTAACACACGTGGGCGAGCGAGCGATACGCGCATTCTATTTTCCAATGCGAGGCAATCGCATACACTCACATGTACTACCATATAGATACATACATACATACATGTTAAAAGAGCTAGAGGAGTTAGCTGTTAGAGGAGCTAGAGCTGCTCGAGGAAGAAGGTGCACAACCAGTATTACGTGCACCATCTACATAACCAATTAAATTCACTGGCAGTTTCTGCGCTGCTATATAGCGGTACGCGCGCGAGCTGCTCGAGCCACCCCCTATAGCCCGGTAACAGCTTGACTTTCGATCGATCCTTTATGTGCGTACGTTACCTTCGCCTACGTATACTATCGGCCGCGTACCTACACACATATACGTAATATCTGCATACGCGTTCAACCTCTGCCCTCCCGAGTGTATTGTTCCATGGGATACGGCTGGGAGACTAGACGATATTCGTACAACGAGCTGCTTGACGCCGGCCGAAAGTGGAGATATCCGAAAATCCGCAGCTCGAAGAAAGCCACAGCGATACGACACTGCTCCTCGATGCTCTCGAATCACAGTCGTTAGAGCGGCCCCGAATAGTGTCGTGTTATACCTATCCTAACTCGTCATTTCGCGCGTAGGCAGTTTATTCGACCTACATACGCCAGCTCGAGCCTCTTTTATTATAAGTGCGCGCACTCGAACACGTGTACGCAGGGCATACGCACACGCGCGCGCGCACACCAACGCTCGAGCCGCACTAATGGCTCTGCAACAATAGGTACGAAACCGCAAGATGAGGCCGAATGCGTAATCATGCGATAGACTAACTACTGCGCCGCAGCTCCCAAAGCACTCTATAGTGCTACATTACATATTCTCGAATCGCCTTTTATCGCGAGTCGTCTGACATTGCCTGCGGGACCTTTTTTACGTTTCTCATTTCAATTGAAAAACTTGTTTATGACAGACAAGACTTGTGCAAGCTAACTTTTCGACAAATTATTTCCGTGACATTGTTGACACTTTGGCGGGTTGCTTAGCAATATCATATGAAACAAGGTATTCGATATAGTTAAATATTCAACTTACTGTTTTTAAGACGCTCATATAGATTCCAAGGACTTCTTTCAATCGTATGAGTACACATAACTTTTTTTTTTCTTTGCTTACATAAATAACGTGTAGTTTTATGCATCAAAAATGGCGTTGCCTTTTTGTCGTACTTTTTAACCTGTGTATTTGTTGTTTCGAGAACTCAAAAAAGTAATTTCGTCAGTTTTTTTATTTCAACGACAATCGGTAAATCAAATAAATCGATAATAAATCAACTTAAAAATGCCTTAAACATGTCTAAAAATAATACAAATATATAATTCAATTGAGTCCAGTGATTCGAGTGAAGTGGAGTGGAAAAATGTATAGAAATCTATTTTTCAAAAAAAAACAATTGAAAAAATTTTTTTTCTCCCGTTTTCTTTTATACCCTCGTCGTTGTATACAAGAGTAATGATCATTATTTTTAAAATTATTTGGACCTCATCACAAAGTGTTAATTTAAAGTTATACGAAAATAAACTTGTTGCACTGTAATTCCTAATAGTAATACTTTAAACCCTGCCGTAACCATGCGTAATCGAGAAATACATTTTTATAATTCAAAGAAGGCTTTCAATTGTTCTGAAAAAATTTCTTACATATTTTTTGACTGATTCTGGAAACTTTTGTTACATTAAAAACGTGATTAAACAAATGTTACAAATGAGCAAATTTATTCACTGTGATTAAAAATTCCGAAAAAAGTTTAAAAATAACATCCAAACTTTTGGACAATGAATGAATAGTGAATACAAAAATAAATAAATAAAAAATAAAACTCGACAAAAAACTTAAATCATTAAACAACGAAGCTGTCAAGATGACCGCGGCGCCAAAGTTTGTTTACTTTTGTGGTTACACCTACTTTATTTATATCGTCACCATTAGAGCGTTATAGCAGGAGAAAATTTACTTCTTTGGAGAAAACAGAGAAATTAGTCGTAGTTGTAGTACATAGCCGAGAGATTCAGGCCACCTCGAAATAAACAAAGATCATATTTTAAACATTGAATTGAAATCCGTAAGCTGCAAGCTGGATTAACTCGGGTATAGTGCAAGTCTTGGCCAAGGGATGCGACAAATATATTACCTACGCATGTATATTTAATGCTCGAATTTTCAAAGAAAATTATTAGATCCTCTGTGAGAGGCAATTCAACTTTAAGGCCGCGCAAACATTGCTCGTCAGAGAGATAACAAAGCTTTGATATTAAGCTGGACTGCGATTTTCGCACGCGTGGTTAAAGTTTATCCTGCCTCGGAGATTCAAGCACATTCCTTCAACACGCTTGATCTTGGACGTCGTTATTTCGTTATTTATACAATGTGTGCTGGATATCCACGAAGAGATAACAGACATTTACGTTACTTTACTCTTACAACGAAAATTTGGATTGTGAAATAGGCTAGAAATCCGGTCCATTTAGCTTAAACAGACGCATGGAAAAAAACCTCGACAATTCTCACATTACTATTATCACAGTCTTCGAATAATACATGAATTGAGTCGCAAGTGCATCTATGTCTATGATAGGAGTTGCGAACACAGTTGAATAAATATTCTTCGTCTGAGAGGACTATAAGGGTCGCTCACGGACCTTTATGTATGTTGAGAATTAAGGGACTTGGATGTCTGCACGCTGCTTCCAAGAGACAAAAAGTAAAATATCAGTACAATATGTGAACGGTATTATGTCAATAGTGATACCGAAAAGTGAAATCAATCTATCATTTAAGATCTAGTTCTTAAGCTCTATAATTTTTTGACGACATCGCTTATTGAAAAATCGATACTATGTGCCTTAGTTTACAATTATTATGCTCGTTTCGATACATTCATCTTTTTTAAATTCAACTACACACCTCTAACTCTTGCATGGAATTTCATGAGTTGCGTCTGCATAATTGTCGTCTCATAAACTTTGATGACCATATTCATACCAAAATCCTCTTCAGAATTATCTATACCACATAATAGGGGCATCGCATTATGGAAGACTAGCCCGTGAGCAAAAATGATGTTCCATAATATGGACACTAGGTCGACTAGTTTCAAACTTTAACAAATTATTTTTTTCTGCATTTTCAATGCATACTTAATGTTCATTCACATTCTGAAGTACAAACTGTATTGATAAAACCACATATGGAAAAGTTATTAAATCGTTTAATATGGAAAATATAGACTTCTTTCTTAAGTTTACTTGTTCCATAATGAGTCCCCTTACCTTATATTAACGTCACGTTCCAAATTATTTTCAACGCTCGCTCACGGGATTTTTGTTACGCACCTTGGCTTACGCAAGATATCACACAATAACGCCTTGACTGTCGCCTAGTCACCCTTTTATCAGAGTTCGTTTGATTTCACAAAGTTTTGGATCACTAAATCATACCATGCGCACCATTGCATATAATATTAGGGCTATTTCATGTCAAGCGTGATATGCCAAAAAAATGACTTTCAGTCGAAGTATGTACTCTTAAAGAGTACATTGTAAAATGAAAATTTTTAAATTTTAGCCATCTCGGCCCATCCGTCGTGGATCTGCACGGGCTCAAAGTTGAATTTTCATTTTCTGATGTTATTTTGCTTGTTATTCTTTATTTCTGGGGTGAATGTGAAAAAAGTGGCGTAGTGGGGAAATCAATTGACTCAATTTGAGAGTATATTAATGGGTCATATAAACATAAAAATGAGAAAAAAAACCATGCTTTTTATAATATTTGGCCTATTCTCAGTAAAGTCGAATGGCTAAAAATATTTTTTTCGGCAAATATGAAAAACTTGTTATTTCCAAGGTCTATCAATTTTAGCATTTTGCCGAAATTGATTAAAAAATCGCAAATATTTAAATAATTCCTAGCTCAGTGCGTAAAATGATTCAGACGTAAAAGTGCAAAGGAGCTGTTTTGTTTGAAATTGTCCAAATTTTTAGAAAAAATGTATACCAAAATAATTGGACTTCTCAGAAAGCTTGTACAATAGAAATAAATTGAAAAATACACGAAATCTAATCGAGTTTTATCCGAACTTTCATTTTCAAAACTATTTAAAAAGGTTCCTGAATACGACAACTATTACCTGATCAAGTTTTGTTATGGGCTTCAAATGGAAATGGACTGAAAATTTTTTTGGCGATTTTACGCATTATGCGCTTCTCCAGATACCTTAGCATCTCGAAAAACCCCCTAAGTGCATAAATCGAGGCCTTCGAAGTCTTCAAGGTGAGAGCGAAAGAAAAGAGGATTATTAGTTATATTGAGAAAAATTATCATCAGAACAAAATTCAGAAATACCAGCTCTATATAGACGGCAATCAAAGTGTCGCAAACACGTCAGTCTGCCCGTGTGTGAGTTTATAAATACAGTTAGCTATGTACTTGAGCCCGAGAACCCACTAAAAATTTCGCAGAAGCTATTCGTTTCGTTGACATTGACTGAACTTGTATATTTCTCGACTGTTTTTTTTGTTGTTGCAACGAAAAAGTGTGAGGACGTATCGAGTTGGGAAAAATCAAATCGGAACACGCAGCGTATAAAGAAAAAGAATAAAAAATGTCTGCAGTGAACGCAAGCTGTTGGCTATCTGGGCACACACGCACGGCGGCACGCACACGCCTGCGCGCGCGAACTTTTGACTGCGGTGCGGCGAGAAAAAAGCTCTCGCGCGCCAAACTAGCTCGCGTGCGCACCGGTGTGTACACATAGACTTTGGCACAGTACACCGCTGCGAGTCAGTCAGTCGGTCGGTCGCTGCGTAGCCGGCCCCACGTCTTTGCGTATCCCAGCCGCGTGCACAAGTACCAGCAGCGTTCCTACTTACTATTTACTATGAGCTGTTGTAACAGTGCGCCACGCCAGAATGACATCGAAATCTAGTCAGCGTCTTTTATGAGACGACGCTCCTTGGAAACATTCTGAAAGGGATGAGTGATGCGCACGGTTTGTGCGATTTATACCAATGAATTATTTTCGTTTTAGTGAATTCGTTAAATTTTACCTCAAAAAGTGAAAGTGTTGGTGTGCTAGCTGTATAAAATAATGTGTGCTCCAAAAAGCTTCAATGAGCGCCAGTCTGCAAACAAAAGGTGAGCGACAAAGCCCTTAAAAGTGAGTATGGAGTAATTTTACACGATTTGTGATAAAAATCTAGAAACAGATGGAACTATAGAATACCTAAAGCAGATGCAGTTTCAAGTTGTTTTTTGACGGATCGCAAGCGTGCGCGCCTCTTTTTTGCACTCGAGAAGAACACTGGTAGCGCGAAGCGGCGTAATTAAAACGATGCCATTAGCGCTCGATAAAAGGAAAAAATGAATTGCTAAGTTTTTATCTACTTTGAGAGCCTGAGTATGTGCGCGTGCAAAAGCGAGTTTTCGTCTATGTTGGAGTATGCATTTTTTGCGTGTATGTAATTTGAAGCGATTATGACGAGTCGAGTAGAGAAAAAAAGTATAAAGAGACTGAAAAGAAGATTAGGATATTGCTAAAACCAAGTTGACGGTCGAATCTCATTATAATTATTCGCTCGCGCGAGTCAGTTCGGCGATTTACAAATGCAGCTCGAGGCATGAAATATACATGAACACACGTGCCGATGCCGTCGCAGTTGCCGCTGACGCCGCGAGAAGTAAAGAAAAAAGGTTACGCAATGGTGCAAATAAACATGCCACGCGAGCCATGCACTGACCGTACACAGCTGTAACGATCGTAGCTCGCCTATTTAAACATATAACATGAACTTGTAACGCATATATGTATCGTAGATGCGCATCTTTGATTTTCGAATCGTAAAACCTAGAGAGTGATATTTTTTTTAGCGACAGAGCGTACTTGCATTTTCCGAATAAAATCTTGCCACAACTCGACGAATGGGTGAGCTTTAGATCGCGCTTTTCGCGCAATAACGATATACGAAAGCTGCCTTTTTTTGCTAGGCTCTTATTGTTGAAAAAAAAACTCGGACCCTTTATGGTGCGATGTATTGCAATAGAAAATCCTTCGTGGCGAGTTTATACAAAGTTTTTTCATTTATCCGAGTCGCTTGGTCGAATTTACCCAAGCGAATACTGCTTTCTTTCTTTTCTTCTTGATTCTCTCTTCTTTTTTACTTACCTTGTCTCGTGTTGCAAGCTTATAAACTGAATTTTATCCGTTTATCCATACGGATGAGTTTAGTGGCGGATACACGAGCTCGAGTCGGTGAAATGACCAAATTATCATCGCTTGTTTCTTCATCGAGTTTCACTTCAGCGTTTCCTTTTTCATCTCGGCGCTTGGCAAAGTTTTTTCCAGTGTAATAATACGATATCCTCTCGTCCATGATCCGAGTACGCGCAATCTTTCAACGCGCGTGTATATATATGCGGCAAGTGTATGAAAGCAATTTGTCCATTGCAGTGGATATACGTATAAAACTGGCCAATATATATACGAGCAAGCTTGATGGATGCGAAACAGGCTGCTATTAATCGGCACACTTTTTGATAAATCGATTCGCTTGTATTTTCCTGCAGTCTTCTCTCTCTCTCTCTCTCTCTCTCTCTCTCTCTCTCTCTCTCCCTACCTTCTCTAACACAGCTCAAGTGGAGAAAATGCTGACTTTCATGATTGATTTTCGGATCGTTCTTAACATCACTCAAACACTTGTTTCCTACGTTTAATATGTGTATCAACGCCAATTAAATGCTCACTGCTCACCCCGTAAACTCCTCAATTTTGCCCCTGAACACCATTTTATTTATTTTTTTGTCAACTTATAAATCACGGATCCATAAGGTTGCGTTTCAATATATTGATTTTGTTCTGTAAGCCGCTCACGTCGTCTGACTTATGTGTTGGAAATCCTTGGGCCGAGAAAACATAATCTGTAAACACGTTGCTGCTAGTAATGTTGGTGTACTGTGCCGTTCTTTGCGCGTTTGCGTGTAGGTATAGGCAAATATTTTCGTGATACGAAGTTTATCCGGCTATAAGACGTCGCAGCGTTTCATCGCACGCTGATGCATTAACGTGTCAGCTGTGTCGCGCGCGCTCGCTCGCTCGAGCAAGGTCTATCTTGGCTCGGTATTTTCGTCTTTCTTTAGCTTAAGACTAGGTGACAAAAAAAAACAAGAAACAGAAGAGGAAGGCAACATTTTCATTTTTTGCCGACGCAACAATTATCGCTCGTGTCATTTCTCATGCTCGTGAACTTTCTCAACGTGTAATGACTGTTACAAGGTCTTTGGTACGAGAATACATACCTATTTCCCTCCTTCGCTCTTCGCTTTTCGATCACGCTTACACACATCGCGTTTTATGTCTTCTACCGTGTGTGCATCTAATCTTAGAGAGGTGACCGCGTGACCGTGACGAGAGACTGCGAGGCTCCCCTCGGCTTAATATGAGAATTGCTTTCTGTCTCTGTATCTCTCTCTCTCTCTCTCTCTCACACACTTTTTCTTCATATGTATAACTTTATATATAATGTATATCTAGTATACAACGTGCTGGTCGAGCTGTCGCCCGATTCGCTCGAGCTTTTTTGGCGCTTGTATGACACGAGCCTGTGCGTTCCCGAACTTTTTGCTGAAATATGCTGAAAGTTAGAGAGAGAGAGAGAGAGAGAGAGAGAGCGCGCGAGAACGCTAAAACTGAATGCAACGCATGTGACTTGGTATAAGTGCTTCTTTTTATATGGCACCCCGAGTGTAGGGTAACTTATACCCCACCATTTTTCATACTTTTATATAAAATCCCCGCATATTACATTTATATTGCATGTGTCTCGATCTTTTCCAAAGTCACCCATTATGTTCGATCACATTTATTACTCAAACAAAAGAACCACAAACATAATTTTTTGCTGCACGTGGTTTACCAATTTGAATGCGCTTTTGGATGTTATAGTACAAAAAAAAATAGTTCCAAATTCGAGATTGTAATAATATCGCTTGTAAGAGGTACGCATCATATTGACGTCCACTTTTCTACTAAACTCAATTCCAAATCAAGCCATTTTGATCCTGAAAAATCTAAACAAGTTAGAGGAACCTTTCAAAAATTCTAAAAGCCTTGAATCTTTTCAAATTTTTTTCATGCTCAGGAAATTTTAGAGCGAAACCCCCTTTCAAAAACGAAAAAATCATTATTTTAGGACGACTACAAATGTAGAAAACATTTTTGCTTACTTTTCGCACTAAACTAGATAACCTAAAATTTCCTCAGATTTTTAAAACGAAACTTCTACTTTTAGCTAATTTGGTCTTGATATACTTTGTAAAATCGCGTGTATAATGTTTGCGATTTTGTATCTCAAAAAGGAACTTTTATACCGAAAAAATGCAACATTTTTTTTAACTTATCGATTTGAAGCTCCACCCTTAACAAAGATTTTTGTTGAAAATATGGAAAAAAAGAAAATTATTACATCTTTTAACAAGAAATGTTCTAAATGGATTTACGACGTAAATCATAGCGTTATATGCTGAGGAGCGCGCTTCGCGCTCCCTCTGGCGAGTATGGCAGAGAGAGCTGCGGCGTACGCTTCCTCATATATAAATTGCAATTCATTGAGTTATTATATATCTTTCTGATTCGCAGTGAAGTTAAATGGTCAAACGAACTTTTTTCTGGAAATATAAAAAAAAAATTCCGATATCAGAAATGTTCCCGAATGTTATTAGAATTTTTGGGAACCGACTATGTGTTGTCAATCAGTGAATATTATAAAAATGATAACCAATAAAAAAAAAATTTTTTCATGCTACCCCAGCCGAAACTAACCTTTTTCGTCCCGGCGGCCCTGCTGGGGGATTCATGAAAAATAGTATACGCACCTATGAAGCGAAAAAAGAAAGCCTCAGAGCTCGTGTTTATCAACCTCGGCTTCGCCTCGGACGATAATTACACATGCTCTGAGGCTTTCCAGTTTTTCGCTCCCTAGGTACGTAATATACTATTTTTTGCTCCCTCATAGAGGAAGCTTTGTGACGGACCGGTTTTCGACTTTCATAACTAATAATCGTAGAGTACTTTTACATATATATTCTTAAACTAGATCGTGTGTGTGTGTGTGCGTGTGCGTGTGTTGGGATGTGCGCAGTATTATCTCGATGACGGTAGTTCGTATCGTTACTGTAGATGTCTCATTTTATTCGTTTTGATGTAAGGAAGAAGCCAAAACATCATTTTTTAGTTCTGCGTTAAGTATTTAAAAAGTTATGAGGGATTTTCGAGAAAAAAAATTTTTTTTTTCCATGTTTTTTTTAGTTTTGTCATATTTGTTCTAAAACAAACTGGTTTTTTTTAATAAAAGTAATACTTTTTTGAAGGAAGAGCTTTGAACCTTTGATTTAAGATAAAAAGTGTAAAGATTCACCGTAAGTTTGAAAAGTTACGTTTTGAAAATGAAATTTGGTTTTTATGATTTTTTCTTTTTTCTTAGTTTTGTGTTGTTTCGTGTTCAAAATTTATGATGTGTCAAAACATTGTTTATGGATGGATTAAGGATGAAGCCAGAAAATTTGATTTTGCGATAAACGAACAAAAAAATTTTTTTTTTCTTTTTTGTATCGTTTGGTTGAGAAATAATTTATGATTGAAACTGTTTTGTGAACAAATTAGAAAAGATGATATTAATATTTCCAATAGTATATTACTGCCCTAGGCCGTGAAAAACCAAAAAATCCCAGAGTACGTGTAACTAGTATCCGAGGCGAAGCCGAGGCCGATAAACACGTGCTCTTGGGCTTTCTTTTTTCACGGTATAGGCCTGTATACTATTATTCATACACAGTGGCCCGAAAATCGCTCTTCCCGCTTTGCGCAGTGGCAGGGAAATAGTCACTTTCAGGCCGCTGGTATGACAATTTTTGTTTTTTTTTTTTTTAGGGAACTACCTTAATTGTTACGTCATTGTGAAAAAAATTCGATAAAAATTATATATCAAAGAATAGAAGAACGTTGGCAATTGATTCCACAAAAAGAAATAATTTATGATTGAAACTGTTTTGTGAACAAATTAGAAAAATGATATTAATATTTCCAAATCATTTTCAAGTTAAAAAAAAAGTATGAGGAAGCTACTTGCCAATACATTGGCAGCGGTTTTTTATCTTTAGTAACAGACCTGAAGCATATATCTAAATCGGTGACTCATGTGCGGGTGGAAATTTAAAAAAGTATTATTTTGATTATTGAAAAATTGACTTCTGAGATACTCATAAAATGACGCTATAAAAGTGGCTTTTTGGTCAGTAGCTCTGCAGTTTTTTTATATAATCTTGGTCAACGGTTGACATTCGTTTCTTATTTTGGTTCATTTCTCATTTATTGGCCTTGAAACAATGTATCTTGATCGAAACGAACGGTGAAGCGAGAAATTCAAGTTAATAAAAAAGAGATAGACATCTTTTGAAATCTAGTGAGTTCCTGTATTTGTTCACCGTCCACTTGATAAAGAACGTTCATAGCGTTAAAAACCTTTTCTTATATCATTTTTTTGTCTGTGTAAGACGCATTGACTTAGTTATTTTTATTCGAAAATCAAACTTTGTTATGGATGAAAGTGAAAAGTACTGCCATGTATTGCTACATGCCTACATCGCAGGCTAATATTCATAGGTTTATGTAAAAACAGAGAGAAAGGAAGATCTAGACCAGGTACAAAAAATTGGGACAAAAAATTGTATTGTTCTTTGTGCAAATTTTGCTTCCTCAAAGAGGAAGCTTTGTGATAGGCGTCAAAATCAACTTTTGATCTAGAACTCGTAGGACAATTTTGCATACATATTCAGAATCGTCATTGAATTCTCAACAATTGTCTGTATGGATGTGTGTGTGTGTGTGTGTGTGTGTGTGTGTATGTGCGTCTGGTGGGCTGGAACCAGTGTAACTTTTGAACGGAGACACGTATCGAGAAGCGGTTCGGCTTGTTTTGAAGGATTTGTGTGTCGTATGAAGTGTGTCTTATTTTATGATTCACCAAGTAGTTAAAAAGTTATGATTTTTTTTATCGTGTTGTAAACTAGGTTTTTTGGAAAAAAATTTTTTTAAATTTTTTTTATGTATAAATGAAGGAATTTGTGTACTTTTTATTCCGTATAATGTAAGAGGAGCAGCCAATCTTTAATTTAAGACCAAAAACGTAGAGATTCATGGAATATAAAAAAAGTTAGAACTCAAAACAAAAAGTCTTTTTTTTGCTCCGTTATAGAGCAAAAGCGGCGATCTGGAATTAGTGTAACTTTTGAACGGAGATACGCAGCGACAAGTGGTTTGGCTTGTTTTGAAGGATTTGTGTGTCGCATGAAGCCCCAAAAACTTATTTTATGATCTATCGAGTAGTTAAAAAGTTATGCTTCATTGTATCGTTTTGTAAATTGGATTTTTTGGAAAAAAATTTTTTTTTCGTTTTTTCATGTAAAAATGAAGGAATTATTATTTTATTTTTTGATCGGTATAGTTCAAGCGGAGCAGCCAATCTTTAATTAAGACAAAAATCGTAGAGATTCACGGAATATAAAAAGGTAGAAATCAAAATGAGAAGTTGTATTTTTGCTCCTTTATAGAGCAAAAGCGGACGTCTGGATCCAGTGTACCTTTGAACGGAGACACGTAGCGTGAAATTGAGCAAGGGAAACTTTTACAAGGGAATCTTTTACAAAAATTTTTTATAGGTCTGTACACAAAAATGAAATACAAACTTATCTTTCAACAATCAGACCCCTTCATTAATATCATTTTTTATGAGGAAGCTATTTGCCAATAAATTGGCAGCGGTTTTTGTATGCAATACTTACTCGGTACGCGAGTTAGCATTATAAAAAGTACTATAATTTGTTTCCCATTCAAAATCACAAGCCTATTTGCCGCTCGAAGAAATCAGTTTACCCGACTTATATATATATAATTATCATTAGTATATATATATATAGTATATATATAGAAAATCGATTAAAGTCAAAAATTGACACACTGGATCTGTGAATTATCATTAGTATATATATATATACTATATATACTATATATATATACTATATACTATATATAATACTATATACTATATATATATATACTAATGATAATTCACAGATCCAGTGTGTCAATTTTTGACTTTAATCGATTTTCTTGTATAGATATTGCACATGCATGTACAAACATCAAATGTGATAAAAATAACAGAAAGAATCTTTTAAAGAAAAGTATTATCTTGGAAAATCGGTGGCACTCGCGTGCGATACTTTTGATGCACGTACGTACGAAAATTGACAAATGTATAATTCGAGTGTAGCTCACCTGACAAGTGCACTCGCAGTTCAGCAGCAACGGAACTATATAATTGGACGCCACCTGCCAAAGTATCACGAGAGCGAGCAACGTGCGTACGCGCCATACAAAACTTCTCCGTACCAAATGCCTTTCTTTTATACGCTTGCGTTCATATATACTCTCCTAAGGTAAAAACAGAAACGTAGAGAGAGAGAGAGAGAGAGAGAGAGAAAGAGAAAGAGAGGAACTGGAAAACTTTTAATTCATCTAGCTTACGCTTGAAACAAAGCAGTCTGAAGTAATGCACGACTCGATCCGTAAGCTCTTCTTATCTCTCTCACACAAACTTACCAATTATCCGTTGTTATATACTGTATGCGCTTGCTCATAGTTTTTAAAAGTATTGCTTTTCCTCTCACACCCACCTTCTCCTTTTCTTACTCTATCTCTTTATGACAAAAAATTACTACCATACTAGAAAGAAAAAGAGAGAATTAATCGTTTATCGCTGCTGAATTCGTAAGGATGCACACACGTAGCGTAATGACGTAACAGAGATAGAAAAAAAAGAAAGGATCCCAACACAAAATTTATTAATAAAGGCCTTTAATTAATATATGGCTGCTCAGTCAACCACGCACGGCTTTTTCTCTCTCGAAATTTCGGGGAAAGTCTGCACGTGCCAGCAAGAATAGTGAATTATATACCGTGATATGCGCGGAAAATGCGATAAAAGCTCGCTCGCAGCTACCCCCCTTCTTCCCTCGTTTTCCTGCGTTCTGCATCCGCTGCAATTGAGACAACACAACAATGCACTACTGACAAGCGTAAATTCGTTGTCCACACAATTATGTATTTGTGTGTCTATGTGACGCCACAACTGTGTGATGTATGAATTTCGCTGGGAAAGCTATCGTACGTGTTTACGAATAATAATGGCTTCAAAGTACCTAAGTTTTTTCAATAACACTCGAGTTGAAATAATTTGCAACTCGATGTTTAAGAACAAGTAAAAAATAAAAAAAATTAGCAAAGGCAAAACGTAAATTGCAATCTTTCCATGCCCTATCTGCTTGAAGTAATATTATTTAATTCTGGCGCTTCTTCCATTTACAAGTCCACTCACACGCCTTACAAGCCGAATTGCGTACATCCGAACTAAATGTTTATTTTGGCACCGGATCATATGTAAATCCAAAGAACTCTATCTTCCAAGAATTTTTTGCTTTCGAGCACGTTGTTTTTCTCAGTAGTTGAAAAATTAAATCTAGTTGATACATTTTCATTATTCCACATCTACATCCTATTCTTCGTCTTCATTTTTTTTGTTTTTTTTTTTTTTCGAACATATTATTTTCACAAGAGGTTGAGCTTTGACTGATCTTTGTGCAAAGTATTTGTGTCACTTAATTTTCACCAGGTCGCACGTAGAAAAATAAAATATGTTAATTGTATTGAATGAAAAAAAGTTTATTCGTGCTTGTTCGCCAAGAATTTCATTATACACTTTCATCAGTAAAAGAGAGACTGTTTGAAAAGTTTGCGAGTTCTCCGCGTTCTTACGCCAGAAAGGTATATAGTATCATCATTTTCTTTTGCTACTATGTAGAACGTCGTTTGAAAATAGCCATTTTGCATCGTTAGACCGAGACTCTTCTTTAAACTGCTGCTGTGTCAGAGTATTAATGTGTATATGTGTAGACGTATACATATGTTGGTGCCTTTAGGCAAATTATCGTTGCTTAATAATGTACATGTACCGATCTATACAGTCACGAGCAAAAAGTTTAATTATAGTAAGTTTTTGAAACAACTCTAGCCACGTCGGACGTGTCATAAGAGCCATGAAGTTATATCTCAAAGGAAACAAGCAAGATAAGGCCGGATGGACAAGAGAAATGCGTAAGACGACGATATCAATATTTTCGTTTTTCGAAAGGTGACGCATACAAACTGCCACAAAAGAGCAACAAAAAAATTCTAGCGAAAAACACGAGAAAAGAAGTTGAAGCACACTTGCTGTGCGCGAAAAATGTTTGTACAAGCGCTACCAACGACCAAGTTTTTGCTCAGCAAATACATTTTGCCAAATTGGCTGAGTCGATTGAACGATATCAACAGACAAAAATAAAT
Source organism: Trichogramma dendrolimi (assembly GCA_034770305.1). Classification (NCBI taxonomy): domain Eukaryota; kingdom Metazoa; phylum Arthropoda; class Insecta; order Hymenoptera; family Trichogrammatidae; genus Trichogramma; species Trichogramma dendrolimi. Next base: position 598,859 of record JAPMIB010000034.1, on the reverse strand, counting down.
AAAACGCAAGGAATGGTGTATTATGAATCCTAAAGATGAATCAAATAAATGAAAGATGCTTTCTTTTTTTGTATTTTTGCTTCGAATACATAGACTCAAATTTGTAAAGTAGTAAAAATTTTAATCCGTTTCATAAAAAAAATGTCGCCTTTCTTTTATCACGAACGTGTGCGTACAAATATGGAAATATGGACGAAAATTTAATCTTCTACAACAATCCACTGAAAGGATGAATCAGATTTTACGCATAGAAAAATATGAAAAATTTGTGTCTATCAATAATGTTCAGTGCACATTTTAACAAAATGATAAACCGACGACATTTTTATGTGTGCTCTCAAGATTCTCTGTAAAAATAAATAAATAAATAAAAACTGCAGATGCACAATCGAGTGCACACTTCTTTCTCAGAATTTTTCTCTTTGAGAAATGATCCATCGCAGAATTCGATTTTACTCATCGCACAAATTTTCGCACGCTCTGTTGTATATACGAATGATATATATATATATATGTATTATTTTTTATGCATGACTGCACTTGCTTTTGCACGTTTGACAAGAGTTGGTAAAAACATTTCCAGTTCTAGCTTTAACTCAATGATATTGCGTGATCTCGATTTTTTGTCCTTCTTTCTCGCTCTTTTTTTAGTCTAATGTATTCCATCTCTCGACGTCGGGCAACAGGTTTTGTTACCCCTGAAAATTTAGTTTCATTGCAGGGGACCATATTCATATCTGCATATATAAGGATTATTTTTGTAAGCGAATAAATTCGATCTTGTAAAAACTCATCAATATAAGGGTATATATTATGTCGCACGTGGGACGACAAGGCCCCACCAGTGACGCGCGCGCGCGCGCGACAATGAGAGTGATGAGCATAGCTCATCAGCGACGGCAGTATCAGTACATCAAGCGACAAGGAGACACCTCGCGCGAACGGCCCCTCCCCTCTGATATATTTTGAGCCTAATTAGTTATTTCGTCTTTTATTTAATCGCTTCCCACGTAAAAATTAATATTAAAAGGTTCAATTTATGGAGGTAAATTTTACTCTCGATAAATATCAATTGCCTTACACTCATTTGTATTTCTCTGCATAGGAATTGGACGGACAAGGAGAGCCTTTCATCTTCGGGTCACAGATCCTGGCCAAACTTGGTTAGGGGTCTTCTTGTGTGTAATAATGAAGCCCCCTATGGTTACTTTATTCCGATGGGCCCTGGAAACCATTGTAAAGTACTATGAAGTATTTAATATAATATAATGTTAAATAACACTGTATAATAGTGTATCAATCATGTTAGGATTACACAGTCAAGTTCAAGTGCCTCAAACGTATTTGTACTTAACCTTTTCCACGTTTTTCATACCTTAACAATAAATAAAAACTCTAGCTCAATTGGTTTGAGGTCAGAATTTAAATGAGCAAACCAAAGGGAGCTAAATGTAACGCTATTATGGTTAAATATTTCTAAAAACATGCGCAAAATTTTTTTTATTCACAACTTACCATTCCTACTCTCTCACCCATTCAATTCAAGTGTATTAACATACATTTTGAGTGCCTGAAATGGGTGAGAGAGTAAGAATGGTAAGTTGTGTATAAAAAAAATTGTGCGCATGTTTTTAGAAATATTTAACGATAATAGCGTTACATTCAGCTCCCTTTGGTTTACTCATTTAAATTCTGACCTCTAACCAATTGAGCTAGAGTTTTTATTTATTGTTAAGGTATAAAAAACATGGAAAATTTCAAGTACAAATACGTTTGAGGCACTTGAACTTGACTGTGTAATCCTAACATGATTGATACACTATTATACAGTGTTATTTAACATTATATTATATTAAATACTTCATAGTGCTTTACAATGGTTTCCAGGGCCCATTGGAATAAAGTAACCATAGGGGACTTCATTATTACACACAAGAAGACCCCTAAACAAGTTTGGCCAGGATTTGTGACCCGAAGATGAAAGGCTCTCCTTGTGAGTAAATATGGTCGATCGATGACAGATGTATAGTATTATACAGGGTGTCCCAAAAGTATGGAAACCTCTGAAAAGCGGCCAAAATAAGCGGGAAAAAAAAATCGATAACCCTATATCCGACGTATTTTTTCATTTCACGAGCGAAAAATTTCACGTTCGACTATGTATTTTGTTTTTTTTTTTAAGGTCATTTAGGAGGCGGTGCAGTTAGAAACGCCTTTAAAATGACCTTGAAAAAAAAAAAAAATATACATTTTAACGTGAAATTTTCCGCTCTTTTCAAATCCACAATAAAAAATGGGGGTTCCCATTTGAAAAATCGATTTTTGACTCGCTGCAGCTTTAAGGTTATGTTCAAGGTCAAATCCGAGGTCACCATTGGATTCCCCGTGAAAAAATACGTCGGATATAGGGTTATCGATTTTTTTTCCCGCTTATTTTGGCCGCTTTTCAGAGGTTTCCATACTTTTGGGACACCCTGTATATATATCTTTAATGTATAATACTTATGTATATACCGTGTTCAACGAGGGATTTTTAAAGTTAAGCTTTCGATGTGTATACATATGCATTAGATAAGGTTGCATAACGTTATAATCAGAATTCATTGTGTCAAATGCAGAGTTCACAATTTGTCACAACTAAAAAAAAGGTTTCTTCGTTCCTTATTTTTTTCGATACCCTTATAGACTTCCTATGAAATATTATTTCATTTATCGATAGCTCTTTAATGCAACTAATAGGAATTCAGCTGATAAATTTAATATTTATTTCTAGACTTAAGTGTCCATCGAACGCTAGAGCATTAAAATATTTAATAAATTTCATAGTGTCGTTATATTTTGATACTAAACGTACGAATTAAAGTTCGTTGCTATTATAACTTTATATTTAAAAAATTATTATTAGTCAAGAAATGCAACTGCATTACTTCGACAACGTCTATGAAACTAGTCGTGTATGTAACTCTCGAGAAAGAGGGAAAATACTATCTATAAGACTTTTAAAATTTTTGCAGATTTCAAGAACACCAAAACTTCTTTAGAATGCACAATGAGAAGCTTTACCTACTCAGATAATATTATTATATCAAGATACAGTATTTGCGGCTCTGGCTTAATAGACGCTTAATTTTCAAATTTTATTTCGCGACTGAATACGTAGAGATTAGAAATTATGAAAGAAAGTTAAGAATGAAGAGGTTTCGTTGCTTCAATAATTTTACTATTCCGCTACAGTAGTTTAATATACTTCGTGGTATACCACTATTGCGTAATTATTCTGTCTGCATCACTATTGAATGTTGTATTTTCATTATTTCGAGCTTTAATTAATGGTCGTAATGATAGATTTAATGGAGATAGCGAAGTTTTGAAGAATATCTAAAAATGTGTAATAATTCCAATCGAAAAAACTTTCAACGACAAATCTGATCATTTAAATGATCACGGCTGTGTAAGAATTTCCATCAATCACGATGAAAAATAAAAGTGACTTCTCAATTTATTTCTAGCTCTAAAATAGTAATTTTCGATACAAGTGCCATAAGTAACACTTTTTGGCACGGCGTAGTTTAGGGCCCGAGCGCAGCGAGGGTCCTAATAGCTGGGCCGAAAAGTGTCCCCTATGGCCCGAGTATCGAACAACGTTTTATAGTACTGTGCAAAGTTCACATTTATGCCCCCTTTTCCGATGCATAAGTCGCACTTTCTGGTACCGCAAAGTGAGGTTATCGCACGAGCGTATGCGAGTGTGATGCGAACGCAGCGGTGCCAGAATGTGCGACTTATGCCACCGAAAAGCGTGCCATAAATGTGAACTTATGCCACGCATTGCTATAAATACAATTTTCGAACATTTGTTTGCATATTGAAATTTTGGTCACTTTTGAAAAGATATGTAATGAAGTTTAATGTTATTTTACAATAATTTAAAAAGTCTGTAATATTTACAAATATTGTTTTCCACTGTCTTCGATGAATCATAATTTTTGCTTCCTCATAGAGGAAGTTCTGTGATAGGCTTGAAAACGAGATTTGGAACCAGACGTCGTATGACAATTTGGTTTACATATTTGGAAACTACTTTGAATTACCAACAAATGTCTGTATGTGTGTGTGTGTGTGTGTGTGTGTGTGTGTGTGTGTATGTACGTCTGGTGGTTCGGAACCAGTGTAACTTTTGAACGGAGACACGGACCCTAGACAGGGAATTTAAAAATGAAATAAGAATTTTTCTTTTGATAACCGAACCCTTTTATTAATATTATTTTTTATGAGGAAGCTTTTTGCCAATAAATTGGCAGCGGTTTTTTGACTTTCATCATGATACATTTTCAAAGAAAAATTTAAATAAATAGAGGCAAAGCTTAATATAAATAAATTTATCACTTTTAAAAATATAGTGCATTATCACGATGATTCTCACAAAAATGTCTTAGAAAACCAGTTTGTTCACTGCGCGCTTGATTTATGCACATGGGTAGTAGGGTGGTCCACTTTTTCAAAAATTTTTTGTATCTCGGGGGATCCATCGGAATCTGAAAGTTTGAGGTTTAAAATGAAGCTTCCTTTAAACGAGAACTCAAATAAATGATTTTAGATGGCGTCCATGGATTTTTGAAGTTTAAAAACGTGCTCCTAAAAAGGAGCAAAATCGGGCAACCATTCGATTTATTTCAAACTCTGTTCAAAGTGTAAGAATAATCTTAACGATACATTTTCTTACGTATTTTTGTCTGCGGAATCGAATGCCGTAGTTAGTTTTGACCTAGGAGTACAATTTCATTGAAAAAAACACTTTTTCGATCGTTCTTTTTCGCAAATTTCGCAAAGTTCATTTTCGAGCGAGCGGCAAATGAACAGAAAAATCTAGGAAATTTTTTGACACCACCAAAATGTAGGATTTTTTATGACCAATCCAACGGTATATATTAATATACACTTTAAAATTATTTTAATGCCGAAAAAGCACGATTTTATCCCAAAAACGATATTAAAAAATGGAAAAATGGAAAAATATATTCGTTTTTCAAGAAAATGGCTGAGTATAATGACCCATGAAATAATTGAATACAACGATCTGATAGGTTTTTTTCTCACTTTCAAACGCCGTTTCAGAGTTAAAAAATTCGCAAAATTCACCGAGATACAGCTGTTTTTTGAAAGATGCACTTTTTTTGCTTAAAAGTCTGCTTTGCTGGTTTTTTAATGAATAGAACCAGCTCTGAATTATTGAATTTTAATCAAAAAAAGTGCATCTTTCAAAAACAGCTGTATCTCGGTGAATTTTGCGAATTTTTTAACTCTGAAAACGGCGTTTGAAAGGTGAGAAAAAACCCTATCAGATAGTTGTATTCAATTATTCTCATGATTGATTATACTTAGCCATTTTCTTGAAGAAACGGATATATTTTTCCATTTTTCCATTTTTTAATATCGTTTTTTGGGATAAAATCGTGCTTTTTCGGCACTAAAATAATTTTAAAGTGTATACTAATATATACCGTTGGATTGGTCATAAAAAATCCTACATTTTGGCGGTGTCAAAAAATTTCCTAGATTTTTTCTGTTCATTTGCCGCTCGCTCGAAAATGAACTTTGCGAAATTTGCGAAAAAGAACGATCGAAAAAGTGTATTTTTTTCAATGAAATTGTACTCCTAGATCAAAACTAACTACGGCATTCGATTCCGCAGACAAAAATACGTAAGAAAATGTATCGTTAAGATCATTTTTACACTTTGAACAAAGTTTGTAATAAATCGAATGGTTGCCCGATTTGCTCCTTTTTAGGAGCACGTTTTTAAACTTCAAAAATCCATCGACACCATCTAAAATCATTTATTTGAGTTCTCGTTTAAAGAAAACTTCATTTTAAACCTCAAACTTTCAGATTCCGATGGATCCCCCGAGATACAAAAAATTTTTGAAAAAGTGGACCACCCTAATATACACGTTGTCATGACAACTGAAAAAATCTGGGAAAGTTGGCCGCGACCGTGTGCCGTGTCATTACCGCGAAACTTTGTCGTGTGGTTAAATTTGTCGTGTCGAAAATTTTGTCGTATTCGCATTATTCTAAATTTAAAGTTTTTAAATGGATAACGCACCGCAATTGTTGGCTACTACTATCAATCTCGATTGATATCTGTTTTGATATAATAAATATAGCCATACTTATCAACGTTTTTTGGTATTGACATTATTTTAATAGGCTTAGGACAAATACTTTTAGGAATTTTGCATTTGAAAAATTGCCATAAGCAAAAATAATTTTTAGAAGAATCATTCATTAGGAACTTTGCTTTAGGAAAAATGATAGTGAACCATGCACATGACATTTTTTTATTTTAATTATCATCGATGTATACTGAAATGATAATTATCGAATATACTAATCACATCTGTAGTTCAACTTTTTGCTGGCCATCTTGGCATATCAAGCTCGTAAAAAAGATCAAATATCATTATGAATTTTCGCACCAGTTATGGCTCAACTTGTTTTAAAATGCAATTGTAAAAATTAAATAATTCAACTATTGCACGATTCAATTTTATAGATTGTAAATTGTTATTTAATTTTTTCTTTATTAATTTTTAGTTCTAGTAATCAAATTTATATTTGTGAAAAAATTATTGTAATTGCTGTAATTCTTACAGAATATTAATTTTAATAATTATATTTCAAAAACCGAATGCAAATAAAAGGTCAAAGATCTGACTTTCCGAAATGGCAATCGTTTCCGCTCCAGTAGAAATAAATCGCTTAGGCATTTAATTTGTACCTTACTTCTTAATTACTTCTTACTTCTTAGTGATCAAATTTGCGAGCAGTTAACTTGCAAAGCAAAAAACAAAAATGTAAAGAAAAATGCACCTAGTGACAGAAGATATTTTTCTACTCCTTACTTTACTTTACTCTTGAAGGGCATCTGCTTGCGACTGTGACTGAGAGCTTTTTAAAAGGCCACATCTCTGCGTATTGACAGAATTTACAGTGCATTAGTCGATGCTCGAGAAAATAATACCATAGAACTAACTAAATGATGTATTTTAGAAAAAATTTTTAACGCAATGTTACTGTCAGATAATAATTAAAATGTTCCAAATAAATTGCCTGTAGTTTGTCGTTTCAAGGGTTCTTTGTCCCAGTGGCCTGAATCCGTCTGTTTTTATTCTCTCCTCGTAATGGCTTGTGCATGTATACAGCACGAATATACTCGTGTACAGGTGACGTGGTCTAGGTGCACTTTCGGATTTCGAACACGACAACTGTCGAAATACAGTGCCAAAGTGATGGGCATGCTGAGTGTAATGAAAAAGGAAAAATCAAAATGGCTCCGTGTGGCTTCATTTAGTCTAGTTATTGAAGGTTAGTCGAATTTGTAACGATTAAACCAATAAAGACGTAGATATTGATGATAACAAAAAAGTCCTCAAAAATATTCTTTTGGTTTGCTCTTGATGTATGATAAACCGATCGAATGCACGATGTTAGGGTGCACGTGAATAAATATCTGTTAAATGACAATGAATGGCGTGACTTATTATTTGCGCTTTATTTACAAATTTTACACATACGCGTTTAGCTTACGACCTAGTTTTTCTTAATTTATGCAATATTCAAATTCAATACACTGCCAGGTATTATTTTATTTTTCGCTCTTTGACTTACTTTTTTATGTAAACAATCGTTGGTTGGGGGAGTTGTGAGATTTGTCATTTCATAAATATGCGAAGACCCATAATCATGTCCGATGCTGTGTGTACATATAAGTTTGATAAACACGAATTTGCTTAGTTTTGCTGCAAATATATATTCTGCAAAGAAGATAAATTGAGTGTCGATCGAAAATATCGCACAACATCAAGTCTTGCGCTCCTTGACGAATTTGAAAAATTCACAATATTATGATGACGCTAACACAATAGGTTCGTTCTCGACGAATGGCTTGTTTCGCATACGTGAATATGTATATCTACAGGAAATTTTCATTCACGTGACTAATCATGGCTTTCGTATTTAATAATTTCGAATGAATGAGATAGAAAACGTAAACGCGATAACGTCCTTTACTTTCAAGTTCCATCAAGCTTTTAAAGGTGTATCGCATCTCCGTACCACACTCTTTTGCTATCGAGAGTTGTGCAAGTTTAATTTATTTTAAAAAGTACAAAATTGCAGCAACATCAGGAAAAAGCTCCACCCAACACACTCCAACGAATTAATTGCGTAAATCGGAAAGCTTTTCGTTAAGTACTCTGAGAGTATCTTTCTATATACATCTGCAGTATTTCGTTTCCATCTTCGGGAATGCAATACGACATTTTTTCCTACCGATACATAATAAAAACGTCTACTCATTTCCTATCGACTTTTTGACGAATCTCCCAGCTTAATTAATGTTAATTAAGAAGATATGGGTGCTTAATTATAAATTTACTGATGCGTCCTTAGCACAAGTGTGTGTTTGTAATAACTGTATGCATAAATTACGATCGCATTGTTACGTAATTAAGTAATTTAAGCTGAACTGCCTGCTTTAAATGCGTATTTGACCTACTGATATATTGACTCACACTCGGGATTGAATTTTCGACACTATACAAAACTCATAGTACATATACAGTAATAAAGTATAAAAGGCAAACTAAAAACAAATAAAATCGAAGGTTTCAGTTGTAGCAATTGGTTATTGCAATCAAATGCTTTTGTTACCCTAACGATTTATTTTTTTGTTCAAAGCTAACGAACGCTTTTCGTCACAAGTTCGTATGTACACTAGTGTCCCTTATTTCCAAGTTTCGCGAAACCTCGGTTCCAAGCTTTTAAAAGCTTGTTTGGACTTAAAAATAAAAAAGCCTTAGTTGAAACTCTTTTGTACTATCATTTAATTGTGACGCCAGTCGAGAACGCCATTTTCATAATTTAAAAAGTTTCCAAAAAATCCTGAAAAAATATACACGTATTCTTTGACTAATTATAAAAGTTTTTACTTTTTACTTTTATTTTTTACACACCACGGCCTTACCATGGTTGATAATTTACATGTAATTTGAAACTTATTTTTATATCCATTGAACCATAATCTACTATTTTCTCCGTATCGATAAAGGAAAGTACACGGAAAAGATTTTTTGTGTGCTCTCTTGGGCACAAGCATGTACCGATGGTTGGATTAAATTTTACCAAGTGAACTAGTAAATTTAGACTTTTCGAAAAAAATCGGCCAATTGCCATGTACGTATAAACTAAATTGCTTCAAAGATCACATACCTTTAATGCAAAATCAATATAAACTCGAGAGCTAAGAGATGACAGAAAAGCGACAGATCGATAGTTGAATTGTTAGTTGCAGTGGGTGCATCATGTGTCACGAGCCGCTAACTTTCTGAATCGAATTACTGATTATATTATTGGATTAATCGCTGTTCCGAACAGCCGAGAGTAATAAACTTACGCTGGCTATCTATATGTGCATGTTTGGAAGCTCTCACGTATAGGCAATATGCACGAAGTTTGCCATTCGACATTGCTCACTGAAAAAAAATCTTTTACGGTTAGCATACAAGTGGACGTACAACTTACAATAATAATTAATTTACTCATTCTGTTTACGTGACAAGAGTAGTTGACGAAAATATTTCGTCTTCACTTCATGATAAAGACCCAAGTATTGATGGAATCGTTAATATTGTACTATATGAAATGTCCTCGAAGCCTTAGACATTTGCCCAATGTTTTAGTAAATTTCAAAAAGTAAATTTAAAAAAAATTCTCGATACTTTTCCTGTAAGTATGGCCGTACTTAACGTTACCGCAAAGTTATAATTTTTGTTTCACGTATGATAAAGGTAAATGGTCGCAATCGGTTTTCAATATTTTCTTTACGAGTATGCATCAACGTATACGGCTGTTTTGCTCGGGTCTCTTTATTATAAAATTATTGGTTAAGTTGATTGCAATTGCCAAACTATGCTCGTAGCTAATTGCATGAAAGATATAGCGGCGTTTTTGATACTTCCTCAACCGTACAACAATCTCGTTCGAGCGTATAATAACGCATCACACAGCGCTTCAAAAGACATACATATATCTTTTGCAAGGCCTCATTAAACTCTCTTTCGATGCTTCATTACGATACAAATGAGCGCGATATAATTCGAGACATAATGATTTGAATCTACAAAGGATAAATGAATAACTAGCTTACGGCGATGGCTTTCACTGATCATGTACTCGCATAAGCGTCATCGCGAGGCATTTTCATAATTCATGAGCGTAGACAATACACCCGAAAACGATGCAGTATCGCTCACAAGCAAAAAAGTATGAGTACAAATATTTATAAGTATCAGCAGTGAATAGCAATGTATCGATGCGTTAATTTCGACGAATTCGTCGTACACGCGTATAGCGGGGATTACACACGCACGTACAAACTACGTATTATCGTCGAAATCACAAATAATCGGACTAACACGAGTGTATTGTAATTGGGTATTAAGCTCGATGCGAAAATCATCGATAAACACCAGGTGTATATTGCGTTTACACATAGGTATAAAACGCATTCGGAGCTCGTGGGCGTAATGAAGGGCACGAGTTGCACTTGACTCGTCTCGGGCTCTCTTATGCGTGTTTATTTGCGACGTTTTCTTCATAAGTGCCGTAACTTGGGATCATTTTTCTCGAGCGCTCAACAAGCCTGAAAAGCCGTCGGAAACTCGTACTCGTTCCATGCGTTGTTCGCTTGATCAACTTTGAGAAATAACTCATAGCCATTTTGGATGCGCGTGCCACCATCCCATTCGTAATTTCTTTATGTAGAAAGGGCACGGAAAGTACGTGGCAAGTTGAGCACTAGAAAGTATTTTTACCGCAGTTAGTCCAACTACTAGGGGCGTTTGCGTGTATATATATAATGTATATAATATGTGTGTATATATGCGCACGCAGCCGGCAGTTAATCCCAAAAGTGCTGCTCGTTGGGATTATTACTTGCTTGCGTTGAAGCTTAGTCATGAATTTTCATAATATATGCCGATTGCGAAATTTCCGATGTATTGTAAATTATTGTGCACGTATGTGTCTAGAAAATCTAGGCGAATTATGCATTCGGGCGCCAAGCTTGGTGGATAAAGACAATAAGCCGCGTGTATATAAATGTTATATCCGGTCTGCAGAAAATAAGCAGGCAATTCTCTCTTATGCCCTCAAGCGCAATTGAAGCGATTGAAAAGCGTGAGCAGATGGAAAATTAATCCTGAAAAAGTGAGCGTGCATAGATATATATTCGATTATTCGCTCGCGCTAGCGCAAAAGGGCCATAGTCGCTCTTTTTTTCTCTTATTCTCTCTCTCTCTCTCTCTCTTTCTATCTATCTCGCGCGGAGCTTGAATAGATTTCAAGCTCGAGACTCGACGATGATGGGAAATAATATCGGTGTCTGGTGCAGCTTTGATATTGCCATGAGAGAAAGAGAGACAGGGACAGAGACGTAGAGACGGCTTATATTGTTCGACTTTACCAATTGCTAGATATAGGCCACATTATACGATAGTCGCAGTGAGCCTTGCAGAGCCAAGCGAGGGTAGCAGCCGCAATAGCAGCACATACATATGCATCGGAAGTTAATTGCTTCATCAAATTTATGATTTTTGCTAGGGTATAGCGTACGCACGTTGAATCTGATTCTACGTCATTCAGAATGTACTTACGTGTTTATATACACGCCCATTTGCGTTGTTTCTTCTGTATACGCATTGCTGAACCTTCCAGAGGCAAATCGCTGATGCGAACATTGGCATCAAAATTGCCTTGTTAAACTCGGGCTTCTCAACTACTTTACGCTTATACGCTTATACGCTTATAAGTGACGCTCATGAGCGAACGATATTAAGCCATTATTTTATTTATGCAGTTTGCGAGTTTCTCTCGTTTTCTGACTATTTTATACCCTATCTTTTTTTCTTCCCCTCCCAGCCATATTTACTATGCGTAGCTTTCTCCGTGGGCGTTCTATACTGACTTTTAATGGCTTCGTGCGTGCTCCCTGAGGCTATAGTTTTATATGTTAGTATTTATACATGTATATATGCGCACGAGCGCGCAGAAAGCAATAGAACAAAGAAAGGGCCTAGCACGAGAGCAAGTGCAAAAATAGCAAGAATAGAAGTCGAGACGATTTTTTGCTTAACCATATACAATAGAGGAAGCTGGGAGAGGAGGGAGTAGCATCTAAAGTTTTTTTTTTATTAAAAAGCACCCGAGTCCCTTTACAAAAAATAATGTTCATTCGTCGACAATTAAAGACGAGAATAAAAAAAGTAATAATAATTCGATGAAAAGAGTTGAGTGGGAAATCAGCTCGACAAATCAAAGTCAAGCGAGTAAGTGATTTGTACGCGCGCGCGACAAAGCAAAAAGTTAAACCATTGGCAAACATGGTGTCTTTCATTGCTCGCGTTTGCTCCCTCTTTTGCTGCGAGACACCTGACGTGGGTGGCTCGGCTTTTCAGCTGAGACGCAATGAAATTTGCTTTTTGTACTTTGCCAACATGAGGGTTGAGATTCGTCCATTGCAGCTCTCACATAAAAGCTTCTTAATTACAAAATCGTTTGAAAGAAAGTACTCGTAGCAGCACTGCCTGCTAATGTAAATTCCGGAAGACAAGCAGCTGGGCATAATATTTTTATGTATCGCACTGTTGCAAGCTCAAAATAGTCTCGTAATAAATTGACGTAAAAATGCTGAAAATGCATTTAACTGCATCGACTGAGCGTTTTCGAAATGTCCAACTCTTTTTAAAGCGACTGCAGAGACACACGCACATATCTAGGCATGCTGAAGCACATATATATACATATAGAGTATATAGCTCAAAGTCGTCCTTGCGGCTGCTGCTGTCTCCTCTATGACGTCAAAGAAGCTCGCCTAGACGAGCTTTCATGGACACATACGTATTTCACATTCTTGCGTCTCTGCATGCAGAAATGCGCGGCTGTAGGAATTCGCGCACATATGCTCAAACGAACGCATTCGTGCATGTGTGCGAACGCGTAATTTTATATACGTACCCCTATGCTATTGTGCATTTATCTCGTCTTTACCCTGAATCTCTCTCTTTCTCTCTCCCTCTCTCTTGCGTCTTGATTGATGTCGATCGTTAGAGGCATTGGGCACTTGGAATTAAATGGTCCACCTCTTATTTATAAAATGTCACCTTGTCAATAATTTTTTAATTATCTTTAAAAATACACCTGCCGTGTAAGCTGATGAAAAAATGAGCGTATTAGCTAAACTTTTAACGAGTTGATTTATTTTTCAATAATAAGATAGAGGATAAAGGCAAAAACTGCTTAGGCTTGTAACGAGAATCATCCAATTCTCTATAAAAATATTGTAATTTCTTGTGCACTTCGTCTAACTTTGCTCTTGTAAGAACGAAAAGCCGTATGTCTCCTCGGCAAGGCTTTAATCCTTATCTGTTGCTGGCGGCGCGGAAAAAGTCGTTGTCGACGTCGTCGTCGTTGTGCAGAGAAACAAGCCCCGTTTATTCCTCCATTTTTTTCTTCGCGTTGTTCAATCTAAGTTACAGTTTATCTCAGGCATGCAAGTAACTGCGCCTATTAAGTTCCATACCGTCTTTGTGTAATTTTAATTTGTTACTAAATTTCTTTCCTTGGTCGAGCTGGCGAGCACGTCAGCTCCGGTATCTGATGCATTTAAAAATAGTATTTTAATATTGGTGGATACGAGGTTCATCGCAGGTGCCTGGATGTGTATAGATTTATAGCTTGACCACATGAAAAGATAGTAGGGATAAAAAGGGCCGAAGGTTGTTCAGTGACGGTAGCAGTGGCTTTCATATATTAATGGCTCATATCGCTGAACAATCTTTATGCCCCCTCGCGAGAAAAAATAAATAAGAGCTAGCGCGCTCTGGATCATTATTTACATTAAACGTTTGGCGCGCGGTCAGTGTAATTTACGCAGCTATATATCAAGCCGACGAAGGCAGTAATATACGTTGTTCGCGCGACATCGCTGTAGGCTGGTAATATATAATATCCGCTCGCGCGCACGTTCGACTAAAGTGAATTATCCTATATCATAGACGTCGGCGGCGGCGGCAACGACGACAACTGCAGTGGCTGCCGGCGATGGTGCGAGCAAACTTTCCGCGTGCCGCAAAAGATAAACTTCTCTTTCTCTCTTCTTCAATTTACGGTCGTTCCAGGTGTACTCTGTACGTGTGTAAGCTCATCTTAAGCTCTTGCAGAACACATACGCGAGGGCATTTTTGAGCTGCTTGCTACAAACGCGCACCATTCCATATGTGCAATTCCGTGACAAAAATTTGCATTTCCGTCGGAGCTTTTACCGAATTTTTAATTTTTGGATTCATTTTCCGAAGCTGCGATTTTCATATTTAATGCAGTCTTTGAAATGGAATAAAAAATTAAGCTCTCTGTCAACATGCTTTCAACATATTTTCGTGGCTAAAATGAATAATAATAATAATAATATAGTTATGTATCAAAAATATCGTGACAAATATTTGCAATTTGTTTTTAAACAAACAACGAATCGGCTTGATGAAAAAATTTGTATAATTAATTGTACTGAAAATTAATCAAGAATCGCTACTAAATTCTCTAATAATTGTTCAAATAAATTTAATTAATCTTTGATTGGCATTTTTGAAACTTTATAAAATTACATAATTAAAATTCAATTGGCCGTTGATAGAAAATTCGGCAAAACATACAAGATATGTTGGAAAATTTTTAATTAAAACCATATACACTGCCATTCAGTCACTTTTGCCGCATACCTAAGTAAAAAATGAGTAAACTTAGAAGGGTCATAGCTCAGGCAATAAAAGTCGTATCAAGATTTTAAAAATACTATTTGAAAGGTCCTTACAAGTTCTTTACAGCTATATAAATTACGACAGGGTCCAATCATTAATCCACCAATTAATTTCAACAAATAAAGAATCGAAAAATTCTGTTTTTCTTGTAGTTGCTAGTTCACTCCTCACTTTAGTAGAAGATCATGTAGAAAAATTCTGAGCCCATCAATTTGTAGGTTTTAACGAGATCTTTAAAAAATCCGTTTAACTTAAATTGTCCTACGTGAGTTTCTTATTATAGTCTACACAATAGCTCGTCGGATACGCTCTTTGTATTCAATCGACCAATAGACACTCAGAGCATCAAGTACCTCATTACGAAACTCGCTTATTTTTACAAATTAATTTACGATGTCATATAATATCTCTCTCTATTTTTTCACCTTTTCAGGCTCACATTTTGCGGACTAAGACCTGACCTGATCGACGGGCACCTGGTTCAAAGAATTCTCCTAAAAGTTTGATCATAAATTGAACACACAATTTGAGGCAGACAGAAATCGCGCGGTTGAAACGGCATCTCGAAACACTCAGGAGATGATTACTATCCAACACATTTTTGACATTTGAGAAATCAATAATCCATTGAAAACAGAAAAAGATTCTTCGGAGGTGGTTTATGGAATGTCAGGGCTGAAATTACTGACATCGTAAGACTAGGCGACACATGTGAGATTTTATCAGGATTCTATCAGGATTGCCGAGAAACAGAATTCTTAGCGATGTAACTTCTGAACCGTATTTTTGCTGTAGCGAGTCTCATTCTATACTAGGGAGAATTCGGAACAAACAAAGTTTCAGAATGTCATCATCCGAGTGTTAGAAGTTATTAACACTTTCAAAGTGGCCAATATCAAACCGGAGACAATTTTTTGCAGGGGCGGCGATCGGAGATTTTCATCGAAAGAGCTATGTCCTAAAGATTTTTACTGACGGCTAAACAAGACACTCTCTCATATTCTCAGCTAAGCTCGACTCAACGTCAAGAAACTCATAAGTCAATCCAGCAGAGTCCAGTAGAGCCTATAAGTCTACTGAATTCACGTTTGTGTCAATTCATTCTGAAGAAGATCTTACAAAGCTCAAATCTCGGACAAGTTAATAAAACGCTTTTAGTGCCGAACGCGGACTCATTAAGGGGACACACCTGTGTTAAACCCTATGATTGGAAAAATATAAAAATTATATGTCATTATTATAATTTATTGTTTTTGATGTAAAAATATGTTTTTACAAGACTTTTTACATCAAAAAATATGACTCTAGTACCTAAAATCATT
Organism: Trichogramma dendrolimi; assembly: GCA_034770305.1. Classification (NCBI taxonomy): domain Eukaryota; kingdom Metazoa; phylum Arthropoda; class Insecta; order Hymenoptera; family Trichogrammatidae; genus Trichogramma; species Trichogramma dendrolimi. The sequence goes on along the minus strand of JAPMIB010000034.1, from coordinate 582,661 downwards.
TATGTTAGTCCAGGATTCATCTACAATGATTTATTATTTTTTAGATGTGTGCCGCATGATTCTGAATGCAATTCTTGACCAATTTGTATCTATGCGGTCTCAAAAGCTTTGTAAACACATTCTCTTCCACCTAAGTGAAACAGAATTTTGATAAGAGGCTTGGGAAATTTTTTGTACACTAAAATGTAAAGAAAATGCCAAAAATGACTATTTTATCAACGCTAATTGCTGTATTTAAAGACTGATAGATTGAACAAAAATCTTATCAAAAATCTGCTTCACTTAGGTGGAAGAGAATGTGTTTACAAAGCTTTTGAGACCGCATAGATACAAATTGGTCAAGAATTGCATTCAGAATCATGCGGCACACATCTAAAAAATAATAAATCATTGTAGATGAATCCTGGACTAACATAAATGATTTTAGGTACTAGAGTCATATTTTTTGATGTAAAAAGTCTTGTAAAAACATATTTTACATCAAAAACAAAATTATAATAATGACATATAATTTTCATATTTTTCCAATCATAGGGTTTAACACAGGTGTGTCCCCTTAAGAAAAATCATCTATTCATCAAAATATCGCGTTTACCTTTTGACAGTACGATTCAAATAATCATCAACAATACTTTCTAACCATACATATTTTACGTACCATTCACCATATGCTTGTCATGTTTACGCTCATTTTTATCTCATTTCAAATAAATTAAAATTGAACTTTTTCTCTTCTTATTACATTACATTTCTAGAATTATATCTAATTGTATTATTGTATCGTTAACTGAGTCTCCCTACGTCCAAATAAAATACCACTCTGTCTCTCTCTCTCTCTCTTTCTCTTTTGCTCTTGTCCATGTACACGTTTATTTTATGCATGGAAACGATGTCATTCACACGTGCATAGACGCAAACAGCGGAGCAACCATTATACATCTCGAATAATGCAAATCAATTTGCGCTGCAATTGCAGCCAAGCGCACACCCATACGCAAATAGACACGTACGCGCTAGACTATCTGTAATTGTTGGCGCTGGACTGACTGCGGCTAGAGAAGCAAATTGAAACTGCCGCTAAGTGTATGTATAGGCAGTCTAATTGTGCAGGCCGTGCGTATGTTTTGAGTGTACTCGCGTCTACTCCAAGCTCGAAAAATAAACAAACGAAATTGCGCTTGATCGCATTATGTGTTTACGTCTTGGCGCAACATAGTTTACTTATTTATAAAGTAAAAAAATTTTAATAAAATAAATAATTTACTTTTTAGACCTTAAGAATAGGATATATGAGCACTAGACTGACAATAAAAAAAGATTTTTTTTTAATCGACGGGACGTCCCCTTAAAAGTTTCAAACCCCCAAAAAAATGAGCTCTACCAAATTTCAGCTCATACAGTTGAAAAAATTAAATGGAAACCCCCTATGCGTATAATACGAGAAAACGACTTTTTCATTTAATTTAATGTTAATCAACACCCTTCTTGTGACACGGGTTTTTTTATGAGCTGAAATTTGGTAGAGCTCATTTTTTTGGGGGTTTGAAACGTTTGAGGGGGCGTCCCGTCGATTTAAAAAAAAATTTTTTTATTGTCAGTCTAATGAGTATGTACATAATTGGTATATCAGTTCCTCAGTGATTGGTATAGCATCCTCGCTATAGATAATGTATAATACTAAGCGGTAAAAATAGTTTACGCTACGCAATAAATAGCGAATAGCCATAAAAATTGTTATCGGAGACAATACAGATTTATGAATTGCTGACCGATCATGAGATTTCAGCTGGAGAACAAAATAATTAACTCATTAAGTTTAGATAAATGCTCGTGAACTCAACTATGGAAGGGAAAGAGTGCACGCTTTTACGTGTTTATTCGGAGGGAAGTGTTATCATTTGGTACGTGCAACATACATGCGTTCGTTCGTCTTTTTATACTTCGAATTGAATTCTTAAACACTTCATATTGCACACGCCACAGTGTCTGAAAAATATAAAAGTTGATTCGCAACGATATGTTGGCTGGCTTGATGCCACGATTTAACGAAAGTTGTCACTGCGCGCTACAGTTTGATGCTTAATGTTTCCCCGCGCTTACAGCTGCAGAGAGGGTAAACCGTTCTTCATGATGTACAACTGCGATATAGAAATTCTTGACCTATTGTAAATATACATTTTTTAATGTCTTTTTCTTTTTGCCGTGAAGCATGCATAGCTTATCTCACGTCAATATCTGTAATATTAGACTTAGCTGACAAAAAGCACGATTTCCTGATGGTAAACATATAAAACAGGACAATTTGATTTATGATAAGGGCTTAAATATGGCTGCAATAAGTACGGACGTATAAAAAATATATTTTGTATATTGTAGCATACGCATAAATATAAATATCCGATGTATTTTTTGTATGAGAGCGATTTAATCAGAATTTACTTCATTTGATGAGATTGTTGATGTCGAGATTTATTGCGGCTACATTTATAATCTATAAAAACTAGCCTTTCAATTAATTGTTGAGGTTCATCATTTAGATTCGAAACTTTTTATGAAAAAATCTATGAGGTCTACAATGTAAATTTCTGAAAATCATAAAAGAAGTTTTTTTTTATTTTTCAATTAAACAATTACCCATGATATTAATTGACTTGCCAGTACTAAATATGCTTTTCGAGTACGCTACGACTGCTGAATAAACAATCTCTATCTAAAATGTATTTCCTTTCTGAGATCATACTCCCAAAAAGAAAAATTTGTTTAATATTTCATTTTATTAAATGAAAACCCCAGAGGCTTGCAAATATCATAAAATAAACAAAAACAAGTTATTTTTGCAAAAGCCTAATTGGATTTATATTTTGTTTTGAGTTTAGTTGTCACTAAGTTGAGAATTCCTTTTATTAAACTTTCTTCGAACTTTATAATTCATCTGGTTATATTTTATTTTTTAGTGGCACGAATAAATAAAATAAAGTTTGATTCAGTTGACTCGCTCAATGATGTTTATCACCACACTCGTACCTTGCATTCAAGTTTACTACGGCTTAAAAAACCCTATGCACGAAGATTATTTTACGCTCAAATGTTTACAAGTCTCCGTGTTACGAGGAAAAAAAGCACTACACGCTGAATGGAATTTTTTAATATTCATGAATGCTTATTTAACACTTTGAAAAATGTCGAAATACATATAGGTGTGCACGTGTATACACGAAATTTTTTTTCAAAATTTGTAGTGTATAGCGACTGGTCTAGCCACGTAGCCACCACAAACAGCCGAGCAACAGGTTGATGCGCTTTACACGAGTATGTGAGAATGAAGTTTGACAAACATAAACTCGATAAGATAAGTCTTGCGTTAAATTAGTAAACTATAAAATTGTCTCAATAATCAAAGGGCCCCACGCAATTCAAGTCGATTCCTTATAGCAAGTTCAAAGAACAGAACAGCAAGATGCCAGTTTAGTCAGCCTTCAGTTTAGTGATATGCTTCTTCAGTACGCCGTTCAACAAGATGCTACTTCGAGGCTCATATAATAAAACTAATAAAAATCAAAGCTCGACCATAGATTACATTTTGCAAAGACAATTTAAAACTATACACGTTTTAAACTCCAAAAAGTTAAATTCGCACTGCTGTAGAAAGACATCGAAGTGTAAATTGGGTTATACTCGATGTTTCTGCAATTTTGGGATTAGATTCTTCAGAAATTTAGACTAACTTTCCCGAGATAATATTTAACAATTTTGGACTAAGAAGCTCCAATAATTTTTTCAGTAATTAATAAAGATTGAGGAAAAAGTTAGTTTTCAAGAACTCGACCGAAACAGAATTATTGAGTTTTAAGCAATTAAAATGCAACTCAAAAAATCACTTGTATCTCAGCGAAATTGAGGAACATTTTTTCAATGTGAAAATTATTGTAACGGCGAGGAAAAATTAAGCATAGTATTTACAATTTTATAGTAGATGATTATCCTGAAGCTTTTCCTGAAAGAAACGAAAACCACGTTTTACGGCTCAAAATTCCCAGCATTTCTTACAATTTTCTTGCAATAATCTAAAATCAAGCAAGCGTTAGCGAGCGAGATGAGTCGCTAGTTGCTTATAACTCCCAAAATGAGACAGAAATCTCTAATAATATATAAAAATGTATATTATTTCTGATGTTATTGAAAGGCTCAAAGGAACTTCATTTCTTTTATTTATTACACGAACTGCATTTGGATAATAAAGTTAAAAAACATTTTTTCGAAAATCAAGAATAGCAAACATTTTTAATATCCCATTAGGAAGTACTTTGACCAGTTAGATCCCTAAAAACAGTTAATTCCATTGTTAAAGCACCATATAGACCTTCTGCACTAAGCATTTGACACATTTAAGGTGTAGATCGCAGGATTATTCATCATTGCATGACTTAATTTCTGGGACACGCGAAACGGTGTCACTGGCCGATATACGTATTTTTGTTTTGCGAATTGCCATCTACTTTTGCGTACGTTAACGAACACCAGCTAAATTAATTAATTGTAATTTTCTTTAATTTAATTATTTTATTATTATTTTTGCACTTTTCCCATAAATTTCTTTCCTTAGGTTGGACTACGACGCCACCGCGAGGCGAAATTTCGCACCCAGTACTGAGCCAGTCAGCGATACACGTACCTAGGACGTTCTTTGATTTAATTATTAATTTATCCTAATGTCAACGGAAACTGTTACTATATAAATCTTTTCAATTGTCATTTTGTGAATCTAGATAGTAATGACATTCTATAGCAATCATGCGCCGTGGACAATGAATCGTACATAGCAACTTGAAACTGCATAATTTTTCTAGCTTTTTTTCGCAACAATTACAATATTTTCTTTCTATAACATTGTATTAATATTTTCTTTCTCAAAAACAATAGTGAGTAAGTGAATTGAGTATAGATAAAAAAACTTGAAAATATGATCGTATTCAGAACTTTTCTCGTTTCCATTGGGACATGGCTCAATGTTGCATGTCAGGTCGCGTCTCAGATCGTTCGTTAACCTCTAGAGGCCCGGAAAGCCAATATAATATTGGCGCCCTGATCGACCCTTTGGCCATGATCGATCAATGATTTAAGATACCTTTTATGCCAGTTTTCTATTGATTTTATGACCTCTGAAATACCGCCCCTCTAAAGGTTAATGAGTTAAAAAAATAGTATACTTTAAGTAAAAATTATTCTTTTAATAAATTCGTATTTTGCGATTTTTGAAAAAGTTATAATCATACATAGGGTAGTCGGACCAATCAATGAGCGGGTACCAGTGAATGACCACGTGATCAATAATCACTTATAAATTGAATGAACGAATGTTAATCTAATTTATAATAGTTGTCCAACATGAAGCGATGTTATATCTATAATTTTAATCAACTTTCGTATAAGTTGTATTAACTACGCATAAAAAAATATTGAAAAATGTTTGTGGTCATTCACTGATACGAAGCGTCGATTTGCATACAACCAGCAAGTGACCGATTCTTTGAGAATACAATAGTATACAGGTTAAGTTTGTTATTAATCTATTTGAATTGATTTTTAAATAAAACCAATTCAATCAGTACTGATTAGACCACTACTGAACCAGTAAGAGTTATTTACGAATAGTATTGATTATCTAAATAAAAAGGTAATGTTTAATTTTGTAAAAACGTCGTACGATATTGTATCGGTAATTTACTGGACGTCGAACGGTCATTCAATGGAGATGTTTTCTGGAAGTGGTCATTAACTGTCGTTTTTGAAGTGATACGTTAAATCACAATTTTCAATAATATTCATGATGCTAAAATGATTTTTCAATATTTTTAATTGATTGAACACTTAATTAACTATGCGATGATATATTTAGTTTTTTTTTAGTCGCAATCATTAAATTGTTCCTGTCCTTCAAAACTTAAAAAACAACAACTCGGTAATTCACTGGTGTGGTTACCCTATAAAAATATATATTTGCTATCAAGATAAATGAAAATATAAACTTCACTTTAAAATTTAAATATTTTTCAAACATATTGAAGTTAAAGTTCCTTTAAAAAAATATACGCTTATTTAACTTATCTTAATAAAAAAGTGTAACATAATTTATGAAAAAATGTTATCAAAGAAAAATAAAGTAAAGAATCTCTGTGAAAAAAAGGAAAAAAATCGTTCTATTGAAAGAATATATGATATGCATAACGAGAAAAATTTCAATTACAGCCTTACTTTGCGTTTGTATAATCTCAAAATGGTTATTACTCATATATGTTATCGCGGTGGAAGCAATAAAATAAGCGATCCCAACGCTAAGATTTACTTCTTGTAACATTTAGGAGTAACATAGTTTATAATTTTTGGGCGTTTTTGAGCAACTTTGCGTTTATGGAAAAAAAATTAATGTTTTAAAGCTAGACTTGTGAATAATTAATTTAAAGAAGTTCTGATAAGGATAAATACAGATTAAAACAAATCGAGATAGATTTTAATTATTGTTGCAATGGACAATAGACTAAATGCAGCGTTTTATAACCTTATTATTTTTTAATAAGTTGATTACCTTAAATATCTATTTTTTCTTTATGTCATTAATTTTTTTAGTATTCTAATCTGAACTTTTATGTCGTTCAGCAAGTTTCAGGTCAAACGGATCATTATCTGATAAGTAAAATATAATACCATTGCGATACCATATCAATCAAATCATCGAAACTTTACCACCAACGTGATCTTCAACTGATTATCAATTTTATTCTGGAACAAAATCAATTGTCACATGACTTAAATAAAATATATTAGTCAAAATATTTCTTTGTTGATGGGCAAAAGAATTAAGAGATAATGTGCTTACCATAATGCTAGCTAACTGAAAAAAGCACCTACAAAGGAGTAGGATAAAGCTTGGTAAGTTTTCAAGTGAAACTGAAATCGTCTGCTATACTACCTACTGTTTTTGATAAAGTTTTTTTCTTCCTAGATCTAAAAAAGTTTTAGATAAATTATATACTTTACATTGTGATCTGTAATAAAAAATAAAAAAGCAAAATAATGTAAGGGATGGAAGAATCTCTATCAATTTAAATTCAAAATTATTTCTCGTTTCAAAAATTGTATTTATTTTGAAAACGTAAAATTGTAAATTAGTATTGTACTTCATTACATTTTGTCATAACGCACACGATAATGTAATAAAATGTTTTGATTGTCTAACATCATTAGTAATTTTACAAAGTCTAGACTTTCATTTTTACTTTTCTTTATATTATTTTTCGTCGAGGGTGCTAGATGTTTAATACCTTATTCTTTTTAAGAAGCTAGTGCTTTTTTAAAAGAATTTTATTAGTAAATTTTGGAGAAAATGGTTTGTTAGTATCTTGATTGTCAGTGGTAATGGCTTTAATGAAGTAAAAAACTATTATTTTACATGTTTCATATAATTATTATTCTTACTTTTTTCTTGCAAAACGCATAAAATCATAACATTTTTTTTCTTTTTAAATTGACTATATTTATGATAATTACAAAATTAAGTTGATTTTTTGTTTACTATTACAGTGAAGGATGCAAGGGCTTCCTGAGCTACCGTGGCCACTGCTACGAAATTTAAGCTTATCAACGAATTCATCGAACTTCACCAATCTGCTGGACGACCTAATCTTGAATCAAGAAGACGAAACGAAATTTATCCTTCCCCTCTGGCGTCAAGTGTTGTGGAGCTTACTCTTCGGCTGCATGATAATCGTGGCAACCGGCGGGAATATCATTGTCATCTGGATTGTATTGGCGCACAAACGTATGCGCACCGTGACGAATTATTTCCTCGTCAATTTGAGCATCGCAGATACCACTGTGTCCACCCTCAACGTCATATTCAATTTTATCTACATGTTGAATAGTCATTGGCCCTTTGGCGATCTATATTGTAGGATCAACCCTATCATTGCTGTAATTACGGTGACCGCTAGTGTCTATACGCTAATGGCCATATCGATCGATAGGTGCGTATATTTTGATGATGTCTATTAACAGAAAAAAGAGCTCTAGATACAAAATTGATGAAAAAATTTGCTAAGGCGTTCATACATTTTTGAAAAGTGAGAAAATTCGCATGCCATCAAAGTATTGATATTATTAACGAAATATAATGAATATTGTATGATATGAGGGCCCTGTATTTTGTGTGCTTTCATAATTATTACCTAGAGTTTTAGATATCCTATAAACGCAACCAACTTATTTGAAGGTATACAAATAAACTGACGCTTAAAATCGAGTAACAAAGCACAAAAAGATACAAAATTAAAAATGCTTGGCGAATGGAATTGGTATACATAGTTGAAAATCTTATAATTTTGTTCGAGTTGCTTTTATTCATGAGGATAGAGAACAACTTCTCTTCGATGTCTTTTATTCTGAAAAAAATATTTAAAAAAGGGAAGAAATACAATAATCGCGTCATTTTTTACTACAATACAATATTGTACGGTTGGGATATTCAGAATTTACATACTTTTCTCTATTACGGAAGCCCATAGCAGTAGCGGGAAAAAACTGCCCCCCGTGTGGTTTGCTTTTTTATCATTCCTGCAGGCGATCATTTTTCAAATATAAAGTATCAAAAACATTTGAGCAAAACGAGGGCTCCACTGATATTCAGTTACATTTCGTATAAAAGAGATAAATTTAATCGGGGGTTGGAGTATTACGCGCAAGCCGTTATTATTTAACCCTATTCAATCTCTCGCCTTCTTTATAAATTAATTTCTGAAAAAAAACATGAATAAAAAAGTTAAGGGATGAAATATTATAAGAAAAATGTGCACATTTTTTATTTATATTTACCAAATTACCGTTTACATTAATACATGCGAGCACGAGACGGTTGGGCCCAACTGTGAATTCACGCGTTACGCGATGTTGTTTCAAACTGTAATGACATTTAAAATTAGATGCAGTGCTATTTATTTGTCATGTTCAAGAGCTATGGTAAGTTAAAGGGAAAAACCAGTGTTAAATATTATAAATTAAAAAACATGAAAATTAAATGTTAATATTGACATTTTTTGTTTTTGATGTAAAATTTTTTTTTAAAAATCGTTGTACATCAAAAAACATGTCTCTCACCTTATTAATATTTGCTTTAGCCCATAGGATTCATATATAATGACTTATGATTATTTTTGACTAATTGAAACCATTGGAATATTGAAATCTTTGTTAAAATTTTTTCCTCACTTAAGTGAAACAGAATTTCAAGAAATGTTTAGGGTAATTTTTTGCATACTAAAATACACAAAAAATGCTTAATAGTTTTTTTCAATACTCACTGCTATTTTTGAGACTGGCAAATTGAATAAATAATTAAATAAAAAATCTGCTCAATTTAAGTTGAGGAAAAAATTGTAACAACGATTTCAAGACTCCAATGGTTCCAATTGGTAAAAAATTGCCTTCAGATTTATGCGGGACAGAACTTTGTAATCAAGTCATTATATTATATTGTAATGGAGTTGCAGGGCACAGCTCGGCCGAGCGAAGTCGCGTCACCCGAACGTCGATATGGGCATGCGTGTAATGAGTGCTTGTGTATATGATTTTCGCGCGTTACAAGCGAAGAGGGAAGAAGATGCAGTCACATGGGCCCGGAGCGCCGTGGAAATTGAGCAAGGCAGTAACAGCAGCGAGCCCAAGTGGGCAGATCGATTTGAGTCGTGCTTTGGCTGAGAGCTCGCGCGAGAGAGAGAGAGAGAGAGAGCGAATTCCTCTCAAGCAAAATCTACGAAGGAGGACGGAATCCGCTGCTTGTTCGTATCGTGCGAATAGTGTCCAAATTGGGAGTAGAAACAAGCCTCGAGGCTTGGCCTGTGCTGGGCGTGTGCTCGCCCATAAAATCCAAGGTGTGACTGGGCTTGTGATAGCCCATGTGATATAAGTAAGTAAAGCTTGTGAAGTCCTATGTGGGCTCGGGATACGCCCGAGAAGGAAGCAAGTTGCCCGGAAAGAGGGCTGGAAGTTTCGCCCAAGAAAAACCTGGACTGGGCTTATGATTTTCCTGGGATTAGGGCCCCAGTAACGAGAATCGGCATCAAGCGCCGAAGATTGAAGAACAGTTGTAAGGTACTCGGTCACGCGAATTCGAGAGTGTGCCGAGAGGACAAAAGTCTGATACTAGTGCGAGTGTTTCAGCCGGACTGTAGATAGGGTGCGAAGGCCCAGAGGCGGCTGCGGATCGCCCAAGGACTCGATGCGGCAGAGATTTGTAGTTAATAGGACGTAGTTGTGATTAATGAAGTATTGTCTTTTATTGGGAATCGCTCGTGTTTCTTTCCAAGCCCTTTAAGGCCCAGGACAGAGCGATGGACTCACCAGGAGCGGGTCCAATCGGCGAGAGATCCGAACCTCCTCACGGGATACGGTATAAGATCGAGCAGTTCTTGAATAAAAAAAATAACGACAGAAACTCGCTGCAGGGCAAAATATGAGACCCGGTAGTTGCTCGTCGCAATATGAATCCTATGAACTAAAGCAAATATGTTAAAGCGACAACTTATTGTTGAATAAGAATGTTTATTAATCGTAAGAATACAAAAAGGAGGTAATACAATGGTTGCGTCACTGAGCAAGGCTCGACGAGATCTGAGCGCGCGGTCTCACGCGCAGTACATAATACGCCCCGCTCGCATCTGTCGAACGCAGCGCTGCCGTGAGGAACACGAGAAAACAATTTGAAAATCTAATATCTTAACAAAATATTAAAGGCAATAGACATGCTTTTTAATGTAAAAAGAGTTGTAAAAACATTATTTTAGATTAAAAAATTTTAATATTAACATTTAATCTTCATGTTTTTTAATTTACAGGATTTAACACTGGTTTGTCCCCTTAAGGAACCTGAGTTATTGTAATACTAAAACGTTTTTGAGCGATACCCACGCAATTATTTTGTTGGGCAGCTATTTGTGTAAAAGTAGAAATAAATCTGAAAAATTTACCCCCATTGGAAAGCTTGCCGTAGCTTTTAACATAGCGTAAAATAAATTATAATAGCATGGAATCACATTCTAACGATTTGTCATTATAAATTAAAGAATGCATCACCTGATCGAGGCCCTTAAGATCCCTTATTATATACTAAATATTACCAATCATGATGTCTCAAAAAATTAAAAATTAGACTTTGAACCATTAATCGAGCTGCTTTATTATGTTAGCTCCAATGGCGAAAAAAGATCCTAGATGACTGTAGTTAATGACATTAACATGATCATTAAATTTATTTTGTTTCAATTGCCAATACGTAAACAAGGTAAGTAGTGCTTATACGCATCAGAAATTCAGAAAAATATGATTTTTTGTACTTATATTTCATGTTATGTGGATTGGACGAAAAAGGAAATTATCTGCTTCAACGCTTGTCGTTAAAGGATACTCGGAAAAAAGAAACAGTCTCATGCTGAATGCTTGGAATTTTTGTAAAGATGAAGCAGCTGCAGCTTCCTTACAAACATAATTTTACTCTTACAGACATACCATGTGCCTTATATATGATCTTTCTTTTTGCATATTTCCTTTGAACTCCGAATTTTTACTTCCATCCCTTTCCTTCTCTATCTTTTTTTATCTCTCATTGTCTTTAAAAGTGAGAGGATGCTTTTATGCTTCTGCCGGTGACATGGTTGTATATGTGGGGATACCCCTCTCTCACCCCTCCCGATGCGCAGCAAGCGGCGCAGAGCGCTAGAGAGAGTCATTGTAGCTCGAGCCACGAGCGAGACAGGTCGACGTGGAATAAAGTCAATTGAACCAATTCACGTGTGGAACTCTTCATCACCCATTCTCTCGAGGACGTTGGACCTCTCATTCCAACAGTGGTGACCCCGACGTGATCAGAGAGTGCACATCATCTCCTTGGTTTTTTTTCGCGACCTTTTATTAGCCTACTCGAGTGGCGTCGCAAAAACAATGAAAGTGAAAAAAGTGAAACGGCGACCATCTTTGCCATTTTCGCCTTCGCTCAACGGCAATCGCAGAGCCCTCAGCCGCTGGCTACCACCTGGACATCATCGTCGTGCACGTCTCCGACACGGCAGTTCACGATCGATCATCCTCGTCATCATCGTCGCGATTTGGCCAGCTCGACATCGTTGCCCAGGGACAAGTTCGAGCCCGCAACATCTCTTATCATCATCGGCGCCGACGAGGAGCTTCAACGAGATCTCGCGAGTGAAAAAGTGTCTAGGTGAGCAAAACTTAATTCTCTCGACACGAGCCCGACATCGCCATTTTTCGGCCAAGCCACACACGAGCATCTCTCGTGCGGCACCTGTTGCGCGGCAAAAAGAAAGAAGAAGTCAGCCATCTTTGCTTCTTCATCATCTCACGGTTCCCTCCCCCACTCGAGTGGCAAGCGCGCGCTGGTGGGAGAGACGGTTGCACGCAGCACACATCGTCCCGCGCAACAGCAGCGACAAGCGACAGCGTGTTCCTTCCAACCGGCGCAACAGTAGCGGCCGCGCCAGCAGAAGAATCGGCGCCACAACGCAACAAGTTCGGAGTTCCACGAATCGACGCTGGTTTCGGAGTACGACGCCTCGAAAATTCAGTGTCTCGCGTGTGAATTTTGCGGTGTAATCTTTTGTGTCGCAAATTGTTCAGTAAAAAAAAAAAAAAATTTTTTTTCTTCTTCTTTTCGATAGCCTCTGTTCGCGCTTACGAGCCGGCAGAGCTAACCTCATTTGCCAATCGATAAAAATTTTCTTTCTCTGTCTGTTCACGTGCTTCATTCGTCTGCCCTGGCATCATGTCTGACGACGGCAAGGAAAGTGAGAAGATAGACGATCTACTCGGTCTCTCAATCGTCACGGACGGCGGAGGCGACGGTCCGTCACGAGCAACTCTGGAGCGTTTTCGGCTTTATGAGAAAGCGATCATCAACCTACAAACTCAGATCAACGAACAGCAGAAGATCATCGCAGAGCTCTGCGAAGTCAAGCTGAACGACGACACACCCACATCGTCTGCACCGACGATGAGCTCGCAGCAGGACCCGAGCACGACCAACAGCGACACCATCGCCACATCGAGTCAGCTGTCAAGCGGCACACAGACGTCGTCCTCCTCACCGGCGTACAAGTTCAGCTTCGGTTCATCGTTTCCAGCACACGACGTCAAACCTCCGCCGATGAACCCTCAGGCATTTATTTTCACGCCTAGGTCGACGCAATTCACTAGCAATGGAGCGTCTGATAATTTTGCTCCTCCTGCCTTTTCTCCATCACAAGGCATTACAGCTGGACAAGCTTCGCAGCATTCTCCAACGTCCAGGGCTGATCACAACAACAGCAACAGCAACAACTCTGCATACTGGGCCAAGCACGTGCTGACCATCATGCCAACCTTTTGGCAGCACGAACCCAAGCTGTGGTTTGACATGTTGGACAGTGAATTCGCTTCATGCAGGACCATCGAAGACCATGTGAAAATATCACATTTTGTCAAATCGTTGGGAAATTCAATCTGCGTCACTCTTTCATCAGTCTTGCACTCCTTACCTGAAGAGCAGAAATATGACAAGCTGAAAGCTTACCTGATCAAGAAATATTCCAAGACTCTTCAACAGAAGATAGACACCTTGATGAAGGAATGCAAATTGGGCAGCAGGAAACCGTCCGAGCTTTTTGCAGAGATGGAAGCTCTGGGCCAAGGACACGTGCCTAGGACAACGACACTGCTCCTCTGGTACAGACTGCTACCAAACGAGTTAGCCATTCAACTGGATGACGCCATCACAGGCTTGGATGCAGCATCAGCCATTGAGAAAGCTGATCGCATTCACCAACGCCTCAAGTTGCTGGATGAACCTGTCATTGCAGCAGTTTCAGGCACAACTCACACAGAGGATTCAGTCATTGAGCGTGTCACGAACAAAGTCATTGCTGCTCTCTCTCAACTAAAACAGAAGCCAGGTCATCTCGTTCCAGCTCCAAAGAGCAGAAATCTCCACGCTCACGCTCAAAATCTAAGGCAAAATTTGGAAAGGACAAGAATCTCTGCTACTACCACCATCGCTTTGATGACAAGGCAAAGAAATGCAACGATCCGTCATGCGCCATGGCACATCTGATCAAGCCTTTAAACTAGTAGGCCCAGAGATACTTGAGGCGAGTATACTGAGCCTGGGCCAAGATTCTAAACGCCTATTCATACGTGATCGCTCATCTGGCTCGGTATTTCTTATCGACACTGGAGCAGAAGTCTCTGTGCTTCCTGTTGACGAGAATAACACAGAGCCTCCTTCAGCGCTAGTCCTTCATGCAGCAAATCAGTCAATCATCCATACGTATGGCTGTCGTGACACGTCTCTCAACTTTGGCTTTCGTCGAAACACTTGTTGGACGTTCATCATAGCAGAGGTACCATACCCGATCATTGGAGCAGACGCAATCTCCTATTTCGGCTGGTTACCTGATTTAAAAAACAAACAGCTCATCGACAGCCAGACTAAGCTTGCCATACAAGGACACTTGGCAACAGCAACAATTACAGGCATCAGTTTGATCGACCCGCAGCACCCGTTTGCCGATCTTCTGGCACAATACTCGGTGCTTTTCAACACACGTTCATCAACTTCACGGGCCACAGGAGTCGAACACAGTCTCGTAACCACAGGTGACCCGATCGCTCAACGACCAAGACGCCTGCTTGGAGACAAATTAGAAGCTGCTCGCAAACAATTCGCTGCTTGGTGCGAGGATGGCACGTGTCGCCCATCGGAAAGCTCGTGGGCTTCGCCTATCCACATTGTGCCGAAAAAAGCTCCTGGCGAGTATCGGGTCTGCGGAGACTTTCGAAAACTGAATGCAGTTACGCAGCCAAACAAATATCCAGTGCCCAATCTGCATGATTTTACTTCGATTCTGGCTCCTGCATTTATTCAACACTGGATCTCTACCAAGCATTTAACCAGATTCCAATGGCTGAAGACGACATACCTAAAACGGCGGTTACTTCACCACTGGGTCTCTTCGAATTTCTGTACATGCCGTTTGGCTTGCGAAATGCCAGCCAAACGTTCCAGCGATACGTCAACAAAGCTCTGGGAAATCTTTCCTTCATCTTCGTCTACATCGATGACGTGTTGATAGCGTCGAACTCCCGAGAACAGCACAAGGCACACCTGGACCGACTCAAGGAACACAATTTGCGCCTGAATTACAGCAAGTGTGTTTTTGGACAGGAGAAGGTAGTATTTCTCTCGCACACCGTCAGCGCCCAAGGTTTCACTCCCTTGCCCGACAAAGTGCAAGATATCGTCAAATTTCCGCAACCTATGAACATCGACGAGCTGAGAAGGTACCTAGGACTAGTCAACTTCTACAGCCTTCATTAGACACGCTGCAGAAATTCTTGCCCCGCTCAATCAGCTTATCGTCGGCGCCAAGAAAAAGGACAAGACTCCTATTCTATGGTCCGATGCAGCCGACAAAGCCTTCAACGACAGCAAAAAAGCTCTAGCAGACGCTACGCTTTTGGCCTACCCAAAGGAAAACGCAGAGTTTCGCTTGGTCACTGACGCGTCCACCATCGCCGCTGATCTGTTCTTGAGCAGAAGATGGATTCTGGATGGCAGGCGCTCGGATTCTACTCAAACAAATTCACACCTGGACAGAAAAGGTACGCGCCATATGACTTGGAGTTGACAGCTATTTATCTCGGAATCAAGCACTTCCACCACGAGTTGGAGGGACGAGAATTCTCTGTCTACTGCGACCACAAGCCACTACAGTACGCTTTCACGCAAGCTCCCGAGCATGCTCCAGTAGTGCGTCAACGACAATTGCGTATATCTCGCAGTACACCACCTCCATCAAATATTTACCTGGCGCAGAGAATCCAGTCGCAGATGCGCTTTCGCGCATCTCTCATGAAGAAATTGCAACAAAAGAAACTTCTGCGACTGTGGAAGTGCCTGGTCCAAGCATGGACGCCTTTGCCCTGCCCACCGCTTTCTCACTTGAGGAGCTCTCTCAGGAGCAGAGTAAAGACGATCAGCTGTCAATCATCCTAGCAGACGAAAAGATTCCCCTGCCTTTGCAAAAGGGAATGTGGCCAGTAATGATAAATTGCTGCCAATTTTCTACAACACCGAGGAGGATCTGATACGCCCATACATCCCAGTCTCGATGCGCGATAAGGTGATTGACCTATTTCACAAGTGTGGTCATCCAGGTCCCAAGTCGACTACAAAGCTCATCAAAAGGAAATACGTGTGGCCAAGGATGGCACAAACTATTGGTGTTTTTGTCAAGAACTGTTTACACTGCCAGCAGAACAAGATTTCTCGTCACACCAAGCTCATTCCGGCACTATTTCCTATCCCGGACGACAGGTTCGCTCATGTTCACTTGGACCTGGTGACGCTGCAAGAGAGTGAATGCTTCACGTACGCACTCATCATGATTGACCGTTTCTCGCGATGGCCGGAGGCAGTTCCAATCCCAGACATGAAAGCTGAAACTATTGCACGCGCTTTTGTGGATACTTGGGTTGCTTGCTACGGCGTACCTGAAACTATCACATCGGACCAAGGAAAGCAGTTTGGCACCAACCGCGTGCACACCACTCCCTGCCATCCAGAAAGTAATGGAATAATAGAACGTTGGCATCGCGACTTCAAGACAGCGCTGATGTGCTTCGAGGGTGAGAAAGAGTGGACAAAAGCTCTACCTCTTGTCATGCTGGGACTGCGCACTCGCATTCGCTCGGACATTGATGCCAGTCCAGCAGAAATAATGTACGGCTCTACACTTCGACTGCCAGGAGAGTTTTTCTCCGACAAGGACATAGAGCATGACCTACACTTCTTCACCAAGGAAGTGCGCACCTTCTTAAAGAGCATCAAGCCGGTCTTAGCCACTAGTCATAATCAGGCGAAGCCTTTCGTACACAAAAGTCTGGCCACTTGTTCGCACGTCTTCGTGCGCGCGAATCCAATCAAAAAAGCGCTGGAATCTCCGTACAAGGGACCTTTCAAGGTGCATGCTCGTCCATCGAAGTACTTTTACGTCGTGCACATCATCAATAAAGCAGGCCGTGAAGAGCTTAAAACAGTCTCGACATCCAGAATCAAACCAGCGTTCGGAACTTTCAGGGACATCGACCAATTCATTCCGGATCTACCACAGCCAGAAACTCAGAATTTCGACGAAGCGCAGCTCGTTGACGACTTCGACGTTGTAAAAGCTCCAGACGTTCCATTCGAAGTGCAGACTCGCCAGAAACCAGTCAGAAAAACCAAAAACTTGCAAAAACCTGCAAGCGAGCAATCAAGCTCTCAACCACAGACCAAAAAATCAACGAGGACTCAACAGAAAAAATCAACAAAAACAAGAAAGAAAGTAAAATTCAACGTTGAGCACTCCTACAGTCAAGCTTAAACTTTATCTAATTATAAGAAATTCAGCTTTAATTAAAAGTTATGTTTGTATTCTAATTCAAGTTATAAACTAAGCTGTACATCGTTCAAGAGAACAACACTATTTCTGTAAGCGTCGACTTAACATTATGTAAAAAATTTATCTTTTTTATTTTTTTTTATTAATCTAAATTTTTTTAAAAATTACCCCGCACCACTGTGGGGATACCCCTCTCTCACCCCTCCCGATGCGCAGCAAGCGGCGCAGAGCGGTAGAGAGAGTCATTGTAGCTCGAGCCACGAGCGAGACAGGTCGACGCGGAATAAAGTCAATTGAACCAATTCACGTGTGCTTCTCTTCATCACCCATTCTCTCGAGGACGTTGGACCTCTCATTCCAACATATAAGTGCACTAATCGAATGGCTGTGAAATCACTGAGTTACTGACCGAGGTAGACCTTAAGAACCTTGTTGTATAATTAAAATCGATGATGCTGCATTGATTGAAAATTTTTTGCTTCCTGTTCTATAAGAGTAGTGAGGTTTTTGAATGAGCAGTTTAACCGGGCTTGTGATGGTCGTTCAGCAGCGTGCTATAAGATGTTTAGTTACGCGCAAATACGAGTGTTGTAGTAAATGAAAAATGTGAAATATTATAATTTATTGGCGACTTGAGACTAATTTTAATGGATTTTATAGAGGGGGCGTTAGTACGAAAAAGTCAGCTCATTGTATAATTGTAAAATTTGTCTTACATGATCTTTTATTTTATTCTTTTATTATAAATATGAAAAATAAAAATATCGAAAAAGACAGAAGGAGTAAGGACAGCGCACTGTAAGTAAGGCTAGTTATATGTTAAATTGTCTGAACAGCTACTAATTTTGTTATTTTGTTATGCTGAGTGAAACAACTGTTTTGTATTGCCATCACCTCTGTAAATTATGTATAAGGGTGGAGCAAAAAATAGATTTCTTTTCAATCAATTAGTAATTGTAATCAAAACTGTTTTTTTGACGTGCAACATGAAAATGTTTTCTGACCACAGAACGCGTCTGATGTCGTAACGGTTAGTCAACTTACAAGGTAGTATAGCTATGCACGCGCTAAAATTTTAGAAAACACAAACACACTGTGTCGTATACCAATTCCGAAAAAAAAAGCGAGAAGCATATAATGTAAGAGTTATGATGTAATTTTCACGCATCATAATGTAAAAATAATTGATGATAATTAAGTTAAATAAAGCGAGTTGCAGATACTCATCGACTAATCAGATAACGAATAAAACAACTTTACATAATTTTTTTAAGAGAGGAAAATGTAGAGGGCTATATGGTCCTACAAACTCAGTAGTTACTTGGTTGGTAAAAAAAATAAATAAATCGTCAAAATGATAATTGTTCATTTTGTGCCACAGCATTATAAACATTAGATTTTTAATTGCTCTAAAGAAAAAACCGCTGCCAATTTATTGGCAAATAGCTTCCTCATAAAAAATGATATTAATGAAGGGGTCTGATTGTTGAAACATAAATTTGCATTTCATTTTTGTGTACAGAACTATAAAAAAACTTAGAGATTTCTATAATTTTGTAAAAGATTCCCTTGTAAAAGTTTCCCTTGCTCAATTTCACGCTACGTGTCTCCGTTCAAAGGTACACTGGATCCAGACGTCCGCTTTTGCTCTATACAGGAGCAAAAATACAACTTTTCATTTTGAGTTCTAACTTTTTTTATATTCCGTGAATCTCTACGATTTTATGTCTTATATTAAAGATTGGCTGCTCCTCTTACATTATACCGAATAAAAAGTATACAAATTCCTCCATTTATACATAAAAAAAAATTTTAAAAAATTTTTTTTCCAAAACAACCGAGTTTACAACACGATAAAAAAAATAACTTTTTAACTACTCGGTGGATCATAAAATACGTTTTTGACGCTTCATGCGACACAAAAATCCTTCAAAAAAAGCCGAACCGCTTTTCGATACGTGTCTCCGTTCAAAAGTTACACTGGTTCCAGCCCACCAGAAGCATACACACACACACACACACACACACACACACACACACACACACACACACACGACACGGAGCTGGACTCGTACCGACACAGACGTGTTACGTATAGCTCCGGCGAGATTAATTTACTAGGCGCGTGCATAGGTAATTTCGAGTGCTAGTGCAGTTTTATAGTGTGCGCGGCGTCACGCTGCACCTGTGTGTGTGAGTGTGAAGGCCGTAGCAGTGCTGGTGCAGTTGTCACAGTGACTGTTTTGACAGTAGAAGACGATTTCGGGAATTGAAAAATTTATTTTCTTTTCCCGAAAATCACTAGCTGCGTGTGTGGTGTTGGTGCGCGCCTCGGCGCGGCAAATAAACAATGTCGGTCGCGGACTCGTGCTCGCCGCCCCGAGCTGTGGCCCAAGTGACAGCTTTGGCGGACGGGCCGCAGGCTCTGCAGGCGATGCCGATTCCGATTCCGCCGCGGCCACCAGTGATCGCTTCCTCGAGGATGGTGTCGGCCATCAACAGGAGGATCGTCGACGCTCCCTTCGAGAGCAAGACCTCGAGGCTCCCGACTGATGCGGAGTTTGCGATGGGGAGCCGCGAGGACAAGATGATGCGACTCGACGGGCTGGTGAGCGGCCTGGTGTCTTTCTTGGCTGACAAAAATAATGTCTACAAGGAAGTGCTCAGGTGCTCGGCGAGTCTGCGAAAAGCCGTCTCGGCGCTTCGTGATGCGACGGAGCTGCGAGAACCGCCTCGCCCCGCCGTCGCCGACAAATCGACCTGCACCACTCCTGTACTCCAGAGCGGCGTGGGAGGTAAGCGGCCTGCATCATCGCCGCCAGGAGATCGTGCGGTGTCTAGGCGCTGCACTGAAGCGTCGGCGCCTCCGAGGAGCGACGAGAACAACAACGTCGCTGACGACCGCGACAACTACGTTCTCGTGGAGCGCCACCGTCGCCGCCGGCGTGATCCGCCGCCCCGGGGGCCGACTCCTGGACTGAGCCCGGCCGGGCGACCTCAGAAGCCACGTACAGCGCATCGTCGGGTCCCCCACAGGCCAGATGCGATCGTCATCAAGGCTGATGATCCGTCGTCTTATGCTGGCATCTTGAAGAAGATCAAAGGAGAGCCGACGCTGCAGCAAACGATCGGGAGCAGCGTACACACCATCAGACGCAGTGCTTCTGGTGCCTTAGTGCTGCAGCTGAGAAAAGGCGTGGAAAACGCCTCCTCTCTTGGTGCAGAGCTTGACAGAGCTCTTGGCGCTGCGGCAACAGCCAGCGCCCGACAGCATGAGACGGCGATCGAGATCAAGGATCTCGATGAGTGCGCCACCAAGGAGGAGATCGCCAGCACGCTCGGTCCGCTCTTGGGTGTTCCAGTGCTCGGCCCCGACGTAGTGAAGTCCATGCGGAAGGCGTACGCCGGGACGCAGGTGGCGGTCGTCGTGCTCCCGGACGATCTGGCGACCAAGGCGTTGAGGCTCGGCCACGTGCGTGTCGGCTGGGTCAGCTGCCGTGTGCGTGGTCGCGAGGAGTCTATGCACTGCTACCGATGCTGGTGTCCTGGTCACATCGCTGCGCGCTGCAGGGGCCCAAACCGCTCGGGGCTCTGTTACCGCTGTGGTCGTGAGGGCCACCAGGCCAAGGACTGCAAGGACCAGCCTGTGTGCGTTCGCTGTAGGGAGCGAGGCGCTGACCACGGCCACGCGTCCAACAGTCGGAGCTGCCCGCTGGCAAAGGAGTCCATTCACGTCCGTAGATGATGAGGATCCTACAGCTCAACCTCAATCACTGCGAGGCTGCCCAGGACCTGCTTTGCGATACCATCAGCAAGCTGCGCATCGATGTGGCCATCTTGTGTGAGCAATACAAGAACCTTGCTCCACCCAATACATGGCTCGCCGATGCCGACGGCCAAGCAGCTATCTGGGTGCATGGAGGAATTCCGGTGCAGGAGCGTCCAGCGCGAGTACATCCTTACTTCGCGTGGGCCCGAATCGGCGGAATTTTCTTTTTCAGTGTCTACGCTCCACCAAGACTCTCTGAAATGGAATTTTCCGCCCTCCTTGCCAACATCACCGAGGAGGCCCGTGACAGAAGGCCCCTTGTTATTGCAGGGGACTTCAACGCATGGTCAACGGAGTGGGGATGTAGGGAGACTAGACCACGGGCGTCCATCCTGCTCGACTCGCTCGCTCTCCTCGATGCGGTGCTGCTTAACACCGGTGATGCGCCAACTTTCAACGGCAGGCAGGGCAGCTCGATCGTCGACCTGACGTTCGTTAGCGAGACTCTTGCGCCCCGCGTAAAATCATGGACGGTGAGCGAGTGGTACACGCACAGCGACCACCAGGCCATCGTCTTCGAGATCGAGGACACCGAGACTTCCACCAGGCCCTCGACGCGCCGGAGCTGCAGATGGAACGCCCGTACACTCGATGCGGACCGTTTCTCTGCCGCCGTGTCCGGCGCGTCGGTCGCTCCCGGGACCGCAGAGGATATGGCGTCGAGCCTCATGTCCGTCATCACCAGCGCATGTGATGCCTCGATGTCTAAGGCAAATCCTCGCCGCCGTCGTGAGCCGGTGTACTGGTGGACGGCCGAGATCGCTGATCTCCGGCGCTCCTGCCTGCGGGCTCGCAGACTCTCCCAGAGATCGCGAGGCCGGCATGACGAAGAAACCCTCAGCGCGAACTACGCCTCCGCCAGGCATCTTCTGCGCGTGGCGATCAAGACCAGCAAGCGTCGGTGCTGGAGGCAGCTTTGCGACGAGGTCAACAGCGACGTTTGGGGCAAACCTTACAAGATTGCCATGTCGCGCCTGCGATGCCCGCAGACCAGGCAGCCCAGCTCCCCTCTCCTGGTGCGCGGCGCGGTGGCGGCTCTGTTCCCGCGGGTGCCGAGCGGGCCCGCCCTGCAGCTGCCGCGTCGAGCGGAGGAGCTTATACCGGCCGTCACCTTGGGCGAACTCAGAGGAGCCCAGACGAGGATCAAGGAGCGCTCTGCGCCCGGCCCGGATGGCATACCCAACTCGGCGCTCAAGATCGCCATCGCCGCACGACCGACATCTTCTTGCGGGTGTATACGACATGTCTGGAGACCGGCGTTTTTCCAACTGGCTGGAAGCGCCAGAGACTCGTCCTGCTCCCAAAGCCAGGCAAACCTCCCGACGAGCCGTCCTCGTATCGTCCGCTGTGTATGTTAGACACGGCGGGCAAGATTCTCGAGAGAATCATATGCGACCGGCTGGAGGCTTTCACAGAGAGACCCGGAGGCCTCTCGGAGCGACAGTATGGCTTCCGGAAAGGGCGATCAACGATAGATGCCATCGAAGACGTCATTTCCACCGCCCGTGAGGCCATCGCCGGCAAGAGATGGTACCGCGGCACCAAAAAATACTGCGCCGTGGTGACACTCGACGTGAGGAATGCGTTCAACTCGGCACGGTGGGACAACATCCTCGCCGCTCTACGCCGTTTGCTCGTACCCGATTACTTGCTGAGAATAATTGACAGCTACTTCTCGGCAAGAGTGCTCGACTTCACCACGGACGAAGGTTCAGAGTCCTACGAAGTCACAGCAGGAGTTCCACAGGGATCGGTACTGGGCCCGATCCTGTGGAACGTTATGTACGACGCGATCCTGCGACTCAACTTCGATGGCGATGTTCGTATCGTCGGCTTCGCGGACGACAAAAAAAAAAAACGGTTGGGTTTGGGGGGGGGGGCCCCCCCCCGCCCCCCCCCCCCCACCGTGGCCCAAGCAGCTATGGCAGATCGAACACGATCTGAACGCTGCGATACTACAGGTGCGAGACGCGCTCCAGGCTCTCAGCCTACAAACGGCTGACCACAAGACGGAGGCTCTGCTCATCACAAGCAGGAAAAAGGAGGAAACCATCACCATCACGGTAGGCGACCACAGCATACGCTCGTCCCCCTCCATCCGCTACCTGGGCCTGCACATCGACGCCAAGCTGAAGTTCGACCACCACCTCCGAACAGTCAGCGCGAAGGCAGCCGGTGTGATCGGTGCCCTTACGAAGATCATGCCCAACTCTGGCGGGCCCAGAAGCAGCCGACGCAAGCTGTATGCTCACGTCGTCGACTCCATACTCCTGTACGGAGCCCCCGTCTGGAGCACAGCAGCACAAAAGCGAGCCTACATTCGACAGGCGGAGTCAGCCCACCGACGAGCCTGCCTGCGGGATCGGAGGCCGGCCGCATGTCTCTTACGAGGCCACATATGTCCTTGCCGGCATACCTCCGCTGGCCCTTCTTGCGGACGAGCGAGCGCGGCTCTACGGCCGCCGCCGAGAGGACGCAGAGGACGAAGAACGCTTGGCAACGCTAAGCAAGTGGCAGGAAGCATGGGACCGGTCGACGAAGGCCCGATGGACGCACCGACTGATCCCAAGTATCAGAGTGTGGATCGAGAGGAGGCACGGAGAGCTGAACTACCACCTCACGCAGCTCTTGACCGGGCATGGCTTCTTTAAACACCATAGCCGACGCTATGATCATAACCATAGCACGCAATGCCCGGTTTGCCCCTCATCCATCGAGAACGCGGAGCACGTATTCTACCACTGCCCGAGGTTCAGCGAAGAAAGAGAGAGACTACACTCGCTGCTCCACGAGGTCATGACGCCGGAAAACACCACCAGGCTCATGCTCGCGAACGAGCCGAACTGGCTCGCCGTTGCTTCCTTCGCCTACTCAGTCGTAACAAGATTGAGAGACGAGGAAACAGACAGAAGGTGACGACCGGACGATGCTGCCGGAAGAAGACGCCACCTCAACCAAGCCTCCATGAAGCGCATAACGCCAACCCCTCCATCCCCGTGAAGTAATGCCTAACGGCGGTTTCCGCGGGGATGGAACAAAGGGAAACCGACGTGGATGTATGTACATACACTATGTACCCTAAACCAATATGTTACACTCTCACTTCTATTGTTACATTTTACCCAATGTAAACTTCTATTTTCACTTTCTGTTAAATAAAATATATTTATACATCCAAAAAAAAAACACACACACACACACATCCATACAGACAATTGTTCAGAATTCAATGACGATTCTGAATATGTATGCAAAATTGTCCTACGAGTTCTAGATCAAAAGTTGATTTTGACGCGTATCACAATGCTTCCTTTATGAGGAAGCAAAAAAAGAGATGCGTAGATATCAATGTCTGAGTCTCACTAGAATGCAAGCAATTAAATGTTGTCGCTTATTATATAATATTGAAGGGTAATGCGCGTGGAACTGTAGCGTCATATTATATTAATTCACATGGCGTTCAATTGAAATTTTATAATACCCCTGAATTTTCCAGTCCTGTCATAGCAATCTTACTTTATCTTACGAATTATAAATATACTTCATTTTAATTGTTTAGATACATGGCGATCGTGAATCCACTAAAACCTCGCATGGGCAAGCGGGCAACCTTATGCGTCGCGATGACCATTTGGGTGGTAAGTGTTGCCATGTCGTTGCCTAATATTTGGTTCTACCAGACAGAATCGCAAAATCTCACCGACGGAAATGTTCGTACCGTCTGCTTTGTCGTCCCGGACGAGGGAGCTGTAAACGCCGAGAATAAGGCTGAACGCTTGTGAGTATATAATTATTCATTGCTTTATTTTTTTTGGTTTACCGAATATTGGATACTTAACTAGATACATTTTCAGATACAACGTGTGTTTTATGATATTGACATATTTTCTACCGATTGGCGCTATGTGCTTCACTTACGCCCGTATCGGTCTAGAACTATGGGGTTCGCAGAGCATAGGTGAAGCTACTCAGAGACAAATAGAAAATATACGCAATAAACGCAGGGTAAAAAACAATTTTCATCTTTTGTTTACAAAAGATCATTGTCTTAAAATTTTATTATTATTATTATTATTATTATTATTATTATTACAATTTTTTAAGAGAAATAGAGAGTTTGACTGGGAAGATTATAGCCTAGCCATCAGCTGGAGTTCTCTCCGATAGGAGATCACCTTTATAGGGATCTGCATGTATCGGCTGTGCCAGATTTCTACTGACTAAAACACACCCACCCTTTAGTGTCACTCACCAGACGATTACTACTATCATCTGGTGGGCCAGTCTGTTATCATGACTGATCCATATCGTTAAAGACCGATCTAGAGCCACAAAATAGCCTGTCACATTAATTCTATTTCTCATTGACCCGTTGCTCAGGCTGCATCCATCGGCATTCTTACTTTGAAGAACGGTTTCGAAGAATACCGTCGGAGTTGTCTATGGTATCTAATCTTGGAGCAACCCACCAATGATGTTGCCTGGAGTGAGTGATTCGTAGACAGCCTCTTGTTTCTGTCGTCGAGCTGTCCACTTATTAATAAGTAGAAAAGCGTATGTACAGCGTCGCCTCGTTCGAGTCCACAATACGTACACTCGGATGTCCACATTCTTCTCGTGTTAAAGAGATAGTACCTCAAGTAGCCGGTCCTGTAAGGAATTAGGGGACGTAAAAATTTGTGATTTTCCCGTTGGTCACAATGCGCTTTGTCCCTCCATTTAATTTTTTTTGACTGAGCTATGACACTTTGAAGTTTACATTTTTCGCTCAGTTATGACAAAACTGATTGAACGCCAATGTATATAAATGTGCACGGTTTATTTATTTACTTGCTTATCATTAATTAAAAAATTAAAAAACAGTCATCTCGTCTTTGCTATTTCAAAACATTCTGAATCAACACATTTCTAAGTTATTCCCAAGCCTTCAAGACATTTTTAAAGGTGATGGACTGGTGTTTCGAGCTGATATTTAAAAAAAAGCATATAATACAAAATAGTTAAAATATTTTTTTTGGATGATAAAATAAAATGATACTGTACCTGGTAAACCGAAAAAAAAACTCCTACCCGAACTCTGAAATTACATTACTTTTATCATAATACTAAATATTGGTTATGAATCACTTTCTGCATAATCTTGAAGCGAGTTCTTTATCAATTTTGTTCTATGGAATCTCAAAATCTTCAAAAAAGTACCCTTTTCCACTTGAGCGGAGCGAAATTTAGAAAAATAGTGTACAGCTTAATGTACGCGTCAAAATGCGACAAATATTATGAAAATCAATATTTTATCAACATCAAACGCTATATTTAAGATCTTGGAGGAGAAGCAAACTTTTTTCAGAATTTTGCTACACTCAAGTGAAAGAGGTTACTTTTCTGAAAATTTAGTGACCCCTCAGATTAATATTGATAAAGAAACCGCTTTAGATCGCGTGACCAGTGAAACCTATCGCAATATTTAGTAATCTAAAAAAGGAATGTAATTGGGATTTCCGAGTTTGGGTAGGAGCTTTTTTGGTCAATCAGGTAATAGTATCAATATATTTTACCATCGAAAAAATTTTTTCAATTACTTCGATTTATATGGTCATTTTTTTCTGTCACGTTAACTGTCCTAGAGGTTTTAATTACAAAGACTAATTACCCGCTGTTGGCACGCGGGAGCTATTATTATGAAAGTTAATATTATGTGGCTCGAAAAATGTAATTCTTTAATATGAAGTTGGTTTTTAGAGGGCTCGATTCGATATAAATCCCAATAGTTCGCTTACTATAATGAATACGATCGTTTTACTAACAAATGTCACAAAATATTCGAAAAAAAATAAGCTACGTAAATATGAATGAAACAATGAAAATTTTTGCATTCTCAATGCCTGACTAATTGCGCAGCTATACTACTGATTTTTTCTTTGAAAGCACTTTTGATTCCATGAGTATCCACGATTTAATCATTTTCTCTTATACGTATCAAAACTTGATTCTTCTGAACTAATTCTAAATTCTAATTGTTGTATTAAACAATTTATAATTATTGCAAGTATATCTAAATAAAGTGGTATGGTACCGAAGTATCGAGTGTGTAATTAAAAATAAAGACTTTTATTTTAAACATAATTACATTTTTTCTGCGTGCAAATCAATTATGCACGGAAACAAACTGCAACAACTCAAAGTTTAACAACCTCTGTCTATAGGGAAGCCATTAGTCGAACGGACTTAATGATCTGTAAAGTTTGGAAGACGAACTCTGTACTTACAATGAAAGAGGATTATATCTTGAATCCTTGAATGAAAAATTTTGAAGGAAAAACTGTTACTCGTAAATACTAAGCCTTCGTCATTTTCTGTTACTGATAGGTAGTGAAAATGATGATGATCGTCGTGGTGATATTCGCCGTTTGCTGGTTACCTTATCACATCTGGTTCATCGTCATATCGCTGCTGCCACACGTGACGACTAATTCCTACGCGCAAGAAGTCTATTTGGCAATCTATTGGCTCGCAATGTCCAATTCCATGTACAATCCGATGATCTACTGCTGGATGAATTCCAAATTTCGTCGTGGTTTTTTGCAATTTTTCTCCTGGTGTCCCGGCGTCAAGATAACGCAAGAACCGGCCTTGGCTCGCTCCGAAGCTCTGACGTCTCGCTACAGCTGTGTCGGCAGTCCCGACAGCCGTTCGAGGTTTTCACGCAACGGTATGTACGATATGAGCAGCAAATTAGTCTTACCATTAAGGCCTGTACTGCTACTTATCGCGAAAACAGGTACAACGACGCGCTTCGCGCTACATCATCGTCAGCAACGACTGATGCTGCAGCAGCAACCGACAGTCATCGAGACGACGACTACCTTGGCGCCTGCAATATCACGACGCGAGAGCTACATCGATGCGCCGCAACAGCAGCTGCAGGATATCGAATTAACCAAACTCAACGACAATCTACTTGGTAGAAATGGCTTGTGTTGAATCTCTACAACTACCCGAAATTTGCTGTTTTTTTAATTTCATAACTAGCTCTCACGAAGGCGGATTAGTTTCCATCGATTCATTCACAAAGCTGTACTACGTGTGCATGTATCTATTGAGAAAGAAGATAAGTACACCGATGGTCATTCAGAGTCAATTTATCTCAATAGTAATTTTTTACACAAAGTTATCATAAATCATTAAGGATATTAGATACTAAAATGCCCCAGCGCTCTCAAACGTATATATTGCATCACAAAAGCCATACATCCATTATTGTTGAATTGTAAATGAATAGAGTACCCATACAGTAATAGGAATTGTATATTTACACTAAAGTGTCTCTTAATTTTTTTATATCCCTCTACCCCACCTCACCCCACCCCATTTTCCCCTAGATTGCTGCAATAGCTTTTTAATCAATCCTATAAACAATTTTTACCCATAATTTTTTTTTTAAGTGAAAAACTTGCGAAGTTTTACTCGACAATTTTACAACTTATTTTTTCATTTTATTTTTTTACTCGAAAATAATAGTACTTTACGATACAAGTGCCATAAGTAACACTTTTTGGCACGGCGTAGTTGAGGGTGCTATAAAGTACTGTGTGGCATAAAGTGTCGCTTAGCACTGTGCTAAGTTCACATTTATGCCCCCTTTTTCGAGTCATGAGTCGCACTTTCTGGTAGCGCGAAGTGAGGTTAGCGCACGAGCGTATGCGAGTGTGATGCAAATGCAGTGGTGCCAGAATGTGCGACTTATACCACAGAAAATCGAGCCATAGATGTGAACTTATGCCACGCAGTGCTATAAAGTACTATTACGAAGAAAACACGTCTGAATTATGTCAGAATTTGATTGGCAACATTCTTGAATTTTTAAAAATATCAATGGGTCAATGATTCCAAAAAACTTTAATACGAATTATTTAATCGTATCCGACGATATTTTATGATATATTAAAGCAATCTGGGTAAGAAGGAGAAAAAAAATATTAATAAAAATGAAGTAAGGGACACTTCAATATTTGTATTCATATAAATGTATATGATTTAATTGGAGATAAAAAAACTAATTAAATGTACAATATTTTAATTTAAAAAAAAAATACGTAATTTTATATTTCTTGATATGACATCGTTGCAGAAAATAATTGTGTCATAAATTGCATAACTTGACGCTATCAAACTTCTCATTTTTCCTTTATCTCCTTTTTTGCTTATCGCATTAATTACAATGTATTGGTATGAGCATGAGTGTGAGCGTGTTTTTATTAAATTTTCAATAATTAAGAGTTATTGTTGTATGATCCAGAAAAAAAAATACTAATACAATAATAAATAATTTTGCGAAAAAATCGTAGCAATAGCAGATACGCATTTGGTTAACATTTTGGCTGTTTATTTTTCTGTTAGAACATGAAATGAAAGCATATCAGTGTTATTATCACTAATCTATCGGATGATAGCCAACGGCTATTAAAAAAAACAAGTCTTTGTCCGTTTGCGGCATTCCTCATAGTGGCAATGAACAAAGTACAATTGAACTTCGATACATATTTTACATGTTAAAATCATTTTGATAATTTTTTATTACTTGGTGTATTTATAATATGAAATGTTTTTAAATTAATCTTCCATATCCCATTCTTAGTTTGAAAATGGAAACAATGTAATTTTCATGATTCATCAAATAAAGGAAGTTTGCGATTTTTTAAATTTATTTGCTGGAAAAATAGGGTAAAACTATTAATAATCGGTAACCAACTGATTTTCAGACTCTACGAGTTCTAGAATAATTTTCCCTGTTTTTGCGCAAATCGGCAAATTCTATTTTTGGGACAATGGGTAGGAAGAGTAGTATACAGGTCTAAGCCACGAAAAAAAGAAAATGCCTACTATAATTAGCGGCCGAGGCAAAGTCGAGAACTTTTCTCTTTTTCGTTGCTTAGATCAGTAATGTACTATTTTATACCAACGGCCCGAAAGTAAATATTAAATAAAACGTTTTTGGGCAATCTGTTTCAAAAATCACAAAAAAAAGGATTCATTGTGAGTTACCATGAAAATTCATTTTCGAACGTTGGTATTGATTAAAACGTAACAATTAAAATTTTTCAGAATACCGATAGTGTTCGTTTCGCTCATCGTACAATAAAAACCCAAAAGTATAAAATTTGCTGTGAAATAGTAATACTGACGCAGTAAATATTCAAAAGCAAAAGTGTTTTAAGCGCAGACTACACTTTATGGAAAATCGTCACAGCAGAAAAAGTGTAAGAGGCAAATTACACTCTTTGAAATGTGTTGCACTAGAAAAAGTATAAGGAGTACTTCTTACATCTTTTCGAAGAAAATAATTTTTATTACAGTGTATTTTGTGCACATAACAATTTTCAGAATGTAATTTGCATTCAAGTGTTTTTTATGCCAACCAATCAAATGACCATTTTCAAACATATCAAAAATTAGACGTTTTTTTATACAAAATCCAAAAATGTAGTGGAAAAATAGTACATTTACCAACAGATGAAGATATGGTTTTTATAGCAAAACGAGGTATTATAGCACAATTGGAAAAAACCATTTCATAAGGAATCACTCTCGTAAAAAGTATAAAATAATTCTTAGACCATTTTTTTTGTTAATCCTCATTTATTCCATTTTAATGGTATTAATTAGAAAACTCTCAAAACACTTTTGTGCTGCGATGTTATGCTAATCTGCGCTTAAACTTTTGAAAAGAGTAAACTGAGCTCTTTGCACTTTTTCCAAATAAAAATTTTCAAAAAGTATAAACTGCGCTCGAAACAATTTTGAATAGTGTAAACTGCGCAAGTGTTACTATTTCACGGCAAATTTTATACTGTTGGGTTTTCAGTGTACCTAATTCAGAATTCAAGATTAATACATATAAATTACGGTACAAAACAGTGTCTGCCCCTACGGAAATTTATCGCCACACTAAGTGTTTAGAAACTTAAAAACTCTTAAAAACTCTTTAAAAGTCTGAATAAGTCTTTAAAATTCTTATAAATGTCCGGATTTCGTACCATGATTTCAAGATTTAATAAAACTTTATAAGAACTTCAATTGATATAAAATTTTTTTATAAATTTATGTGAAACCTGATCTTGAGTTTCTAAAATGTTCAGAAAAAAAATTAAAAAATTTTTATAAGTAATTTTAATTGTTTTAAAGAGTTATAAAGAGTTTTGAAAAGTTATCAAGTGTTGATAAGAGTTTTTAATAGCTTTAAAAAAGTTTTTGATCAGTACCAACGTTCACCAAAAATCATGGTGAAAAAACTATACGGACAACCATATGAACAATACATAAAAAAAAAATAAATGAAAAAAAACTTGACACTTTTGCCAAAAAATCGAGTTTCCACAAGGTTTTATGAATTTTTAAAAACTCTTAATAACTCTTTAAAATGATTAATCAGGTGCACGAATTCGTACATTTATAAGACTTATAAAGACTTTTCAAGACTTTATAAAACTTTATCATGAGAAAAATTTCCGTTGGGATGAAAACGAGGTTTTTCGATTTTTCTTATCGAAAGTTGATCATTTTTTCTATTGAATAATACATTTTCAATGTAGACAATGTAGATGAGCAAGGTTTAAAAATGCAATAAAGGAAAGAAATTTTCTTAAGTGTCCGAAAACTAGTTCTTTTCCTTAGTTATGAAAATAGATTAGCATTCGAATTTGTACTATTCATCGTGATACATTATTTATGTGAGTTTTTGCTTACTTACTTAACAACATGATACTTTAGATATAAAATATATGTCAAACTCTCAAACCGCAACCCATGAATTCGCAAAAGTACAATTCATCGTACGAAAACCATAGATACCGTTCGGATTCTAATTGAAATAGTTCAATTTGCTCACAAGTATTAAAATATAGATTTTATTATTCGGAAGTTTAATAAGAAATCTCGTTGATTTTACGTCAAAGAGTCGGAAACATCTTGAAATAGTATTTTCGAACCATGTGTAATTTTTTATGGTTTTTATAGGAAAAATTTGCCATTTAATGTGCTCGCTGGCTTTTCTCATTGGTAGCTCTCAAAATTTCGGAAAAATAAAATCTATATTATAAAACTATTATTGTTCCTTGAAAATTTAACCATTGTTTTTGGGGTATCCTCTTTCAGAATTTAGTGTTAGTTTTATGATTAATAAACATCATCGTTTATTTCGTAATTAGAAAAAAACGTGCTTTTTCGAATTTAATTTTTTTTAAGGTTGATTCTCTGCTTTTTCCGTCCCTCAGAAAGTCCAAATAATACCAGAATTCGCGCATTTCAAGCAAATTTTATTCTAAAACATTTTCTTGTAAAGATGATGATTGTGAAGTAAAAAATTCATTAATTTACAGTCCCGTCTAAGTTCGCCAAATTTTGAAACTTGGTGGTAAGATACAAATCGTGACGGTTTCCTTGGAGATTTAAAGCGAAAGTGCTCGATTTATGGTAATATTTGGGTCCTCGGAAGAACGAAAAAGGTAGAAATCGACTTTGAAAACAATTTCCATCATTCATATTTTCACTTTTTTTGTATTAATTGACAAATAAACAGTGATAATATTGTTTATTTATCACAAATCCAACACCAGATACGGAAAGAACACCCCCCAAAAACTCCCTGGTAAGAATTTTCAAGGAAAAATACGAATTTTATTGTTTTCGTACGATGAAAAATTCCTGTACACAAATTTCCCTTTTGCGCGTTAATGGGGTTAAAAACTGAAGGCGTGATGCTGAATTTTCATACACAGCATTTTAATTTTTTATTGAGTAAAATAATAAGTAAAATAATTATGTATGTTTAAAGCGCGTACAAATTTACTGTGCCCGTTACACAATTATGTTGTCATTGCATCAAAAAACTTATAGATAAATAAACTATCAACGATGACTAATAATCGTATTAAGAGACTATTACCGGATTAAATTTATCTACTGATCTACTCGGCTGATCTTTACCAAATTTTATCATTTGTAATATACCACAGTATTGCAAAAAAATAAAAATTGTACTGAATATGAGATGCGAAAGTCCCTAAAAAAGAGATATTTAAAGAAAAATTGTCAGACTTTCGCAATTTGTTTTTTTAATCAAATTTTTATTTTTTCTGATATACCATGGTCTCAGATGTTAAAAAAAAGAGGTGTGCACAGATTGGTAAAGATCGATTTAGTATATTCGAAGATCGTCCGCCACTGAAAAATCCCTTTTTACCAAGGCAGCGTACTCCGAGAAAAAAAGACTAAAAAAGTACAAAATAAATTTTTTGAATACTTTTTTCTACTCTTAACATTGAGTATAAAAAATTGCATGTAAATATTCAATAAATGAGCCGAGAAAAACAGAGTTAAAATAGCTTTTTTCTTTTTCTTTTAATCGGTAATAGTTCCTTAAAGAGAAATTTATAATGAATGATGTGAATAAATAAAATTTAAAAATATTATATTATTAATCTTTTGCAATTCCTAATGAAAATATTAACTATGTATTGAATTGTACCGTGCCGCTCTTCGTGTTATATATATGTATGATGGAAAGTTAAAATGTACTGGTGTACATCACTTGACATTAACCATATCACGTTGTTTAACTAAGAATGATGAAAGATAAACATGTATTGGATCGTGAACGCGTTTGTACAAAATAAAATCATGATATTTAATTAATGGACCAATACATAAATATATTATCAGTATGATTGATCTATAATTTTAAAAAACTAAGCGGTACGTAAACTTGAGTAGGAAGTTGTTTTAATTATTTTATGTGTGCAATGTACAAAATATAAACAATAAAAGTTACTATTGCAAAATTTGCGTGATATTATTTTAGATCTTACCTTTACATTACCCCTACGAAAAAGTTTTGTAGGGAAGTTCTGCAGAAATTTTCCAAAAAAAATCGTACAGAAAATCCTAAATAGTCCAAGCCCCAGCTTCGCAATGTTCAAAAAAATTTTTTTAGTCGAGCTTTTTACATGTCCCATATAAAATTGCCCGCTGAATCCGAATTTGCATGTTGCCAGGCCCAAAAACGTGCCCAAAATTGTTTAAACAAATTTTTTTAAACAAATAGTCAAAATTTATGTTTTTCGACCTAGCAACACTTTTTTTAAGTTAATTGGACTATTTTAAAGAGAAAAGGTCTCTTAACATCTTTCTCTAAAGTTGATAGTTTTCGAGTTATTCAACATTTTATGTTGCAAAAAACTCGATAATGGCCAACTTTGACATTAAAAAAATATGTGAAAAACGTAAAATTTTGATGTTGCCATAGCGTTTTCTTATACTTCAAACATCCCTTTATTAAGTCTCGAAGCGTTTTAGACGATTAGATTGTTGAAAACCTCTTTGTTATAAACTTTTAAATCAGCGAGTTTGACGATATGGTCGGCGCTTCCGCGACTCGCTCTTGTCGCACGCGATGCAAAATTCACACTGCTAATCTTCGACAACTTGGTAAGTATTTTGTAATTCTTAGCCAAAATAAACTAATTATTCATTTAAATAAAATTTCTGAAAGTTGTACTTACATATTTTTATCATACTTACACTTATTATAACGATCGAATTTTTCAGGATAAGTAGTAGAATTAGAAATAAATTAGAAATTCATTTATCAATTATATTTATTCAAATTTTATTTTCGCATATATCTAAATCACAGACACACATAGCTACGCAACCAACTCCATTCTTTTTACAATGGCATGCTTTGGTTTTACATGTCTTATTGCAGTTACATGGTTTTATGCCATTTTCTAGTAAAGCTTTTTTTATTAAATATTTAGGTAATAAACCATGTTCTGTTTTGTGATATCCCCACTGCGTAAAATCAATAAAGTCATGATAAGGACTCAAATCTCTTATCCAAATAAATGTTTGAGCAAAGGCTCTTAACACACGTTGAAAAAAAGCATCGGGGGTGCACGGAATATTACACATATATTCCACAATTACGATTAAATATTCGTTTTCTGGCATCGTCAGCTGTTTCGCCATTTTCCCTAATATATCTAATTATAATTTCTCTAAAATTTAAAATTTTTCAATATCATAGTTATTTGTACCTAAAGTTAACAATGCATCTGAATACCTTTGATTTTTACAGACTATATCTAGCACCTTTTTTTGTTCCTATTCTACTTGTTGAATCGCAACCACTACAAGCGTGTAAAGCCGGTAAAATTGTACAAATATGAGTCGGTAGATATCGCTGCTACATGACAAGCTAAAGTATGCGATTTTGGACCATGAATTTTAATATCACACCAAAAATCACAATAAAAACGTCTGTACAATACTGTGAATAATTATTTGAGATCCTCGTTGAAAATTGTAATGAGCATGGTTGAAAATTCGTAGAATTAACTAGCCGTTACGAAAAGCAGTAGCGAAGTTTTCTGCTACATACGTATCGACATGCAAAAATTGGCTGCGACTCGTTACACCGATCGGCATTTGTTTATATCTCTAGAAAACTAGGCATCATGCGTCGAGGGCGTTGTAACTATGCATTCTTTGTGGCGCGAATCAAAAATCCATGCACGAAAGGAATAAAACTTTCAGCTTATTATATGTATTATTTAAATAAATAATAAGTTTATTGTTAGCTAAGAATTACAAAATACTTACCAAGTTGTCGAAGATTAGCAGTGTGAATTTTGCATCGCGTGCGACAAGAGCGAGTCGCGGAAGCGCCGACCATATCGTCAAACTCGCTGATTTAAAAGTTTATAACAAAGAGGTTTTCAACAATCTAATCGTCTAAAACGCTTCGGGACTTAATAAAGGGATGTTTGAAGTATAAGAAAACGCTATGGCAACATCAAAATTTTACGTTTTTTCACATATTTTTTTAATGTCAAAGTTGGCCATTATCGAGTTTTTTGCAACATAAAATGTTGAATAACTCGAAAACTATCAACTTTAGAGAAAAAATCAAGGACCTTTTATCTTTAAAATAGTCCAATTAACTTGAAAAAAGTATTGCTAGGTCGAAAAACATAAATTTTGACTATTTGTTTAAAAAAATTTGTTTAAACAATTTTGGGCACGTTTTTGGGCCTGGCAACATGCAAATTCGGATTCAGCGGGCAATTTTACATGGAGACATGTAAAAAGCTCGACTAAAAAAATTTTTTTGAACATTGCGAAGCTGGGGCCTGGACTAGAAGGATTTCTTGTAGTTATGAATCGAGTTTTCTCTGAAGAAATTATGAATTCCGGACGGATTTGTCTGAATTCAGCTGTAACGGAATTCTTGCAGAAAATCTACGAGTATATCACTCTTATCTGCCGAAATTCTTACGGTAAATTTACTTTCTTTCTGAAAGATTCAGAAATCCACACATTTCTGCAGGATTCCTGAGAAGAAGTTTCCGTTGTTTCTGCAGGATCCTCGCAATAATTTTCGTGTTTTTCTCAAGGTTTACCGATCGAAAGGGTTTTTTGCATTTTTTTTTAGGTAAAAGCAGTGATTCAATACGATCGAAAATTGTAGGTCATATTAAACATATTTCGAAGTATTTCTGTGAAGTTTACCCGAAGGATTTTCGCAGGAATTCAGCGCTTAAGTGAAGGATTCCTAGGAGAAATCATCCGTTTTTCTCTGCAGGATTCATGTAGGACTTTTGCAATTTTCTCAAAGTTTAGCCATAAGAATTTCACGTATTTCAAGGATCCCTGTAGGTTTTTCGCGCTTTTCTCCAAGAGCTTTCAATGCTCATTCTCAATAACGAAAAATTTTTTCTAGGAATCCTCAAGAAATACGTGGATTTCTGCAGGCATCCTTCATAAGGAAATTAAATTTCCTGTAGGATAAGAGCGATATTCTCATAGATTTGCTACAGGAATTCCGTTAGAGCTGTATTCAGACGAATTTATCTCTGGCCGGAATCATAATTTCTTCAGGGAAAACTCCATTCATAACGGTCATTATTATTTCCGCAAGAACTCCTTCAGAATCATGCGGTCGGAATTGACCCATAGAAAATCCCGCAGAATTACCCTTAAGATTTTCTGTAGGATTTTCTTTGGGTAATTTCTGCAGAATTTTTCCGCACAACTTTTTAGTAAAGTTGTGAAATTGTGGTAATAAATAGTTTAATCCAGAACGATTTGTTTTTTAAAATATATAAAAAATTCTTTGATGTATTATCGAAACAGGGAAATAATTGTCAGTAATATTTAAAAGGAACATGAAAAATCTTTACTTTTATTTTCGAAAAACAGGATTGCTATATATTTAAATAAAATAATTAATATCTGTAAGTTAATAGATCATCATAATCTTAAATTTGTTTGTTACAATCTATAATTTTAAGTTCTTTACTTATGCTCTTTTACTACATGAAAAAAACATCCAGAAGACTCATCTCATCTCCACAAAAATAATTCAAGTTGTTAATCCTTCGGAATTCGTGCAATAATGCCAATGAATTTTGTGTCAAAGGCTCAGCTTCTTCTATTTTAGATAAAGCCATATCTATTCGGGCAGCAAAAGTCGCCCCAAAACTTTCATATTTTAACAATTCTGAGTTAGCTTTTTCTATTAAACGTCCAAAATATCGAGCGACATTCACTTGGCCAGCTAGAACTCGTTTATTTGT
Organism: Trichogramma dendrolimi; assembly: GCA_034770305.1. Lineage (NCBI taxonomy): Eukaryota > Metazoa > Arthropoda > Insecta > Hymenoptera > Trichogrammatidae > Trichogramma > Trichogramma dendrolimi. The sequence goes on along the minus strand of JAPMIB010000034.1, from coordinate 544,721 downwards.
CAATTTAAGACACGTTTCTCCTCTGTGCCAAATTAAAGTTATAACCATTATTGGCAGTGTATTATTTGAAGTCAAATCTAACAAAAATCGGTTTGTATTGTTGATATCTTTATGACAAGACTGCACAACAGAAGAATGTTCATGAGTAGTAACACTAATATTATAAACTTTATTTAATAGAACCAACAGAGGCTTGATACAACAGGGTGGATGATCAGCATCGCAGAAAAGGGCCATTTCTTCCGTTTCAAATACTTCACGCGAAAAAATGATGGGTGAAGAACTGTTGTTTCTCATTACTTTTTCATTCACTTTTATCACAGTCCTGCATCTGTTAAAATAAATACACAAACACTAAGGATGATGATCTGTACGTTATTTGGTATGAGTGTTTTTATGGTTGTTATACAAAATCATGCAATCTAGTTATAAAAGTGCTAAAAATGCATAGATTTATGCAGAATGTCAACTTTATTGTGTTCGAAACAATTGATATAATTTATTGTACAAATACTTGTGAAAATGTAATATAAAGTGTTAGTTACTTATCAAGACGACATAGTGGATTTTCTTGAACCATTTGTAGATCAACCTTTGGTCCAACTAAATCACGAATATTATTGAGACCGTATTTGATCATAGTAGGTCTGTAGAAAAATATATTTTATAATAATAAATATGGTTTTTTTCAACTGAAATTATGAAAACATTTTACCTCTCAAGAGATAATCCCCAAGCAATAACATTGACATTTTCTGGCAAACCCATTGGCAATAACATTTCTGGTCGGAAAACACCACTATTACCAATTTCTATCCATTTATTCAAGCCTTCGTGGAAGCAAAATATTTCCATACTAGGCTCTGTGTATGGGTTGTAAGCTGGTTTGAATTCAAGTTTTTCAATTCCAAGTTTTTTGAAGAACTCATAAAGAACACCAATTAAATCTCCTAGTGTCAGATCATAGTCAGCTATAACACCTTCAACTTGATGAAATTCAGCCAAATGTGTAGCATCTAATGTTTCATTTCTGAATACTCTGTCAATACTAAAATATCTCACTGGTTTGAATTCACTCTGAAAATTGATTGCTTATATGTTATGCATACTGATTAAGAAACTAACAAGCATGAAATCTTGATCTTACCTTTTGCATAAGTTGATACAACATTCGAGCACTCACAGCTGTTGTATGTGTCCTGAGCAAATTTTTTTGGGCCTCTTCTATTTTCCAATCATATTTGTAACCTTGAGAACCATATCCTCCTTTACTGTGTACAGTTTCTACTCTCTTCAAATAATCTTCTGGAAATTTACTACTAATTGCCGGCTCTACACATCAGAAATAATTTATTATTAGTACTACAATACAAAGACTCTGCAACTACGTTTTTGAATTATTTACATACCAGAAATAAAAAATGTGTCATGAGCATCTCTAGCTGGATGTTGTTGAGGCTGGAATAATGCATCAAAATTCCAGAATGAATTTTCTACATAATTATTAGTAGGCATTTCTTCAAAACCCATTTCTAAAAAAATTTTTCTGAACTCAGTGCGAACTTTAAGTAATGGGTGAAGATGTCCAACATCAAGAGCAGATCCAAGAGCATTTAAGTTGATAGGTTTAAATTTTTTTGTTTTCCATGCATCATTCATCAATAAATCAGCAGTTAAATCAGCTTCTGGTTTTTCTATTTTTGTTGAAAAGTTTGGACCCTTTTGAAGTACCATAATTTTGATAATACTAAAATTATTAACAAAAGTGTTGAATATCTGTATTCTGAAAAATGTTGAATAATTAACTTACTTTTCCTTAATAAGTTTCCTTTTTTTATACTCTTTTTTAGAATCATCTGACAACATTTGAAGTTCTTTCATATGTTTTTGAACATTATCAGTAATCGAAGGTGCTTTCCTCTTGATTAAAGTCTCTTTTTCAGTCTTTATTAACTCTACCATAGAAGCAGCAAGAGCTTTTGAAAGACCAACTTTACCAAAGGGTACTTTTGATAATATGTCACTTTGACTAACAGCAGAGAAATCAGCCGGTAGGCATTATAAACAGCAGCCTCATGACTACCTTTTACCAATACATGTTGCCCTTCATCTGTTAGTACCCACTCTTTGCGACTTTTGCTCTCAACTTTTAACAACTGTAAAAAAAATTCAAAAGCAATCAATTTGTCTAAATTTTTTATAGAGAAAAAAAATTCAATCAAAAATTTTTAATTATGAACTCCAAAAAACAAAAAAAAAATAAATATTAATCAGAGTTGTTATAAAACGTAATTTATTACTAACGTCTTCAAAAGCCTGTAAACTCTTGATAGCACCAACTATTTTTTGATGATCCACTGCAAAACGATGAGCGAGATCGAGAGAATCTGCCTCACCATATTCGGACAGATAGCCCAGAATATTTTCCATTAATTCTGTTGTCATTCTAGATCAATTTTCGTATTTGTATACACTTAAATATACTCTGTAAAAATGAATCGAAACGACTAAATTTTGACGTGTATAGTATAGCCATGCAAAAAGAGCCACGTGTTTTAATTGGCGCTGTGACTTGGGATTACAATTGGTTAGTGAAACTGTTTTAAGCATTACCCGACATGCGCCGGATATCTTTCTATATTTAACGAAAAAAAAGGATTGTGTCATCATAAAAATAATTTCAATAAATGCATCTTGTCAATAAAAATCATAAAATTGTAAAATAACAGTTTTTGCTTCATACTTTGTAGGCAGAGCTGTGTAAAAACGTAGGTTGCGCAGGATTTAAGACAGTCAACTTATGTTAATGGTATACTGTGACAGTCACTTAAAATCTTTACCTATCTTTTTACACAACTTTGTTTGTGTAGTAAGTAGTAAGTAGTAAGTAGTAAGTAAGTAGTAGAAACAGTCAACGACTCAACACTCAACTGCAGTCTCAGTGGTAAAAGTCTCTAGAGCGCTTGCGCGTTCTCTTGATTGGTGGAGGGAGACGAGGGAGGAAACGATTCAAACAACTTACAACTTTGTACAGCGACAATATTCGCTCTTCTGCTACTCTCTGTTATTACATAATAAATCAATCTTTGATACGATTATCGAGGAACATAACGATCTTTATGTATCATTTTACAGCGCAACACATTCATAATCATGAAAGATAGCGATACACGACAAATCACATATCGTGTGTCGCTCTGCTCGCGTCACGTTCGAGGCCCAGTTCAAAATAAACTCAGTCTTAATAGTCTTTCGTATCTGGCAAAGACGCACTCTTGTCAGTTGTCCTTGCGTGTCTTTGATCTTTGCAAGCATATTCATTATTCGAGTGCATAGCGAAAACTAGCTGTGTAAACTTTTTAAATTGTCATCTATAGATTACTTTTTGCAAAAAAATACATCATGACTTCGCTGTCAATCACGAGCATTGATACGGTTATTTTTGATGGACAAAAGCCCGGCACGTCAGGCTTAAGAAAAGCTGTTAAAGTATTCCAACAACAGCACTATACGGAAAATTTTTGTGCAAGCCATACTCGATGCTCAAGGAGAAAAATTGCTGGGATCGACCCTCGTGATCGGTGGCGATGGTCGTTATTACGGTAGAGAAGCTGTTCAAAAAATTATTAAAATCGCTGCTGCAAATGGGGTATGGGATAACATTTTTAATACAAAATAAATTTCAAAATAATATTTTTAATTTTTATACAAATTTTGATAGTTTTTTACTTACGCGTAATTTAACAATATAAGTTTTTTTAATCAGTAAATGATATTTTGGCTATTTTTGAGATGAACTTAAAATTATCGATTGCGAAATTTTAAAGACATTGAGACAAATCCCAGTGTTTTATGAAAAATGAATGATATAGTATAATTCTAAAATTATAAATTTTGAGATAAAAGCTTATCTGTAAGTTATCAGTTGAAGCAGGAAGTAACTGATGATAACAAATTTGTAAATGATTGTACTCAAATATTACTTTTATATAGGTATCTAAATTGCTTGTTGGCCAAAATGCAATACTTTCTACTCCTGCAGTATCAACTATAATCCGGAAAAATAAAACACTTGGAGGTATTGTTTTGACTGCATCGCATAATCCAGGTGGACCAAACGGTGATTTTGGAATAAAATTCAATTGTGAAAATGGAGGACCAGCTCCAGATGCTGTTACTAACAAAATTTATGAACTGACAAAAACTATAAAAAAATACAAAATCGTGAATAATCTTCATGTTGATATTGATAAAATTCAAAGTTTTTCTATACAAGTTGATGGAAAACCATTTACTGTAGATATCATAGATTCAGTCAATGACTATACTGCACTGATGAAAGAAATATTTGATTTTGATAGTATAAAAAAATTACTTCAAGGTAGTGATGAAATCCTCATTTAATGTTTTAATTAATGCTATGAATGGAGGTAAGATTGTAAACCATTTCAAAATATCCTTAAGTTTTTTAAATAGAGAGTTCAAATAATTATTTTACTGTCTACAGTCACTGGTCCCTATGTAAAACGAATCTTTGGGAAAGAATTAGGAGTCAGTGAATCTAACATGGTGAATTGCGTACCAAAAGAAGATTTTGGTGGCTTACATCCTGATCCAAATCTGACATATGCTGCAGATCTGGTTAATGCTGTTAAAAGTGGTCCATACGATTTTGGTGCTGCTTTTGATGGAGATGGGGATCGTAACATGGTACTGTAAAAATAATGAATTAAATTATGATTTACATTACACACATTCTTATATTATGAAATTAGATTATAGGGAAAAAAGCATTTTTTGTTAATCCATCAGACTCTCTAGCTGTTTTGGCTAATAATTTGAATGTGATTCCATACTTTAGAAAAACTGGAATCAAGGGTTATGCAAGATCTATGCCTACAGGAGCAGCAGTTGATAGAGTAGCTATAAAAACAAATATTCAATGTTACGAAGTTCCTACTGGCTGGAAATATTTTGGTACAAAAATTTGAATTTTTTGTATATTTTCTTTGTTTGCTCATTCATTTTATTGATTCATCTTAATTTTTTAGGTAATTTAATGGATGCTGGTAAATTATCACTTTGTGGTGAAGAAAGTTTTGGTACTGGTTCTGATCATATCAGAGAAAAAGATGGAATTTGGGCTGCACTAGCTTGGTTAAATGTTATTGCTAGTATTAAAAAACCTGTTGAACAGATTTTACTTGATCATTGGGGTATTTATGGCAGAAACTTTTTTACAAGGTTCTTAAAAATTTCTGCTAATAATAAAACTATTAATTTTAATCATTGTTTGTAATATTAATTATTTTTTAATTCAACTTTAAATATTTAGATATGATTATGAGAACTGTGATTCTGATAAATCAAATAAAATGATGGATTATGTAGAAAATTTAATTAATAAGAACGATTTTGTTGGCACCAAATTGAAGTCTGGAAATAAGACTTACGTAGTCAAAGAAGCAGACAACTACTCATACAAAGATCCTATAGATGGAAGTGTATCTTTGAAACAAGTATGTTAAATAATTTCAAACTATATTTGAATTATAATTCAACTGTTTTATTGATATTCTTTACAGGGTTTAAGAATATTATTCGAAGATGGATCTAGAATAATATTCCGTCTATCTGGCACTGGAAGTTCAGGCGCAACTATAAGATTATACATTGAAAGTTATGAATCAGATCCATCTACGTTTGTACAGGACCCACAAGTAATATTAAAACCACTGGTTGATATCTCTCTTAATTTGAGCAAATTAGGTGAATATACAGGTCGGGATAAACCAACTGTAATCACATAAAATGCTATACTTGCAACAAATGAAAACTGTTTTTAAATGAATATTTTGTTTTCTATGTAATCAATTATACTATGTATTTTATGTAGTTAATGTAAAAAAACTGCATGATCATATTATGCTTATGAGTTTTATGTAAAATATTTTATTAGCTGAGTAAAATACTTTAACAATATAACTGTAGTTATTTTAATATCAGCTCCTTTACAAAGCAATATAAACAATTTCATTCCGTTGATTTCATTAGGTCAAATTTTTTATAAAATTTATACACAACCGAAAAATAGCGCTTCAACACTGTTGCCAACTGAGAATCTTCCAATTAAAGGCGCGCTATGAAATTTAATGCGAATCATGATTCATGAAGTAAGAAGTAAGAACTTGGTAAGAAGTTATACAACATTCGCAATTTCTGAGTTGGCATTGTTGGCAAATTAAAAATTATCGCGTCATAAAACTTAGAACAGGTCATGTGACGTCAGCTCAACAACATAATTCTATCAAATTGATAAGATATATGCGTAATATAATTTACTGCTTTCCTCAATCCACACTTCAATTTTTGCTCGCGTCCAGCCATTCATAGATATATAAGGCTGAGTTCGCACATTCTACAGTGCTCCTGTGTTAGTATGCGTGTATCTCCGTGACTAGCTGTCAATAGATATAGAAAAAGGTTATTGGATATTCACTGGCACCTTCTGTAAACACTTTTGCAGTTATATACTATGACTTATCCGTGAAAGAATCAAGTTATTGTACAAGCTGTAAGTTTCTATAAAGGCGTGTAACTATAGTCACATAGTCATATTTCGCTACTCTAGTATGTTTCAACGGCCAATCTCGATTTTACAACTTTGAGATTTATTGATTTTAGTCAACAGTAAATGTTTAATAAAATTAGCTTCTGGATGAACAATTCAGGTATTTGCGTCATTGATTTGTAAGGTGTAAATCAACGATATTACTGTGGCAAATATCCGTAAAAAACAACAAGTTTATTCGTGAATTTTTAATAAGATGGCTGTGAATACTGGGGATAACGATTCACTTCCTAAATCTAAAAAACCATCTGGTAAGTTATAAGACTATCAAATCATGCTGAATTATTTTTACTTTGGTTTTTATTGCAATTGCAGACAGTGCCTTTAAACAGCAACGTTTACCTGCTTGGCAGCCAATATTAACTGCTGGAACTGTGTTACCTACATTTTTTGTAATAGGTATTGCTTTTATCCCTGTTGGTGTTGGGTTATTATACTTTTCCGATGAGGTGCAAGAAAAAATAATTGACTACACTTTCTGTACCTCTACACATGATCCATTAAAAAGATGCACAGACTATATTAGTGAAAATCCAGGATCAGAATGTCATTGTAGCATCAATTTTACACTACCTGCAGACTACAATGGAAAAGTTTACATGTATTATGGTTTAACCAATTTTTATCAAAATCATCGTCGTTATGTTAAATCGCGGGATGACAATCAACTCCTTGGTCAACTGAGTCCATTGGTATCAAGTGATTGTGAACCATTTGCTAGTATAGATAAGAATGGTACTTTAGTACCAATAGCACCTTGTGGAGCAATAGCTAACTCTTTGTTCAATGATGAATTAACAATATTTTCACATAAACATAATAAAGAAGTTCCTCTAAAAAAAACTGGAATTGCTTGGCCAACTGATAAAGAAATAAAATTCAAAAATCCAGAAGGCAACAATTTAAAAGAAGCATTTAAAGATTATGAAAAGCCTAAGAATTGGAAAAAGAATGTTTGGGAACTCGATACTGATCCTGATAACAATGGATTCAAAAATGAAGATCTTATTGTTTGGATGAGAACTGCAGCTTTACCTACTTTTAGAAAATTATATAGACGAGTGGATCATGAACAACCAATGTTTATTAATGGGTTACTTGCAGGATTATATACATTGAACATTAAATATTGTAAGTAAAAGAAAATTCAATTTTAATCAAATTTTAACATTAAAAACCTAATTATGATCCATTTAAACTCTTTTAGCCTATCAAGTTTCTGCTTTTGAAGGAACAAAAAGAATGATTTTGAGCACAACATCTCTCCTTGGAGGAAAAAATCCTTTCTTAGGTTATGCTTACATAGTAGTTGGATGTGTTTGTTTATTATTGGGAATAGCTCTTCTGATAATTCATATCAAATGTTCTAAAAGGTATGTATCAAAAAAATGTTTCAAGCAGTGTTTTTAACCATCTAATTACATAATTATAGTTTATGTATCTTAATCTAAGTATTCAATTCAATTGACTTGATACTGGTTAATATTGATTGCTTCAAGATATGTATAATGTTTGTTAGTGTTGAAGCTCAAAAAAATTCTTAGACCCTCACAAATTTCTGATTCCAATTATTAAAAAAAATATCTGTGTATGTGTAAATCTCGTGAAATTTTAATTTTTCTCTATTTAAAAAAAAGCACTCAGCGTTATCTTCTCTGAAATGTCGAAAACTGTTTTCCTAATATTTTATTTCGAGTTGAATTTTTCCACCAAGTGCAGAAGGCTTTTATTACATACACTACTCAGTAGCATTTTTTTTCAAAAGTACAGTTTTTGAGGATTACCGTTGTATTCAAGACAAGAAAAAGTTAAAAATTTAACATGAACATCACAAGGAATCTCAATTTTGAAGTTTTTACACGAATATTGTAGTGTTAATGTTAGTGTCAATGTTAAAATCTAAAGGGATTTACTCACTTAGATCTATATGTATTATAATTACAGAATATAGAACTGTATATAATTATATAGTGTGACTTAAGATCGTTTGAGCTTAATTCATTTGTTTTTCATCATTTCATCGTATATATTCAACATATAAGATGAAAAACAAATGAATTACGCCCCAAACTAACTAACTTGTCATACTATTAATTATATAGTAGAAATATATTTACTATAATCTGTAAAATATAATAATAATATATATAGTATATTTACAGATCTATAATAGTATATTATGTAACAAGTGCGTGAAGATGACTCATCCTTCTCCCGCACTAGTTGCATGCCATATTTTTTAACATTTCGTGCGTAAAACGTGGTTTTTCTCTAACTAAAAAAGAAATACCGGGTTCTATCGAAAATATGCCGTACGCCAAAAATAAGCCGTGGTCGAATTTCCGAGCCTTAACCCATTAAGTCCGGGACGGACACATTTTTGATACTTTTTTTAACCGTTGTGCTTTTGCTGAAAATGAGGTCTGAAGAACTTGAGAGTAAGCATATTCTACGCAAAATTTAATGAACTTTCTGAATCCAGTGTCAGATTTTCGATAAGACAAACAGGTCAAAAGTTATGGATGGTTTTATCCGCAAAAACGTAATTTCGAAAAAAAAATTTTTTCTTCTTTTCGAATTTTCACATGAAAATCTTTTAAATCCTGGCGTCTTCGGTACAAATAAAGCGTCCATGGGTCCTTCTCTTAAAGTTATGACGGTTCCAATTAGTGAAAAATGATTTTGAGTACAAAAAATGGCGACTGGAAAATGAAAATATATAAGGGAATTTTTGGAATTTTTAACTAAAAAATGGATTCTTAGAATTGATCAAAGAACTCATTCATCAGTAAAATTTTTCCTTAAATCCATCGTTTTTGAGTTAAAAATTCTAGAAATTTCCTTATATATTTTCGTTTTCCCGTCGCCATTTTTTGTTCTTAAAATCATATTTCACTAATCGGAACCATCATAACTTTAAGAGAAGGACCCATGGACGCTTTATTTGTACCGAAGACGCTAGGATTCAAAAGATTTTCATGTGAAAATTCGAAAAGAAGAAAACATTTTTCTTTCTAAATCACGTTTTTTCGGATAAATCAATCCATAACTTTTGACCTGTTTGTCATATCGAAAATCTGACACCGGATTCGGAAAGTTCATTAAATTTTGCGTAGAATATGTTTACTCGCAATTTCTTCAGACCTCATTTTCAGCAAAAGCACAACGGTTCAAAAAAGTATCAAAATTCGTCCCGGACTTAATGGGTTAAAAGAATATAGGGCATATTCCTAAAATAAGGCGTACTTTTTAACACAATTTTTTATCAATACGTAAACAAGATTTAATGTTAATTGAGTCAGCACATTCATGGAATCAAATACCAATCTTATATCATTTTGCAAAAAAAGCGTTCAGAATACCGATTGGTGCAAAAATGACGCAGTAAATGTTTAAGTCTAGTTATCAGAGCAGAATATGGACATTGTGAGGATGACGTTTTAACAGTTTATGAATAATATAAGTCATGTTCCAAAAATAAGGCGTATGTTTTGTTTGTAAAAAAAAATATAAGGCATGGCATGTTTTCGGTAAAACACGGTAAAAAGCAGAAATTTCTAAAAAAAAATCCTTAAAAAACAAGCGAGCTTTGGGGAGCGAGGTAAAGCGCTAATATCAATAATATGCTGATGTTATCACAAAAATGAAACAGCAAAATTATTTTCGTTTGAATCCAAATGAATTTGAAAAAAAATTGTAAATTCTACATTTTGATTATAATTTATCAATCTTTATAAAAAATGTATATTTCACACAGCAAACTTATCTAAAATGGACCAAAGAGGACTATGAAATGTCCTTGTAAGTTTTTTGCCAAAAATAAGTTCCTGCTTAACCTGCTATATCATTTAGTATAATTATTATTTTTAATTTAAATTTCGGTTTAATATGTAGATTTAGTTACCAATGTTTACTAATATTAATTTATAAGTTTTTTTTCAACAACATGTAGATGTTTAGAAAGATTTATAAAAAATGGAGTAATAATCATTGATAATTTTCATACAATCAACATGAAAATAAAATCAAAGAATCTTAAAGATTCATTTTTGCATGTAAAAGAATGTATGTTATAAATACCTGGAAAAATTGTTGTTATTTAATTAATTTATTTTTCATTCTCTCATACTTTGCAAAAAAGTGCTTTCATCCCTTTGATTCCTATTTAAAAATTGCATTCATTAAGTGTAAGGGGTCATTTTTGAAAAAATTTCATTTACTTATGGAAAGAATTTTTCTCTTTCTTTCTATTGCTATTATTAAAATTCCAAAACATTGACTTATTACTGAAATGTAGTTGTTTCCATAAGCCTTTTTTTATATGCTTACTGTTAGTTTGTTGGTTTGTTTGCATAATATTCTATTGTATGCATTTTCTTTTCTTGCATTATTTCATATACAATTTACAAAAATCATTAAATTGTAATATTGAGAGCATACCATTTGAGCTAAAAGACTCTGGTTGTGCATAATTCTTTGAAAAATCAATAGTCACAAACACAACATTCCGTCAAGAGGTTGTAGAAACAGACGTATCTGAGTGAGAAAAAAAGATTTTGGAGCGATAAAAGCGTTAAAAGAAGAAAATAGAAAAGGGAAGAAAAATCGTTTGAAATAGTTAAATAATAATTTTTCAATTCTTAATTGCCAAAGAAAGCGTAAATGGAAATTTTTTAGAAAGTTTCATACCTTATATTCGTTTGAAAAGAGGGTGGGTGTAAAGAAAATAAAATAAAGGCATGAGTCAAATGGCATGTTTCAACATTTCCATTTGTTCAAAGACTTTGCTCTCCACTTAGAATGTTATTTTTTCTAAAATTTCTATTTTTAGAACTCGTTGCATGGTTAATTTCAAATATTCAACGTTTTTAAGACCAAGCTGAAACTGCCTGATTAAAAATAGTATAGCATTAAAATGCATAGAGATGTCAGAATTAAAAAAATGTATTCTTAATAATGTTTAAACAAAATATTTTAAAATGTTAACTGTTTATTAGAAAAAAAATGAGTGTATTCAGAAATAGGGTTTGATATGTTGAAATCGTGACAAGATAATTTTATTAGATATCATATCAATGTAAATAATTTAGAACAGTTTATTTTATTATCTAAAAAAAGTTAATGCAGAAATGCATTTCCTATTTATGCAACAGAATAAACAAGTTAAAGCATGCTTAAGGAGGTCTGTACCCCACCGAGTCGAAAAATTTGTTTAATTTATATCTTTTTTTCTAAATCGAAAAACGACTCTGTGGGAACATTCGTTTTGTTGCTCTGAATAGCTGGTAAAAATTTTAGCTAATTCCACCGACCAGATTTCCCGGAAAACGTGTTTGAAATTTTCACACGTATCCCCGGCTTGAAATTTTCAAACACGTTTTCCGGAAAATCTGGTCGGTGGAATTAGCTAAAATTTTTACCAGCTATTCAGGGCAACAAAACGAATGTTCCCACAGAGTCGTTTTTCGATATTCGATTTAGAAAAAAAGATATAAATTAAACAAATTTTTCGACTTGGTGGGGTACAGACTTCCTTAAGATTTAAAATAGGAAATACAGATAAGTTGGCTTATTTGTTTTACTTTAAAAAAACTACTTACACTGTTAAATCCACAGAATCCAAAAATTACGTTCACGCGTTGTAATCAGTTAGGGCGCCATGCCTCAACAAGATAGAAATTCTCTTGAATACATTGTTTGAATGTTACTGATAACTTATAAAAATTTCCTTTCGGTAAGGAGTATTAGTTGTATATCTACAGGTAGATGGTTTTGCTATAAGTTAAATTAATTGTTAATGAAAAAAGATTAGTATGCTAAAGCTTTATTTAAAATTTTTATTTTTAATTTTTTAATGCATAAACATCATTTTGCAATATGTGACCAATCTAAACTAATAGTAAATTTATATACTTACATTTTGCTCATTTTTTTGCTACCATTCCTTCAAGAATAAATTACGCATTAATTAGCGCATGGCCGATGCTGTTCCAATGATTTTAAATTTTTTTCAAATCAATATTAATTAAAATGATTTTTTGCTTTCTCTTCCGCAGCACAAATGATATGATCAATGTCAACCAAAACACACCGTATCAATGAGTACTCAAGAGAGCGAACACATTTACGATTGATGTCAAATTTTATCTCGAACGAATCTTCACTGTGATGCACCGATGTTGAACAAGTCTAGAAAAATTTTATTTGCATGATAGATGATTTATCACAATTTTGGTTTTCTTTTAGAAGACGTTGACGATCTTCGTTAACTTATTCAACTGGTCAAACAATAATTTATGTTACATATAATGATTATTTTTATAAATAATAGTAGATTAATAATATGTTAAATAATCAACAATTTTAAGTGTTTCAATATCTATGTGTACAAATATTAGAATAAGACAGAAAAGTTTCTGTATACATAATATTATTAACAAAAACATATTTGTTTCAAAAAGAATAACTTCTAGTCTTATGAAGCTTAAGAGCTTGAAGATAATGTATTTTAATCTTCAATTTTCGAACAATTTTCTGTGCAAGACATTTACATTAATTTTTATTTAAATCGAATTGTATACTATTTATAGTAAAAAGATTTTCATACATTTCAAGTACACAATAATCTGTAAAGAAACAGACAAACAACGCATAAAATCACACATACTTTCCACATACCTACGTTTTTTTGATCAACGCAATAAAACAAAGTTGACTTACCAAATCATAGTATTTTATGATCTCTTTTTTTTGAGTCTGAAAAAGATTTGATTTAATAAAAATAAAATGCTATGTTAATAGCATGTGTTGAATTAATTTAGAATTACCTGATTCATCGATTAAACGAGCGCGCGCTCTCAAATTGATATCATTGATACCACTACAGACCATCCAAAAATGTAGCCCCCTGAGACCCGACGTGTAATACCTGTGTGCGAGTGAAAGTTCAATGATTTGTACAAAACACGCTAACATGCGGACATGCATGGCTCAGAACACGAGTAAGTAACAGAAAAAGAGAATGATAAAGGGGGATGGAGGGGGGGGGGGAGGAGGGGTCGCAGGCCGCGACCGACCAGGCGCAGGCAAGTATAAAATCTACTAAAAGGGCTGAGTGGGCAACAGGCATGTATGCGCGAGTGCACGTAATACATGCATTGGCTCGGGCCGGCGGCACTGGCATTGGCGGCGGGCGCATTTATTAGTGTATACACAAGTCACGGGCGCTGCGTTCGATTGTATCGCTGCTTACGGTAACTTTATGAGCCGGCATAATGGCAACATTGCTCGGGTTCTTCCGATCATGATTTCTCGAGCGATGCGATCAAGTAGTATATGCTGTATATAATATAACGACTGTGCGCAGTGCAGCTTCGGCTTTACCTTGGCCACTACTGTAGCGTGCATCGTCGTAGTCGTTGCCGTCGACCGTCGTTGTCTTCTCTATGTGAGCCGTGATATGTTTACAACGCTCGTGCGTATATGAACAGTCGACGACTGAGTAATCGGCCGTGTGAGAAGTGCCCTATGTATCATATCTCTCGCGCTATGTATTTGTACGAGGCTGCTGCCAGTGCAAAGTCCGTGCATGATCGTACAAAGTTAGATCGAATGCTCTTCGTCGCCCGTTGGTGGTCGTCTATGTGTTTGAGTGTGATATGAGTGAACAGTCGCTCGTGTTGAATTATCGTCGATGAAATTCTCTGCGCAGCCCATCAGGACTGTTATTGCAACAAGCCACAGGGCAGTGCCTACCGCTGTACACAAAATTTCAAAGGTAAATAAAAAAAGCCCGCTCATAAACAGTCCCCGATCAACAAAATGTAACAAGCAATGTCAACGAGTGTATGAAGTTTCCATGTCACACACGCTTGAAACGAGAAAGAGAGAGAGAGAGAGAAAGAAAGAGAGAGGAGGCAAAGGCCACTGGGCCAGGTGTTGTTCGCGGCGCAGCAACCTTCTCTCTCTCTCTCTCTCCTTCCTTCGCGCTCATCCTGCGTTGAGCGTCAAGGCAGCTGCGAGTTAGGCAGCATGCGCGATTCTTAGGTAGGGACTGCGCTTATGCTTCATCTGGACCCCATATGTACTGGCTTTCAGAGTAAATAAGCATAATGTTCGTTAACAATTATACATAGATTTATGTAATATGTTCATGAGAAGCACATACAGCGTAGGATTAATCCACAGTAAGCTACTCTCTTTTTTCCTCGCTCTCGGTTGTACTTACATGCACTCTTTGTTTATGGGCCGCGCGCGGCCTTTGTGTGTATGTACGTGTGTGCAATATATGCACTGCCGCGCGCACGTCGTAGCTGCCGAGAGAGCCGCACAAGGTACAAGCATCTCAACAATGTTTTCTGCCGTAGACCGCGTCTCACTAAACTTTATAGGCTAGTGATTCCAAAACGCGTGCCTTCGATGGAATAGCTACGATGGATACACATTTGAAAGCTCGTAACAGCTTAAAGCGGCCTTTCAGGTGCGCAATTACAGCGAGACAAAAAGAGACGAATAATAGATATATAAGATTTACCGCTGTCAACTCGGATCGCATCTATAACGCTACTCTGAGTCGAACCGCGTGCGGAGGATCCAAGGCCTAAATACGCGCTATATTTGATATCCACGTATGCGGTTCATCCTAATAGACAAAGCGCCAGTTCTCGCGCCTATACCTCAGGTTGCTGCTTCTACTTGTAGCACGCAGACTTCACGTTGTAATCGGGCTCTTTATCAAGCGTATCCTTAACGCAAGCCCAAGATCGCACTTATTACGTACCACGTAAACGTGCAAACTCGGTACATGATCATAATTCGACGGACACAATGCGATCCTATGTACTAGCGTATATGTATCGTATGCGAGTACCCTGTTCCAATACAACTTCCACGGTGTTGCTGTATTATACACCTATTGGTCATATATATGTATAGGTTTGCCAGATATACACCTATATCTATAGATATGTGCTCTCTCGTTCACGGCTTCTCGTCCCCTTCTCGACGCGTTCGCTGCTATGCCACCGTACCACCCGTATATACACCTTTATAAATATATTACATGTATAATACAATACGTGTGTGTATATGTAATATATAGATATAGATTCGATGTACGCGCGACTACGCGACTTTGGAGCTGCGTTCAGCGCCGTCTATATGTGCATAGTACTGTAATGTGTATGTAAACCTATGCAACTGCGTTGCATGTGTGAAGCACACACAGTCCGAGCCTATATAATATCTACTGTACACACAAAAACTATCTCGTCGTCAGTTCGAGTAGTCTACTCGTTTGTAAATGTGTATACAAACACATACTTTGCACACTACCGTGCGGCCGTCGTTGTTGTGCTGGTTGTACTATATCCATCTCTCTTCTCTCTTTTTCTGAACTGTTGCTGATACCTGATTTACTCTCCGATAAGACACATACAGGTGCATATGAAGGATATATACAATCAACTTTACAACGCACAAATTTTCACGTTCATGAGATACGCGTGTGGCCGTGCATGTACGTGCTAAAACAGCATCGTTGCTCTGCGTTGTATCGACTGTGAGGTTGCTTGCTCTTGCAGCGGACTCGTTCAATTGATCATTCGTGTAGCGTCGCGATCTCGCTGTTTCGTGCGATCGAGCCCAGCGCGTATAGGGCCGCTATACGCTTTCTACGACACGAGATCTATAGGCTTGCGATTAAAGATCAGCTGTGTAAGCCGCAAAACAACGCTTCCGACTCTTCACTGCACATCAAGACAGTACACAAGAAGCCAAGTCTGTGGTGCATTAGCAGCGGCACGCGGGCTCGCGTTCCCGGCCGCTACTACTCCACCATAGAATTTATCAATGTGCACGCGCACATATTTTCGTTGTTCGTTCCAAGCAAAATCTCGCGTAGCAGCTGGCTTGTTTCGCTCGTTACGAGTGTCGCGCTTGGGTCCTGCATGCCCATTAATTGCTTCTCGTATCTATACGCATGGTATAGCTTTCTCTGCGCTGTATAATAATATTCCTGTACCCCAGTGTATTGCTTTGCTGTCTTGAGGCTGCTCTCTACTTTTTCTATCTTGTTGTTCACATGCGACTTAAAGTTTCTATCCATCGTTGAATTGTGTTTTGTGTATATACACTCTCGGCTGTCTGTATCGAGTCTATGGACCCGCGCGACCTCACATTGGCATATGCAACTTACTTACAAACATCCCTCGCTACTGTCGCTCGTTTAACCAACTCCATTGCTTGCTTTCAGCTATTTTACCGTCGTACCATTCTTTTTGCGTCTCTCTCTCTCTCTCTCTCTCTTAATCTCTGTTCAATACTTTAATATTAGTTTGAAACTAATTAACCTTATCACTAGTGCTCTACTGCAACAATTATGGTTTAACCTAGAAATATTCGTATCACTAACAAGTAACAATATTAAAATAATTTATGTTTTCTGAAATGGTTTTAGTTTCTCATAACGTTTAATTTTCATTTCAGGCCCTACTTATCCACAATTCACATACAGGACAAAAACGATCCATTGGTATTACATGTCCAGAATGGCATGTAACAAGTTTGTGAAATTGCATTAGTGACTACCGACTTCAAACAATGCCAGTAAATTACATTTGGCTCCTTGATTTAGGATAAACTCTGTCTGTGACCTTTGCGACATGTGTAGTTTAGTGAATATACAACACTGCAGCACTATACGTGACCTTGAGTTTTAGCTATGTTGCTATATTTCAAGTTTACCTAGTTTAATGTGCATCATACGATTGCAATAACAGTGATCTAGTGCTTATAAATGGGTGAAGTGTCAGAGTTTTCATGTTCGAGCAATAAAACTGAGCCTATATACTTGACTCGAATGAATCTTTTTTTTAATGGATAGTGAATTGTTCAAAAGCAATTTAAGTTGACCTTTCATCACAGCTGTACTTCATAAAGGTCTTAAGTTTTACCAAGTTCATGTGGAATGCCTGCGATAAATCAAAAGTTAATTACTCGTCTTAATCCTAGAATTTTGAAAAGCTACATGCATGTCAGGAATAGGCAGTCTTGGGCGTAAACGCGTTGAGTGGCGTCGTAACGCCAATACTTGTGTATTGTTCACGTTGTGCTTAAAAAATTGAGTTATTTAATCAAGTGTTTGGTAGCTCAGTAGCTGCCCAGTATTGCGGAGTGCTGCTTGGGCATGCAGCAGCCGCAGTCACGCCCTCTTATTGGGGACTCTGGATCCTCTTCAACAACCCCCAACACGCGTCGTAATGGTAACAATCCTGTGGCGGTTCTTACTCAACAACAGGTGAAATTAACTATTTATACTTATATTTAAGTACAGTACAGGCATACTTTTGTTTAATCTATTGACTTCATTCAAGAGTGTAATATATATATATATATTATTTTCCATGTTTCAATTGTAACATAAAACTTTTTGATACAGTTCCAACAAATACAGCAACTCCAATCTCAAAATTCTGGTCAACAATCTGTTACTTTTACTTTACAACAACCTAGCAATACTGTGAGTATTTCCATTTGATATTTTTAAATTTATTTTTTAACAATATCTTGATTAATATTTGTGTTTCATAGCCTCAAGATGCAACAAATGTAACAACCACTGGAAATCATATACTGTATTTGAATCAGTTGAGCCAATTAAATCAGGGCGCCATAAATTCATCGGGGACTGGAATGGGACTTTCCACGACCACCCCTACTTTTGGGGTTGGTCTAAATATGGGATTGCCTTTATCACTTTTGAATACAAATTTAAACTCTCTAGCTTCTAATGCCATAACAACATCGAATCAACTTGTAAATTTAAGCATTCCCAACATCAATTCGGGCTTAACTGCAATAAATCCTAGCATAAATCAATTGAGCTCTTTAGGTACAAATTTAAACTCAAATTTAACCCCTGATCCCATTAGTAACGGGCTTTCAAACATCAGTCAAGATTTGGCTGGAATAAGTAGGTTGGGCACTCTGAATTCTACCAGTATTAGTTCAGGAATATCTAACATTAGTACAGGTTTGACCAATGTCAATACTAATCTAAACAATTTGAATAATTCTACTTTAAGTCCAAATCTTGCCTCTATAAATGCTAGTTTAAGTTCCAATAACTCTGCTGCCAATTCTCTAAATACTTTAAATTCAAACATCAGTCTATCAAATAATTTGAATTCAACTTTGAACCAGCAAGGGCTTAACAGATCATTAGCTACTATCGGGAATTTGAATCCTACAAGCAGTACTACCCAATTTCCTTTTCAAACTATTCAGAGTATACAAAGTATTGCCCCTCATATTGTTGGTGCAAACATTACTAATGTTACGTCTTCAATATCACAGAACCAAAGTAGTATTGCTAATTCAACTGCTCAAGTTACTGGATCTTCAATTAATTCATCTTCTACTTTCACAAATACTCTTGCCTCAACTTCAAATGTTTCTCATGGATCTAATGCTAATCAACCGTTAAATACAGCTCAGTTTGGAATAGTTAATTCTACTATTCAAAGTATATCAGCAACTCAACTTAAAACAAATGAATCCACTCCTTCAATCAGTAATTTTTGTCAATTTTCCACACAACCTTTAAGTCATACATCAAATCAGAACACAAGTTCGATAATTCCAAACATAAAAACAATGCAAAACATACAGAGTCAAGCAGCTACTTCTCCAAGTAGTCCATTTTCTATGCCTTTAAAAAGTCCATCATCCTCTAATATCACACCTCCTACACCAAGTCCAAGTCCTAATAGCAGAGTTGTGCTACGAAGTCCTGCTCCTAACTCTATACAAGCTAGAAACAGTCCAAGCCCTGTTGCCTCATCTACAGGTAATTTCAACATTCAATTGCAACAAAGCCCAATGCAAAGCCCAGTTAGTGTTGGTCAAATTCAAAGTCCCATTCCTAGTCCGTATGCACCTGCCAAAAGCCCTCATCTTTTGGGAGCTGGATCATCACTGAACAATAAGAGTCCTGTACCTGGTGGTAGTCCAGGTCCCCCAGTCGTAAGTTAAAATAATTGATATGAAACTTTTTATTATGTGAGTCTCTTTAATTTAAGATTATCCTCTAAATTTACTGTGAAAATTACTATTTTATTCCTTAAATTTACTTGCTTTGTCATCATTGATGATTCACATTTTTTCAATTACTACTAAATCATCAATCAATTTTTAAATCATCAAAAGACTTAAATATTTAAACATTTTACTAAGAAAATTTTTTTAGAAAAAATGAGTGCAGACAAAAATAAAATTTTGAATCTTTTGAAAATTTTGAAAAAGTCTCAGATATAATAATCTAAAAAACAGTATTATAACAAGTATTTAATTTACTAAAAAAAATTTTTTGTCTTAGGTGAGGCCTAACACGCCTATTTTACAGCCAGGAATGCAAGTTCTTCAAATAATACAGGGTCCCCAGGGTTACCAACAAGCTACTCAACAGCTTGTCACTCGAGCTCAATTGTTTGGTAATCAACAAATTCAAATTACAAATAAGCCAAATAAGCAACCACCACAAATTTTACCGAAGCCACCAATACAACAAAACAATGTAGTCAACCAACAAAAACCAAGAGTATCGACTTCAATAAATAATCAGGTAAGTCTAATTTATAGATTTCATTGAAATAAATACTATTGCATTGCAAATTCATACACACATAATTGTATATTAAACTGTATAAATAAACTCTAAGAAAGTTATAAATGTCCAATTGACCAATTTTGTAATAGTTGTAATGTTAATAGTTGTAATTTGTGTATCCCTTTTGTAGGTACAACAACAGTCTCAAAGTCAAATTATTTTCACGAGTCCTCCACAAAATCAACAAACACAAAACATGATGCAACCCCAAGTTGTATTGAATCAGGTAAAGTTTTTCAGAATTATTATTTAACAATTTTATAAATATTTTACTAACTCATTCTCGATTATAGGTTTTACCTTCAACTGGACACCAAGTGCTTGGTTTGCAATCTGGCCTACAGTTACTGTTGAGGCCGAATACTCAACAACAAACTCATCCTACACAGGTAAAAATTTAAGTTTAAAAATATTATTTTGAAGAAAAAGAATTTTGATAAAAAAAATGTTCTTATCATAGTTGCCTGCTCAACCAATTTTGAGAGTCGTTACGGCTCCAAATATGCAATTGCAAGGTCTTGGACCAACTTTCTTTGCTGTGCCTAATGGGTTTTCATCACCTGCTACTCCTGTAATTCGACAAACACCTACGAGTTCTGCTCCATGTGAGTAATCATAAAAATAATTAAACATTACACTAATAAATATTCTAATACTTATCAGTTTTATTGTTTTATTTTAACTTGAGAACATTATATTTTTAAGATATATATTATGAAATTTCAATGATTAAAATAAACGACTTACCATTCTTTTCATACAGCTAATACCAGCAATAACAATTCGATTGTGCTGCAAAATGCCATGGTGCAAAATGCACAGAACCAGATATCTCAATCGAATCCTATTAATGCAGCTGCAAATGTTCAAAGTTCTCAAACAATATTAAATCAGAATCTTCTTCCTCCTCCAAAGAAAAAAACGAAAAAGAAGAAAAAGTCCAAGAAAAAAGAAGATGAGCTACCGAAACTTGACCTTGCAAGTATAATGAAAATATCAGGAATCGGAGATGATGATGATTTATTTGATGGAGACTTTGGAACCGAAGCAGAAAAACCGTCTTTAGTGGAGAATAATGTACAAAACAATTCGTTTGTTACGGTTCCAACTTCTACGACCCAAAGTGTTACACAATCTTTAAGTCAACAAAACATAACTCCACAAAAAGTTCTTCAACAAAATATTCTTCAACAAAATGTTGTTCCTCAAAACGTCGTTCAACAAAATATTCATCAAAATGTTATGCAACAAAATGTTTCTCAGCAAACACCAACAACAAACCTTCCAACTAATCAAACGCTATGTGTTCAAGATAATTCAAGTCAATTGAGTGGTCAACTCCAATCACCTATTAGTGGTCAATTGAGATTAGCTATAAGTGAAGATGGTCGAATTATCTTGCACCACACACCGGATCCTAATCACCCTGAAATTGATCAAGCTACTGCTCAAGCCTTACTCAAGTCATTAACCCAAGGAGGTGGACCAAATGCACAAATAATAGCCCAATTGATTGCGCAGTCTCAAGCTATACAAAATGCACAAAACAAAAATAACGTTATCAATAATAATAAATTGACAATTGTCAAGCCTTCTGTTACCAATAATTTGCGTACGACTCCGATTACTAACACATCAAACCAGCAAGTAACAAAGCAAATTATTTGTCAACAATTACAAGTTAATACAAGTTCTAGTAATTCTCAAAATTTCAATACTTCTAATACTTTGCAAAATTCAAATCAAAATGTTGTACAAACTCAAAAAAATATAGTAGTATCTCGAAAAGTATTTGATACTAAAAAGCAAGTTGTTGCCAAAACTAGTATTTGTCAGAGAGTTGGAAATCAAATTGTGAATCAGATAACTCATAATCAACTGCAAACAGCCAATGCTCAACAAGTTAAGTGTAATCAAATAAAAGGAAAGAATGCTATCATTAATGTAAGTCAGCCACAAAATATACGAACAAACATCTCTCAGATTCAAAAACCTATGCAGATTTGTGGACCTACTCAACAAAATATTCAGGTATTAAAAAATCCTCAAAGTCAAACGAATCAAGTTAACGTTCAAGAAGACGGTAAATTTAGTTTATTACAAAATCAAGTTATTTTGAATCCAAGTGCAACGCAAAATTTGAATTCCCAGCAAAGGCAAGCTCAAACATTTCAACAAATTTTTGATAGTTTACAATCTAATGTTTCACGGCAAAATTCTGACGGCATCAAAATCGAAACAGCAAATGTTTTACAAAATTCTACGAATAATGTACAGCAATCTCAACCTCAAACTTTGAATTTCATTCAACAAAATGCGGAAAATAATACTTCAACAAATGATCATAGTCTACAGCTCGGATCTGATGTTCAGTTAACCCAACAACAAACTATTCAAACAAATTCTAATATTCAAAGACAGCAGAATACAAAGCCCAATAATATGTTAGGAAGTAACATCACATTTGATCAACGTCAGAATGTTCCGACCAATATATATTAATATCCAATTCTTCTGTGCCGATTGAACAGTCACAGCAACTTAAATTGGAATCCAAAAATTTGTGCAATTTGAGTACATCGGCTGTATCTATTTTCAATGGAGCACCAAAATTTACAACAGAAATTCTTAATGCCTTAAAACATTTAAATCCAAATGATCAGTTACTCATTGCAACTGCCAATGGACAAATGCAAGTAATTAGTCAGCAAATATTACAACAATTTTTGTCTGCGCAAATCCAAGCACAAAATCAGGCCCTAAACCAACAACAACAACAACAACAACAACAACAACAACAAAATTCAACATCTAACCTAGCCCTAAAGGATGTTGATGCAAACAATCCAAATACCCCAGAAGTTCAAATTAATACACCAACAGGTCAAATCATTGTAAATACTTCTCAAGCTCCTACAATACAAAATAACATACGAAATATTGTTGTTCAGACATCTTCCTCACAGATTCCACAAAGTATTCAAATTCAAAATTCTAGTTTTCCTAATCAATTTTTAGATCAATTGAATCAACAGCAACGTAATAATATTAGCGTTAGCAGTGGTAACAGTTTGAATCCAACAAGTCACAATACAGTAACAAATCAAGCAATCTCACAAAAGAAAGTCAAAGCAACGAAAAAAGCTAAAATTATGGTACAACAAACAATGAAAATTATAAACGCGACTAAACCTGTTACAACCGTAACTGTTAGTTCTACTGAAACAGTAATTATGACACAAGCCAGCCCAATTCAAACTGCACAGTCGTCATTGACTGTGTCTAATCCCACAATATCCAAACTAAATCATCAAACCGATAAATCACCGACTTTCGTTGTTCATGCGACGGGTGAAATAAAGACAGAACAAACTCAATGTATGAATTTCAATGGGCATATTTCTCAAATATCAGCCGCATCTAATCAAATGATACCAACTTTACACTTGACTCCGCAAAAGCAACAATTATTAGCAGTTACCCAAGCTCAAATTCGAGGTATGTTACAAAAGCAATCGCATTCACCATCGGAGCAGGTTGTGCTAGGTAAACTGTGTCAGGAGCAGGCACGAATTTTATCAAGTGGAAAAGTTATAAACAAAAGTACTCTACCCCTTATACCGGTATGTATTATTATATTTTACTTTTTTTCGCCTGTTGAAATGACTTTTATGTTAAATTTTTTCATTTTTTCAGGAATCCACAAAAACTTTGAATATAAATGTGACTTCATCAAATGCATCGGATCCAACTAATGTTCCATGCATAACGTCTACTAAGCAATCGTTAACGATTGTACAAACGCAGACCGCAAATTCTTGCCAAACTTCAACTCTTCCGGTAGATTCGGTCGGTTATCAATCTAATGCACCGACTTCGAATTTATATATGCAGAGTACCGATGTTAGTTCTCCACAATCATCTTCGATTCAGCAAAAGCAGCAGCAGCAGCAAATTTCTTTCAACCCATCGACCGCTAAACAATTGGCACAACCAATACAAATGGAAAATTTGCAGTCACTTGGTCTACCCAGTATAAACTACACAGCTAGCTCTAATTCAGCGATTATGATTGAAGTTCCAAATATACCTGTCACTCAGTGCGAACCCGAGGATGTAAAACCATTATTAAATGAAAGTAAAATGTTGACTTGCTGTCCAAGATTACCTAAACCCGCCGCAGCCACGCAACCACGAGCTGGGCCATCACTTGCAGGTCAAGTTACGCCACCGAATCTTAATCAGGCAGCGGTAAGCATTCAAAATCAATCTACGATTTCTGAGAGGATGGTTGTTAGTCCAAAAAGAGCAATTAAAAGATCATATAGTGCGAGTCCTGAACGAATACTGGATAATCGTAGAGAGTTGTAAGTTTTCAAAACTATTATGCTTAAATTAATGTTTTTAATTTCATCAGATAGTAATGTTTGTTTTGTTTTGTTGTCAATGACAGATTTGCGAAACAAATAAAATTAGATCAAGATGCTGCTCTGAATCCAGATATCAAAACTCCATTCAAAGATGAGGAAGATGCCTGCAGTAGGCTTCTGAAATATCACTGTTTTTATGAACCAGAGTTTAATAAAAATGATAAAGTTGAAGATGTTTTTGAGGAAAGTGCTAAACATCTGCTTAATAAATATAATTCCATGATAGGCAAATACAATTATCTTTTGATGGTGGATAGCACGGTAAATTTAACACATCAATTTTGATGTATTAAAAAATACTTAGAACTTACTCACATTTTTCCATTCCTGATACTTTTTTAGAGAGAAACGAGACCTGCAGAATTGACAATGATTGAAAGAATGCTGCTGAATGAGGAAAGGGACTTGAGCATCGCAGAAAAAGAAAAAGCTGCAGCTGAGAAGCTAGCTGATGGTAAGACTCGTTAGATATCATTTACTTATTAATGTCAGTGAAAGATTTATTCATTTATAAATGATTTTTTAGAAGCTCGTAAGCAAGAGGAAAGACTTGAACTTGAAGCAGGTTTATTTGACGATTTAAACAATAGTATAGGCGACAATCATCTACGTGATGTATTAAATTCGAATGATGCTTCGATAAGATCTAATGAATACGATGAATGGGATGAGATTCAAAAAGAAGTCGCTCAGCAACAAAAACAAATGGATACATATCAGGCTGATAGAGATCTTGTCAATGGCGAGGTATTGAACGTGGCCAATGAACTCGAACATGGTTTACTTGAAGATAGTGAAAGTTTAGATGAATTATCCTTATTCGCGCAGGCGGGCCAGTTGAGAAATGAGCTCCCTCAGCTGCATCAACTCCAACAACATGCACAGCTGCAGCAGCATCAGCTTCAGCATTCGCAACTGCAACAGCCGCAGGCACAGTTGCAATTGCAGCAGATTCAACAGCAAATGCAACATCAGCCACAGTTGCAACAACAGCAGCATCGGCCACCACAACAACTACAGACTCCAACACAACGTTTCTCTGCCCCTGTTGAACCGGACGCAATTCACGCGCAAGTACAGTCTGCCATTGAGAGCATTTTAAGCTTGAAAAAACGTTCCGCCAGTGCCCCCCAGGATCAGCCCGAAACTGGGGATATAATTCACGACCAAACAGTCCAATATAGTAGTATTCTTGGTTCGTGACCCTCTTCAAGTAGAGTTTTTTAACCCGTCTTTGCACGTGGTTCATTTACGACATATATTTGGAAGGACGTCAAAATATTACAGAGTACCCCCACCGAGGTCTCTTCTTTAATCTCCGTGCTTTCATTTTGATGATCTTGTAATTAGTTTTGTACAAATAATAAATTGATAAAAGCATCACATTAGAATGATATTTTGTCCGATTATCATGTAAGCTTCGTCGAGCTATCGAGCATATTCTTATGTGCATTTAGGTAATCGTGATTATCCCGGCTATCAATAGAGATGAACTCTGCTAGTTTCGAGGAAATTGTAAATATGTTTTTAATTCGTATCTTTGTACGTACGCATAAATTTATAAATGTACTATCCTATACACGATCACTTGTAAGTGTAAATTTATTTATACATATGTATATTTATAGATAAAAATTATTAGCATAATAATAATAATAATAATAATACTAATAATAAAAATAATACTAGTAATAAAATAATAATAATATTAATTGTTATCGAGATTCATTCTCAAATTATTGTAAATGTTTCAGCTGTCGCTCTAAGCTCTAGGTGGCGCGATCTCTATCATAGTAGGCATTAAAGGACTATAGGAAATTATGTTGCTGTGTGCGATGCATTAGTTTTGATTAAATAATATTTTCAAATATACTGGAAAGGTGTATTCACTAGTTCGAGAACGTTTTTCAATATTACTTCGGTAATATCGCATCTATTTCCAAATTTTAAAAAAATCAGTGCCGTTCATAATGCCATCATTTTTAATGTAAACGAGAGTCCTAGCAAAATTATTTAATAGATTGTGCATATATCATGTAACGTATATGTATAACGACACATCAATTACATTTAAATATTATTTAACAAACTACTTTCCTTTTGTCAAAATGAACACATTTAGCTTCATTGAGTAATCCGTGTTCTCAGGCAGTTGGACACCTGTTATTATTTTTTATTAGGAAAAATGTACGTTTTTTATCTATATTCGTATATATACGATTATATGTATATAAACATATATAGATGAAATTTGTTTGTACGTAAAAATAACGAAACAAATGTGTACATGAGTGAGCATCTGTATTTATATATTTACTCGATTTCAGTGTACTAGATTTTAATCGAGTAATTTTATAAGTATAAAACCGTGATTTTTACAGATATGCATGCATGGATGAGCTTTTTACAATGACCATTGAAAAAATAAGAAAAGAACTAGGTGGTAGAAGTGTTACGTGAGATAAATTAGTTCTGTTCTTACCGTTTCAGTGGTCACTTTCAGAGTACACGGGATGCAAAAAAATATTTGTGTAAAAAATAAAACTTATTCAAGACTGATGTTAAACCTATGCGAATTAAAGAATACTTGGAGCATACATATTGAAGAAATCAATACCATTTATTTGTATATAGAATGTAGATGATTACCCTTTAAAAGCGGTGTGACTTATTTTTTTTAAATACAATGTATATGCCTTTGTTTCTTGAAAGAAGTGCAGTTCTTGTTTTTAATATTTTCTTCTTGAATCAGAACATCATATTTTGCAAATGAATCAATAGAAACATTCTAAATATATACAAATAATTAGTGAATTGCTGCTAAAAATTATTTATTTTAATTTTATAACTTGGATCGTTTTTTTACACGAAAATATAAACACTGTGTTTTTGTACAAAAATGAAAATCTATGGATAAACTGTGATCCCATAATTAAAAACAGAATGGTAACCATTTCATATTGTATTGAAACGATGTCTACTGATATATTTGCACAGTTGATGCTTTGATTATTAAATTAACATCAACATAAAATTCAAACAAACTCGCTTGAAGGAATCAAAGACATCGTAAATCATTTTTACTTGTATGTGACATTGATTGTATACACAAAAAATGCAGCTAGTAAAACATACCTAAAATTTTAGACATTTACAATCAAATGGTACCTGAATTATAATTCAATTTTGTTCAAATTTAAAAATGATAAGCTCCAATTTATTCGTTATACATTTTTTAATGAAGATTTTTGTTTACAATATAAAAACAGGAATATCTTTCCATAATAAGTATTGGATACTATTGTTTATTGCATGCATGTGACGTAATGAAAGTGAACATCACCAAGTCTGTGTTAATTTTTTTGAGTACTTAAATACAAGTTTATAAAAATAGTACAAATATTACATTAGATGCATTGGTACATAAACCTTTAATAATTTAATTATCAACTTTAAAATTGTATGGCTATCTGTTATGTTAAAAAAAAATTAGCTGGTTTTTTGCCACAACATCGTGTTTTACTATCAGTTTCTAAATAAGTGCTTGTTCAACCGTCTTTATACTGTCAAAATGCTTAAAGAAAACATGTTTTTCCCTTCTGAAGGCACTTTCTGAATTTTATTAATCTTATCATGTATTGATTGGGAGCGGTAACGCATCATAATTCTATGAAAAATGTTACCAATAGTAAATGTGTGGTGAAATTAAAACAGTAATTTTCTGCGGCAATAAATATTTCTCACATTATTGATCTAATTATTTATCAGATATGTGGCAGCTATAATTTGAGATTAATTCTCACTTTATAAAGTATGGGATCTCTGTAGTCCGTCTATAATAAATGAAATCGTTAATGTTACAAAACTTTCATTCTTATCTAAATTTAAAGTCATCGTGTAAAATATTTTATGTAAAAATGGTAAGCAGTGTTCACATATTGTAAAACTACTATAGACTTATTTGTTTCTGAATATTTATTGTTGCAAGAATTGATAATTGTAAGTTCTTGTAATAGTAAGTATTACTACTGTATATGTACTACTATACACAAGTTATTTGATCTGTATATTAGAAATAAAAAATAATAATTTTATAATAAAACACGAATTTGATCTACGGAACGGAAATTATTTAAAATACCAAATGCAAATCGAAAAAATACAGATTTGGTTTAGAAGAGAGGAGTTCTTGATATAAATATAGACTAGAAGTGTAACTTTAGTTGTTTCAATACTTTTATTGATTGTTTTATTTACATTGTGACAACGCCTCAACACTGACACAATAACAGAATTCAAAACATACGCATTTTACTTTTAGCATAGTATGTTGCTCAAGTTAACAATCGACGGTCATTGAAAAATCAACGATAGTTACCTTCTAAAATTTTACGAATTCTGATACACAACAAATCACAATATAATCAATTTTATTTTATATATAATATAATATATAAAATGAATACTGGAGTTAAAAGATTGATGTTTACTGGACTAAGATTTATTTATTCTTTTTTTTTTTTATCAATGCTTGTGAAGGTAACCACATAGGTCTAATTTTTTATCTAGTTTTTTCGATACAGTGATCATATTTTTTAAATTCATTTATTTTTTCAATTTAAGCCTGTGCAAGCTTCTTTTTTAAAGATTCTGGCATCTCTGGTGGTGGTGGTCGTGGCATTCTAAGCCATACCTTGACAGCATCATAGATAAACCATTGAGCAGCAGTAAGTGTACCAATCATAACAATCCTGGGTGCCAGACCCTTCCATACACCACCAAAACCAAGTTTCTTTAGCACATCAACGGCACTTGCTCCCTTCTCTTGATTCAATTTAGAAACAACCTAATAAAAATTAAAAATATAATTAAAAATTTTTCTAAAAGCTATGCAGGAGCATTGAGTGATTAAATAATGAAGAGAAATTTTTTTACCGAATCAGCTGGATGAGATACAACAGCACAAAAGACACCAGCAATGTAACCAGCAGCAAATGTTACCATCAGTTGTTCTCCCTTGGAACATTCTTGACGAGGTCTAGGCACAACGTATTTGTAAAGAAGTTCTACAGTACGCTCAAAGCATGCAAACTTCATCATGGTGTATGGAATTTGACGAAGCCACAAAGGTACCAGACCCTTGTAGAATCCACCTAAACCCTCCTCTGACATGATTTTGGGCATTGCTTCTCGCAGAGTATTAGCAAAACCAGGTGTAGTTTGGATTTTGACCTAAGTGTAAAATCAAATTATATACTTATGTAAATTTTAGAGAAATACAATAAACAAGGTCAAATAACATACTTTGGCTGCTTCAAATGGGGCCAAACCGATGTCAGCAAAGAATTCAGCTGAGGCTGATGAGATCAAGTACAAACTTGTTCTGTACTCATAAGCCAACTCTTCGCCAGCAAGATTTGAGTATTGAACTTTGAAGACTTCATAGAGTCCAAACTTGAACATTCCTTGAATGGAATAACCAAAGAATGTAGGGGCCCAGCCCCGAACCAAACCACGTGTACCATCTTCAGCATGTGTGACCTAAGGCAGAACAATGTCAAGTTAAAATAATTGAATGAATTAACAAATGACAGAAAAAAAAAGGAGCTTGTGTAACTTACGCGGAATCCATTGACAACAGATTTGTATTTCTCTGGGTTTACTTGGATTCTGCATTTGACCAAGTCAAGAGGGGTCACCATGGTGTGGGTAAGACCACAAGACAGAACACCACCAAGACCGCATAGCACGAAGTAATGGTTAGAACCAAATTCACAGCTATCTGAAAAGTCATTTAGAATGTCATCATTAAGATGGGTAAGGGTAAATGCAATTAGAGTTTATCACGAAGAGAAGGAAGGATGGAAATATCATCGACCAGAGGAATGTCTTGGCACGGGTTCAAGGTCAAAGCCAAACTATAAAAAACGTGTGCTACACCTTGAGCCTAATCATGCACGTTGGCGCGATGATCTCAACAGAAGGTCGATGCTTGCGCCGATGATCATTTTCGGAACGTGCTTAGGGCCAAGGTCGTGGCTATGGTGGGACGATATTGCGTGGTCAAAGACGACTTTAACAGCGGACACCGCTTTTTCAACCCGTAAATTGACGATTTTCAAAATTTTTGAACTTAAATCTCGAGGAACAAAATGGCTGCCGTTATGCAATGCCCGCAGTCATGCTTATAGATATAATAGAGGCAATGAAGAGCACGTTTCAGTACGACGTGGTGATGCAGGCACTAAGAGCGCGATAACCTCGTGATCGCGATGACCGACTTTAAACGGGATGAGTAGTCGCGAGTCGCGACCCCAAAAGCCGCCTTATATAAGAGTATCTCGCATGCAATGCTGCCCTTGAATAGGTCACGCGGTATAAAACGTATCCGAATGTTTTACTCACCTCCTGGGAGAGCGTCGGCGGCCGCGATGTTGCGACCTTGGACCAGGGATTGCTGGTCGTCGGGTTGGCATCTGGCAAACTTGCTGGGGCCCGCGAGGGGACTCGTCTTGGACGCTTCCATAAGTGATGAAAACATCTTCAAAAGGTTAAGACTCAGCTAAGCCTGCAAGTTGTTCTCTCGTGTAACACTCACACACTAAGTCCCCGCTGCTTGGCTGCTGACGACTGGGACGCGCAGCAGTTGCTTCGCTCGTTCGATCTGGACACACAAGAGTAGAGCACAAGAAATTATAGAATGTAAACGGTCTCTGTGAATAATATACTTGGAAGTGAGAAAGAAAAAAGAGAAAGATAGAGAGAGAGAGAGAAATGGAGAGAGAATGATAGTATAGGCTAACGTACCGTTGAGGGTGGTGGGTAGAAGGAAAGTGTGGATCTTTTACTAATACAACTCTGCTCAAAATGATTGAAAGAACGGCTAATGTTTGACGCTGCTGCTGCTACGCATGTCTCGAAAGTCGTGATGTGCGCAGTCTCTCTGACGCTATGTGACAGTTCAAAATAACCCGCGATTTATTTATGTTTAACAAGTATTTGTTAACCAACTCAAATTCGTTTTACAAATTTCAAGGTCTGAAATGAATATTAATTTCCATAGTAAACATTATCATTGCAAATGTTATA
Source organism: Trichogramma dendrolimi (assembly GCA_034770305.1). NCBI lineage: Eukaryota > Metazoa > Arthropoda > Insecta > Hymenoptera > Trichogrammatidae > Trichogramma > Trichogramma dendrolimi. Next base: position 512,905 of record JAPMIB010000034.1, on the reverse strand, counting down.
AGTTTAATATTTTACAATTTTTGTGTCCACAAAATATTATTACCCCTTCACATTTCATATTACTTCCCAATATATGTACAGAAACTTAGTTGCTCCCACAATTTAAGCAAATTTTATCTTCCATACTGATTTTAATTCCTCTAGTATATATATATTAATTATGACTAATGATTTAACTGTCATAGCTTACTTTCTATATTATTGTTAGTATCACAGTTGACAAAAATTCAAAGGGACTTACATATCAACAATTTAAATGATCAAGGACATTGTTTACTTTTTGATGTGTTTTATTACATAAAAGATTTTTTATTATTTACAAATATTTACAATCCTTATGCTAAATGTTTTATTCTTTAATTTTAAGAGAGCTGATGCTATACTCTTCAAAGCTGCTGTTATATTCTACATCTCAAAGTCATCTCTCTGAAAATAGAAAGATAATTTAAGTAAGTCATTCTCTGGTTATTAAAATAATTTGTGAACAATAAAAAGTTTAGCTTTGACTTGTATATACCTCATTAGTGTAGTCCATAATGTGTTTCTTGATAGCGGATGAATCAACCCAAGTAACAAAGTCTTCTAAATTCCTTGTAACTAAGAATGCGGGATCTTTTACTACTTCTGGTCCTACCCTTACATGACCTTGTTCAATGAGTTGTGTAGCCATTTTTAAATTTTCACTCATTTTGCTGCGCACCATAATTATGGGTAGTCTACGACGACAAAAGGAACTAGCAGTAATTTTTTGAACTAATGAAAGATCTGCTTTTGTTGGAATGAGTCCCATAATAAAGAGCTTTTCTAGTAATACAGCACTTTGTTCAGCTCTAAATGATGAATCTGAATCAAGTTCTGTTATTTTTTCAGCAACTTCTCGAATTTCTCTGGATAATTTATTATACCTGTAAGATAAAATGATAAGTGAGTTCAACATATCATGAATGGTTCTAATTGATTATTTTTTAGGCTTTCTTAAACTTACTTAGTATAGTCTTCACGTTTTTGTATACGATAACGTTTTAAAATCTTGACCTCACGCAAATTTTCGTCAGCTGACCAAGAAATGAAGTCAACTTTTTTCAATAACTTTTGTTCATGATACTTTAACTTGCGAACCATTTTTTTGCCGAAGGTTGATTTTACACACGGTTTAGGTTATGTTGTACACTGATGTAGCTCGTGAGTCGTGGTGGTCCCTGGCCGTCGACGTAATTTAATGAAGATTTTCATTGGCTATACATATCATAAGATACAAAACCATAACTCTATCAACAGCTGGTCGTCGACTGCAGTTGTTCTTCTTTGGCTCCATCTAGTGGGATTACCCACGGAACATACGGCATTAACCAGCAGAGATACATGAAATAGAGGCGGGAAATTATGAGTTGGACAAAAGTCAAATAAATTTATTTTTCATTTTAGGTTATTTTTCGTAATGTTCATCATAAAAATAATCGTCGAAAGCAACCTATGGGTTGGATCGTCACGCCCGAGATTGCGTTTGTGACCATAGATGTTCTAAATAATTTACTCGACCTAATTTACTCGAAGCTTGTAACTCAATTGGTAAAACATGCATGCCAGAAAACTCAAAAAAAGAAAAAATTGAATACGTAAACTTATACGAGAAAGTCTCACGAAAACGGCTGTATCTAAGTAAAAAAATAAATATTTTGGAATTTTGAAAAATGCTGTGAAAAAAGATGTTTTTTTACATGATCCCTACATTTAAATTATTTTATTAATTGTAATAAAATGTACATAAAATCATAAACATTTCATTTCATTAATCATTAATATGTATAATATACTTTTTCGTTTTGACCGTCGGGACGTAAAAGGTTAGTTTCGGCTGAAGTAGCATGAAAACACATTGTCATGAAGAGGAACATTAATTTACATTTTTACATTTTTTAAATATTATTTCATACATTTTGGGTTGCTCCTATTTAATTTATCCGTGAATAGAATTATAAAAAAATGAGATTTATTCAATTTAAAAATTTGAAAAATAAAATTACAACATATAAGCTATTATCACACCAAAAAATATCAGAAAACTATTACTTTTGTAAGAACCTCTCCCTTTTATTCATTACTCGTTTTTCGAAAAATTCGCAGCATCTTAAATAGAAGAGAATTTCTTTACCACAAGATTTTTTTGTCAAAAAAAATGACTATCGATGATTATGAGTCTTGAAACTTTAACCACATATTATTGACAGTGCTTTTCATATGTGCGAGAAATTTCAGGAACTTTAACCAAACCATTTCCGAAATATAATTAATCTAAGTTCGGTACTTTAACATCCCTGTTTAAAGAAAATCCCTGGATTTCCAGTTGGAAAATCGAGCAGGATTTGTCTGTAAATCGAGCAGGATTTGACTAGAAATCGAGCTGGATTGGACTGGAAATCCAGCTCGGTTTTCGATCTGAAATCTAGCTCGAGTTTTGAAAATCCAGCTCGAATTTTGGCTTGAAATCTAGCTCGATTTTTTACCTGAAATCTAGCTTGATTTTTGATCTGAAATGTAGCTCGATTTTTGAAAATATAGCTCGATTTTTTACCTGAAATCTAGCTCAATTTCCAGTCAAATCCTGCTCGATTTTCCAACTGGAAATCGAGCGATTTTTTTTAAACAGGGATGGGATCCCTACGATAGCGTGTCGAAAAGACGCTATTTTTTGTGATTATAAAAAAACGATAAAATCGATAAAATCTTTTCAAAAACTAGGAGATGATTGTTCGGTATGTACTGAAACATAGCTTAGAAACTGGAAAAACTCGACCATACAGTTTTTGAGAAAATTTAATGTAAAAAAATTGCAAAAATAAAAATTTAAACTTTTTGACCTGAAACACACTATTTAAGGGCTCAAAGAGGGTTTAAATAATTATATATTTCTATTTATAGTATTAAGCTGAAAAAGTGAAAAAAATATTTTTTTAGAAAACAGGCATAAGAGCCTTTTTCAATACCCGATTTCAAAGTATGTTGTCCAGTTAAATACTTACAAACACTTAAATTAACTGGTATAAGTCTATAAACCTTCAGTGATAAGCATTTGGGATATCTAAGATGTTTGCCGTAAGATTCCAAGTGTTTGCATGACACAATTGAGTTGTATATGATTTCATTTTGTTTGATGGATCATTATCCATCAACGCAACCTCAAGCTAAGCATAAGATCAACTTTGACTACTTCCATAAACAATTTAATAGAATATTTTATTAAAATTTATCAAAAATAATCATTAATGAATAAATTTATTAAAATTTATCAAAAATAATCATTAATAAATAAAATATTCTATTAAATTGTGTGTGGAAGTAGACAAAGTTGATCTTATGTTTAGCTTGAGGTTGCGTTGATGGATAATGATTGAGGATAATGAAATTTTCAAACACGTTTTCCGGGAAATCTGGTCGGTGGAATTAGCTAAAATTTTTACCTGCTATTCAGAGCAACAAAATGAATGCTCCCACAGAGCTGTTTTTCGATATTCGATTTAGAAAAAAAGATATAAATTATGATTGATTCAATTTATTAATTTTAAAATCTTCCGAAAAATATTCAAAATATTTATTCCAAATATGAAATAAATAACCCATCAATATTTTCGCTTAATAAATACAAAGCTAAAAATTTTCTCAATTGACGTGGTAACATAATTGTAAATGCTTCTTGAAATATTTTTAAAATATGTAAATCATGTTTTACAAGATGCATAGCAATAGCAGCTTCTTTATAAGTCTTATATTGAATTTTTTTGTGCAATCGTAATTCTTCAAAACTGGTCGCTCCTTTTTTCTATTTAAAATCAATTTTAAATGAAACCTTTCATTATCTTTTGGAGATACCAAGTTCAATCTTCCAATAGCTGTATATTTTTTTTTCTTATACGTTTTGTCCAACTTTTTGTATTTACATTAAAACTGTAATGTTCTGGAATATTAACGTACTTAATCTTTTTGGCCTTTTCATCAATTTTATTTAATTCAAACCATGCTGTTAATGTAGTATCATATTTGTATATAGATTTTTCCATTTCGTAATTTATAGATGATGGATCAAAAACACAATTTTGTTGATTGTCTAAATGTACTGCTAAATTTACAACTTTATGGCTTCTACCACAAATAGGATATTCTTGTAAACGCCAAGCTGCTTCCATTGGACTAAGATATCTTCCATCAATAAAATTATTTATTTCATCTATAATTTCTGATTTTTATCTTTTTCTTTGAATTTTACAAGATGCTCTGTCTCCACCTTCGTGAATATAGTTAAATATGTATTTAATACTATTTATCGATGCACAATACTCAATATTAATGTGACATTTATATTTTTTTAATAAAAAAGAATTGTATGGAACAACCATGGAATTGTCCACAGGTACCATTTTTTTAATAATTTTATTAAATTGAAAATGCTCTTCATTACTATTATCTCTTCGTCTACATAGAGGATAACCGTTTTTTTGAAAAAGTTGTAGAATCTCTAAAAGGTTTTGGAAAATTCTTTTTGCAAATCTTTCCATTTTTATTCTTGCATGGTGATTTTTTATGATGAGGTCCATGTAACATTAATATTGTCAAACATTGGTATAATCCGGGATCATGAGATTTTGAAGGAATTTCAGCTGATATATACGAGTCAAGCTTTTCAATATTTTTCAAATCATTATCAGGTCGTAAAGTTACTATCAAGTGAGCATGTGGAAGGCCCCGATTTTGAAATTCTATTGTGTATACATATGCTAATGTGACACCAAAAATATAGTTTTCAGTAATATCAAATAATAATTCATTAAATTTGGTCCAAAACAATCGAACAGTTAAATAAGGAATATCATTTGGTTGAGTTCCAGGAGGATAATGTTTTTGTAATTCAGTAAGTTCTTCCCATTTTGGATTACACGTCATGGTAATAAGTAAATCTGGCCTTTCTACAGCTCTCATAATAGCCATCGCATCTTGATAATGTTGTTACATATATCGAGGACCGCCAATGTAGGTAGATGGAAGAATAAATACATCTCCCAATTTTAAATTACTGGTTTTATTTGCCGCGCTAGCATTAATATGATCTAATAATCCTTGATAACATTCTATCCTTAATTGAGATTGTTTTGCTCTGAACCAGTTCATTCGATTGCTTTTTACCAAAATATAAGCGTGTAAAAAATATTGCTGAGTTAATCTTCCTGCATAGAGCAAAGGGGAAAAATTTGGGTTGTTTGGTCTATAAGATAATCGATATGCATAATATTGTAAAACTGATAAATATTTTTCATGTTCATCTTTTTTTTTTTTAATTTTTGTATTGAATCATTTTTATGATAAAATAAACTCCATCCTAAATCACCGCGAGAAAACAATAATGGAAAAATCATTGGATCAACGTGTTGCGATAATTTATTTAATGTTTTTAATCTTTTTCTTTTTTTTTTCGCCTTTTTTGTGCATTTTTTTTCTTGTGTTTTTTGTTCTGATGGTGGACTAATTGGATAAACACATAAATCGAAATCTTCAGGAATACCACTTTTTGATACTATAATTGCAGCACATTCAAATGTTAATGGTTTATTATAACGGTGTTTGTCTTTATCTGTTTTACGTAAAAAGTACAATCTATAATTTGGTATTTTATCCATTTGTACAACTTTATGTAAACATTTATATGATTTTGTATAAGGATTATTGTTCCTAATTTTAGTTAATAATTTCATGTGAGATTCGTGTACCAAAAAATTATTTTTTAATCGTTGCTGTGTAGCATCGTAATCATCATATATGTATATGAGTAAATCTCGTGAAATTTTAATATTTGTGTCAACCCCACAATATTCATATGAAAACCTAAAAATTACCATTCCTCGCATTGTTTATGTTAAGTTTTCAACTTTTTCTTTTCTTGAGAACACTTTCCAGTGGGATCCAAACTTGAATTCATACAAAAAAATGCATTTTACAGCGTTTTCTATGCGTTTTGAAATTCAACGCATCCTATTTTTAATTTTCAAATTTTGATTCCCGATAGGCCCATTGAGCTTTTTTATCCAAATCATCACCAAACAACCTTCATAATCTATACTTTCGAAAAAAGTGTCACTGAATGGTGTGCGTCGTTACCTGAGTCTTCTACACTCTTAAGAAAAATTCAACTCGATTTTTAGTATTTTAATGATTTTTTTATAAAATTCCAATATCCCAATAGGCCCCACCATGAATCATCACCAAATTATGGGGAAAAGTAGTTTTTGAGTAGCAGAATCGAGTGGTATGTCTATTTTTGATGTGCGTGCTTTGAAAAAAAAGTTATATACGATACAAACATGAAATTTGCCCGCGCCCATTGTTGATTTTGAGTGTATTTTAATGGAATTTTGCGATGCACATCAACAGTTTTACTTTAAATGGCGCAATTTATGTTGCCCATTTTAGTTTTTGACATTTTGGAAAAGATAACGCTATGTGGTTTTTTTTAAATGTCAAAAAATCAATATTTTAACCAAATTTAGGAGCAAATATTGTCTTAAAAATATGGTTCATCGGCTTCAGATTTAACATGTACTTTTTCAAATGCTCGATGACCCTCGCCCAAATTTGATGGGCACTTTTTTTTCAGGTTTCTGAATCAGTTGTAAGTCCCCAAAAAAAATTTCACGAGTGTGCTTTAAAAAATAAAATTTTTTTTTTTTAATGGCAAAATATTAAAATTTCATGAGATTTACTCATATTTGAATATAAACAGGTTTTTTTTCGTCTTTTGGATAAAGACTTTTTGGAGTTGTGTGACAAACTTGACCTTGCAATTTTAAATTGTATATTGCTTGATATTGAACATGTTCAAAATTAGCACAAAATGTAGCGAAACAAAATAAATTATTATAGTATCGTATTAAATGTCTAAATAAAGAATTTGTTAATAGCAAATTTTTCAAATCTTCATCATATTTGCTTAATACTAGTAATTTAATGTTTCCGTTTCTACAACAATTTGATTTATTTTTTTCTTCTTTCCAATAAACTGCACCACAATAAATACATTTTTCATTCATTTCTCCATAAAACGAATGTGAAGTAATGTTCAATTGTTTTGAAATTAATCTTTGTTTCTTCTGCACAGTTTTCTTTTGATTTGTATTTATCTTAGTTAATGTGTTCTTGTTTTTACTATTCATATTTATCTCAGTTGGTTTTGATTGATTTGCTGATGAATTTTTTTTTGAGATCTTATTATTTAATGACAACATTAATAATATTTTCAAAATCATTTATTTTTAGTTCTTTTTAACCATGGGGGGTTGGCGAGTCGTATATATATATATATATATATATATATATGTATATACGACCAGTCCCGCAGGGTAAGCTCTGTTTCTCTATCTTCTTCCATGCAGAGCCCTTTTATATATACACATATCTATCGTTTATAAATCTTATATTTTATGCGTTTCTTTTGTTTCCAAACTCCGAGATTGACACTGTAAACAGTACGTTTATTTTACCCGCGGCTCGTCTTCTCTTTTACTTTTTTTGTAGGTATTTTCTCTCGGGCCAGCTTAAAACCATCACGTTTTCTCCATCATAAAAGCAACGGATTCGTCAACTAGTGTCATGAGCATCGATTTTTGGCACGTGTACGCAGATACGTTATTTTGCTTCACGCCTGACTTCGCGCCAAAGTACATTATTAAGCGATGATACAAGCCGTTCAATTAGTTTAACACGGCAGATTTTACCCTTTTTCTCGTTCGCATTAATTTCACACCATGAATTCAACTTCGCGAATTAATAAGTGCGCTTGCCAAGATAAGCCGAGCATGTGCAGGTCGTGTTGTCGGTCGAATACTAACCATGATTTCTGCTAAGTGACCGATGCAAGTAGTTTTCTTCGAATTTTATTTAATGTTGCGCCTGGTCGCTATCTAGTAACATTTGAAATGTGTTCATGTTCACCAATTACTTAGAAAAAGCTCCGAAATTTTACGCACTCGTATTTGGAACGTAAAAGCGTTTCTATCTTGGTTCTTTCTTTCTTTCTATGGCACTCTCACTTTCTGTAGTGGAACATTGATGTAGTATGACTGCTAATGAGCTATTCCATAAGAAAAATTTACTACGGCAAAAACGCATAGACGATGAGCTTTCTCTTTCTCTCGCTGGTAAGATTTTTTAAGCTCTTTTACATTCTTTCTCTCTCAAAGAAACAAAAATGGTTTTCTTCTTGTTGCCTTTTCAAAGATCAAGATGCACCTGTTTTCGTTATGAAAAAATAAGGGCTGCCTCACGTTTTTTCATCATCTATTTCATGTCTTTGTATATCGTTTCGTTACACCAAAAAAAGTTGTTTTAATTTTTCTTTTCTCCTTTTGTCTTGCTGTTTTTTTATCTTTCTTCTGTGTTAGTTTAATGTTCTTCGATCGTCAATAAAACCCCTGTCACCCGCCAAAAAGTGAATTTCATCAGCTTAAGAAAGCAAAAAAAAATCATTCTTGTATCGAGTGTTGCAGTATGTGTGTATCCCACTTTCTTTTTGTACGTACGAAGACGCTGTAAGCAAGACTGAAGTAGAGTGCACGATTTGGCGCCGATGAAAAGCTTTGTATATATATTCGTGTCCCCACCCCCGTTCTATGCTGGTCGAGCGCTCAACCGCACGCGTGTTTGCAAACAGGGGGAAAAAGTGAGCCGAGAGTCGGACCACGCGTTCATCTGTACTGCACACGTCCCATAAGCAGCGCGCAGTTCTGTCTTTGACACGTTGCCGCCATAACTGCTTAACTGCACAGTTTTGTTCATCCAGTTCTAAGCGTCTACATACCTCGTGATGAAAAAAATAAATAAATAAAATCAAAACAACGTTAGCGGAGACAAAGAAAAAGTTTGAGCGGGAGCTCATACATCGTTTTTGTCCGTGTATGTGACTTGGTGATGCGTGTGAGTGCAGGAAAAACGAAAGATTTTTCGATAAGAATTCAATCTGCAGTGCATATTTAAGTACCAGTAGGTGAGATTGTTTTTGCGATTTCTTCGCATTCCCTCAGTTATAATCGACGAGATCGTTCAACTATAACTATAAATGAAACATAAATAACAATCCGAACTTGCAACAACAAAAATCGAATGAATTGATCATTGCCGCGTATAAGCACGTATGCGTGCGAGTAACAATAGCAGCAGTTATCGCAGCCTGGTGAGCCACACACGAGGGGCAAAATTTCTACATTTATTGATGAATTATGAATAATGTACGCATTGCGAGAACGAATTTCACAAAGCTTATAATATCATTTATTTCGTGATATCCACAACTATTCATTTTCTCATGACTTACAAAAAAAAAACATAATGAGATTTGAACGAAATTCTATATTTTATGTGAAAAGTAGATTATTATAAATTTTTTCCAATTTTTCTATCGTTTTTTTTATTCTGCTCACAATGATATGTGTACTCAAAAGAAGCGTAAACTATACTGTCCAAAAATCATTAAAAAATATATATCTAATTTTAACGCCTAAGAGAAGGAACTTTATTCTTTATTAAGATACTCCTTCGGTATAAAACGTTCAATTAAGTGAAAATAAAGAAGTAAAAAACGTCGGTTTTTGCCCTGCAGCCAAAATGAAAAAGTTAATGTCTGCTGGGGAATTCGTGGAAAACAGTACACGCACCTATGAATGAAAGTTTGTTAGACTTTTTTTATAATTTTTCCTTTTATTTATAATTTTTTATAAGCACCAAATTGCTGATATAAAACTTCACTGACACTCAAAGCATAAAAAATCCCCGTAAGAGGTGGTGCCAAACAAAAGGGTCTTCAAAATATTACGCTAGCCATTGAGGTTATTACAATTTAAAATTATAAACAATGCAATCTTTAAATGTGTCATTCGATTCCCATAATAATGCACATTATTGTATTCTTTTATAGTTAGAAATATCGAGTTAGTATTAAACGCTTGATAGCTTTCACAATTCCAATTTTATCGGTAGTAGTATGTGCATTAATGTCTGTAGACATTCCGCACTCTCTTTCTCTCTTCCTCCCCTTTCTCTTATTTTCTATGATGCCTTGAATGCTTCGTTTTTTATGCTCAAACAGTTAAACGAATCCATTGAGATTCAACAGGAGCACACACAAAACCTTAATATTAAACTGAATTAAATCTTATTCTTTTCAATAAACTTAAAAACTTTGCTGCAAGAAAAAATTTTCGTTAATAAAGTCAGATGATCAATATTATATGTGACGATCTATTATATGTGTATAAAATAACAGCTGGCGTTGAGCAATGAAACAAACAGGTATAAGTGCACATGTAATTATAAAAACGATGACGTATTACAGTTTATGTTTAAAAATGTTCATGTCCTGGAATTACAATTTAATTGAAAAAAGGTCAACTAATAAACTTTTTCATATACTTTTGCAAACTAGAAGAACAGTTTTATTTGTAAGTTAAATATTTAGGAGAGTGATAAGAGTAACATAAATCTGTCTGTGAAAGTGTAACAAAAAAAGAATAAGGAATTTGTGAGAATTAAGCGCAACAATGTTGTATTCCTAACATGCTAAATTTGAATACTCAGATAAATTAGCCAGCAGACTTACGATGTGTTAAGTTATAGTACTCAAAGCCAAAAATTGAGAGTGGGGTGCGTGCAGTCTCGCTCGAGCATGCATCAAAGCGATGATTATTCAATAGCTCGGAATGTAATATTGTCCTTAGCTTTTGTTCTGGCTCCGCGACCTGCGAGTGCGATCGGTACGCTCTATTTTACTCTATTTATATCGAATTTGCGTTTCGAGCTCTGGCTCGTCTGACCATGCGTCGCTAAATTACCCCGCGCCGAGCAATTCTCGAAAGTGGTCGTATATACCTATCCTCTTGCAAGCGCATTATATCGAGCTTGCGACGACGTTTACACACTCAATCTGCATGCGCGCCGCTGCTTTTAGTTCTCGTGCGTGCGTGCTTGTGGAGCCTGTTCTCTCGAAATCGAGCAAAAAAATACGCGGGCTTTTTTGACCTGATTTTTTCACTCTCTTTCGGGCAAGCGACTCTCTCTCTCTCTCTCTCTCTCTTTATACGCATATAAGACTCTTGTACGTGCGTGCCAGCGTAGGTTAATTTTACAAAAGCTCAAACAATCAATATAGCATGTTTTAAGCTATTGTGATATGTTTTCGGTTAGCAAGATAAACTGAAAATATATCGCTGTATAGTTTATGTAACGATGCTGCAGTCATCGCAACGATCAGCATCATCTGCAGAACGCGCGTTCTTCATTGCCTCGTTGCCTCGTGCTTGTCTTATTCGCGGCTTTCTTTCAACGGCACGTCGCACGTCTCATTGTATTTATATATAACCAATGCCGAAAACTCGTCGACGCGCTCGAGTCGTCGAAAATAATTACGAAACAGCGAAGGCAGATCGTGCCGTTGTTAGCTTACGTATATTATACACACGGCTTATGTACACGGCTTTGTAAATGAGATGGGAAAAAACTTTATGTACAAAAAATGTTTTTTTTTGTATGTAGAATAAGAATTAATAGTTATGGATCAGATTCTTAGCATATTCATGGTTTTGGCTCATCAAAATTTTTGAATTTTAAAAAATATAGGGGTCTAGTAAACGGTCGTATCTTCGTGAAATATGCACATATCACAATTTAAATTTAATGAGTTTAAAGATCTTGTCAAAATCTACAAATTCATGTGATCAGAATGTTTCTACGACCTCTCTAACTAAAATGGCAAGAGAAATAATCGAGACAAGAAAAATCATTATCTTCTATTCGTTAGTCGTTAATAAAAATTTAAAAATAAATGAGCCTAATAAAAATTGACATGGAAATAAAGTGCTTGCCAAGACCTTTTGAATGGTGTCTTTAAAATTCCGATCCGACCTTTTTAGACTGAGCTATGACAAGAGGGAGAAAAAGCAACCTTTATACCTTATCGCTTCGTTTTCTCTTACATACTGAACAACTCGATTTTCCCGCAGATAATGAACTATTAACGTGCGTGCGACGATGTAATGTAATACACTTGACACGGTCATTTTTAAAATTTTTCTATTCTCGTTGGTTTTTTTCAATATCAAAGATATTTATAAATCTATTTTTTTTTCTTACAAAAGAGTTACGCAGAAATCTTAAGAATAACAAACCAATAATTCACAAAACATGATAATGTGAATTTTGCTTCCTCATAGAGGAAGCTTTGTGATAGGCGTCAAAATCAACTTTTGATATAGAACTCGTAGGACAATTTTGCATACATATTCAGAATCGTCATTGAATTCTGAACAATTGTCTGTATGGATGTGTGTGTATGTGTGGGTGTATGTGTATGTGCGTTTTTTCTGCTGGAACCAGTGTAACTTTTGAACGGAGACACGTATTGAGAAGCGGTACCGCTTGTTTGAAGGATTTGTCTGTCGCATGAAGTGTCAAAAACTTATTTTATGATCCACCGAGTAGTTAAAAAGTTATGATTTTTTTTATCGTGTTGTAAACTCGGTTTTTTGGAAAAACGATTTTTTAAAATTTTTTTTATGTATAAATGAAGGAATTTGTGTACTTTTTATTTGGTATAGTGCAAGCGGAGCAGCCAATCTTTAATATAAGACCAAAATCGTAGAGATTCACGGAATATAAAAAAATTTAGAACTCAAAACGGAAATTTGTTTTTTTGCTCCTTTTTTAGGAAATTTTTTATGTAGGAAAAATATATGGCTTTTTATATAGTTTATTTTAGAAATTTGTATATAAAAGTTTTAAATATATTTTTTACATTGTGTTAATGTAATAAAAACGAAAATTGCGTGTAGTTGTTCAAATCATTTTTGATGTACTGTAAAAAATAAAATGTCAATTAAAAGATTGTTGGTTTTTTTAGTAAGTAACATGAACTTGAATAAGAAAACTTATACCAAAGGAATCTTTTTACATACTTCTAACATCTATAAGTTTTTTATAGTTCAGTATGCAAAAATAAATACGAATTTTCCGGTCAATAATCAAACAGTTTCATTAATATTATTCTTTATGAGGAAGCTCTTTGCCAATAAATTGGCAGCGGTTTTTTTCTTGTATTAACCTTATCAAATCCGTGAACTTACGACAGCATTCTTAGCAGGGCATGAGGTTTGAAGGATGATGAAATTGGCGCATGATCTGTAGTGATTTCGTAGCGTGGATCCAACTTTGAACCTCTTATCATGGGGATGACCAGAGATCTCAATTTTTCAGTATTTTCATCTGTCCATGTACTCTGTAAGAGTAAACTTTTAGATCGGTCATTGATTTTTAGTATCAGTACGTATAAGGTGATATACAGACCACGTAGACGTAAAATTACCCCATCCATGCTTTATACCTAACAATTCTCTCGAGTACATCGTGTAACGATTTCAAACCAGGTGATTACATGCATTGTACATACAAAATGAAAACCATCAAACATGAAAAATCGTAACTTTCACAATGCATTAATATATACAATTGACAATTCTGACGCACAAAAAGAGAACACGTGGCTGATGCGGGGGGAGAAAATACGCATGTATAACAATGGCAGTACAACGTCATGTTGTAGAGTGCGCGCAGCGCGTAAAGTACACAATGCAATACGGACTAGCCGTTAGAGGCAACAATTAAGCCAACGCATGCAATAACGGTCAGGGCAACAGGTTACATGTATATGTGTTTTATTGCGACTGTACAGATTGGCCGCTTTGCGCAATTATTCATGAAAGAGACTACGAGTTTGTTGGAGCAAAGATTCTCGATTCACATATCGGAATAGCTTACCAAGCTCGCAAGTGAGTAGAAGTGCATTCACGATAGCAATGCTCCTTAGACGCTACGACGAGCTTAAACATTGGCATTCAATTTTTTTGAAATAAATCCAATTACTTGTGGCTCAAGTCATGGCGATTTATCGAGGTTTTTTTATCACGTTAATAAAAAGTACAGTTGAAATAAAAAACAAGGCAGAAAGTAATATTTTATCGTTCAAACAATGACACTGCATTAATCTTATCGTAATTAGATTATTACTCAATTTTAAGAGGCTGAGCAATAAAGTCATCATTGTTTTCGAGTCAGAAATTTTCCCAAGGAGTGCTCTGGTGAGAACTTGTTACTAAACTCGAGGTTTCTCGTGTTTTATCATCTCGCTCTCTCAGAGGAATCGCTTAAGTTTCGAGCGCTCGCGAATAATGAGTGATATTAGAGAAAGGACGATTTTTTCGCCAAAACTGATTATTTTTGAATACTGAGCGAGCTACGACCCTAGTTGTTGAATATTGCACACTTCCAGTTAGCATTTAGAGGCAAACAATCCAGATAGTAGGAAATTAGCGTCTGTTCGTAAAACTTTCGACTTGGAGCTTTACGCATTAATATCAACTTATGCATATTAGAACGACGGTGGAAAAAAATGGAAAAGTGATTAATATATAAAATTATTACGGCAGTGTAATAATTTTATATATTAGTTTGACGAAGGCATAAATGAAATTTTAATATGGAAAGTGATTACCTTTAACAACAACAAAAATAATCTGTGCAACATAAAGCCCTTAGAACTAAAATAAAACGAACACGTATCACTGATCAATAAATTCACTTTCAAAATAAAAAAAAACGTGGAAAATTTTAGAAAAATGTACACGTATTTTTCGATTAATCCTAGAACTTTTTAATCTATAGTTTTTTCTAAATTCATTCTATTATTGGATAAAAATGGGTTTTTCAGAATCTTTTTTCAGTTTGAATCTTTGAGTTTTGAATCTCGATCAAGACCAATTTCAGTGAAAAATGCAAAAGAATAAAACAGTCTTTGAATCATAGTCGAAAAATACGGGGAAATTTGTCAAAAATTTTCGAACCCTTTCTTAAATATGAGCATAAATATTTTTAACCGACGGCACTATCATTATTATTTACATAATAATCACTTTTCCGACTGGAACTGGGGAATTTTTTATAAATCCTAGTAAACAAAATGTCCTCAGCTCTGGGAATAAAAATTTTTATTATCAGGGTGAATTTTAGAATCAATCCGAAGGATAGCCCGCGGAACCTTTGTTTCACCAAAAATTTTGTTGACCTGCGGGATGACTTTTAGGAAACCACACTTGTGACACTACATTATTCATTTCCTGTGCCGCTTATATAGAGGCCTAAAAAATGAATCGGCGCAATTTTCCCTAAATTTCGCGATAATGTCTCTATAAATATAGGTCAACTGGGAGGTATGTGCGCATGCACTAGGCTTGCAGTTGCCGAGGCAGCAATAATAATAATAAACGCTCGCGCAAATATCGTAAATTTCGAGTTAAGAAAAGCACCGGGGTAATGGCAACATCTCCCCCGTAAACAATAAAGCTCGCTCGTTCGCTCGCTCGTCGGGAGGGCCAATATACGCGTTTCGTGTATTTACGCGACGGAAATAAAAGCTCGTTAATTCGTGCGCAAGCTCGCTCGTCTTCTTTTTTTTTACATCTTTTTTGTGTACTGCAATGCTCTCTTCGCATAATATACAGAAAAAGTCTGGGATTTGAAGTAAGCTTTAAACGGTGAATTATGTCAAAGCTCTTTGTTCTTCACAGCACTTGAACACCAATCAATCAAAGCAAGAATAAAAAAAAGAATACACGTACGGATTATATGTATGACCGATTTTAATTAAAGTCGAATTTCCAAAGGAGTTTTTTCCTGTGAACATGAAAAACTTAATATTTGTGATGTCATTTGAATTATTAAAATTTTTGGAGGCCTAAAGTTGACACTTGACGGACATTATGCTTGTATCGAATGTTTCAAAAAGTCCTAGCTCAATATAGGAGCGCGTCCAGCATAAGTCAGCCACCCTGACGTCGTTGAAAAAATTCCCAAAAATTTTGTTCATAGTCTTAAACTTGACTTTAATGTCTAAGTCAATATTTCTGTAGTATTTCAATTTTAACCTCAAAATTATCATGACCAATCGAAAGAAGAGGAAAAAAATCTATCGATTTTTGTATTAAAATTATTTTTCAAGCATTTTTTTAGCGATTGTGAGCGAGTCGAAGAGACAAAGACACGGCGCCACGCGTGTGCCGCCGCTGGCGCACGGAAAACAGGTCCGCGCGCGCCAACCCGCGCTCATTCATCTCAATATCTTTAATACTTCTTATCATTTCTCCATTCTAAAAGATATTGTTTTCGATCGATTTTTGCCTCCTCTTTTAATTGGTGCAGTTTATTTTGAAATCAGAGAACGTATATTTGAGATAAATCGACTTAAACATACAAGTCAAGTTTCAACCTCAAAATCAATTTTTAAGAGTTTTTTGAGTTACACTACTAGAAAGAAGAGGAAAAAATCTATCGATCCATTTGTTTGGATTTTTTTTCTGCCTCTTGGTAAACGTTTGCGAGCGAGCTAAAGACACGACACTTTCGGCCTAAAATGTCGTAATCGCGCAGGGTGTCCGACTTATGCTGGACGCGCTCATAGACGGAGATAAGAAAATAGGGCGAGAATTTTTTTTTTCTGAAAATTGGCCTATTTTCAGAAAAAAATACTGCAATGATTAGAGCATTCCAAAGGCCCGTTCAGTAGAAAGAAGCACAAGCGGCCTATAATACTGAAAATCACCAAAGTTAGCCATTTTCGACGTTTTTTGACACACTTTCTCGTCTCCAGGCAGTTAGACTTGAAGGACCATTAAAAAATATAGTAGGTAGTAGCTTACATTTTTTAGGAGCATTGTGAATTTTTTGGAGATTAAAGTCGTAGATCGAGTACGATTAGATTTTGAGTTTTATATATCTCTTCTCATAGAAATAAGCCCATCGGGTGTTTAGATAATTTTGTAGTCTTTTTTTTGAAAATTTGGCCTATTTTCAGCAAAAAAGATTTCCTATTCTTCTTTTCAAGTCACTGTATACCGAGCTAAGAATACTTAGAATATTCGGTACAAGTGTTCGACGGAGTCACCCCATGTGCCACCAGCATGATTTTTTTAAAATTACAACAATGGACCTCACAAAAAGGCCGATCGACAGATCTAAAAATTCAAATAAAATTTGGAGACTGCATAAGATGTTTGTATAAAAACAATTTTTTAGTTATTTGACTTGCCCGAGAATGGGTCATATAGGTATATAAAGTATAATATCTATACACGTTATAAGTTATTGCGACGTATACCTTGTTTTCCGTGAACAGAGGCATCATCTCGCCGCTGCTCGGCAGTACATGTCATCCCATTTGTCAAAGTGTAGGTTTCTCTCTCTATCTCGCTCTCTGACTTTCTCGCTTCCTCAACAATGCAACGCTTGTAAATCGATATAATAGAAGCCACTGCATGCACAATACGACCGCTACGGGAGCTTACGAGTATTTGGCCCTGCGCAAACTCGCACGCTAAGTTTATTACAAAGCGGCCAAAACGATAAATGTTCTTTTTTTCTATCTGTCTCTCTGTTTCTCTCTGGGCTCGAGTGCTTTAAATTTACGATCGATGCATAGCGCTCGCGTTCCTCGGGCAATTTCTATTTTCGTATTATACTTTGTACCTAGCCAAACGAAGATATTTAAGCGTGCTTTCAATTTTCTACTATTTTTTTTTCGCTGTATTTTTGTTCTCAGATTACGCGTTGCCGCCACTTAAGGCTCGTGTCATGACAGCTTCCGAATGCGCTGGTGGTGAATTACAGCAAGCGAAACTCCGTCAACCGTTAGCTCGTAGGTTTCTCGATGAGCAGCCAGCAACATCGACAACTCGATGCTGCTGCCGAGTCTTACTCGAGTAGTGCAGTAATATATAGGATCGTACACGAAAAAGGATTTCCTCGACGACATCTACGTCGAAATGCCAAGTCGAATGAAGATGAAGAATACTTATAATCAAGTAAGTATGTATGTGAAATTCTCTGAAACTTTTAACATTTAAGGAACTGATGCAGATCTTGTATTATAATCATTTAAATATCTACGAGTGTACTTGTATTAGTATGAATAGTATATTTTAATAGCAAAAAACTAAAAGTTTCAGAGAATTCCACATATGTCGCATGGACAAAATTCAATTACATTGTTTAACATGTATATAGAACTGAAAATTTGCCTCCGGTTTCCCCTCTCAGGTGGTGTTTGAGCGACGTATTTTATTTGGCTGCACAATCTTGGTAGGCATTTCAGTTTGCATCTGGTCAGTATCGATTGGTACAAGTCATTGGTTAGAGGCTCGCTCGCCTGACAACAAAGGCCTCATTATCGGTGATCAGAACTCACCTAATGGGACCAAAATTTTCTATACTGGCCATTCCGGGCTTCTTAGTAGTTGCACAACTGGATTTTTTCACAGAAATCGACACATTAATGCCACAGATATCGTTCCTTACAGTGAGTATTCACACCATTTGATCATATTGCCTGCTTATACATGCGTCCAAGTGCACAAATCGAGTAGACTAAATGAAGCGAAGCCGGTGAAGAGCTAATAGCACCTCAAAATTACTTTTTTATATTTACTTCAGTACATTTAAAAAACCTTTTTGAAGAATTTTTTTGAGTATACATTTTTTTATTCTAACATACAGTAATTTTTATTAGACATTATTTCGTATAGTTTTTTGATACGTTTTTGAGCGGTTTCCAGTCATTTTTTCTAATTTGTCCACGTCTCGTAGTTAAAAAAAAACACATTTAAGCTACTGCGAAAATATTTTTCACATTCCTTTCAAACTTCGGTGCTTATCAACACAAGCTCAGGTAAAGTGATTGAACCTACAGCTCGATTTGGATAGATTATTCATGTGTTAATCAAATAAAATAACTTACAATAAAACAGGCTATACGATGGTTCGTCAAAGTCACTATCTTTGAGGAGTTTATATTTTTAGGATAAAGCTTAGAACGTACCCTCGTTTTTTGCAAAAAATGCAAAAAAGATGAATTATTACAAAAACTATACGAAAATGTCCTACGGAAACTTCTGTATTATGGAATAAAATATTTATTTCTGGAAGAGCCCAAAAAGCTAGGCACGTGTTGGATATAAAATTTTATGCAATAGTAAATGTAAAATATGTACATCAATTGTTGCATGCGTGCAACAAGTATGATGTTACATGCAATTACGAGGCATTGTACCATACCCTAGTGTTCAAAAACGCTTTTTCGCGGTATAGGCCAGTATGCTATTTTACATACCCCGTGACCTGAAAATAGCAATATCCCGTTCAGTGCAGCAGCTGGGAAATGCTACTTTCGGACCGCTGGTATGTAACATTTAATTCTTTACATACTATATACAAATATGGGTTAATTATTAATAAATATATTAAAAATAGACGTATCAGTACCAAAATTTATACAGCACATTTTCGAATCACTTAAAAATCATCATATAAATTTGGAAATAATCGGTTGAACGGTTATTGAGATATCGTGTTTACAAGCTTAACTAGTGTCAACAATTGTTGCTAAAGCTAAGCGAACAATTTATTTTAATAATTGTGATTAAATACTATACTTATATATCAAATGATAAATTGATTTAATAAACTTACGTATATTATTTAAAGCATTTAGAAAAAAAATATTTTCTTATCTTACCGAACATTTTCATAATCAAATTTGTTAGAATATAATAGTTCCAAATAATTGTTAAATACATTATAATACTATCAATTAATTTAAATAAATTAGTATATTTCAATCGATAAATAATAAGTATACAAATGATTATCCTTTGAATTTTTCAGTATTATCATTTTTAATTGTTTATCACGAAAGATTTCATACAATTCAAACATAAGTGTTTATGATTGAATTCAATATTTAGCTCGTGTTAAATATTGAATGCACTTGATACAGGGATGATTATTATTTTCCAAGTAACCCAAAGCGTTTATTATTTTCCAAATAACCCAGGAATTTTCACAAAAGAAGAAAGGGAAAGTAACCCATAGCGTTTATTTTTTCCAAATAACCCAGAAATTTTCACAATAGAAGAAAGGTTTTTCATAATAGCGAAGAAATTAATTACAGTTTGAAATACTTTATCATTTATAAATAAAATTGAATAATATTTATGTAAATGAATTTCCAAAATTATACAGGATACTTTTGTAGTAGCGTTCTATAAAACTATATCCATAAAATATGAATCTAGAAAACGTCACGACGATTATTATAGCGATGAGGAATTGAGACCGTTAAAAAGAGAGCGTCGTGATGATAATGTTAAGATCAAAAAGCATCGCTAACATTGCAACTGAAGTGAATAAGTAGCCGCAATATATTGCTTCCTCATAAAGGAAGCTTTGTGACCGACCAATTTTCGACTTTCATAATTAATAATCGTAGAGTACTTTTACATATACACTGCCCGTCAATTACTTTTGCCATACCTGAACGAAAAATGAGTAAACTTCAAAGTTTTGTAGCTCAGTCAAAAAAAGTCGGATTGACTTTTCGGACCCGCCATTCGAAAGGTATTTACTAGCACTTTAAAGCTATATAAATTGTTATTAGGTTTATTTATTTATTTATCAATTTTTATTAACAATTAACGAATCAAAAATATTGCTTTTTTTTGTCTTCGCTAGTTATCTTGCCATTTTAGTTAGAAGGGTCGTAAAAACATTTTAAACCGATGGATTTGTGGGGTTTGACGAGACCTTTAAATCCTTTTTTTAAAGATTGTCCTACGAGCTTTTTTCACAAAGTTACAGCCCTTTTAGTGCAAAAACGACCCTTTTTTTCGTTCACATGTACAGCGTGTTGAAGGGGTCGTAGAAAAAAATTTTAAGTACAAAAAAGGTTGGTTTTTATGTGTTTAATAAGAAGCAATAGTTACGATCCGATTCTGAGAAAAAAATTTTTTTTCGATTTTCAAATTCATATTTCGTCACTTTGAGCGTTGGTGGGTGAACATGCATTAAAAATGAGCCTCGTTGCCATCTTTTCTGTAGGCTCGGGTGGAACCGCGGCACCGGCCATCATGTCAAGACTCTGTGTCAAGACTGCGTGCGTTCCACTTGCAGCTTTGGCGCGTCGCGGGTCTAGGCGGTCTGGCGATCTCTATCTCAAACACGATAGCCTGATGGTCGCTATGCGTGTAGAGCTCGCTTACGGCCCATGATGTAACTTGGGAAGCGAGTGTGTCGCTGGCGAAGGTGAGATCTACGACCGAGTAGCCCAGTGCACCGGTGAATGTTGGTGTATCTCCGGTATTCAGCAGTACAGCTTCGAGGGGGGCGAGCGCGTCCAGGAGAGTGGTGGCGCGCTGTCTCGTCGCTCGGCATCCCCACTCCGTTGACCAGGCGTTGAAGTCGCCAGCAATGATGAGCGGTCTCTTGCCCCGGGCTTCCTCGGTGATGTTGGTGAGAAGAGCGGAGAATTCTACATCACAGCTTGGTGGTGCGTAGACGCTGAAAAAGTAGATTCCGCTGATACGGGCCCAGGTGAAGAAAGGACGCGCTCTTGCCGGGTGCTCCTGCACCAGGCTACCTCCCTGCACCCAGATGGCGGCTTGGCTGTTGGCATCGGCGAGCCATGTATAGGGTGGATCGAGGTTCTTTACTGATCACAGACTATGGCCACGTTGATGCGCTGCTCACGGATGGCTTGGCTCAGGAGATCCTGAGCAGCCTTGCAGTGATTGAGGTTAAGCTGTATAATCCTCATCATCGGCGGGCTTGAGTGTTCTTCTGTGCAAGAGGGCAGTACCGGCCTGTGGACGCATGGTCGTGGGCAACGCCTTGTTCTCGGCAGAGAACGCACATTGGGTTGTTCTTGCAGTCCTTTATTTGGTGGCCTGCTTGTCCGCAGCGGAAACAGTGCGCCGAGCGATCAGGTCCCTTACAGCGGGCTGAGACGTGACCGGGGCTCCAGCAGCGGTAGCAGCGCGGAGCATCCTCACGACCACGGATGCGGCAGTTGACCCAGCCAATCCGTATGTGGCCGAGTTTCAGTGCCTTGGCGGCTAGGTCGTCCGGGAGCGCGGCGACAGCCACCAGCGTCCCAGCGTACGCTTTCCGTAGTGACCTGACTACTTCCTTGTTGAGGCTCGGGCGCCCAGCGATGTGCTCAGCGCGTCGGCGATCTCCTCCTTGGTGGCACACTCATCGAGGTCCCTGATCTCGATCATGGTAGTATGCTGTGAGCGCTGGCAGTGGCCGCTCACCGAGGACTTGGTCCAATTTCGCGCCAAGAGTGGAGGCATTGTCCACGTTTTTCTTGAGTTGCAGCACCAGGGCCCCTGCAGCACTGCGTCTGATGTTTTGGACGCTGCTCCCGACTGATTGCTGCAACGTCGGGTTCGCCTTGAGAGTTCGCAGGATGTCGGCATACGAAGACGCGTCCTTCGCCTTGATGACGATTGCGTCTGGTCGATGATGAACTCTTCGCTGCGCTGGCCGTGGCTTCGGCAGTTGCCAGGCGCGAACAGATCCAGATGTTGTTGTTGCCGTCTGATTGCGCTGGCGTTGACGACGATGGTCGACGAGTACAAATCCGTCTTGGTCTCCGACATCGTTGTTGTTCTCGTCAAGCCGCTTGGATGCGGCTGTCACGGCATGGCGCTTGGGTGTTGCGTGAGTCGCCAGCGGTGACGTTGCAGGCCGCTTACCAGTTGCATTGACCGGGAATATTGGAGAAGTACAGACCGCCTTCTCGGCAGAGGGAGGTCGAGGCGGTACTTGCTTCTGCTTCGTCTTCTTGAGCGCCGAGATGGCCCGCTCCAGGCTTAATGAGTATTTGATAACCTCCTTGTGGAGGTTATTTTTTCCAAAGACGTATTAAGGCCCTCCACAAGTCCTTCTATACGAATCATTTTCTCTTCGTAGCTCCCGGTCGCAAACTCTGCGGGGGTCGGGAGCGGGGCATCTTTTGCTAGCAGAGGGGCGCTGATGATTCTCCGTGTGTTGGCCGCCGCAATCACCGCAGAGGAGGTCATCGTCTTCGTCGGCATCGACGGCAGCGAGCCGCTCTCCAGCTGGCTCGTCTTTCCGACTTCGTCCGTCGACCCAGGCGCCTGCTGATCCTGCTGCCCGTCGCACATGGCTGCCGACTCGCCGCAAGCCCACACGACAGCACAGAGAACCGGCACCACGGAACGTAACGCGCACTCACACTAACGCGCGCGACTCACACCGATGGTACTAAGCGCGGGAAACACTGTGGTAATAACACTAGAAACTGACACACGATGCAATATAGCCTGCTACGGCTGCACACACACAGCGACGGGGCTGCACACACACATGCACCGACGCGGCGCGCCACAGCGAACGCGTAGCACTCACACACGCACCTTGATTCAGCGTGTATCTACACAAAAAAGATCGAGAATACCGGAGCACGAGCAGAACACGTCCTGCTTGATTCGCTCTTCAGACTCAACTCGTGTGTGTGTGTGTGTTTTTTTTTTTTTTTTTTTTGGATGTATTAATATATTTTATTTAGCAGAAAGTGAAAATAGAAGTTTACATTGGGTAAAATGTAACAATAGAAGTGAGAGTGTAACATATTGATTTAGGGTACATAGTGTATGTACATACATCCACGTCGGTTTCCCTTTGTTCCATCCCCGCGGAAACCGCCGTTAGGCATTACTTCACGGGGATGGAGGGGTTGGCGTTATGCGCTTCATGGAGGCTTGGTTGAGGTGGCGTCTTCTTCCAGCAGCATCGTCCGGTCGTCACCTTCTGTTTCTTCCTCGTCTCTCAGTCTTGTTACGACTGAGTAGGCGAAGGAAGCAACAGCGAGCCAGTTCGGCTCGTTCGCGAGCATGAGCCTGGTGGTGTTTTCCGGCGTCATGACCTCGTGGAGCAGGGAGTGTAGTCTCTCTCTCTTCGCTGAACCTCGGGCAGTGGTAGAATACGTGCTCCGCGTTCTCGATGGATGAGGGGCAACCGGGCATTGCGTGCTATGGTTATGTCAGCGTCGGCTATGGTGTTTAAAGAAGCCATGCCCGGTCAAGAGCTGCGTGAGGTGGTAGTTCAGCTCTCCGTGCCTCCTCTCGATCCACACTCTGATACTTGGGATCAGTCGGTGCGTCCATCGGGCCTTCGTCGACCGGTCCCATGCTTCCTGCCACTTGCTTAGCGTTGCCAAGCGTTCTTCGTCCTCTGCGTCCTCTCGGCGGCGGCCGTAGAGTCGCGCTCGCTCGTCCGCAAGAAGGGCCAGCGGAGGTATGCCGGCAAGGACATATGTGGCCTCGTAAGAGACATGCGGCCGGCCTCCGATCACACGCAGGCAGGCTCGTCGGTGCGCTGATTCCGCCTGGCGAATGTAGGCTCGCTTTTGTGCTGCTATGCTCCAGACGGGGGCTCCATACAGGAGTATGGAGTCGACGACGTGAGCATACAGCTTGTGTCGGCTGCTTCTGGGCCCGCCAGAGTTGGGGCGATCGTAAGGGCACCATCACACCGGCTGCCTTCGCGCTGACTGTTCGGAGGTGGTGGTCGAACTTCAGCTTGGCGTCGATGTGCAGGCCCAGGTAGCGGATGAGGGGGACGAGCGTATGCTGTGGTCGCCTACCGTGATGGTGATGGTTTCCTCTTTTTCCTGCTTGTGATGCAGGCCTCCGTCTTGTGGTCAGCCGTTTGTAGGCTAGAGCCTGGAGCGCGTCTCGCACCTGTAGTATCGCAGCGTTCAGATCGTGTTCGATCTGCCATAGCTGCTTGGCGACGGCCACCACTGCGATGTCGTCCGCGAAGCCGACGATACGAACATCGCCATCGAAGTTGAGTCGCAGGATCGCGTCGTACATAACGTTCCACAGGATCGGGCCCAGTACCGATCCCTGTGGAACTCCTGCTGTGACTTCGTAGGACTTGAACCTTCGTCCGTGGTGAAGTCGAGCACTCTTGCCGAGAGTAGCTGTCAATTATTCTCAAGTAATCGGGTACGAGCAAACGGCGTAGAGCGGCGAGGATATTGTCCCACCGAGCCGAGTTGAACGCATTCCTCACGTCGAGTGTCACCACGGCGCAGTATTTCTTGGTGCTGCGGTACCATCTCTTGCCAGCGATGGCCTCACGGGCGGTGGAAATGGAAAGACGTCTTCGATGGCATCTATCGTTGATCGCCCTTTCCGGAAGCCATACTGTCGCTCCGAGAGGCTCCGGGTCTCTCGTGAAAGCCTCCAGCCAGTCGCATATGATTCTCTCGAGAATCTTGCCCGCCGTGTCTAACATACACAGCGGACGATACGAGGACGGCTCGGGAGGTTTGCCTGGCTTTGGGAGCAGGACGAGTCTCTGGCGCTTCCAGCCAGACGGGAAAACGCCGGTCTCCAGACACATCGTATACACCCGTTATGGAGATTGGACTTGCCTTTGATGAACAGGCCAAGACCGCGTATAAGGCCGTCCAACCGCTCCAGTTTGTCCTCCAAGGTCCCGGTCGCGAATTTCGCGGGAGGCGGGAGCGTCGCATCCTTTTCTTTGCAATGCAAAGGAGCGACAATAATTTTCCTCGTAATTGCCTTGACCATTGTGCAAGGAGACGTTCGCGGCGACGGGTGCGGGCCACGCTCCATCGAGCTCGGCACGCCGGACCCCTCGACCGACGTGACCCTGCGGGCTCCGCAGCCCGTCGTTCACGGCTGTTGACATGCCGCGAGTCGCGCGCCTTCTGTTCGCACCACGGTGCTAGGCAAGCACTTACACTAGCGTGCGGGGCTCACACCGACAACTCGGCACGCGGGGAAAACACTGAGCAAAGTAAAAAAGCACCACTACAGCCGTGTACGCACAGCTACAAAACTGCACACATGTATCGACGCGGCGCGTCAAGCTGCGCACTTGGCGCACACAAAGACACTTCGGCAGTACGTATAATCGCACTAGAAATCAGAAGAAGCAGGAGCGCGAGCAACACACGTCCTGCCTGTCTTCTGGTCCGAGCGCGAATCTCCATGTGTGTGTGTGTGTGTGTGTGTGTGTGTGTGTGTGCGCGTGCGTGTGTTGGGATGTGCGCAGTGATATCTCGATGACGGTAGTTCGTATCGTTACTGTAGATATCTCATTTTTTTCGTTTTGAGGTAAGGAAGAAGCCAAAACATGATTTTTAGTTCTGCGTTAAGTATTTAATAAATTATGAGGGATTTTCGAGAAAAAAAAAATTTTTTTTCATGTTTTTTTTAGTTTTGTTCTAAAACAAACTGGTTTTTTTGAATTACAGCACTTTTAACTTTTGATTTAAGATAAAAAGTGTAAAGATTCACCGCAAGTTTGAAAAGTTACGTTTTGAAAATGAAATTTGGTTTTTATGATTTTTTCTTTTTTCTTAGTTTTGTGTTGTTTCGTGTTCAAAATTTATGATGTGTCAAAACATTGTTTATGAATGGATTAAGGATGAAGCCAGAAAATTTGATTTAGCGATAAACGAAGAAAAAAATTTTTTTTTTTCCGATCTTTAAAAATTTTTTTTTGGGAAATTTTTTTTTGTCTTTCTTTTTCGTATCATTTGGTTGAGAAATAATTTATGATTAAAACTGTTTTGTGAACAAATTAGAAAAGATGATATTAATATTTCCAAATTATTTTCAAGTTAAAAAAAAAGTATGAGGAAGCTACTTGCCAATATATTGGCAGCGGTTTTTCATAATTGGCGATCTATTAATCATTGAGTTATGGGCACAATGTAATAGTACACAAAAATTCGGATGATTAAATTGCCAAATTTAATCTTTTGAAAATGCACATTATAGTGTCTAAAAATTTTTTTAACAAAAATAGGTCATAGAAGCTGGAACTTCGACCAAAAAAATGTTAAAATATAAGTTTTAAATCATTCAACACATTTTAAAACATTTTTGTTTTTTGCATTTTTTCGTTCAAGTGCTTCCAACTCGATCTAGAGCACCAGATAGATTTAAAGGCAATTTTGAAGACATATCTGAAGACGTTAAGGGATGATAAAACTGGTTTCTGATTTATTTTATCCTCCAGATACATCAATCATATCATTTGGGTGGTAGGGGTTCAATGTATTAATACAATAATTCTGATGAATATACCGTGAGCAACCTCTAAAAAAGTTTAAGGGTTGACAGAGGGGTGAATAATAATCGTATCGATCCCAAAATCTATACAGCTCATCTTCGGATCGCTAGAAAGGCATCATAAAAATTTGGACGCAATCGGTTGAACGGTTATTGAGATATCGTATTTACAAGGCCGTTCTGTTTTAACAATAGTAGGGCTTCGCTTCGCTCAGCTGAACAATAGAAAGGACTTCGCTAAGCTCAGCTAAATCACCTGAATTAGTATATTATTATTACCCCAACGCAGGAAATTTCATGAAAAAGAAAAGAGACCCTAATTTATTTTTTCATGAAACCATTGTCAAATTAATGTAAAAATACCACATATTATAGGATTTTTATCGTTCTTTTTAAATTTGACGTCAGATTTTCGATATATGCAACCGTTTTAAAAATACATTTGTTTAAACAAAAAAAAACATGGTTTTTGAACATTTGTATTCAAAATAGTCGTATTTTTCACCACGATTACGCATTCGGATCGGGTTAAAACTCTGGATCTGGTGGCATACAGGCCTATACTAAATATTAGCTGTGTTGGTTCATACAGATTCAAGATGGCAGCCACCAAAACAGCTGATTGAACGATTATCGACTAAAAGACGATAAGGCACATGTTATAATACTTTGAGATTTTTTTACTCTGTAAGAATGGACTCTACGAAAAAATGTTGTAGAACAAAAAGTACTTAGAATTGACCAAAGAACACGCGTTAATTTTTATAAAATGACCATATCCAAAAATATCCAAAATCATCCGAAAAATTCTTACGTGTTCTTTCATCATTTTTAAGCACATTTTGTTCTATAACATTGTTTTCGTAGAGTTCATTCTTACCAAGTAAAAAAATACCAAAGCTTTTTTTAAATTTTCGGCTACAATCAGCTGTTTTGGTGGCTGCCATCTTGAATATGAATGAAGCAACGCCGCTAACTTTTAGTATAGGCCTGTATGCTACCAGATCCAGAGTTTTAACCCGATCTGAATGTATTTTTACATTAATTTTATAATGGTTTCATAAAAATAACGTGTGGAAAAATAAATCAAATTAGGGTCTCTTGGTATTGGACGGTTTAAAATTTGGAGACAAAATAGAAACTATGTGCTATTTATAAGATAGAATCTTAGACCGTTTTTTTGCCTCTCAGCTTAAACAGATACCTTATGCGCCGGGGCGACGTTATATTCTTGCCATTTTTAAATTTTCGTTTGTTACATTGATTTGACAATAAATATAATTGTGTAACCATTAACTGATAGCTTGCCGACTTATGTAGCGCATTTAGCTCTCATTGGAATGCTTCGAACGCTTATGCTTGAAGGGTTTAAAATGCAATAAGTGGAAGAAGGCTCGAGGTCATTAAGAGTTCATATGTGTATGTATTAGTATATCACGTATTACACATATGGTACTATCCTCGAACATAAAAAAGTGAGTATTACATTTCACGAGTATGCGTACACAGTGCAAAGTTCGATTGATTTCATGCACGCATTTGCCCCTGCACTAGCAAGCTTACGTTTGCCTCATTCAATTACCGCCAGGGGCTTTTGTTATGCATGCGTTGCTGCAAAAAACGAGAATAAATAAATTTTTGCCGGTGCAAGCTCAACCATTTATTTATTAAAGGTAACGGAAAAATACCATCCATACTCGTTGCATGTTTTTTTTTAAATTTCGACTTTTTTCGACGGGCTCATCTACGAGCATAGATTCATATAAATTGTATTAATGTTATAGTGAGAATAATCTAAAGGCTTGCCCTACGCATGAGCAAAATTTCCGATAATTTCACGGCTGAGAAAATATTGTAGCCGAGCATTGAGCCAAATGGGATTTTGCGTAACGATCCGAATAACCATTTCGAGGGTTCTATGACGCTCAATGACTAAAGAGGAAAAGCATTCGACAAACCATTATTAAAAAAAAATTGTACGGCATCAGCATTTAATCATTATAATATTTGAATGAAACGATGTTTTTAATTGTTATAACCGCATTGTCTTTTCTTATATTAAGTATTCAGGAAATTTCAGACGATTTTAATTACATTTTTGGCTGCAATCGGCCGATACCGTGTCCAAAATTTTGAATCGAGATAAACCGATGCCAGTACTTTTTAGTATAGACCTGTATCTACTAGATCAACAGTTCCAACCCTATCCGAATGCGTTATCGTGGTGATAAACGCGATTTTTTCGGGGATAAATAGTTCAGTGACCTCTAAAACTTGTAATTAAGAACTGGAACTCATAGAGACTTTATATTTCGTGATATAAAGGACGTTAAGGTTGACACACTGAGATTTTGAAGATTTTTTTTCAATCAAACTACCTTACATAATGCTTAGAAAGGTTGGTTTTTTTCTTAGCAGAAAATATATTTAAAAAAATCTTATAATATGATCTAGCGCCAAGAGTGAACGAAGTCCAAATTTTTCTCTAGTGGTTTATAACTGGCCACTTAACCCTATAAAAAACTAGTAACTAGTTAGTGGTATTGGTACAGTACACTACGCGGAGTCTATTTTTGTCCATTTGATCGCGGAATGGAACATCTATTCTTCTTACACATCTATACTTACACATGTTCCGTTTCTCGTTCCAATGGACAAAAATAGACTCCGCATAGTGTACCTACGATTTCAATTCAAATTCAATTAAAAAAAAGTTGAGATGATTGAAACCGAAGGTTACTCTGTATAAATACTCGAATATCATTTTTTCGTCATTTTTTTGTTTTTTTTTCTGTTATCTGCATCATAAATCTACCGATTGAGAGCGACCTCGGATCGTCTCACCAAGAAAGTTACGAGAAGTCAGGTACATTTTTGAAAATCACCAGAAAACGCAAAAGAAGAAAAAATTTAACACGCAAAGTATACAAAAAAAGTCACGGAAAACCTAAAGAAAAATGAACGTATTTGAATTTTAAAAAATATTATAAAAAGGGAAAGAAAAATACTTTCCAAAAATCGAATAAAATTTTTATCTGATTTTAAGTTATCTTTGAAATCTCAAGGGACTGTATGAAAGTCAATCGAACTAATTTTGCTTCCTCATAGAGGAAGCTCTGTGATCTAGGCTCGAAAACGAGATTTTGAACCAGACCTCGTAGGACAATTTGGTTTACATATTTGTAAACTTGATTGAATTCTCAAAATGTTCGTATGTATGTATACACGGCCTTTTGACTAAGATTTTTTCGTAAATTTGGAAAAAAAATTTTTTTTCATTTTTTCACGTATAAATGCAGGAATCCATGATTACAGGAAATGTTATGGTGATTTTTAAATAAATATTTAATTTTTTATACAAAAACAATATTCATTATTTAAAAAAAAAATGTAATTGGTATTTTTTTATGAGGAAGCTCTTTGCCAATGAATTGGCAGCGGTTTTTATTTTTAACCTTACGAGTTATGACGATTCGTGCACAATCGTGACATGAATCTATTTTATATCCCTTTTTGTCCTTTTTCCTTTTTCTATTTCTTTATAACCGAAAGCTTTTATTTTTTACAGGCGAATGCAATCCGCACGATATGTTTTCCAACGAGCAGAAGTCTAAACGCCTGCGCAAACCTGAAGTAGACGATACGTTAGTTAGTGAGTATTTTAAATACATATAAGCTGAGTGAGAACTTAAAGTTAATATTCAGACGTACCCTTTTGATAAAATTTATTATAAATATGAACGAATAAGATTTGTAAAGAAGAGGGGAGGAGTATTAAGTTGTTGTCAAATCAGCGTTATAAGAAAGATTAGACAATTCTATGCAAAAACTATGTGCAGAAATGAGGCGGTGCCGTAACAAACGCGTATCATCTAATTAAATAGAGAATATTAGCTGATGCGTTTCTCGTGTTTGTTTCAAGCTTTCAGGCCTCTACCAGTACATAAAGCTCTTCTTTAAATCATTTTTTTGCACGTGTTTATAGAATATTAGCACGAATTTACGAATTCTGCACTATCAATAACAATGATTTGAGCATTCTCAATAAATGTATAGATAGAAGAGCTTGCGGGATAAAATATGTGTATTCCAGTGACTTTCAATAGGATACGTAAATTTTTTTTCCAGCTAATTATTTAGCGCTAGAGTGAAGGGCCAAAAAAATGTGAAGAAATTCGTATGTATAAGACCTCGTTCTCATAACGGCGAGTCCGTAAAACTCGAGCTAGTACCCACGTCATCGGTCCGACATTGACATGATTTGCTTTATGGACTTTATGATCGTGTACGTATTTCAAGAGCGCGTATTACTTTTAGCTAGTTGTACTGCAATAACTTTCTCATCTTACTCGCCTATTTACGACACTATATTATAATTATCATAATGGGCGGATGGTCCCTTGTCAGAGAGATGCGGATATATGAGCAATTCTTCTTCAAAAAAAAGCGCAGATTCGCGGCAAAAGTTTTGTTCACCCTATACGGGTTCGGACCCCCTGCAAATGTTTGTGCGGTCCCAGGAACATGTAAGAACATAGAAACAGTCGCAATTTTTAGAATGTTTTCATCAGTTACTTTTGTGATTTAGAGGACGAAAAAACATGTTTTTTCGTAAATGTTTCCTCGTTAAAACCTACGTACTCAATTTTTAAGTCGCCGAAAAAGTATCAAAACTCATCTAAAAAAAGTATCTGACTACTGTGTTTAATAAGAACTTTTTTCAGTTTTCCGATCGTAATATCAGATTTTCCGAAATAATCAATTTTTACAAGGAAAAATCAAAAATAAACCTCAAATATCACTTTTTCCCTACCTAGCTGCAAATCTATCCAAAAATGCGTTTTTTTAAAAGAATTGCTCATATAGATATCGTGGAATAAAAAGCCGATTATTAAGAATATTTTAAGAAATAGCAGAAAGGAAAAGCAAGAAAAAAGGAGAAGCGATCTCTTTCAAAATCTCTCGGTTAAATCGATAGGATTTACGTTGCTGCTCAAGATCAACTTATCGTATTATTTTTTGCTTACA
This sequence comes from Trichogramma dendrolimi, assembly GCA_034770305.1. NCBI lineage: Eukaryota > Metazoa > Arthropoda > Insecta > Hymenoptera > Trichogrammatidae > Trichogramma > Trichogramma dendrolimi. The sequence goes on along the minus strand of JAPMIB010000034.1, from coordinate 480,830 downwards.
TTTTCATAAGTGGGAAAGTTTTCTGACTGTGGCAGTAACAACAGTATCCTTTTTTACTTTATAGATTACGCGAGAACTGACGTCTCGTTTGCCATCATTAGTACCTTTGTCATGGTAATGGGCTTTGGCTTTTCCATTTACACTTTTCGAAATCCTCGTTACACTTTCAAAAGGCTCGCTGGTGGTATTCACTTCATTACCTGTAAGTTACTTTCTGTCTGCGCTATTTGAATTTTTTATTTCTTAACCTTTGAGTATTAATGTATTAAATTGTATGCCATTGCCAATAGGTGCGTGCGTTATGGTGGTGCTTCAAGTGTTGCTTCAGTCGGTCGAGTATGGCAGCAAGCGTGACAACTGGCTGTTTCCAAAATTCTCACAACTGCGTTATGGTTACTCGTTCGTGCTCGCCTGGACAGTTTTCGCGGCCCATTTGATCAGCGCCTTGTCGTTCATGCTCTACTCGCGAAAACGTAAACGCGGCCGGGCCGCCACTGAAGAGCTTGCTATGGCTGACGAACCGACTATCATGGGGCGTTGAACGGAGTAAAATGCAACGATGAATGAAAAAAATCGTTCCTTAAAATTTTCGTACTTATTATGCAAATATTTTTGGATTTTCTCTACTAGTGACAGACGAACTAATAAACTCTAAATATTTTCTAAAATCACGTAATGTTTTACAAAAAATTAAGCAATTAAAACTGTATTGATTGATTGTGAAAGCCCGTAAATGTAAATACATGCTTCTAACACATTGTTATTATCGCACAAATATCAACAAAGATAAATAAACTGTACATATATTTATTCATGACTTATCAGATAAATTTATAACAATAACATGTAATAAGATTTTGAATGTTGAAAATGTTACAAATATTACCGGCGAGGGTGATCGTATTTCTCCTATTGCGTATTATATGATATGGAATGTTAAATTAACAATAATGCGTATACCCTATGACGAACAATTACTTCGACTGTGTATAATATCAATTTACATGTAAACCGGGTTTTCTAGTTAATATGAACACAATTGTATTACATTCATTTTACGAAAGGGAAAACAGAACGTAATACGGCGATACCATTAAGTATGTATATTTGTGTAAATATATTTTGTTATAAAAAAATTTTCTTTACGCTTTTATGTTCTCAATTACTTTCATTATAATTATAAAATTTGTTCTTAGTCGTGACTATTAAAACTGTATAAAAACACTTTGGTTAATTATCACTTTCTATAGAGTTCTTTGATTGATCTAAACCATGATTTATTAGTATACGCGTTTCTAATGTACGGGTGTGGTGAATTTTTGTATTACATTTAAAATAATTATTTATTGATTGTCCAGCAACAGAGTCTTATCATTCGAATCGTTTGGTTTAGCAATTTCTTCGATGGATGACAAAGAGTAGCTACTGGTCCTGTCGTTGTCATCGTCATCGTAGTTGTTGTTTGGCCCGATCTGAAGCAATTTAGCGTACCTGCTAGTAAATATGACCAAAAGCTCACATATAATAATCAATATTTATCTTAGGCTAGGTGGACTCTAATTGAATCAAATGATTTTACCTGACGGTGTATCAAACAGGCGTAGTTCTCTTAAAGGAATTGGATTTCCATGCACTGCTCCTCATAGTCTCAGGTAGCGGAGGTAAATGATCGCCCAGGTCAAAGCTCACACATTCGTGTTGCGGTGGACTCGCTCGGCAGTCGTCTTGAAGAACGTCCGCTATCGTGCTCACCTACAAAAGTATGTAAAGAGCAAAATTAATCTCACCTCAAGTCGTATATAGGAATAAATTAGATTTTCTTAAATAAATTTTTTTATGTTTTTCTTTATTTATGGCAGAGAAATAATTTTTCTTCCTAATTTTATAACCTTCTTTTAAAAATTATTTTGCACGCGCTGAAGGACTTCAACGTGTCGTGTATTTATTTTATGTTAATGTTACAGCGGAGGATGATGTTCGGAAGGTGGTAGAATTCAGTTACGGTAGGCTGAGGTTTGTCTATTACCTGTGAGGTTTTCGATGAGCAGAGAATATCTCTCTGGTAGTCTATAGTAGTGGCGTGTTCGCGAATATTATTCCGACGATCAATTTATGTTGATCGTGATAGCACTTAACGGGATTCTCGAAGCCAGCCTAAAATTCAAATTTTCAAACCAATTTTAAGAACAGCAAAATTTGCCATGGAGCCTTTTAGAGAAATATTCAGTAGATGTTTTAAAAGACTTATTTGAAAATTTCCATTGTTGACTGGACTCCGGTCCCCTTAAATTTATTATAGTTCAATGCAAAAAGCATTGAACTACTTGTTTTTCATTCACTCCAGTTGAAACTAACTTTTTTGGCTCTGTGATCAAAGTAGTAATAGTATATTTTTCAACGGGTGCAGTTTTGTGAAAAACTCGCACCAGTTGATGATGCACTATTTTTTCCCACAAAATCCTAAAATTAGTCGCAAAGCTGCGTATTTTAGGTTAAGAAACTCTTCTTCTAATGATGAGAAACGAACAAAAAATCTGAGATGCGTTTCAACTACATAATGTTTTAGAATTTTTTCTGTAGAACCGAAGGCCATCATTTATTTTAGCCTCAAAAATTATCAATGATGAATAGTAGATTTTCTCGGTTTCACCTTGGGGTCATTAACACGTGCATGCGGAAGTTCCATTTTTCTTCCATTTAAGAAAATAGTATTTTCATAGCACTTTAGTCAAAAATCGCAAAGTTGCCGCTGCTTTTAAACTCATCTATCTATCTATCTATCTATCTATCTATCTATCTATCTATCTATCTATCTATCTATCTATCTGTCTATATGGCCGATTCTCCGTGAAGTCGAACGGCCAAAAAAATTTTTTTCTGCAAATGTGAAAAATTTGTTCCTGATGTCAAATTTGTCCCGAAAACTTTTTAGAAAAATTGAGGCTTTCTATGACAATTTTTAGAGGCCCAAAGTTGGATATTTTAGTATTTTTCCGAAATTCATTAAAAACCGCAAAAATTCAAATAATTTCTAGATCAGTGTAGAATGACTGAAAAGTAAAAAAGTCTATGAGCTTTTTTATTTAATAATTGTCCCAATTTTTAGAAACAATTTATTCCAAAGTGATTGGGGCAATCTGGGAGCTTATAGAGCGAAAAAACAAGAAATCTAACCGAGTTCTAACCAGACTTTTTTCCAAAACTATGTAAAAAGCTTCCTAAAGATGTCAACTACTGCCTGATAAAGTTTAGTAAACGCAGTATAGGCAACAACATGTGTCAAATAATGCGTAAAATCACCAAAAACAGCCATTTCTGGACGTTTTTTGCACGTTTTTCGATAGTTGTCAACTTTGAGTAAACTTTAAGGCCCATTACAAAACTTAATTAGGTAGTAGTTGGCGTCTTCAGGAAGCTTTTTACATAGTTTTGGAAACGAAAGTCCGGATCAAACTCGAGTTTTTTCCACTCTATAAGCTCCCAGATTGCTCCAATCACTTTAGAATAAAAAAGCTCTAAGTCACTTTTACTTTTGAGTCATTCTACATTGATCTAGTAATTATTTGAATATTTGCGATTTATAATGAATTTCGGAAAACGCTAAAATGGCTAACTTTGGGCATCTGGCATCGAAATCAATAAGTTTTTCATATTTGCAGGCAAAAAATTTTTTTGGCCGTTCGACTTCACAGAGAATCGGCCAAATATATAAGGCGAAGTTGTTTGTCTTCTATAATCTCAAAAACTATTCGTCCGATCGGCTTGACATTTTTAACATGCATTCATTATGCTACGGGGCAGGTTTCTATAATATTAAAACGATTATTTACCTGATAATTTTTGAGTTCTGAATTTTTTTCGTTTTTACCACTTCGCGCTTACTCGGTCGCTCCCCCGGTCAATTTTCATAAAAAGTACCGAAAGCATTTATTATTATTTACACGCAGTCAATCGTCATAAATTGTATTTCATATATTGATGTGTTAATTACGCTATTTGTATCTTAAAAATTAGTGGACTCGACTTTAGTAATTTACGATACAAGTGCCATAAGTAACACTTTTTGGCACGGCGTAGTTTAAGGTCCGAGCGCAGCGAGGATATTAATATCTGGGTCGAAAAGTATTACTTATGGCACGATCAGTATCGCACGAAATTTTATAGCACTGCGGGGCATAAGTTAATAATAAGGCATATTTATGAGACGCTTTTCGGTGGCATAAGTCGCACATTCCGGCACCATGTCGCTCCTATCACACCCGCTGCGTTCGTGTGCTAACCTCACTCCGTGCTACTAGACAGTGCTACATATAACGCGGAAAAAGGGGCATAAATGTGAACTTAGCACAGTGCTATAAAATGTAGTACGATCTTCGGGTCAATAGGGGACACTTTGCTGCACGGCTCGCTGCGCTCGGCCCCTAAACTACGTCGACCCGTAAAGTGTTACTTATAGCTCTTGTATCGTAAAGTACTATTACAGTACTGTATGCTAAGTTCACATTTATCCTTCCTCAAAAGAATTTTGTTAGAAATCAAAGTTTTGGACAATCCGATATTTTATAGAAAATCAGTCTTAATATGGTACAGAAATATGGGTTATAGGTTGATTGAACTCACTGTTTCCGTTGTAAGATCATGAGGCATTCCTGTGTGATAACGATTGCAGGAGGTGACGCTGTGCGACCTCGACATCAACTCTTCGCAGCACTCCAAGTGCGCCATTTTCTGATGTTGATGATTGTGATGACTGTGAGCGTGATAATGATGGCGGGGATGATGATTCGTTTGCTGCTGATGCTGGTGTTGATACAAGTCCGTGGACTCAGTAAATATTGGCCTCTCGTATAAGTATCGCTTTTGGTGGTGATCGCAGAGATGATAACCGAGCATCGAACTGTAGTAGCGATGGGCTTGTAGCGGGGGCATTAACATATGATGATGATTGTGACTATGTCCCGAGTAATTGTAGTTTAGGGGGTATGAGTCATGCTGCAGTGACACATAAAGAAAAAAGATTATTTTAATTACGCCCAACATAAAATAGACAAATGATGACATTCGCTTGACGTGATGTTTCATATGTGTGAGGTAGGGCAAAAACTTTTTGGTCTAATTACTATCGATTCCGTCATTAATGCTCTGTATGCTAAGTCTTTCTTGAGACTCAGCACAGCGCGATATATTTCATTGTGACTTTAGAGATTCTAAAGTAATTGTTGCTGTCGAGAGATATACTTACGTTGAGGCATTTGCGCTTTGAAAATTCTCGGTCGAGTTCGAGTTGCTGCCAGGAGATATGCAGAAAGATGGCAGTAATGCCGGCCAGTTCTGTAGTTATGAAGCCGCTTACATATAGCAGAAACGAGTAGCCGTAACGGTAGACGAAAGGAGGACCCTGTGTACCAGCCGGAAATTACACTCTCATTTACTCTCCATCTCTCTCTCTCTCTCTCTCTCTCTCTCTCTCTCTATACATACATACGTATTTTTTCACTTTGCTAACTAAGTAGACTTCATACCTTCCTCTTTCTTTCTCTCTCGTTACACTTATACGCTTTTGGACTATAATTTCATTTGCTATTGTACATGTTCTAAAAGGGACTGCTTATGAATTGTATCGTGCAAAATATACAGAACAAGAAAAAGCGCATTTTTTAACAGGAAAGACAAAGTATATTTCTTTTCTTTTAGTTGTATCGAAATTTGCACTACGGTGGTTTTAAACTTTATTTTTTTCTGGTAACACGTTAAATTTCCACCGTAAAGTTTCTATAAATACACACAAATTATTGAATTTTCATCGCCTACAGTAGAAAATTTGATTTTTACTTGCGAATATGTCGGATTTCGTGAAGACTTTTCTTTATTGTTTTACTTTTTTTTTAAAGGAGAATGCTTTTTCAACCAAAAAGGCAGTCGTAAAACTTTTGTTTAAATAATATGATGAAAAATATTTTATATAACTTTTCAATCGATCCAAAAGTAACTGAAAAGTAAAATTCTCTGATATCATTAAGAGAAAGATTCCTATTGAAAATAAAAGTTCGATTTATTCTTTTTATATTGAAACGATTTATTTGAATTATAAAAATGCTCTCTTGAAATTCATTGTAACTTTTTTTAGATGATAAGTCTCTATAAAGTATATTCGTTCCTAAATTTTCTTACAGGGGTAACTTCACCCAAAAAACTGTTTTTTCAATTTTTCAGAAAACTCATGGCAAAATTTGAAAAAATTAAAATATCAAATTAGAAGGTTCAGTCCTTTATAGAAATATATATATCACGATTAGAACCTGCTGTGAAAAATTAATTTTGTCTTATTAGAAAGTTGATAAAGAAAGGGTACCAGTTTAAACGAGAATTTCAGGAAATTTCGTCTACAGTAGACAAAATGTGTTTGAATTCCTATAAAAAATTTTTTTTGCTGTTCAATGTATAAGGAATAATGCCGAAAAAGCCTGGAATTAAAATTCATAGATTTGAAAAGATAACGTAATTAGTATTAGTGATTTCTTATCTTTCAAAAATGGGAATGTCCCCTTACAATTTTTTATTACAAAAATATTTATTTGACTAATTTCATTACTCGACATTAGTAATGTGAACGTGGGATGAAATTTCGTTCAGTGATTAAACAATTTAACAAAGTAAAATAAAGAGAGAAAAAGAGAGAAAGAGAGACATTTTCCAACTTGTCTACGATATTAGACCGGCAGATAGAGACCGATAATAGGTTCTGATTTTTAATTGTGAAACTCACATTATTTTTTATGTATTCTATGAGTTTCATTCACAATTTCATCCCTTCCATTGGCATACGTTTAAAAATCAGCACACAATCATGGGTTTTTCTGAAATTATGCCCGTATCGATCTACACCAAAGGATACTAGGTGCTCTTATGCCTAGCTAGATAAAGACTGGGTTACCGACTATTCATCCTGAGGACAAATCAACCCGACAATCATCCGGGACATATCATCCCGACGACAATTCATCCTATGACATTTCATCCACACGACAAATCATCCAGAAAAAAAATGTGGAATAAATATGAAATCTGGAGTAAATAATCTGCTCGGGAGTGAGCTGAGATCACACTATATCACGTATAGTCCCAAATCAAACAAATGCCGAAATCAATGGAATAGAGAGAAACATGAAATAAAATAAATTAAATTTTTAGTGAGGATGAATTGTCGCTGATGAATAGTCGCCCAGGATGAATTGTCGCGGATGAGTTGTCGCGGATGAGCTGTCGTAGGATGAATTGTCAAAGGATGAGTTGTCTGGATCCCATAAAGACTCGATCAGTGCCAAACTATCATCTTTTCATAATGGCATAAGTTAAAAAATCAAGACACAAAGCCAAAATTTGTTACAAATTAAAAAAAAAAAAATCGCCACGCTACTACGGCGTAATATTCCGTTTTTTGAGCTTGTTATCGATGTATCTTTCAGACTTTTCAAGGGCATAAGTTTAAAAATCAGAACCTATTATCGGTTTCTATCTGCCGGTCCATATGAATTACTACTTACTTGAAAAGAGGAGCGAGGACGTAATTTACTGCCCACCTCAGCTTTGAATATTGAAATGTACATAACCATACCAACAAGCATAAGTAGCCCTGCACATGAAAATTATAAAAACATTTGCAATAAAATAACGGTAGATGGAAATTTCATCATTACGCCAAAACCAATCCCAAAAATTACATCCTCTCTCGCGCTTTACATTTTCAGAGAAATTGCTGGGAAATTTTACGGTGAGTTAAAATTGTCATTGTGCCAAAATATATGACGCTCTATACCTGAAACAATCATAATAACTGCGGCAGTGAAAATATAAAGGCTTGTCCTCGGTCGCAATAGTAGTCCAAAGAGGTAGCAAAATTCAGCGGCTATCAGCAGTGCGGTAGCAACAAGAAAGAAGACAGCTGACTTGGTAACTGCGTCTGTGGGCATCATAAAAGTCAAGATAGATTTGTTGATGTATTCATAACTTTTTGATGGTCTATAATAATTTTGAAAATTTACCAATTAAAAAGCTTAATGACTCAAATGAGCTTACCAGTTTCAAAGATTGAAATTCTGCACATAAATTGTGGAAATTATGATTTCTAATCAAGATATTTTTTCTCACAAAAAATTGAGTTTGACAAAATTCACATTATATAATATGATATCAGATCGAATAACTTTCTGTGCAGATCGCCATTTTTAAATAATCAATGTGGTTTCAATAACGAATAACATGATTTAAGGGTCTATTACCGGTTCAACTTTTTTTATTGCATTTATAAAGATTATTTATACTTCTGAGGATCACTTCCTGAAATTTGGCACAGATATTGAATTTCAAGTTAGTCACAGGGTTGAGTAAAATCTTATACATGGCATTCAATAGCAGTTGATAATTGTGAACGCGTTTATCTCGAGATAAAGTTTTTTCCATGGCGGACAGTTAATCTCCGATTTACTCAGCCGATCCTTACAAAATTTTACACACTTCTTTACTGTTATATTGAACAGGGTAATATACCGGAAAATTACGGAAAAAAAAAATTGTAATGAATATGAGATTATAAATTACCTAAAAGACTGATATTTTTGAAAAAAAATTTCGACTTTTGCCATTTTGTTTTTAAAATCAAATGTTCATTTTTTCTGGTATAGGGGAGAACCGCCTATGATGGCGCGATGCCTAATATGGCGCACCATTCGTTTGGTACTTTAAAAATTATTTTTTTAAATAATAATGATATTTTAATTTTTATTGAATAAAATAATTGAAAAATATGTTTAACAAGAAAATATCGGTGAATGAAAAAAATGCAACCTTTCCTTCTAGACAATATTATTATGAAACCTAGCTAAGGAGAGCAAATTGAAAATACAATTAAAGTTCAATAAAACTGTTTAATGATTCAAACAATACGCTCATTCATTCTGTATTATTAATATTGTTATTCACATATACTATTTGATTTGCACTACATTATCTCGATAAATTAAATCTGGACAAGAATACTGTGCGCCGCAAAAGGGCAATAGTGAGCCTTGAGGAGCAATGTGACAGAATTTTTTCGTTGCTTGACTAAGGAGAAAAAAAATTATAATTTTGGCAATAATCAAAGTATCCAAGCAAAGAAAAAAAACTTCAACTATCATTAATATACTAGGTATCGTGTTTCGAACCATCCATTTTTTATCAAAGCCAAAAGTTCATAAAGTGTGCCATAACAGGCGGTTTTCCCCTATAACTCTGTATCACATATTAATGAAGAAGTGTGTAAAATTGTCATATGCATTTCGATAGATTTTTGTCTGCTCCTTCCAATAATGGTATACGTTTTTCAAAAAAAATGAATTACCCTGGAGAAAATATACTTTAATTAATTCATTAGTCCGGGGCGAACATTTTTGATACTTTTTTGAACCGTTGTACTTTTGCTGAAAATGGGGTCTGGAGAACTTGCGAGTATTCTACACAAAATTAAATGAACTTTCTGAATCTGGTGTCAGATTTTTGATACAATAAACAGGTCAAAAGTTATGGGTGGTTTTATCCATAAAAGCGTGATTTCGAAAAAAAATTTTTTTCATACCAATGGCCCGAAAGTGACTACTTCCCGGCCGCTGCGCAAAACGGGAAGAGCTATTTTCGGGCCACGGGATATGAAAAATAGTATACAGGCCTATGCCGCAAAAAAGAAACCCCAGGGCACGTGTTTATTGGCCTCAGCTTCGCCTCAGCCACTAATTACACGTACCCTGAGACTTTTCTGTTTTTCGCAGCCTAGGGCAGTAATATACTATTTCTTCTTTTCGAATTTTCACATGAAAATCTTTTAAATGATGGCATCTTCGGAACAAATAAAGCTTCCATGGGTCCTTCTCATAAAGTTATGATGGTTCCGATTAGTGAAATATGATTTTAAGTACAAAAAATGGCGACTGGAAAAGGAAAATATATAAGGAAATTTCTGGAATTTTTAACTCAAAAACGATGGATTTAAGGAAAAAATTTTACTGATGAATGAGTTCTTTGATAAATTCTAAGAATTCATCGTTGTTGAGTTAAAAATTCCAGAAATTTCCTTATATATTTTCGTTTTCATTTTTTGTTCTTAAATCATATTTCACTAATCGGAACAATCATAACTTTAAGAGAAGGACCCATGGACGCTTTATTTGTACCGAAGACGCCAGGACTTATAAGATTTTCATGTGGAAATTCGAAAAGAAGAAAATTTTTTTTTCGAAATCACGTTATTTTGGATAAAACCATCCATAACTTTTGACCTGTTTGTTATATCAAAAATCTGACACCAGATTCAGAAAGTTTATTAAATTTCGTGTTGAATATGCTTACTTGCAAGTTCTACTGACCCCATTTTCAACAAAAGTACAACGGTTCAAAAAAGTATAAAAAATGTGTCCGTCCCGGACTTAATGGGTTAACTTAATTTTTCGGCAAGTATACACCTTTCGATTGTTTTTAGCCATCTTAATCGAAAGATAATCTAATAACTAAGGTCTGTATAAAATTTCAAGTTTGAGTATCCAACTTGACATTTTATACAGAACTTCGTTATTAGATTAACTTTCGATTGGGATGCTACATACGAACAAAATCGAAAGGGGTGTAATTGTCGAAAAATTGAGTCAACTTCAAATTGAGTCAGACCCATATGCACCGGCCACGGCGAGTTAGAAAAGTTGCGATTTATTAAAATATGTCCCGCGCGAGCGCGGTGTCTGGTCGAGCGTGCAGTCTGTCATATATGATTTCATTAAATTGAAGCTTGTATGATTTATAGGCCATTTTTCGAAGTATAAAATTACGCCTCTTTAAAAATATTTAATTGTAAGTATTTATTTAAAATTAATGTAATTATTGAAACAGGTTCACTTTGCGTAGATTTCATCAACGTGTAAATAAGGGCATGGAAAAGGGATTTTTGTAAAATTTTTGCAAGTCATTTTTTAATGGAATATTTTTTACATATTTATGTTCTAAGAGATGTACGTAGAAGCAGGAAATATCGGTATAGCGAATATCTTGAGCGCGCAATAATTCCCTAGTCGATTTCACGATCACAACGTATATTGCGTATGATTTTTCATTTCTGCCGCGCTCAGTATATGATGTATCGACGCAGTACATAGGATATATGTATAAAGCACTTACAGGGTATTGCCATGGTCGAATCGCTCGGATCTGGGCTGTATTCCTCCTTTGGGAAGTAATCGATACTCGAGCACTCGAACTCCTGGTACGTTTCTGCTGTGTACAAAGTAAAGAAAAAAAGTTAATAAAAAGAAATCACACGTAAAAATCATAACATACACACATATAAACTCATCCACGTATTGCATCCATTTGAAGATGCAAGCGTACAGATTTTTTCTAAGATGTTAATGAAGTAAAAATTGTCGTAGCGAAAGTTATATTGTAGGCAGGGGCGCATCGAGTAGACTATAAGTTTGCTAGCTCGGTCCCTCTCCTTTGCATATTAGACAACTTAAAATTTTTCAGTAGACCTAGTCTATCTCCCATGCTCATTCCTTTTACAAGACTATACATTATAATTGATGTAATACGCACATTTAGTTGTTGTTAGTTGTACTAAGAAGATTTCAAGTTTCTGATCATTTTCTAGGTAGATCTGTATGAGATTATCAGAAGGCTTGGATCAGTCCTTTCTTTTAAGATGTTCACACAATTTGCATTAACCCAGACACTTTCTCTCTCTAAGTTTGTTTTTTAGTAACGTGCAACAATCCTATTATCGAAAGTTTCACTGCTTCTGAACAAAAAGAGCTTCAAGGTTTGTGTAGGTAGTAAACTGTTCAAAGAAACACAAAATAAATAAAAGATACTTCCATTGCTCATGCGACAAAAAACTTTCCTTAATGGATAACACCAGCAGGACCAATAAAACTTGAGCAACTGGCGTGACTATAGTCCGTTACTGCTTCGCATACACTCAGATGTCTGAGCTTATTTTAGTCTATACTACTTGCTTAGGGGCCCAGCTAGCATCAGCGCCAGAAGTGAAAAATAGACTCACGAAAGCCATTTGAAATTTTAGACTAGTGTCGCTCATTTCTTTGTATTTGTAACAGTCTATACTTTATTCTACACTCACATTGACGAGTATACTGGAGTCCCATAGTGCATACCTTACTAAAAAACTAAAATACATCTGACCCGAAGTTTAGCACCTTGCAAGGGTCCCTGTTACAAGGTACACATGAATAACGCCGTGTTTAGCTCTGGTGAACCTGTCTGAGTCAAGAAGCAGTCCTTTCGAACGGGCTTGATTGTCGGGCCACGTAAGCGATCTCGCGGACCGGATCTCCAGGTGTTTCACTCGTACTCGGCAACAAATTGCTGCCTGATTTTCGCGTATCGCGTGCGTAAGTGCAGTGGCACGGACATACCAAGATGACCGACGAACTTACCCACGCTACAGCGAGCAGCCAGCGACGGCAAAATGCGGAATAATATGTAAGTATTCCACTCGAATCACAAGCCCTCTCTATGCGCGTGCCATCGCGATTCTTAAGTGTGATGGATGAATGACCGCGATTGCGCTGCTATGTGCCCTGTAATTTTTATGCAAAAACTTTAATCCACGACTAGTTATTTTGCCTTTTCCCCTTAATTCTCTTCCCTAGGTTTCTACCCTGCTAACCCGGTTGAACCACCACGCCTCCGCGGTCGGTTAAATTTGCACCGAGTACTGAGTTAATTGGCGATATCGCGTAGCCTAGGACGATAAATTATTAATTGATTGATCTATTTAATTATTTATTGTAACGATCTCGGGAACTGTTACAGATTACACTAAAAGGCTTAGGATGGGTTGACAGTAAGAGAAAGGAAAAAAGAGAACGCCACGAAAACGGAACATGAAGTCGCTCAACCCTGTTCGGCCCAAAACGACCCAAACAACACGTCACTCTTCAAAGCTGTACAGTTTACGCAATTGGCGTTAGAAAAAAATGCAACTTACATATTTTTAAAGTTTGAAAGCTCTCCTCTCCAATAGTGGTATTTAAATTGTGCTTAAAAGTTTATTAACATAGTGAAAAATTAGTTTAAACAAAAAAAAACACATTTTTTTCACGTTTTTTTGTTTTTAACCAAATTTCAAATGTGTTTCGAGTTTGCCACGACCTTGGAAACACATCAAACCGTGGCATAAATGTTTTACCTTTAAAATTACATAGATATTGTACCAAAAATTTACCGGGAAGTTAACAAAATGGCGTCTGGAATGCAAAATTTTTTTGTATGATTTCATGAATTTTTTTCTCGAGAAATATCAACTCTAGGAAAAATTTACCAAGAATAAAAAATTATACTTTTTGTTGAAAGATTAAAACTGTTCATGCTATTGATCTAAAATTTTACAAGCTAGTATAAAATAGATAGTTGGAATACATACTGAAATTTCATGATAATAGCTTGAAAATTCTGTATTTCAACTTTGAAACAGTATAATCTCATTTTTTACCTATCGTCAAGAAATTGTACTTTTTGTTGAAAAATTAAAACTGTTCATGCTATTGATCTAAAATTGTACAAGCTAGTATAAAAGATAGTTGGAATACATACTGAAATTTCATGATAATAGCTAGAAAATTCTAGTTTTCAACTATGAAACAGTAAAATTGCATATGTTACCTATCGTCAAGAAATTGTACTTTTTGTTGTAAGATTAAAACTGTTCATGCTATTGATCTAAAATTTACAAGCTAGTATAAAATAGATAGTTGGAATACATACTGAAATTTCATGATAATAGCTAGAAAATTCTAGTTTTCAACTATGAAACAGTAAAATTGCATATGTTACCTATCGTCAAGAAATTGTACTTTTTGTTGAAAAATTAAAACTGTTCATGCTATTAATCTAAAAATTTTTAAGCTAGTATAAAATAGAAATAATAACATCTGAATATAGTAAGAATACATTCTAGATCTTCGTAATTCCCTTTTTTCAAAATATTTGATTGATTTTTGAAAGAATTATTCAAAACCGTGGTAATACTTTTTTCAAAAGATTAAATGAGTGCAAGTATGACAGTCTGATCCCTATATTTTCATCTAACTTCAATTTATTTACTTTTAAAGTCAAATGGTCAATGATCAATTATTTAGCTATGATAGTAAAAAAATCAAATATATTCCGTCAAGTATTCAGGAAAAGTAAAACTCTCCATAATGTAAAAGTTTGTGATAGAATAATTCAATAATTAATTGTATAATTGTTAACATTAAATTTTTCAAATACTATATTAGATAAAAAGTTTACCATACAGTAATTTAAAATTGTGGTAATACTTTTTTCAAAAGATTAAATGAGTGCAAGTATGACAGTCTTATCCCAATTCGAATCTAACTCCATATTTTTTTATTTTTCTAATTTTGGAATAGTTTAATATCAATCTACTATTGAACAATTATTTAATGAGCTATGATAGTAATGAAATCAAACATATTCTGACAACTAATCATACGCAAAATAAAATTTTTCTTTTCAAGCTTTAATTGTGCTAAAAGTTTCAAAAATAATTCAGTACGTGATTTTTAACATTTATAAGAACTATTATTTCAGTATGTAGTACAAAATTGAAATGATAATCTCGTTTGATTATGTAAAGTTATCATTTGTTAAAAAAACCTTGCTTATAATTCTACTTGCCCGGCCGTCTCAATCAAAATCAAGACGTTCGGTTTCGTCATGAATTTAATAAAATATGTCAATGCATACTGAAAAATAAATTATATCAGTTGTTATAGTTATAAATGGTTGTTCTTTAACTTAAAAAAAAATTTTTAATTATAATATTTTTGGAAAGCATGGGGAATTGATAAAGAGTTATCGCATGTAATTGATGTAATAAATACACTGGATATCATGATGTTATAATCCTAAAAAAAAAAACCGAAAAATTTGATTGCCTAATGAAAAAAATTCAGCTATATTTAACAAAATTTTTCGAAGTAACGAAAGCTTTCTTTACATTTTGTTGTAGGTTTGCATCGATTTCGATTGAGACGGCCGGGCAAGTAGAATTATAAGCAAGGTTTTTTTAACAAATGATAACTTTACATAATCAAACGAGATTATCATTTCAATTTTGTACTACATACTGAAATAATAGTTCTTATAAATGTTAAAAATCACGTACTGAATTATTTTTGAAACTTTTAGCACAATTAAAGCTTGAAAAGAAAATTTTATTTTGCGTATGATTAGTTGTCAGAATATGTTTGATTTCATTACTATCATAGCTCATTAAATAATTGTTCAATAGTAGATTGATATTAAACTATTCCAAAATTAGAAAAATAAAAAATATGGAGTTAGATTCGAATTGGGATAAGACTGTCATACTTGCACTCATTTAATCTTTTGAAAAAAGTATTACCACAATTTTTGTAAATTTGTAACTGGTGTTGTTTTTAAAAAATAATAGTCGAATATAGTATTGAAAAATTTAATGTTAACAATTATACATTAATTATTGAATTATTCTATCACAAACTTTTACATTATGGAGAGTTTACTTTTCCTGAATACTTGACGGAATATATATTTGATTTTTACTATCATAGCTAAATAATTGATCATTGACCATTTGACTTTAAAGTAATATAAATTGAAGTTAGATGAAAATATAGGGATCAGACTGTCATACTTGCACTCATTTAATCTTTTGAAAAAGTATTACCACGGTTTTGAATAATTCTTCAAAAATCAATCAAATATTTTGAAAAAAGGGAATTACGAAGATCTAGAATGTATTCTTACTATATTCAGATGTATATTATTTCTATTTTATACTAGCTTGTAAAATTTTAGATCAATAGCATGAACAGTTTTAATCTTACAACAAAAAGTACAATTTCTGACGATAGGTAACATATGCAATTTTACTGTTTCATAGTTGAAAACTAGAATTTTCTAGCTATTATCATGAAATTTCAGTATGTATTCCAACTATCTATTTTATACTAGCTTGTACAATTTTAGATCAATAGCATGAACAGTTTTAATTTTTCAACAAAAAGTACAATTTCTTGACGATAGGTAAAAAATGAGATTTTACTGTTTTAAAGTGTAGATCTTATTATTAATTTTCAATATATATTAAAAACTTCGACTTCCTCGGAGTAAGTCGTCGTCGTATGGTATTCGCACCTGGGGCATGGGGCAGGTCACGCGGGGCATGATGTAGTCATAACATCTCAACTTTCTTGAGAAAGTTGTCGCTGGGTCGATTTTCGTACCTAGTAGGCCACCCACGGGGACAATGTAGCAATTACACCTCAACTTCCTTGGAGAAAGTCGTTACCGGGTCGGCATTCACACCTGGTGCAGAGTAGGCCACCCAGGTGGCGAAATAGCGAAAACAGTTCGACTTCCACGGAGAAAGTCGTCGCCGGGTCGATATTCATACGTGGTGCACCGTGTATGTCACCCGGGTGGACGAAGAAGCGAAAACAGCTCGACTTCCTCGAAGAAAGTCGTCGCCGGGTCGATATTCATACGTGGTGCACCGTGTATGTCACCCGGGTGGACGAAGAAGCGAAATCAGTTCGACTTCCTCGGAGAAAGTCGTCGCCGGGTCGGTATTCATACGTGGTGCACCGAGTATGTCACCCGGGTGGACGAAGAAGCGAAATCAGTTCGACTTCCTCGGAGAAAGTCGTCGCCGGGTCGGTATTCATACGTGGTGCACCGTGTATGTCACCCGGGTGGACGAAGAAGCGAAATCAGTTCGACTACCTCGGAGAAAGTCGTCGCTGGGTCGGTATTTGTATAACCAAGAGCATCGAGTGGGCTACCGGGGTATCGTATCGTCGATAATAATACTCTACGAGAAAAAAACCTCATGTATATATGTGTATGTAACATACATGTATGTATCGATGTATGTGTTTACGAAAAGTATTATTATTATTGTATCTCGATCATACATCGTATACATCGACGGCGTAATAACGTATAAGCGTATGACGTGAACACAGCGAATGGTCTGAAACTCATTTTTGCTGAGACCACTTTTTTGGTAAGAACGTCTTTTGCGAAGTGGATTTTTCTTTCAATCGCTCGTATTTCGTTAAAAATAACTTTTTTCGGTATGTTATATACATCGTTGGATTGCATTTTTATCCAGGATTCCATAGCACTTTACAGAATTAAGATATCTGTTATCAAATTTAAATGAGAGTGAAAAATAGTTTTCGCGGGCAGCGAAAAACGCCAGTGCGCTGTATATAAGGAGCGTGTCCGCCGCAGCTCTCTCTGCCATACTTGCCAGAGCGAGCGCGAGCGCGCTCCTCGATTCTTAGAATTACTCAAAGAATACATTGGAATTTTTTCAGAAAAGATTAGAATTAGAATTTGCATAATTTTGCAAAACTTTAAAAATTGCTAAAAAAATTCTGAAAAATTTCTTTTAAGCACAATTTAAATACCACCATTGGAAAGGAGAGCTTTCAAACATTAAAAATATGTAGGCTGCATTTTTTTCTAACGCCAATTGCGTAAACTGTACAGCTTCGAAGAGTGACGTGTTGTTTGGGTCGTTTTGGGCCGAAAAAGGTTAAGGGGACAGATACCCCTTAAACTCAAAATTTCTTATTAAATTTTTGAATAGGATTTTCATTGAATTTTTCGAAAGTCCAAAATTTTGATTATTCACTGAGATAAAGCTGTTTCCGTGAGCCTTTTGTTCTACTTTGCGAGTTAAATTTTTTCTTCTTTTGCGTTTTCTGGCGTTTTACGTTTTTGCAAAATGCACCTCACTTGTCGTAATATTCAGAGCGAAATGTTAACGCGACAGAACCATGAGGCAGGGTTGGTTTTAGTGGGCTCTACGCTCATAGACTATATGCCCTCAAGGAGAGGAGCTTCACGTGTGTAATACCGAGGACCAACCAATTGCCAACATTGCAGCAGAAATAATGAAACTTAATGGACCTCGTGATGGATGCATGTAATGCATCGTTGGTTATAATAACACCCAAGAAAGCCCGACCTCCAAAACCAAAGATGCTGGTATGTATCAAGTAAAAGAGCAAGTGGCCAAAGAGACTCGTTTAGCTGTTATTGGGGCATGTACGTTTCAGAATATAAAGATTTGGTTCACTCAGTGTGCTACTATTCGAGGCTTGCGCGAGAAACTTTGTGGATCGCAGCTGGATAGCCAGTAACACCAGAAATATTTATGGGGCCAATGCTTAGCTGTATATTTAGAGCAGCAGTGAGTATTTTTGGTTTAAAGAGAGTTAGACATGCTGGTTCAATTATGCGAAAAAATGAAAAAATAATGTTCTGACCCGCAATTCTAGTATTGCGCTTTTGGGTCGATACAGAGCTGTAGATTTTTTTCAAGCTTCGCTCACTGCCTGGAAACATGGGATTAAGGGAGTAATGGGGAAAGTACCAATTACTGACGAATGAAGATTGGAAAACTACTCCTAAACCCCCTAACCACTTCTTGGATGGCGTATATAGTTTATAGGTGTATGAAGATATAAGCTAATTATAGAGGCATCAATGTCCGAAAAAATACCTAAACGTATAAACACACACCGGCAGACAATGCAATCATATTATCATAGTATTAGCATAGAAGATAAAAAAGCTATACATATTCATCTATCGTTTTTATTTCTTTACAGAATTGATGCGCTGATAGAATTTAGCGCTATCATCTATAATAGGGTCACACTTGTAGCTTCGGAGCAGAATCGACGGGAAACGATGTGAATCAGACGGAGAACATTATGTAAGAGCTATATAAGCGAGCTTGAAACTAAAGATCACCTTCGAAGCTTGGAATAGTTATATCCGGACCCGGAAACGTATGCCTCTATAGTTGCCTCTACTTTCACAGTTGCTTCTACTACCGCTACTGCTTCTATTACTGCAATGTCTGCGTGCAACACTCACTATTTTTTTGAGCTGAAAAATTGTACTTTAGGCTTCTGTACTTATGACGAGATAGGTTATGCTGAATGTTTCATTAGACCGGTTGTTATTTCCTAAGTTGTTCCGATCTTCGCTTCAGACGTTTATTCTAGTTCCTAGGGTGTAAAAACTAAGAAAAATAATTATATGAGTCCAAAAGGTTTAGTTAACACGTGCCACAACTCAAAAAGCCGAAAATTTTCGAAGACTTTTGAAATTTTGGTTCTTCATGAAACTCGAGCATAAAAAACCATGTTTTTAAACTTTGCGATTTTTTATATCGAGATAGAAGCCTTTAAACGAAAAATTGCAAAGAACAAAAACGTCTTAAAATTAGTCAATAAACACGAAAAAAATTTTCAGAATTTTTTGAGAACTTTTTTGAAAATCGATTTCGGTTTTTTCAGTTGCGGCGTGTTTTAACTATAACCTTTTGGACTCATATACGTATTTTTCTCATTTTTACACCCTAGACTAGAAAACAAAATCAACGTCTAGAGCGAAGATTAGAACAACTTGGGAAATAACAACCGGTCTACTGTGTATGATTTGAACTATTCACGGTGGGCCTAAAGCCGCGATAGGTTGCATCAAAATGACAACCAAAACTGATTGTACCACTGTTTAGTCGATCGATCACAGATGAAAAAACCGTTCGAATCAAAATCATAGCTGATCATGTTCAAAAGTTATACGTATTTTTCACTTTTCATCCGAAAATCTCTATTTCTTTCCTTGCGACCAAGAATGAGAATATTATAATCTCATTCTCATTATTGTAAATATATCAACGATAATTATTGTACACATAAAATGTTCAGTAGTGAGTGTTTTAAGAAAAATATGCCTACGTGCTTAAAGAAGTATAAATTTCCTCATGTAAATTTCAAAATATACACTATCGTCAAATCATTTTTTCCATACCTGAGGGAAAAATGAGTACATTTAAAGGGTCGCAACTCCGTCAAAAAAGGTCTAATCAAGGTTTTGAAGTAATCATTGGAAAGGTCTTTATGAGTACTCAAAGGCTATAATAATTGTTATTGGGTTTATTCATTAATTTATTCATACATTTTTATTAACAATTAACGAACCGAAAAAACTGTTTTTTATTTTCTTCGCTATTTCATTTACAAATTGAGTAGCAGGACTAGTAAAAAATATCTGAGACGATGGATTTGAAGGTTTTTATAAGACCTTAAAATTGAATTCATCAAAATTATCCTACGTGCATTTCTCACGATGATACGGTTGTTTTACCATAAAGAAATAATTGTTTCTCATATTTCGTTTAATTTTATTCAAATATACACAGCTTTCCAGATGATAAAAACAAAATTTGATTGCAAAAAAAGTTTTTTTGTGGTAGAATGAAAAGCAATTTATATGAATCAGATTGTCAAAATCTTCTTGATTTCGACACATCAAAATTTTCGAATTAATCGGAATTTTCCTAAACATCAGAGGGCAAAAAACAACCGTATCGTCGTGAGAAATGCACGTAGGATAATTTTGATGAATTCAATTTTAAGGTCTTATAAAAACCTTCAAATCCATCGTCTCAGATATTTTTTACTAGTCCTGCTACTCAATTTGTAAATGAAATAGCGAAGAAAATAATAAAAAACAGTTTTTTCGGTTCGTTAATTGTTAATAAAAATGTATGAATAAATTAATGAATAAACCCAATAACAATTATTATAGCCTTTGAGTACTCATAAAGACCTTTCCAATGATTACTTCAAAACCTTGATTAGACCTTTTTTGACGGAGTTGCGACCCTTCAAATGTACTCATTTTTCGCTCAGGTATGGAAAAAATGATTTGACGATAGTGTATATTTTGAAATTTACATGAGGAAATTTATATTTCTTTAAACACGTAGGCATATTTTTCTTAAAACACTCACTACTGAACATTTTATGTGTACAATAATTATCATTGATATATTTACAATAATGAGAATGAGATTATAATATTCTCATTCTTGGTCGCAAGGAAAGAAATAGAGATTTTCGGATGAAAAGTGAAAAATACGTATAACTTTTGAACAGGATCAGCTATGATTTTGATTCGAACGGTTTTTTCATCTGTGATTGACCGACTAAACAGTGGTACAATCAGTTTTGGTTGTCATTTTGATGCAACCTATCGCGGCTTCAGGCCCACTGTGTATTGAGTCATTTTTGGAAGTTACATAGAAGCTGCAAGTTGGCGTGCGCTCTGCCACTCGTAAAATAATGATATAGTTATATAAACTTCAAAGCTTGTGTACAACGTACCGATAATCGATAATAATTTTCGCTCGGTCATCTATTGACCTGTGTCTTGGTCAAATTTATTCTCATAATTATAATCCGTATGAAGCGATGAAGCCCATAACGATTGTGAACAGAACGCGATATTACGGGGTTAAGCGAAAATTAACAATTGAACGTATTGTGCGTGAACGAGACTGAGAGGGCGCTCAGTTTTGTTGCTTACGCATTCATAATTGGTCTAATTTCATGCGGACTCGTTGTAATGCTCAGTTAACTTGGAATTTTATAACATGCAGTACCTGCATAAGCAACGCAAACTCTCCAAAGTCCGCTGTAGGTGAGCTTGATATTCTCGCTGTTGTTGCCGTTTTTACGTTGATTTTGCTGCTGTTGCTGCTGTTGATTAGCCCAGGGTAGACGAGCTAATTTTTCTTCGGTTAAAAGCCATTTGTCGGTTGACACGGCTACGATGACGACACAAAGCGACAAAAGGGCTAACGAAGCCGAGCCCAAACACAAGGGGGTCCATGTGCCACTGCCTATACCGGTACTGACATTACTACTTGCCTGTGAAGAAGTTGTTGAACTGCCGTCGACGTTCGAGCGATTTGTCGGTGCAGGTGGAATGCAAAATAACGAGTAGCAGCAGAGGCGCGACATGACTCGAGCAAGATTTTCACTCTTTGCGATGACAATACGTGCCCAGTTGTTTGTGGAGATGTTGAACAGCCAAAACTGCAAAAAACACACAAATTTTGATCGTTTGGCAGCATTTATTTCTAACGGATTTTTTCGCCTTCCCTGCTTCTCTCTCCCTCTCTCTCTCTCTCTCTCTCTCTCTTTCTCTAACAACAAGAGCCAGATGAGCTGTCAACTGAAACGAGCAAACGTATCCTTATACGAAATTTAGTAAAGCCGTGCAAATTTTTTTTCTTACACTGCGCCACGTACAGGCGTGCACGACTATGTACCATAAAGTCTTATCTCCCTCGCAGCTAGAATGATAAAAAAAGTCACAGCGTGCGGGGATAAAGAATCTAGCCAAGCTAAGTTTCTGCAGTATCCTACCAGCAGAAGCGAGATTTTATACTTTGAACAAGTTTGCGCTCGCCTGTGTGAGTGTGTGTGGATGCTGAAACGTTGGCCGTCAGCAGCTTTTCACATGTAACGTAAAAATTTGCGGAGAGACTACATTTTGTAAATACAGTTTTTTCATTAATACAGGGAAAAAATTAAATTGCGTTGGCGAGCGTGCAATCGTGCGAACTCAGTAGAAACGTATATATGCTGCGATGGAAAAACGTTGATAAAAAAACATTCGTCATCACGAGCGCATTCGCTATATATTTTGCCAATTCAAAAGGTGAACGACAGCTTTGAAACCCTGTATATATAATATATTTCATCATCGCGGTAAGAGCTAAAATATTATTTTTTAATCGTTTAGGCAAAAATTGTTTTCTTCATAAGTTCTTTAAATGTTAAAATTATTTAATATTCACGTTAGTTCCAAATTTAAAAATTCCGTTAGTTGCTCACTATGAATTTTCTTTTAGTTTTACTTAATAAAATAGGTTTCGCAAAATCTCTCTCTCTCTCTGTTAAATTCAATCAATCAATTAATCTGTAATTTGGCATGGTGTATTCACATATATCTTTGAATAAGCGTTTTAAAAGTTTAGTTTTTTTACTAAAGAGAGTCAGGAGCATCTAAACTTTTATTCAATAAACAATGCATGAAGACTTCTTTAAAAAAACCGCTGCCAATGTATTGGCAAGTAGCTTCCTCATACTTTTTTTTTAACTTGAAAATAATTTGGAAATATTAATATCATCTTTTCTAATTTGTTCACAAAACAGTTTCAATCATAAATTATTTCTCAACCAAACGATACAAAAAGAAAGAAAAAAAAATTTCCCAAAAAAAAAATTTTTTAAAGATCGAAAAAAAAAAAAATTTTTTTTCTTCGTTTATCGCTAAATCAAATTTTCTGGCTTCATCCTTAATCCATCCATAAACAATGTTTTGACACATCATAAATTTTGAACACGAAACAACACAAAACTGAGAAAAAAGAAAAAATCATAAAAACCAAATTTTATTTTCAAAACGTAACTTTTCAAACTTACGTTGAATCTTAACACTTTTTATCTTAAATCAAAGGTTAAAAGCTCGTCCATAAAAAAATTATTACTTTTATTCAAAAAACCAGTTGTTTTAGAACAATATAACAAAACTTAAAAAAACACAGAAAAAAAAAAATTTTTTTTCTCGAAAATCCTCATAACTTATTAAATACTTAACGCAGAACTAAAAATGATGTTTTGGTTTCTTACTTACATCAAAACGAATAAAATGAGATATCTACAGTAACGATACGAACTACCGTCATCGAGATATCATTGCGCACATCCCAACACACGCACACACACATACACATACAGACATGTGTCAGCAATTCGATCTAGTTTAAGAATATATATGTAAAAGTTCTCTACGATTATTAGTTATGAAAGTCGAAAATCGGTCCGTCACACAGCTTCCTCTATGAGGAAGCAAAATTGAAAAATATTTTTAAAAACTCCATGGAAGAACGAAATTTGATGAGAGAGATTATATTAAATTACAAATTTTATTTTGGCATTGGGGCCAAATCCCATCTGCGGTTCTAGTAAAAGTATATTTGTATAATTTGTTTGATATGTGTGTGTGCGTGAAATGTGCGAGTCATTATGAGAGTTAGATGTACTTCTGTAGTACCAAGCATTGAGTTGCATCAGATCCGACAAAAAAATACGATGAATGCGATATTCCTGTTATCGTTAATTAAATGGACTGGGCATAAACACAACATTGTTGCTCTTTCCTTCGTATTGAGAAGCATTTAAAGTACATGATTTGACCACCACCTCCAACAGGTCGATAAGTAGAAGGAAGATTGCGCCAACGGATTTCTTGAGCAGAAAGCAGTTTGCTCTTGATATATGATATGGTGAAAATTCGTATGTTGGTGAGTAATGGTGGGAGGGAGGTAAGGTTCTCGGCAATGCAACGATTCATCCAATCATTTTCGTCGAGTAAGAAAAAGTGATCACAGAGATTTTTCATGACGAGACTGCTAATGAGGTTGGTAAGGTCAAATTTAAAGGACAGGGGGAAGTAGATGCACGATGCCGTGTTGGTGAGTAGCTCGTTGAGGGCGTCACTATTGAGATGGCAAGCCCCCGCGCAAAGCCTCGCGTATTAACTGCTGGACAATTCTCAGCTCACCTAGCGCCAGGTGATACGGCGTGACACTAGCAGTATGAGGTATGGAGTCGTAAACAAAATGCACGATCAATCTTAAATTCTTCAGTTAAATTCTACTCATCCTCAGTAACAATATCGTATACTGTTGCAGCGTAGTTAAGACAAAAAAGTAGCAGCGGACAATCGCAAATGACTTTGTAATACTTTGAGTGGTACATAGCGAAAGTAGCGAAGTGAGAACATCGCGTGATGGCAACTCAACAGTTTAGTGCTTGTCTGCGTTTCGCCGATGAACGTCGGAGTCAATTTGACTCTGAGGTTTTTGACGATTTTAGAGCACTCGATGGGTGTATTGCACTGGAGTCAATGACCCGTACTATGTCGAGTGACTGTAACTCTCACTCTATTGTTCTAGGCATACCGCTGTAATAATCGGACGGTATAGTACTTTATGCAACGGATGTAAATGTGCTTTTTTTAAAAAACGAAGGATTCCTGTAACAAGTTTGGCTGGAAAAGCTTAATCACACAAGTTGCATGCAATATTTTATAGTTCAAGAGTCCAAAATTAGCAGCAAACCCACGTAGAAATCTTATCGTAGGACAATTATGGTCCTGTACTGATGTCAACGCTGTCAGTATTGGATATCAATGTTAGACCAGTACTGGTTAGATACGTAAATTATAACAGCTTCTGCATGTCGTCGAAAAGTGAGAGGGTAATAAGAAGTAAGTTGCTTTACTCACAGAGAGAGAGAGAGAGAGAGAGAGAGAGAGAAGAAGAGAGAGGAAGAGGGAGAGAGATGAATAACGGTTGAAACTATTCCGCATTTGGAAGAAACGAAAGAAGATTCATTTTTTTTCATTTGGTATAGATCGCAAGAAGCTCCCAGGTGGCAAATAGGTAATGCCAATTGAAAGGTCGAACTTACGGATGACGCGTGATGGCTTTA
Source organism: Trichogramma dendrolimi (assembly GCA_034770305.1). Classification (NCBI taxonomy): domain Eukaryota; kingdom Metazoa; phylum Arthropoda; class Insecta; order Hymenoptera; family Trichogrammatidae; genus Trichogramma; species Trichogramma dendrolimi. The sequence goes on along the minus strand of JAPMIB010000034.1, from coordinate 455,361 downwards.
AGGGATGATTTTCTCGTAATTATATTCAGCCCATTTTTTCGCAAGCTCAAGGAAGAGCTAGAGATGTGAAAATTTTCGATTAGATTAGATATAGGGTAAGCAGGGGTATTACTGCACAGCACCTATTACTGCGTAATGCAAAAAGAATTGTTTGTGCAAATTATATTGCAAATCAATGAGGAATAAAGATTTTAAACAATAGATATTGTCCTCCCACAATATTAATGAAAAAAAATTAACATTAAAACATCAATTTATTACCTAATATCGATTTGAAATTTGCCTCCTCAATTTAGCTATTTTTTATGAAAGAATTTGCCGATAACACCCATAGAAAATCACTTGTAACTTTTTACGTATAAACAATTGGGTTTGCAAATATCATTTTTACTTACTCAGTATATCTATTTAATTAATACATCGATATTGGTTTGATTAGTGTTTGATTAGTGTTTTATTAGTGATTTGACCAATGATGTGGTCAGCTTTTCCGAAATTTTCCATTTTTACTGAAAAAATTTGACATAAAGTTTAAAACGCAAATATCTTAAAAAGCCCATTTTTAAGATTTTTTTAAATAGTCCCAATCGAAAGCTGAGGAAATTTCCTATTGATATGCAAGTTTTCAAAGTGTGAAAATGATTATTACTTGGTGAATACTTAGTAATCATGGAAAATTCAGTGCGCAGCAATAGACACATGTCTGCGCAGTAATTCATACATCCGCGCAGTAATAGGTGCATCGGTTTTTTTACAGTTTATTATTTTTTAAATACTTTTATACTCTAAATCCCTAAAGAAATGTTTTCTGTGCATTAATGAAGCTCTCATCTGTTTTAAAAATGATTACCAGTGTCAAAATCATCTTTATTTTTCGTTAAATTTACTTCAGAATCGAAGATCTGAAAAGTGTGCAGTAATATCCCCTTTACCTTAGATAGATAGAGAGAGATTGATTGATTGATTAAAGATTTATTGGGGCCTTGATGTATAACCACATGAGGCCCAACGGCAGTTCAAACAGACAGTAGAAGTACAATTACTAATAATACTGATCACAGAAATGTTGTAAGTACAGAGGGTATGGCACATTTAATAAACATAGATCGTTGTTCCATTGCGCAATTTTGGTTTAAGCCGAGTTTAAGTTTAAATTTAGCACTTGAGTCAGTTCGGGTGGGACAGGGGCAAGACCCTCCGTCCGGCATCGCCGCAACCAGTGCGCCTTCTCGTGCTGCATAAGGAAGGAGGTGTGAAGGGACTTGAAGCGACGAGGCGGTGAGAGGATGTTCGTGATAAAAGGGAGTTTATTTATTGCTATGGCAGATGAAAATGAGAGAGAGAGAGAGAGGAGAGAGAGAGAGAGAGAGGAGGGAAAAATAATCTTAAAGATCACATTGCAGATTCACTTGCTTGATCAACCTGTAGCAATATTATTAAAAACATAAATCACAATCGAATACATGGTAAAAATATCTTTCGTCATTATTCTATATCACATCTTTATTCTAATAGAAAATCAAGAAAAAATAAAAAGTTAGTCGGTTTATATAACCACCAAGTTTTGTAATGAAGTCAGTGTGAGCACGTGCTGTAAATAGCCCGTATTTTTAATTATCATTATCATTTATATAACAATCAATATATGTATAGAGTAGTTCCGTTCTGAGAGTCGCCATTTCATCATCCAGTTATTCGTTATCCGATCGACTGATTCCATTAGATTGATGCTTAATTCAGACGATATAAGACATGTGAAGAAGTGTCGGTGAAAATGTCACTGGACATTCTCGCTACCGCTCTTTATCAACACTGATCGTTGTATTAATGATCGAATCCGATACTCTATATAAGGAATGAAGAAAAACAATTATAACAATCAAATGAAAGGGTTTTTACAAATAACATGTAAAAACAATCATTTACTAAACCAATAGCATTATTTATTTTTATAATAAATGTTCTATGTAAATGAAATGAGCTGAATATCTAGATATAACTCAAACATTTACGCACAAATTGGTGAACACTATCAAACAATAATTGTGTACAGCCCCGTTTATTGCTCTATTTTAGTGTAATAATAAAAAAAACACAAGTTAACAGCACCAGCAGCGTGAATCTCAGTAGTATAGCTCTACAGTAACTCAATGCGAGATGACGCTAAAATGCATACAAAGATCTTGGGAGCGACAACGAGAGCGATATATGCCATATAAGCAGTGTTGCAGATAGCTAATTGATTATTCAATTTAACTGAAAACATAACTGAATTTGATTCATTCAGTTATTAATTAATATTCAAGTAACTGATAAACAGATTGATTCAGTTATCTATTACTTCATTATTAGCTGATAACTGAATAAATTAGTTTTTAATTACTGGATGAATAACAGGTAATTGATTCATTCATTTATTAGTTACCACTCCAGGAATCAACAAATGGATGTTTCAATTATCAGTCACGTGACTGGTGACGAATAATTGAATAATTTATTTATCAGTTATTTGTTCAAACGAAACAACAGAAACATTCAGTTAGTAGTTTCGTGGTTGGTAACTGATAATTGAAGAATTTAATATATATAATAGATAATTGAAGAATTCAATTATCAGTTGCCGATGGATTAATTGATAAAATTTGCAACACTGCATATAAGTATGTAAGTAATGTTGCATTTAAAAAAGTTGACTCACATAATAATTAATATGTATTTGGATATATTCCACGTCATCAGCAGCACTTTAAAAATTAAAATATTTACCTATTCATTGTATTTATCGTTTTGGCAAGAAAGTTCAAGATATAATTAATTATTTTCTTTTCCTATCCCTCGAAAAAAACTAGTGCCAAAGAACTTGCTCAATGGCAATCTTATGCTACACAACTGTTGTAGTCATTTTAAATTAACGAAGGAATAATGTCTCAAGCAAATGTTGACGTTAGCAGGCCTCCTGAATCATTTTTTACCTCTCAAAAGACATATTTTATATATGTTCACGCCCGTTGGTGTTGAAAAGATTTTCAAAAGATGTAGATGTACGCGGGTCAGCTTCCTTTCCCAGACACTCGTACACGCGTTATATTATATATGCTATACATACGATGAAAAAGATAAGATCTCGAGCCTGCTATTTTGCTTTTTTCTTCGGTGTGTAATCTTATCAGAGCGCGGGCAGGAAATGTGCCTGAAGTTGCAGCGTAGTCTCTCTTCTTCTAAGGTCATATAATTGGATCAGTTCAACGCTAGGATTTTCCGTCATCGGCAAGTATGGTTATATGAAAGAAGTAGTATTATAAAAAGAAGAAAAAGAAGAAGAAGAAGAAAAGTTTAAAAAAGGAGGCATAAAGAGAAGAAATAGAGTCAGGAGCGTTTCACGGCTCGTTCGTAGCTCTTGCGGAGGCAGAGGGTTAGATAAGGTTGAAAAGCCAGCGCAAGCGAGCGAGCAGATTGATCGACCTACTTGATGCGACCCACGGGGATTCGAACTACTTGGCTTTCTAACGGACATTGCGATTGAAGCTTGTAATGAGTTTGTCACCAGTGGCAAGCGTGACCCGATAAGCAACTGCTGTTTCCTGCCGAGCTCCTCCTTTGGCAATTCAAAAAATCATTCCGCTTTTCGAGATTTGTGACGAGGTGAGCGTCGTCCGACGACATGTTTTCCCACCACCGCTCCGGGAATTGGATGCGATCAATACTTTTTTCCACCTCTCTCCATTGCATTTGTTTATTTTTCATTTTTTTTTCTTTACCGTAATAATATTTGCTAGGTCGATGAAGGTAGCAACGTACCGCATAGTGATACGACTCGAGTGTAGTCGGCCGCTTTCCGGCGCAAAAAATGCATTTAATCACCGCATATATTTGTAGGCGTACATGCACTGGATGAATGCTAAGTTTTATAGGGCGATGCCCGTTTTAACATCCAGATTCAGATCCATTATCTCGTCTGCGAAGCTCTTTTGCTCATTCCCCGATGTGTAGTTAATTAAGCCGCAGACAAATTCTCGCTTTTTCTCGGTATTTAAAAAAAATATTAAGAAAGCGTCGCGTGAAATGCTGGAATATTTGCTGAAAGTTCGCATGTTCGATAAAGTCTTCCTCGTGCATGCAGAAATTCCCGCGCCAACGCGATTCACGATATAACTTTATTAATCAGCGTATCGTGTGGCTCGCAGATAGAGACGAGAAAAGTGGTGTTGGTCAAGCGAGCTCGCGCCACGACTCTCGAAATAATGATTCGTCCATGAGTGCGTCGAGCAAACTTGTTAGCTCTCGGCACTGAGTGATTTGTGCCACGCACGATCACATATTACATACTTTATATAATATACGTATACAAATGCAGCGAGAAACTCTAAACCGCACCGATGCGTGCTGATAACTCTTGGCCGCTACTTAGCCACATGGGAAACAGCGAATCATATACATTTTCAAAGGAGCGCTTATGAATATCACAAGGATATCTAATACAAATTCAATATTTTTTTTCGTATCAATGGTACTTCTTCGGTGCTAAATAGTCGAGTGGCGTCGCGCGCTCGATTAAAATGTAAAGAGATGAGCTATAGCACGTGCAACAGCCGTTCAGAATTTTTCAAAAAAAAAAAAATTGTTTTTACAATGTTTATGTGCTCGTACATCGAAGCATCTATGAGCTGTTTTGGCCAAATTACAAAGGCTTTAACTTATTTACTAATTGGAGTGTATAATCAGCGCAGAATGTTGTTAGCAATAGTTTGGCTTGTGTATGTAATGAATATTATATAGTACGGGTGTTTGAAGATATTTAAATAGTATCCGTCGAAATTCGCACTGGTGGCAGGTTTGTTATTGCGTAATTAGATTCTCACACGGTGCGCAATTCCGGGTATTAAGTAAAAATCGAATTTGTCGTCTCAGCTTTTCGCTGCAAACTTGATCCTAATGCATCGTCTTACCATACGATGAATCATTTATAGGAAAGGAGGGAGAGAAGGCGAATCTCGAGTTGCAAATTTTGCAAGACAAGCGCGAATTAACGAGAAAAGGTAGCGAGCTTTAAATTTTCCCAGAGTGCAGCATGTATATACGATATTTCGTGGATTTGTCAACTGCAGCTGTTTTCCAGGACGAATGCGTACATCCGCAAGGATGTGTATAGTATGAAGGTGGCAGTAAGTGTATATGTAGGTGCACGTGTGTGCGCGCGTGTGCATATAAGCGCGCCAAAGACAGGCTCTGGGTTAACAAGTAAAGTTGCCAAGCACCATCTCTCACTCAGAGGTGACTGGCGCAACGAGCTACACGCCGCTATCTTTCTCTCCCTCTTTCTCTCTGCAAAAGAAGCCTTAGGCGAGTTCTCGGGTCGCAAGTTGCTTCGAAAATGTGCGCAAAGCTACGCGTCTCCGTAAATCTTGACTGTATCAGAATATATGGGCTTCATCGAAAGCCGCAACCGGCGCAAAGGATGCAAGGCGAACGACGCGTGTGCATATTACGCCGAAGCTTAAACTTTTTTTCTCTCGAGTTCGCTGGTTCGCGCCTGGGCTGAAGTTGCATGAGAAACTAGAAGTTTTTTCATTGCTATTAGGAGCAGCAGCAGCAGTCGAGTTAGTGGCAAGCTCCAAGGCCAGGCTATACGTGATTAGAATGAGCAAAATAAAGACTACGCCTGGGTATATACACTCGAAGCAGCTGTGCGCGTGGTACTTGAAAAAAACGAGTGTAGCGAGTGTGCGCTCGGCAATCATGAGGAGTACGTATAACTAAGCCACCGGTATGATTCTTTGGGTAGAAAATTATTCACCGCTGAATATTTTGCCTGACTCGCTCGCACCCGCTTCCACAGCAGCCGCAGCCTGAGCACCGACGGCAACGCCGCCAGCCGCCTGCTTTTTCCTCGAGGGCTGCGAGTCCTCAAAAGGATTCCGCTATATATTCGACTGCTCTGACGTCGACTAATGCTAGCGAACATCATTGGAAAAACGAAAGGCCCTGCGTATGCACTGCAGCTACGCTCATATAGCTATAGCTAATATATAAAATGCTTGCATAAAAGTCGCGGCATGACGCAGAGTATGTGCGCCCGAGTAGCGCGAGCGAGCGCGCGTCCGAAACAAAAGCACTATGAAGAGAGCTGCGAAATTGAGTTTAAAATATCAAGGGGCTTTCCGTACAAAGGACTATTATACGCCAGCGAAACGGAGCCTTTCAGTGGCAGGAGAGAGCTCCTGCAGCCAGTAGCCCGGCACCAAGACAAGAATCGATTCACTTCCGCTGTTCAGAGCGGCTACAAGAAAGGGGGACGCAAAAATCGACACCCCCGCAGCGACAACTGAGCTTGAACAAACGCCAACAAATAATGGTATATATCTTGCACCGAGGCAGTGTACTTTGTCTTCGGGTGAAACAAAAAAGACTAAATTTGACTATTGCATTGATCTAACCCGATAAACTGAATATTTAAGGTATTTTATTGCATTGAGTTGCATTGACGAAGCCACTTACTCGGAGCTTTTGTCTTCTTCTCCTGATGAATTTCGATTGTGCAATAATAAAATCGTGTGCAATGTCAAATCACGATACAATAGATAACCCAACCAGGCTGCAACAAAAAGCATTTAGAGTGCAAGAGTCGTGGTGCGTTCTCGTGCAGGTTATGCCGATGTGAACCATAGTGTACACGAATTAGGAGTGTAAACAAGCGAGCGGTGATTTTTTGTGGATGAAATCAAGACAAGTGCGTCAAAAAACATTAGTTTTATGATTGTATGTGAGTAAGATTTACAGTACCTGATGTAGTGCAAACAAGCATCGGTATCGGCTCCTGCTCTCTTATGCTCCATAAATTCACTAGTTTACGATTGCTTGAGGGCTGATTCATCGGCTCGCGGCACCCGCATTTGTCTTTGACGATTTTTGCCCCGAATCTGACAAGAACGGGAGCATCGAGTACCACTTCGTATAATCGGCATCTCACTGCTTAGCTTTCCAATTATTTTGTATGTTCTTATAAATCGGACATATCAGATGATAGTTGATAGATCAAAAAAACGAAATTAAAACTAAATATGCACTTTCGAAAAAGTACATTGAAAAATAAACATCTCCAAAATTTGAGCTGTCTGTAATCCTCATAAGTCTGATTCTCAAAATTGGATTTTCATTTCCCAAATTTTTTTTCTGCTTTTATGGGGTAGGTATAAAAAAATATTTGAACAATGATTTGCGATGTAAAATTCGTTGATAATTTTTAATTCATTGTCCAGAATCACATTCATAACCAAAAACCCATAAAAATTAAGAAAAGCTTAAATTCCAAAAATAAAATTGTTTGTATCCTTGGAGTTAGCTAGATTCATAATATGTTCTTTCGAATACGAAAATGTAACTTTTTTTAAAATTAGGTCATGAATAGAATTAAACAAAATTTGACACCTTTCGATGGATGATAAAACATGAAAAATTCATAGAAATAAGGAAAAAGTACGTTTTTCTCATCCATCGAGTGGGTGTTTTCATTTTTCAATGTACTCTTTAGGAGTACATACTTCTTTTAAATTTTGCTTTTTAACTTATCAACTATTTTCTGTTTCAACCCATGTATAATATTTTTTTATACAAAAATTTATATATGTTGCGGAAAAACGCGGTAGCTGAAGAAGCTCGAACGACAACGCGCCAAGCTGGACTGAGATTTTGCAGCGGCTGAGCGCTCGGCACACCTCCTGCGCATGTATGCGTACCACCTCTACCGTCAATGTTTCGAAGTATCTGCGCTCGCGCCAAGGCGCGCACCCTGCATTGCACAATTCTCTCTCTTTCTCTCTCTCTCTCTCTCTTTCTCTTTCGCATATATATATATGCATACAAGTTGCAATCGTATAATACGGATGTATGTAGGCAAGCAAATAAGCAGGTCGACTGTTTACACGGGCAAATTGTGTTTTTACTATACGTGTGCCTACCGCATGCCTACTGTGCGATTCCGCTTATATCGAAAAATGGTGTACTTTTTTTCATATGTTTACTTCGCGTTTATACCCTCTGATATGTATAGCCACATATCAATTACTTCCTACGAAGTTGCTTCCTGCGATCAAGAATTTTTTTTCTTACTTACTAATATACCCTTTTGACAATAAAAAAATGCATTTAAAAAAAACTCGCAGCTTTTCGACACAATTATCAATGAAATCATCTCACAAATACTATAATAGCTGCTCATATAAAATTACTGAGAGTTTTATTATAAAATTATACACAACTCATGAACAGCTCGTGCAAACTGTAATCGAAGCTTTCACCCAAGCTTCAACAAGTTATAACGCGCTCGAGTTAATGAGCATGAAAAAATATGAATACGTGATTTAAAATTCGTACTTGAGCTTCAACGATCTCCGCTATCTATGTGCATGTATGATCATTTATTAATTTGGAGCGGTTCAATTTTTTTTCAAGCAAGATCTAGCGATTAGTAATAAATTGTCGGTAACTCTCGTAGACCCGCTATATGAATTACAAACCATCCGTGCGAGCTGCTGCATAAATTGATCACTTCAAACGCTCCTTTTCATTTTTGCTTCCTCATAGAGGAAGCTCTGTGATAGGCTCGAAAACGAGATTTTGAACCAGACCTCGTAGGACAATTTAGTTTACATATTTGTAAACTTGATTGAATTCTCAAAATGTTCGTATGTATGTATACACGGCCTTTTGACTAAGATTTTTTCATAAATTTGGAAAAAAAATTTTTTTTTCATTTTTTCACGTATAAATGCAGGAATCCATGATTACAGGAAATGTTATGATGATTTTTAAATAAATATTTAATTTTTTATACAAAAACAATATTCATTATTTAAAAAAAAATGTAATTGGTATTTTTTTATGAGGAAGCTCTTTGCCAATGAATTGGCAGCGGTTTTTTTTCTTTTGGATAAGACACTTGACAAAAAATTTTCCCTAGTATATATTTCGATCAAATTTTGAAACACAAGGAGCTACGTCAATGGCGTGTGCGCTCATAACGCAAGTTCTTGTCATTATATATAGAGCTTGAATATACCCCGTCACAAGCTTCGATGCTATTTGGGATATTCACAGCTCATTCCAGTCTATATAATGGCTAAGTTTTTCAATTATTTTGAAGCGTAGTAAAAAGTCGACTTTCACGCACAGCTGCAGAACCTTAACGTCGCGATTATACATCCAGAGACTTGTAGAGAACATCATGTGTCGGGTATCGTATTATTTTTTCTCTCTTCGACTTTTATCGGCAGTATATGAGTTTCATATTTTAAACGTTCTAGCTTTAAACATGACGTTCTCGCTTGCACGACTCGATCCAAGCTCCTACGCAAATACTTTAAGCATGTGAGCTTGTGTTCGTGAAGCTATAAATGAGATAAAATTTTTTGAGAATTTAAACTGCAGGAAAAATAAAATCAACGAAAAATGAGTGAGACAGAACGAGAGAAAAAGAAAAGGAGAGAGTGATAGAGTTGACGAAGAGTAATTCACGTGTAAAAGAAAATAGTAGGAGGAATATGGCTTTGACGTATGATGGACGCATCTGCTGCATATTACATGTAGTAATAAGTGTGCGCCAAAAAACCTCGTCAGCGTATAGTTGCTGAGCGTACCAACATTGATCCACGGAATATCTCTTGGTATCATATAATTGAACTATGGCCCGCGAGACAGGTGATAACGAATCGCGTCGAAACGATTGATTTTTTTTCACGCTATACCGATGCTTCTAGGATATTACTTCCGGATGTACGTCATACATCAAAAAATCGATTAATTTCACCAATCGATTTTGGTTGAAGATGAATAAATAAAAAAAACCGCTGCCAATGTATTGGCAAGTAGCTTCCTCATACTTTTTTTTTAACTTGAAAATGATTTGGAAATATTAATATCATCTTTTCTAATTTGTTCACAAAACAGTTTCAATCATAAATTATTTCTTTTTGTGGAATCAATTGCCAACGTTCTTCTATTCTTTGATATATAATTTTTATCGAATTTTTTCACGATGACATAACAATTAAGGTAGTTCCCTCAAAAAAAAAAAAATTGTCATACCAGCGGCCCGAAAGTGACTACTTCCCTACCACTGCGCAAAGCGGGAAGAGCCATTTTCGGGCCACTGTATATGAAAAATAGTATACAGGCCTACGCCGCGAAAAAAGGAAGCCCCAGAGCACGTGTTTATGGGCCTCGGCTTCGCCTCGGATACTCATTACACGTACTCTGGGACTTTTTTGTTTTTTACGGCCTAGGGCAGTAATATACTATTGGAAATATTAATATCATCTTTTCTAATTTGTTCACAAAACAGTTTCAATCATAAATTATTTCTCAACCAAACGATACAAAAAAGGAAAAAAAAAATTTCCCCAAAAAAAAAATTTTTTTAAAAATCGAAAAAAAATTTTTTTTGTTCGTTTATCGCTAAATCAAATTTTCTGGCTTCATCCTTAATCCATTCATAAAAAATGTTTTGACACATCATAAATTTTGAACACGAAACAACACAAAACAAAGAAAAAAGAAAAAATTATAAAAACCAAATTTCATTTTCAAAACGTAACTTTTCAAACTTAAGGTGAATCTTTACACTTTTTATCTTAAATCAAAGGTTAAAAGCTCTTCCTTAAAAAAGTATTACTTTTATTAAAAAAACCAGTTTGTTTTAGAACAATATGACAAAACTAAAAAAAAGCATGAAAAAATAGTTTTTTTTTTCGAAAATCCCTCATAACTTTTTAAATACTTAACGCAGAACTAAAAATGATGTTTTGGCTTCTTCCTTACATCAAAACGAATAAAATGAGATATCTACAGTAACGATACAAACTACCGTCATCGAGATATCACTGCGCACATCCCAACACACGCACACGCACGCACCACACACACCACACACCCACACACACCACACCACACCACACACACACACACACACACACACACACACACACACACACACACACATACAGACATGTGATAGCAATTCGGTCTAGTTTAAGAATATATAAGTAAAAGTACTCTGCGATTATTGGTTATGAAAGTCGAAATTCGGTCCGTCACAAAGCTTTCTCTATGAGGAAGCAATACCAGAAGAAATGAACGATAGTGCATTGCAGAAATGTATACTCGAATCTATAATCTCGTCATAATATGGATTGATCTTTCTCTTTCAAAAGTCATAAATAGTTTTGCGTAGGCAGCTCGCTGATATTGTCATTGTTCGCTTGTACATTATTTTCAAGAATAAAACAGTTTTCTACTAGAGGCATAAAATTAGAGACACCAGACCGTGATTTTTCGCCGTATTATTGGGCAACTTTCAATTCAATTCATGCGAGCGAGCACATATTTGATTTTTCACCATTGCTACAATAAAGCATGGGACTTTTTTAATAAAAAGGGTCTTGAGACTTTATACCTTTCCACCATAAACATAGGAACGAATAGAAAAATAAAATGATCTTTTTTTTTAAGTTGTCATAAAGCTCAGAAAATGTTCCAGCAAGGTAAATTATTCAGATTTAATATTCTTTGGCGTAGGGATGTGAAATGTCAGTTTTTTTCATTCTCCAACAAGTGCGGTAAGTCTTTTTTTGTTCCCGCAGTTCGCAGAGAAATATTAAAGGCGTTATAAAGCGCACACCGCTTATGACACATTGGTAATAATAAATCGATAAATCACATAAGACTTGTTTAAAAGAGTGTTGTTTTGCGTGTGGTAGTTTGCACTCCATTAAAGGCTTTCCATTCGCGTTTAATTGACCGATCGAAAATTCAGAGATGGAGCTCGTATTAAATTCTCCAGTGTGGCATCTGTTTCGCAGCAGCGCGCAAACGTTCTATCTTATTCCTAATTCTCTTGCTGTCTTGTTCTCGATGTACGTACGTACAGCACCAAATTTCTTATACCATGTGTACATTGCATTAGCTCGTATCTCTGTGGTTTTGCGACGCGAGTACACCAACGTGCATTTGCATAGACGCTTATACAGTCAACCATCCAGTGAATAATACTCTGAAATTTGGCCATGTGTCTCTCGATCTCTCTCTTTCTCCCAAGCGTGCCTGTCTATAATAATTTTTCTATTCAAGTAGATAATTCATTCGCGACTAATCAAGAACCCGCGATCGGTTTTTTCATTACTTTTAATTATAAAAAAACCTGAATGACGTCAATTATTATATTCTTCCATAGACAGATAGATAGACAGATAGATAGATAGAGAGAGAGAGAGAGAGACAGAGAGAAAGGAAGAGACAAAGAGGTGTCTACTATTTATATATATATTCATGAAACATTATGAAAATATAAGACTCGTGGAATGAAAAATTGTATTACTTAAGATTAAAGTCGAATCTTTACGCACCTTAAAAGTACGAATCAAACTTATAAAATAAAGGGCCAAATAGAGGGTTGAGGATTTGATGCGCAGCTTAATTAAGTATCGAACGCCTACGACTCGTAAAGTGTCACTTGAACGCTCTTCAATTAATTGAAATTAGATTTCGCGCATGAAAAATCCGAGCAGTTCATCAGCGATTTTGTCGATTTTAAATCGTGTACCGTCTATAGCTATTCCATTGTTATTGTTCGTGATGAGTTTGCGTTGAAACGTTCTTCAGCTTGCTATTTTCATTTCTTTTCTTTTTTTTTCCTTGTACTTTCAACAATGTAATTCCTTTGTATGTATGCGTGAATACATTCATATGCAGAAGTACGAGCGATGAAATGCACAAGTTACATAAAACATAAAAGCGAGCTAATGCCCGTGCGCACTTTGTGGACTGTAGAGTCGTCGAATAAAAAAGGGAAAAAGCATTCGCGAGAGGTTTTTTTTTAAAAGTTAAGGATTACCCAGAGCTTTTAGTTTATGCAGAAATTTTGGGAAAGAAGTAGTTGTAACGTTATTCCGTCGTAGAAGGATGGTTGACTGGAAGCGAGGAGAAAAAAGCCTCGCGAAAAACGTAGATTGTGTACAAGTTTTTCCAATGACGTCGAAAGGAGAAAAAAGCACCTTGGACCGAAGTAGGGCTTTCCATAACGCAGCTCGTGTGTATATTTAGAAGCGCAGCTTACACACATTATGAACTCACGATGAGCAGCTGCAATAGAGATGACTAGGCTAGACAAAAGTCGCGCAAAGAGTAGATCGCGCAGATGTATCACGTGTCCGCAGAGGCAGCAGCAATACAGCAGTACTCGTGCTATTAATGTGTACGTGTGTGTGCGTGTATGTGTTTGCACGTATTAGGAGGGGACATAAATATAGTTCTGTGCTATGGCAATGTATATATATATATAATACCCCGCTCAGCTCACGACGACGTACGTAGCTGCCTCGCTCTCTCCCCACACCGAAAATTCCAGCGCGCTTAAAGCCTGACGAGTGACTCGTGATGAGTATAGTCGTATAGTATAGTAGTCGTTGATCGCTGCTCCTCGAGACTGCTCTTTTCTCTCCGTCTGTGCCGTTGTAAAAACTTGTTGATTCTCGCTCGTATCGAATAAACAGCCTTCTAATACACTGCGCTGCCTGCTTTTTTTCTGAATTCTCCGTGAGCACCGTCTCTATTTCTCCTCGCAAGAAATACAGAAAAGTAGGTGAGTAGCGACAGACGCTTGTTGATGTTGTTGTTGTGGTTTTCGTTAAAAACTGCGAGACTTGCAATTGTGAACGATGTGTATGGTAAGGTACGTACATGCTGAGGAACACGAGACGTACTGCGTACTTAATATATTTACGTGCAAGGCTGCTTCTATTGGATCGTATTAAGTACGACTCATGTGCGTAAAAGCGAGTTTTGCTCGATCTGTTGGCGTGACCTTCTCGCGATCGTTGAAAAAGTTGCGGAGCGCGCGCGTCATCGCTTATAATACACGTGCGTATTTCATCTCGATCGGTGCACGTTTAACGTCGGCTAATTTGACTCTTATAAAGTTCACATTGCGCTCTGAACCGTAATCAATTTTCGAGTAAATGCGGGGAAAAGTTTCAAGCAACGGATGTGTTTGAAATACGTATAGAAAGTAGTAACTCAATCTATCTCTTTATATATAGATATTGTAAACCATAAACGCGCTGATCTTTCAAGTACAGTCACTTTTTTCTGAACAAATTCAGAGCGAATTTCAATGACCTATGCACTATCGGCGCTGATAAAGTCGCGTTATTACCATTTGCGCGTTTATTATGCACTTGGCTCATTTTATAACGTCTTACGACCGTCTTACAGAGCGTAGTTATGATAATGACAAAAACACGCTGCGCAAATATTTGTCAAGTGGACGTTGCGATGCAATCATTAGGCGCGAGTCCAGGCCCCACGGGTACTGTTCCATCCTGATTCATTTCCATAATTATCTACTCTCGCGCACAAAAAAGCTCTTGACCCTTTACCCTTCTGCGCCGCGAATATATATTTTTCATTCACGCGTGCGTAAACGTGCTGCGCTACGCTTTATACATATATATATAGAAGCAAGCCAACCTCGCCTAGTGACTACCTGCGCGCACACGCGTACATCCAATTATCCTCGGACAATTAGCGCACGAAAGACAAAGAGTTATAATGTACTTACAGCATGGCTGGACTCGCTCTTGGGATTAAAACTCGTTTCTGCGTAAATCATCGCTTAAATGACGCGCGCAATGTGCATGTGTTTTTCTTTTACAGAGAAAATGTCGGCGTCGAATAAGACGTCGCTGACACCGCTGCTCGCGGCGTTGCTGACCCTCCTGGTTCTGGCCGATGCTGTTCCTTACTCCAGTGAGTACATTATACTTTCATGTACATTTTGATTATCCCTGCTATTATACTCTGCCGTATTTCTTGCCTACCTAAAGCAATTAATCTCGCAATAGTTGTTATAAAGTAGCTTGTAAAGCTTTCGGCGAGCGGAGGACGAAAATTCGACTCTTAAGGATAGACTTAAAAGTACCTTGAAATCGAATTACTCGTTGACGGCTAGATCTCCTGCAATGACGACAACAACGTCAACGTCACAGTGTCAATTAACAAGTTTCTCGCTCGTCAGACACGTTCACGGGGCTGCGTACGTGTCATCATTGATTTTTAATTAACTATGGCGTTACGAGTTTGTATATAAGGGCGTGAGGTATTCGCGCCGAGTAGCTCAGTTTGCAAATCGAGCCGTAAGCGCATGTGTCTGCGTGTATGTGCAACTTCACTCTGACGTCATCAAGATCCCTTTTTACACGGTAAAAATTTAAAAGTAGCACAAATTACCAGCTAAACGCGTACAGGGTTTCATCGAGTTATTGGAAAAAAGACTCTGTTGCTGCTACTACTTTTGCACGTATCGAGAGATCGGCTTCTTTTCGATGAAAGCTCCCGGCTCGCTAGTGCAAATACGAGCAAAGAAAAATTACAACATTTTTATGCCATTTTCTAAGCCGATGTAATGGCTCGATTAATTACACTTTGTGTCGCGCGCAGCGATCGATGGCATTTTTGCAAACTGACAATAAAGCAGCTATTACCAGGGAAGATATAAAAAATACGAATCAGCCGCGTAGTTTTGAATAGCAGCGCTGAAATAGGTCGGACACTTTTTCTCAGTCCTTTTTCATTGAAAAATATTTATGAAAAGAAATTGATTTCAATCAGGATTCATGATTATTTTATTTTTTTTACTCAGAATATGGCCGAAGTTGCCGAGACATTGGTTGCCGCTCCGATGAGGTGTGTGTCATGGCTGAGGACCCGTGCGGCTCTTACACACAGCGCGACTCCTGTGGACGTTATCCGACTTGCCAGAAATCTAATTCGGGAGGTGAGAATTTTTCTCACCTTGCACAATTAAAATGAAAAGAAGCAACTGATTTTTCATTTTTATTCTTATGAATTGATGCGTTTTAGGCGAGAGCTGCACAACTAAACTCTGCTCCTCAGGCACATACTGTAAGACGGAAAACGGAAGGCCAACTTGTGTGAATACTACTCCGGGATTAGGTGAGTTTTTCTTTATGACCCTTTACTCTTTTCATCACTTGTGCTCTCTCTGCGTATATCTGTCTATCTGTTTCTCTGTTTCTCTCTACCTTACTTTGTTCTTCTGTTTTTATCACTTTGACTCATGCAATTTTTACATGTGCTTATATTAGTAGCGACTCTGATGCGGTATAAATATATATATAAATATTGTGCTCATCGTCTCGTTGTCATACTGCCACCAAAAAATAAATATTTTTCCATTCAACGGCATATTTACGTATTTCGTTATAAATTCCACTCGGCTACGCTCCGAGTGCAATCATCCATTGCTGCTCGGTATAAATACTGGATTCCTTGCAAAAAAGCGACAATTCTTCAAAAGTGGGAGTTTTATTTTGTTTTAATTCGTTAAATGCTCTTTGTTCAGACACAACGGTTTTATCAGCAACCCAACGGATAGTGTATAAAAATTTGTGCGTTATAATTAACATTAGATGCGATTTTAAGGGAGTAATTCCAAAATGCCTCTCACCTATTGAAAATTATTACAAACGTGGATCATTCATATTCAACTTCATAATGCACTTCATCTTAATTTACCAAGCTCGAACTCGAGGAATCCACCAGTTTCACGAATCGAAACGTGAAATTTCGATTAGCACTACGATGTTTAAACTTAAATTAAATTCACCTATCCCATATTGAATATAAATTCCATTGTTGAATTACCGTTCATGCGTTGGACGTCACATTTCGGAAAAAATGATAAGAGTTTTGACTAGTTAAACCCAAAGTAAAAAACTTCAGGACAAACTTTCATTACGCAGAATTTAATTCAAATTTTAATCTATGTCGTAGAAAATTCCTGTTTTTTCTTTGACGAGTGCAGTTGGTTTATTATTTATCTCTTGTAATTCGGTGGCTTGCGAATTATTACAATGGCCAGTTATATGTATGAAAAAACTCGAGTCTTTCGTAGCACGTAGATCTTTTGATACTTTATAAACGATAGACGATTGGTCGAATCGTTCATATAGGCGAAGGCATTAAGCTGCGTTGCTTCGCGTCGCTAAGAGGTGAAAATGCAATTTACGACCATAGGAAGTTGGCAGTAACGCTACCACTGTGGCTTCGTGTCGTTTCGCACACACCTATATAGGCTCACACATATATACTAACACGCACGCACATCACAGGTGGTTTGGTGCTCGCATGCTTTCTGGCTTTTTATAAATATGTGCCATGTTGTTCGTTTTTCGTTCAGTCACACATCACACTAAATCCACGTTCAATATCCCAGCTCGTACATAGCACGATCGTTTTTTTCCCCGCGACCTTTAAGTTAGCAATCGGTTTTTTTCGCACAGCAGCGATAATCTATATCGGCTCTCTCATTCGCAATAATATTTATAGACCTACGCTTCTCCTCGATGCTCGTCTGTCTCTCGGGGTTTGAGTCGTTAACTCGTTGATAAAAATTGAAATGGAAAGAAAAAAAGACGCTGTGAGCTCGATATAAAAGTAATAAGAAATACTAACGAACCTCTCGAACGATGAGGATAGCACCGGGTACATACGCTCGAATCGTCAAAGCGAATGACTCGGGCGTGCCGTTGCAAAGTAATGCGCGAATACAGAGTAGTCGTAGTTACGATCGAGTTAAACGAGTGTTCGCGGGTACTCTATACATCGACAGTCGATGTATGTGTGCGTGGGTGGTTTTTCCATGCTTGCACAGCAATTTTTCTGTTGCGCAGCAACAGTTGATCAAAAAAGAACGTGGCCACTGTGAGGCTTGACAGGCTTTGCTCGTCGATGAGCGATTTACGAAATTGTTCTATGTTTCGTCACGCCCGCACACACACGCACACATACACGTACACACAAGTAGTAGGGAGAGTGAGCGCGATTCGCAAATATTTGCTTGTTGATTTCGGATAACTTGTTTTTTTTTTTTTTTTTTTTTGTATCTGTGCTATTGGGAGCAAATTCCTAACAAGTACTTTAAACTTTTTTTTTCGAAAACTCTGCAACATCGCATTCAATACATATTGAAAAACACTTTTTACGCGACGATGAAAAAAAAACAAAAGTGCATCCTAAGCTTTTAAGCAATATGGATGTTAATGACACTATGAATTATATTTGAAAGCTTGAGGATTGCATGAGCTTGTGTATATACGTAACCCAAGCCTATTTAATGTATGCAATAACCATTCTACAAATATTTGGTGTTATTTTATCACGCTATAATTGCAACTCAAAAAAGTCCTAATAAATGTTGTATTAAATGTGAATATTAGTATACCGTGTGTGCATTGCGTTCAACACACAGAGCACGTAGATACGTAGATCAGTTTAGATTTTGTGTTTATTTGTGCGTGGGCCGTAGAGCTAAACAACTGGAACAACAACAAAAAACAAAAAAACCTGTCGATTTTTAGGGTACGAATCGTCGGGCATTAGCTCCATTAACAGCCAAAGGGTCAATAGTTATTCACCAGGTGAACATTCAACTGGTGCACCGCGTTACACTAACTCCGATGTTCCATCGACTGATAAAATCAACGACAACCTGAATAATCGAGGGCCCTACACTGGACCAGCTTATCCACCCTATCCAAACAACAACAACAACAACAACAACAACAATAATGGATATCCACCCTATCCCAGCAATGGAGGCGTTTATCCTACAATAAACTACAACAATAATAACCGACCCGCGGTCGATCAATACGGCTACCCGCTGTATCCACCGGTGACGCCAAGGCAGCCAGATAATACGCGCTATCACAGCAATTACCCGCAGCACGGCCTGCCTCAGGCTAATCCGGGATGGGGCAGTACCTACTCTAATTCTATTTACCGACGAAATGGGGCTAATGTTGTGGTCTCGTCGAATTTTTTGCTCCTCGCCCCGCTACTGACATTCGCTTTTTTTAAGACGTGAATTTGCAAACTTTTCATGTGCATTTTTGTCGATGGTATTCTCTTGTCATTGTAAATATTTTGAGCATCCACAAGTCTGATTATATGCGTGAACTATCGAGATAAAATGAAAAAAACAAAGTGTGTGTGTGGGATGAATTACGAATAATGTTATACCAAAAAATGAGCCCAAAGTACGTCCATATGTGCCTTCCATTCTAAAGATAGCTTGGTTTAAAATTATCTTTAAATATTTCAATAACTTATCTTTCACGTGTTACGAGATCGAATCGTGCGACGCATTTTTTTCAAGTTTGACTTGTTCGTTGAACTCATACTAAAACCATAAATCCGTTTATAAAATTTTTTAGGACGTATCCATGTTTATTATTATGATCAAAATGAGAAAGTTTTGCATTCATGCCAACGAGCTGTCTTAGAGGATACTTTTCAACGTATGTGCTTTTTCGATCGTTGTTCGAGCTATTGAAAAAACTTTTGGAATTAGGTGCTGATTGTTTACATCTAATGATTGTGCCTTGTTAATCATTTTACTTCTTCGACATCATGAATATAACGTTAGCCCTAGATGAACGCGATTTCACATATTTCTTCACGTGTGCTAAACTTCAGATAGCTTAGTCGGATCAACCAATGATTGGGTACCAGTGAATGACCATTTGGAAAATTTGATATGAAAAACAATTAAAAATATATCTGCATGGATTTAATTCAATTTTTTAGCCAAGGATGAAGGTCATTTACTGGTCGAGCTACTTGTCAATGAATTGGAATGAGCAGTTTCTATTTATTTAATTATTTTTAATCTTTAACTATTAACTTTTATGGGTATTCTGACACTGAAATCGAAAAATTTACAACATTTTTATGTCAGGAATGATTAGTGAAACATTTTCTAGATATTTATATCTCAGAGTTTACCACCACTGAAGAAAATGTGAAATCGCCTTCGTTTAGGGCAAAACGAGATATTGTATTCTAGATGAACCAAAGTTACCCGAAAATGTCACTATTCAAGATATCCTTAAAAATAAAGTGCGCAAACTTATTACTGTAGTATTATGTAGAACAACGGGTATTTTTAAGCGATTGTTTTGTAAATATAAATTTTAATAAACGATTGTATTTTTTCCCAAGTTATTTGACATAAATTTTCTGCTTCGATGCTTTTACATTGCTTTTCATTAGTTCTCATTAAATTCAAACTTTTTAACTCATATGCTTAAAGAAATATTCATTAAATACATGCTGCCTGACTGTAGTAACAATTTTCAAATCTTTTCATTGAATCTCATCCAACGAATAAACGATCACGATAAAAAACTTTTCGACGATTACAACGTTTGATACTTGTTATCACGTATGACCTTCTTGACCTTATTTCTTGGCAACATTGATTTTTAAAGTCAAGATTAATATTCACAAATAACTGACGGCTTCGGGGTTTTCACTGCAGAATTGTTGAGACAAAGTTTCAGACTCATTGACAAGAAAAAAATATTCAGTAACAAGACAGTAAAACAAACAAAAAAACACGTAAACAAAACCGACTGTGCACAGCTCCAGCGGCGCGAAGGCCACCAGGTTACGTGAGACCACAAGTGACGCAGAGACCGGTTGTCACGCCGCCGACGGCACCGCCACGCAGGTTCCCAACTCCACCGCCTCAGAGGCCTCCCACTCCACCCCCACGCGATAATTCACCCTTCGGTGATCGTACGGGATACTCGGGTGGACGAAATACCATCGGAAGCGGCTCTCTCTGGCAGAGACTTTTTGGCGACAGCTATCCCAACAAACCATCAGGACCTGCGATGAACCGGCCCACTAGCCGGCCAACCTCCAATTATTATCCGGGGGGCAAAGACAACTACAAGACTCATGAGTCTACCGACTCCAAAGGCAACAAAGTCTGGACCTTCTCTGGATGATTCTATTCATTCTATTTCACCAGAAATCATGTATTCTTTTTAAGGATATGATTGACCTTGATGTACTTATTTTTTCCGCTTCGCTGCAACGGGATAGTACACATTTTTACTAAACCAATGTTTGTACTCAAATACTCTAAAAAGATATTTTTTATCTAATTAGAAGCTTTTATTAACTTCAGTGCCATATTATTGATCAAAGTTATATCTATAGTTTAATCAATTTTGTATTCATTTACTACGCAAATAAATTTTATAAGTATTTTTGATTTTTATTCAATAAAATCTTCATGAATGATAAGATCATGCTAAAACCCAATCCATCCTGCTCATATCACTCAACACCTGCATTCAAGATGGCTATGCATTTCTAAAACAATTCCTATGAAAATAATATATCAACTGATAATACATAAAAGCAAAAATGAAATTTTCAAAAATTGCAAAGACGAAAATCATCTCTTTTCCTTTTTCATTTTACTCGAAATTTTTTTATTTGGAATACAAAAATTAACATACCGACCTACACCGAGAAAAAAGAAAGCCACAGTGCGCGTATTTATCGGCCTCGGCCACTAATTATTCATGTCTTGAGATTTTTCTGGTTTTCGTTTTTAGTTATATATTATTGTGTCACCCCAACCAAAAAGTAAAATTTTTCTTCCAATGAACAAAATCAAAAATTTGAGGCAAGGAGGGGGGGGGGGGGGGTTGTCTCGTTAAAATTTGTCATTTTTAAGCTCTATACTTTAGAATACCATTTGAAAAAATCTAAAAAATGTAAGGTTATATCTTTAACCTTTTGATAAACAACTTCATCACATTCATTCATTTATTCCAAAAGTAACTTTAGAAATCATTTAGACATTTTATGCGAGTAGCGACAATGAAGTGCTATTTTCTTTCTATAATTACTAAATTTTCAATTAATATTACACAAGTAATTACTTTAAAAATGGAGATAAAATTAACACGCATGCGGGGTCTGAAGGTGACCCAGCTTACTTTTTAACTAATTGATCACAAATAGGTGATGGAATGTTTTCAGAGAATGAAAATACAGAGAACAAAGATATGAATAGACGCGAGGAGGAGTCTCAAAAGCCCATCGACAGCGGAAGCCACAACGGTTATCCAGGAGGATCAATTAATCCCGAGCAGACATCTACAAAACCACCGTCGGCCTCTTATCCCGATTATCCTAAGTCTCCGCTAAGCGGTGTCGGATATCCCGAGCTTCCAAAGCCCTCCGCACCATCGGCCGGTTCTGGTTATCCCGATTATCCTAAACCCTCTGCTCCAGCAGCTGGTGCTAGTTATCCCGACTATCCAAAACCCTCAGTACCCTCGGGTAACCCTACGAGCGGTACTGGATACCCGGCCTATCCCTCGATAGGTTCAGGATATTCTAGTTATCCATCGTCGAGCTCCGGTTACCCAGGATACGGTGATAATAACAAGGCTAGCTCTCCTTTGAACACGGCTGCTAATTTACCTAACAATCAGGGTATGGTTGGCTACCCATCACCCAATCAAGGCTATCCAGGTTACCAAAATCCTTATGCAAATTATCCATCGCCACCTCAAGGTCAACCGCCATATCAAGGGGCTTACAATCCTAACTATCCACCACAACCTCAAGGCAATTATCCTTATCAAGGAGGATACAATCCATATGCCGCCGAGCCAACTACAACGAAAAAACCAAGCTTTAGTTCTCAGTTGACGAATTTCGCTAAAAATTTTGCCAAACAGATCCTTACACAAGCCATCGTAGACAAAGTGGCGAGGAGCTAATCGATGAATGGCAGAGGGTTTATTAAAGAAGGTTTATTCCATGACATAATTTTAATTGAATACGTGAAATTTTGATACAACGCGATCATTGATAAACGAATAATGTATAATTTCTGCACAATTCAAATAAAAAGTTGTTGATAGAAGTATACAAGAAAATGAAAAAGTAAGAATAAAAAGACACTAATAAATCAAAAAATATCACCCTGACTAAGTATCTTCTTCAGCTTAAGAAAACATTTAATATATTAGCGTATGATATGTCTGCAAGCTCACCTACCACACGTCGGTCGAGCTTCGTGCTTACTTAAAGGAATTTCAGACACGCCTCGATCTAAGCTCTGCGCAGGCGTCGGTGGACTACGCGGGTACTTTTTAGGCGATGAAAATTCAACCGGGTGCTCGAGCGGTCGTCTCGTCAGTTAGGGTTCTTATGCGCTGCTAGACACATGCGGCAAATTCATTTAAGTGAGAACCGCTTTCAATTTTCTCCGGTAAAACGTAATATTACTGATGTTTAGTTTCAAAGAAAAAACGTGTTCTTTGTTTAATCTCCTGTTCTTTTGGTAATTCGATGTAAAAACAGCTGACATTTGAAGTTGTTTTTCAATTATTAGTGTAAATATTTAAAGAAATGCAGTATAAATTATGTCCGTCGATAATTGAGTTAATGTGCAATAAAATTATTATAAGCAGTGTATCAAACAAGATAATGGCTAGTTAACCATGATGTTAGTGCCGCAATTTGTGTACAAAAATTTGACCGATTGGTCATGAGACAGGGCTGGGTAAATGTTCAAGATTTTATTTCAATGTCAATCAACGTCACAGAATCACCAAATCGGCAAAATCAGCCTGGCACACAAGTAACGCAACATAAAAATACACACTTTTCTTTTTACGTCGCACATCTCACTCGTCATTATTCTAATGTACGAGGTGTTGCTGGAATAATCAACTGTGAGCTGCTTCAGTAAAGTTAAACGCGCATCACGATATTCATGAGGCCTAAAATAAATATTATTTGTCATTCGCGTGCTCTCGAGCGATTAGTTTTAGAGTAATCGAGTTTAAAAGTAATATATGCGTTGTCCGCGGTAGGAAAATCACTTTTTTCGAATGACGAGCTTTGAAAAAGTGTCTTGTTCAAGTCGTGAATTATTTTAATCTGCATAAATTTAGAAAATGAAACATGCCGAAATTCAATCTATTTTTTGATTTGAAAGATCAAAGAAAATAATTTGTAAAAAAAGCTCGAATATATTATATTAAAAGTTTTAAAGTTTGAACTATTTGTGTTCTGTTGAATATAAAAAGCAATTATTCAAAAAATTTGTTAGATTCCTTCGTTTAAATTTATTCATTAAAAAATAATATTCCAAAAGGCGTTTTCGCTCGATTGCACTCTGAGTATTTTGACATTTGAGACAGTGGCCTACTTCGAAAGCTAAAAAATTTTAATTCACTTTTCTCTGTCGTCTCTTTTTTCACGTGAACCGTGACTATTCATTTGTTTGGCACCTTTGCCTGGAGCCAAAAAGCTCTGACAAATTGCATATCGGCTCTTGCTGAAAAATACATTTACATTTATTTACCGATTAAACACAAGCTCGTAGCTACGGTCCTTATTTTTATTGAAGATCGAACAAATAGATTACGTGCTTCAATATCTGAAATATTAAAAAAGAACGATACATACTTTACAATAAGTATACTTTGGATTTATACGTGTTTAGCAGTAGAAGCAACAGCTTCGGAAGTTTAGATGTACACAATTTCTCATTATACCCGAGCACTGCCGCTTTCGCGATGTAAATAAAATTTTGCCTTGGCTCAGGTCAAGATATTCTCTCTCTCTCTCAACATAATACAGCGCCTCGCTGAATATAGAGTCTACCTTATATCGCTGCGAGCCTTAGCTGTCGCGTTGTAGTATGCCAATAGTAAAAGAAAAAAAGGCAAATATTCATTTTTTTCCTGTTACAAAGTTAATAGCATGTCTTGAACATTCCAACAGCACTTTTTACGTAATATAAAAAACTCAAAATCACAATTACACGAAAACAGAACTGGATAGGGTCAGTAAATAAGTGTGAGAGCACCTAAAATTGTCGTAGCTTATATTCTGCTTACAGCCCTGTCTCAGCTTTGGACAGGCCTTGAGTCAATTTAATAACAACAGCGACTTCAGAATAAGTAGCTGCCATCGCCATCATTTCAGCTTCCTCTTGAATAAAACCACAAAAAGCCGTGATGAATTTGACGACGGTTGCCACAACTGCTCTGGCACTGAGCATCAACAATAGTAACGGCTGCTTCCCGGAGGATACGGCCAATTCCCAGCTGGACGATATCGACGAAGAAGACTTTGCCATCATTCAAAATGTCGTGTCCATCATCGTGCCAATTATATTTGGCCTCATAGGCATCCTCGGTTTCGTTGGCAATACGACGGTCATAGTGCTCATATCGGCCAATCCGATTATGCACTCGACCACCAACATACTCATTATAAATTTAGCCGTGGCTGATCTGCTCTTCGTGATATTCTGCATCCCCTTTACCGCGACAGACTTTGTCATGCCCTACTGGCCGTTTGGTAACGTCTGGTGCAAGTGTGTGCAGTACATCATAATAGTCACCGCTGCAGCCAGCGTTTACACGCTCGTGCTCATGAGCATCGACAGGTAAGCGCCCATGCTCATGGTCTTAAGCCTCGGTTCAATATACCCGCCGTGAACAGAACAACAACGACGACCATACTATAAACGTTAAAAACCAAAAGAGTCGTTGCCGAATAATTAGATGCCCTTAAATTTTCGCGCCGTTTTTTGGCCCCTTTTCTTTCTCTTTTTACCCTGCTCTTACCGAAATATTTTCCATGGTCTTTTGCTCAATAGTTGAACACATTTATCTTTTATGTTTTGCAGCAATAAGTACTACTTACAGGGACTGTTTAATTGCTGCATCTACCTATCTCTCACATGCAATTCATTATTGGCTTTTAATGCAAAAGCTTTTTGTCCCAGCCGCTTGTAGAGAAAAAAACATACAAAATATTTTGTCTTGGCAATAAAATTTTAGCTTGTATCGTTGATTTCCTCCAAACTTCAATTTTGTAAAATCCATGTGACTAAGGATAGTGAAACGAAATTAAGAAAAAACTAATATAAATTGAATCAAAAACAATAATATTATCATAATAAAAATATATTAATTCTCGTAACAGCATTTTAACACAAACTAATGTTTTTCTTCGATTATAATCGTAATTTTTTCGTCAATTTATTCGAAAAAAAAACGGTCTAAGCTTTACGTGCATTAAAATTAATTATTAAACAGTGTAAAAAATAATCAAATGTGCTTTTTATATCACCGTTCCAAAATAGTATATTTCTCAACGAGTGTAGCAATGATTTTTTAGCAATATGAGCGATTATAGCACGATCCGAAGGCGAGTAGTAGGCCTAAAATAAGCGGCAAAGTTTCATATTTTAGGTTAGAGTGGGAAAACTGAGAATTTCTCTGACACTGAGCAAAGTGGGATACAAAATGTTTTTGGGTAACTGACAAGGAGGGCCTTTCATCTCCGGATCACCAAATGTCCTGAAAATGTTTGTGTGGTCTCTTGGTACCTAATGATGCAGCCATTTATAGTTGATTTGATCTAATGGACCCATTAACAATATTTTTAAGTATAATGAAGTTTTTAATATCATTAAATGTTAATAAATACCATATAATAGTGTATCATGGTATCAGGTTAAAACAGTCAAGTTCAACTGACCGAAATACACTATTATATGGTATTTATTAACATTAAAAAATATTAACAACTTTATCATGCTTGAAAATGTTGTTAAAGGGCCCATTGGATGAAACTAACTATAAATGGCTTCATCATTAGGTACCAGGAGACCACACAAAAATTTTCAGGACATTTGAGGACCCGGAGATGAAAGGCTCTCCTTGTGAGTATGGAAAAAAGTATACAGGCCTTAGACGTGGGAAAAAACTCCGGAGCACATGTGTATTGACCTGTGCTTCGCCTTGGCCGTTAGGGGGTTTTCTGCTTCTAGAGCATACTAGCCGCCAAAAAAAGAGATTTCCCTAAAAAAGACTACATTATTCTAGTAAATAGGTAATAGTAAATAGTAAACTATACATATATGTAAAATATAATACGCTCATCAGTAATCTATAGAAATTTCTGCATACATTTTTATTATTTTTATTTTTTTAAATACTCAGAAGTTTTAGCCAAAGAATTTTTTTGTTATTTGGCACAAGACTAACAACTGTGGTGAAAAATGTCTCTACTTAGAATTCATCATGATCAAAAAGTTCGAAATTACGTTTTAAGAAATCTTAAATTGAAGGAATTCCCTCGATACTCAAAATTAAGCGATCCTCAATGGGGATCAATGAAAAAACTCTTTAACCAATGGCGACTAACTTAATTATTAGTTTTTTTGTATTCATAATCAATTTGGAAAATATTCTCTACAAATAATTTTTGCAGCAAAAAAAATATTTTTTTCTTTGCGATTTAGTAAAACAAATACGTATTAATTAGGCGAGTACTTTTAAAATTCAAGGTCTTTATGATATAATAATTGGCTAGCGCTCAGTTTCTTTATTTTAACATATGAGTACTACAAACGCGTAAAATTCGAGCTCGCCGTGATTGCGGTCTGTTTTTCCAAAAATTACCACTTTCATCAGCACAGATGGTTAACAAGGCATTTAATGCGGTGCATGATTTTAAAGAATATGTCAAAAATGAGTAAATTTTCCAAAATTCATCCTTAATGCCAATATTCGAAAAATCCTGAGATCGGTTTTGAGCGACTTTCGAAAAAAGTTCTTGAGCGGATTTTAATGGAAATTAGGCGAACTTTCTGGAAAAAAATACTTCAAAAGGGTCTGAGCATATTATAAGCTTGGTATAAAGAGAAAAATATAGTCAAAACCTAATAAAGTTCGATCTTAACTTTCACGTCGAAACTTTACAAAGTTTTTTATTTGACTAATAACTTCTGAATTTTCGTAACGCGTCTTCAACCTAACGTAAAATCTGAGAGTGCGGAAAGTCTTAAAAGTCTCGAAAAGCGAAAAGAATCCAAAGCAAAACGACGCTGTTAACGAAAACTATCACGTTTACATTGTAAAATGTACAGAAACGGGTTGATCTTCGTTAACAGAGTCAAAAAAGCATCACTTATTACCTGTAAATTGAAAAAATACAAAAATTAGATGTTTGTTTTAAATAAAGTTTTTGATGTAAAATAATGTTTTCACAAAATTTTGTCTAGGATCCATCTATAACCAATTATGTTTGCAACGTGCTATCGCAATTCTGACCCCAATTTTTAACTAATTTCGATCTGCGGGGTCTCAAAAGCTTTACGACCTCTTCAACTTAAGTGGAATAGATTTCTGATGAAATTATTTGTTCAATCATATCAATCTGAAAATGTAGTAATGAACGTTGAAAAAAAGTATATTATGCAACAATTGCGTGAGGCAGATGTCTTTTTGAGAAGTTGTTGTGCCCAAGCGTAGCAAGAACTCAAAAGACTTTTTCATACTCTGTGCTGGAAACTCGGATTTCCAACAATAAAGGTTCCTTGTTTATTATTTAGTAAACAACTTTAATTAATAACAACTTATGTTGTCAGCCATTTAAATTTAATAAAAAATATATCTATAATACACAGACGTTAAATAAGAAGAAAAAATAAAGGTTCCAATCTGAAAGGTCTAAAGTAATATTTAGGTTTGGTTCGGCAATAAAACCTTAGACTGGAGGGCCAAATACTAAAAATATCGTATGCAACTAGTACACGAGGAACATGACTTATCTAAAAGCTTATGCACTTAAGCGTAGCGAGGGTCATCTGCTTCACGCACTTGTTGCATTGTACGGCAGAACCTCGCTATTCGCCGTTTTTCCGACAATCCCTCAGTGTACGCGAATTTAAAAACTCAGTATTCACGGGTTTAACTGGAGCTAAACGAAACATTTTGATATTTACTTACATTTTAAAATTTCGTTGATAAAGATATAATAAGCACAATGTTTATAGTCGCTGGGCTTAAACGGTAACTTTTATGTTAAATTTTTCATTCATCACTGAGAAGAAGTCTCCCAAAATAAATAAACGAAGTTAAAAAGTAAAATCAATTTCTCAGAAATTGCAAATTTTAAACTTATTGAAGGAAAAGAATACTGTAATGAAGCGAAAATTCGGCCGAGTGATAGCAACTTGGTCAACATGCAACGGTGAATAAAATCAGCTGACCAGTGTCCGTAGAAAAATTAGAAAAGATGCTGATCATTTGGATGTTTAAATTTAAATACGAATGCGAAAAAATAATCGCACCATATAGAGAGTTGTATGAAGACGCTTGTAGACGTAAAAAACAATCACGGCTTTTAGATTTATTTCGTAAATAAATTGAAAATTTAATTAATATCGTTAAAAATAATAATTTTTGCTGGCTTATTAAATTTTTTTTTTGCATTATGTATACTCAACCCGTTAAATCCCATAAGAGCAATGTTGCCGCGTTCGCGATTTCCCTATTCTTGGTATTTTTCCGTGACGTATCAACCGCGAATAGCAAGTTTATACTATTCGGGGTTTGATTTAACAGAGATTCACATTATTTACTATAAAATATATTTAAGTTTGCAAAAAATACGAATTATCTTGACTCACTTTTTAAAAAATGCATTAATAATTTGTGTTACAATTCCACGTATTATTATTGTTTCGTATCAAGAAAATATCCCACACTTTACTGAGATATATACTATCAAAATTGAAGGTATAAATTCCGATACTCTAAATGGTTCGCTCGCTTGTGAACTTTACTGCTTATTGTTTGTGCAAAAAATCAGAACCACCGATAAATTTTTACTACCTTGAAAATTAAATTCCTTCTATATCGAGAATTCGATTGTGTGAAATATTTTCATTTGATTTTTTGGATTTTTTTATTAGATTCATTAGATTCAATCGATAAAAGCAAAAAATGGAATAAACAAAAAATTGTCTGTTACCTCATTATAATGAATAGCAATGACAATTAAAGAACAGCCAAGTGCAATTAATCGTAATTTACGGTATCAACCGCTGCCAGCGTTTGAAATTTTACTGCGAATCAATGCATTTTTCTCATTCGTTTCCTTGAATCAATTAAAAACCAATAATAATTCATCTCTGTTAATTGATGCTGTTTATATAACTCATTTGTATTAATCCCAGAGCATAAATTAAGAAATTGCGATCACTTTGAAAATTGGTATCGCATAGTTTCTGTCAAAAATATTTGCTGAAATTAGCAGAATGTACTTGATATTGTATTACAGAAACCGCTGAAAAAAGTAATAAAGCCAAGACTTAAGAATCAAGAAAACTGAGTATAGTCTTATATTTTCTTTTTGTTTTCTGTCTTTGTTTGCATATAAACGGCAGGTCTACATGCAGGAATTACTCGTAGACAAAATGAAAAGGGTAAAAAGACGCCACACTCGTGTATTATCAAGGGACCTCGCTCGTACACACGAGAAGAAGACAGAGATGCAATGGTGACGACGACGCGCGAGCGCAGCGTGTGCTCATTACGATCGGGAAATCAAAGAGCACGAGAAGCTTTTTTCGCTTTCATACTCGTCGCGCCCGTTCCGCATTGTCGCGCACCCAGAGGGAACTTGGTTGGTACTACTTTTTGCCGTGTGTTTTGTGTATTCCCTCTGGGCGTGCGAATAATAGCTTCGGCTTCAAGTTCCCAAGTACAGAAAGTAAGAAAAATTCTATCGATTATGTACCTTTCGTGCTTTATGAACTGTTCCAACTTTCGAATGGTACTAACGATTTTCGTTCAACGTTCGATTGAAAAACCTTCTGAGCTCATTTTTCAGCGCAGAAACGTGATTCACAATAAGAAATAATTTCGTATCGAGTTAATGTATATTCCCTATCCCGGCGTAGCTATGTAACGAAAGCCGCGAAATTTTATTCGAAACTCGATAAGGCAAGCCTGTGCTCGGCAGACTTGATCTATATACACCACATTTATTATCGATCATGTGTTCATTCAAGCTCTGGCCTGTTACTCGTTAATTTCACACGTTAGCGAAGGTCAAAATGTATGCTCTACGTCAACCTCAACGTTGTGCTTTATATTTATTAATTGCATCTAGTCGATATAAAACGGCAGAGCGTATAGACACGCGATATTTGCAGTAAACAACGATTTACATGCAGCAAGACGAGAGAATATCTTTTTACAACTTATATGCCTGCAATTTCAGCATCGAGGAGCTTATACGTATACTTTTAGATGGTAATATGGCTCTGAAATGGGGAAAATAAGTAACGATATGTAGATCCGTAGAGTATGGTTTAAACATACATTGTATACTCGGTAGATACGATTGGATTTTCCCGTTCATTCCACGTTTCTTACTGTTTTTTTTTCTCTTACTTACTCCCACAGGTATCTGGCAGTCGTGCATCCGGTCAACTCGATATCCTGGCGGACGGCGAAGAACGCGGCTTTTTCCATCGGTGCACTTTGGATTCTCATACTGACGGTGTCGATACCGGTACTCATGATTCACGGCGAGGTGAGCGAGTTAGCCTGAGAGCTGTATCTGCGATAACGTCGTGTCACGCATGCACCCACTTACGCACAGCACATATATACACACGCGCAAGTCTTGGAAAAGTGCCAGCAAAAATTTTTGTTTTCCAACTCGGGCACCTCTCGAGACTCGAGTTACTCGCACGAGGCAGAGTTTTTCTCAGCTCGGACACGTGCCCAACGCGCTCGCGTTAGCTTAACGCTGCTGAATAATAAACGCACATGCCAGCTGAGTCTCTTAAAAAACAAATCGATGAGATAAGAGCGTCGAGAGGATACTTTATTCCAACATTTTATGCCCAATATATTTTTCATGTTTTATATAAACGGAAATAGAAGTTTTGCGCGGAGCTGAGATATAGTAGATGAGAGTTACGAAACAAGAGAGCAAAGTTATTCTCGAATAGAAATTTCAACTGCGCGCACGCACAGTATGCGTATTTTGCGACTATAGAGATGGATATCGTACGAAATCATAAAAGCTCGTGCCACGTGTGCCACGCCATTCGTCGCCGGTTCAATTTAATTAGTAACTTTTAATTGAAGCTCGCAATGCCATTTTTCAGCTTGTCCGTGTTTATGTGAATGCTTCTCTAACGCATGACGCAGTTTGAGAGTTGCTTCGAGATTCAGATCGACACAAAGTTTACGAAAGAAAATCAGCGAATTGTTAGAGAATTGGAAAATTTTTTTGAATAATGCCGTCGTACGCGCAAGTATTTTTATAAACGCACTTGCGGGGCTACATTTTTCGAATTTATACTTTTCCAGCAAAACATCGGTTGCAAAATATCACGCAATTCAATTTTACATCAAGTTTACATGGATTTTACTGTAGCCTGTCAACATTTATCTTTACGATATCAGTCAGCGTGGGTGGGAGTAGTATTCCATAAATCTTGTTTTTTTTTTCACTTGTTGTTTACATCGGGTTTACCAACGAGTTTGTTTATGGATAAAGGTGATACATTTAAAAGCTTTCACACTGGATCCGGAGTCACGTACACACAAAATATACCATATCCATAAAAATATTGCCATAGGATGTTTTATACGTGTGCACGTGTGTCTAAATCCCGTTGTAAAAGTCACATTTTTCAGCACGAAGTTTACGAAAAATTGAACGTAACCGAGTTGAAGCGCTGCTCAAGTCAATTGCCTTTCGAAGAGAAGGAAGAAGCGGTGGCGAGAACACCCCCCGTAGCAGCAGCACCTCTACTTGAAGCAGCGGAATCAAAGCCTCCGTTTATACCGACGGTTTGCAGTATACTGTCGGAGGAAGACTGGCCTGCATTCCAGATAACTTTTTTCACGGTGAGCTTTGTCGTGCCGTTGATGCTTATCACCGTGCTCTACGTGCTTATGCTCGTGCGGCTTTACAAGGTATCGCGAGTCAGCGCCGAGAGTCGCCGAGGCCGTAAGCGCGTCACGAGCTTGGTGCTCATCGTCGTTGGCGTGTTCGCCGTTTGTTGGTGCCCCATACAAGTGAGTTCTATCTTAATATTTCTTA
This sequence comes from Trichogramma dendrolimi, assembly GCA_034770305.1. Lineage (NCBI taxonomy): Eukaryota > Metazoa > Arthropoda > Insecta > Hymenoptera > Trichogrammatidae > Trichogramma > Trichogramma dendrolimi. The sequence continues at coordinate 422,532 of JAPMIB010000034.1, read as the reverse complement.
CATCTTCATCTCCAATCTATGCCATAAACAAATTTCGCTCATTATTGGCTTTTAGATTATTTTAGTGGTAAAGTCCGTGAAGGCTTACCCCTTGACGTCCGAAACAATAGTTATACAAATAATCAGTCACGTGCTTGCTTACGCCAACAGCTGCGTCAATCCTTTCCTATACGCCTTCCTCAGTGAAAATTTTCGTAAAGTCTTCTTCAAGGCGCTCAAGTGTCGCTATTGCAAAAATGACTCGGAATCACACAACCTGAATAATATAGCTTCAACGACCAAGGTGACAACGAGGGGTTGCAGTTCTGTCGACATTTTATAGGATAGTTCAGTCGTCACATCGATTTTTCACGTACCGGATACGAATACAGAGTCTCTAATGTAAAGGAGGAGAAAACGAGGCAAATCAGGCATGTATTTATTATACTTAGTCTTAAGAAAGGGGGGGGGGGAGGCAGAAGCTCGAGCTTAGCATTACATTCAATTTTCAACGGGAAGCTCGTTTATAGTTTCAATCCTGGCAAAAAAATGGTATTCTCCATTTCACGCGTAAAACCTTGTTTATAAGCTCGATTTTGCATGTAGTACCGTCAGCAGTGGAGGGACAGCGTTCATTTGGTTTTTCATATTTTGAAAGTGACCGGAGAAGTAAAGTCCCTTTTTATCTTGAGCTTAATGAAAAAGTCTTTTCAGGGATAATCCTGCTATTTCATTGCGATAACCATGCTTCTCTATACGATAATCAGAAAGAATTCTTGACAATGCTATTTTCGACCTGTTCGAGAGTCTGATTTATTTCTCTTGCTTAGCTTCTAATTTTTTCACAAGCATCGCATCTTTCACCGCAACTGCTGCCACACACAAGCGAAATGAAAACTGATATGTCCAGTCGTTACTCTCACGAACAAGTGGACAATGGCTTTAACTTCCGGTTATACATCGAGCGGAAGTGGATTTATTCAAAATATTTTGTACATAGTGTGTACTATCTGGGAATACTGGAGCGAACTTTTCAAAAAATGATAAGAAGTAAGCTTTGTTTAAATTTTCATGGTAGAAATTATATGATCCACACTTTTTCCGAAATGTATCGATTATTTCATGCTAAGTATTTAAGTGAAACACTTTTTATGATTCCAATCGAGTATTTTGTTTCCGTTAATTGAGTTAAAGTTTAATCATATTAATGCAGTTAAAATACGATGTAATAATGTATTGCAAACATTTACATTAAGCATAATCGATATAGAGAATTTGAATTTTTAAAGTTTTCACCAACATTGTTCACCAACAAAGTTCACAACCAACAATGTATATTGTTTAATTGAAAATTTCTCTTGCTCGCAAATTACCCCACGTTGAACTCGGCGTTCTCTGCTACAGCGAAATTATCAGCTCCAATTCTGCTAAATGAGTTATACTCATCTCCCAAGTTTTCGTATGTAAACTGACAAGGATATTAAGTAAGGTTCAATTGCAATATCATGTAGCAACCAAGTCACTTTTTTTCTTTGCCGTTCTGGCGTGTATCTTGTCTGTCGTATCGTACATTTTAATGCAGATTTGTCTGAAAATGACGTGAGGCGACATTTTCAAATCTCACGTCAGCCTATACATGCAGCTCACTCTCTTTCCAACTGAGCATCAAAATAGGATTACGCGAGTGAAGTACGTTTCTCGATTCAGCTTCTGAAGTTGTGCATCTGTTTCTGTGACGCGTAACGATATTCGCAGGTGTGAAGCCTTGACTATGCGATTATTCGCCGTTTAATCGGTAGTATATTTCCCTAGCTCGTATACTAGCCAAGCCGTACGAGCATAGATTTCAATTTATCGGAGAAACTGTGAGCTCAACCGAATCGAACAGAGCATGCCACATATAAAGCATTATTCGGTTTCTATTCCAGACCGAGAAAATGTAAAAACTAGCATAGAAACGTATTTGTCGATTCTTCTTTCTTTCACCGATTCTCAATGCTAGCCTCAAATTGCTATCGTACATCTTGAAAATCTACGCTTTTTTGCCACTTTTTTGAAGCTATAAAAAATTTAATTTTTAACGGAAATCAGTCGAAATGTTTTTCAAGTAGACCGATAAATGTCTCTTGTTGAATTTTGCAGGTGCTTATTTTCGCCACGTAACAATGGAAAGCAGAAAAGAGAAAAAATATCCGTGAGATTTATGTGTATTCCAACTCACTGTTTATTAGGTAAAAGCTCTTAAAAATTTTCCTTAAAATAATTTTGAAAAATAAACATTGTTCTGACGAGCGGTATATAAACGATCGCTGCAAAAATGATAAGCGTGAAGTTTTCGCTCGCATGCGCGCAGTGACTTGTTTATTAAGTTCCCGCGAAAATTGAAGTTTGAATTTGAAATATATAAAAAATATAGAGCTATTGCGTTATAAGCATAAAATATTTTATGCACTTTTTCGATTACTCTCCACAAGAGCGTCCAAAGCATCGTAAAATCTTCTCGCTCCTTTTAATAAGTGAAGTGTGCGCATTGCGAGAATTCCTTGCTTCCCGCTCTTTTTCTCTTATTCTCATCTACAAAACACTGGCAAACTTTGTAGAGGTTAATTTCAAGCTCTCGGACATGCTACAAACGTTTAGATTTTAATTAAAAAATTTTTTCCAACGTAAAAGACAAGTCTTTTGTTTTTCGTGCATTTATGAAGCAAAGCCTCACCTAGTGACAAGCATAATTTAATTGAAATATATCAAAGCTTCGTGTAATACGACGTTGTATAAATCAGAAAAGCTCGAGCTTTTACCTGTATTTCTATAAAGCCGCGTCAACTGCGACATGCAACGTCACAAATTCCCGCGCTTACCGCACAGACATAACTCATTATTTCATCGCTCGTCTTTTTCTGTTTTTATTTTCCAGGTGTTCCGCTTCTCTTTGTTGGGAATCATCAGCATTTTTACCCGCTTGAAGATATATAAAGACGAGAGCATCATCAAGATACAGGGTGAGAAAGAAAGATAGAAAGAGAGAGAGAGAGAGAGAGAGAGAGAGAGAGAGAGAGAGAGAGAGAGAGAGAGAGAGGGAGAGAACCAGTTAAGAGACTGTTTACACGTTCTTCGAGTGTTATAAATGCGTCTCGTTAAATTTAGAGTTGCAAATAATACTGGACTGAGCAGCGTCAGGACTAGCGGCGCCTTTCAGAAACACCTACATATATACAAAATATAACACGTTATTCATCCATATATATATCCACAACATATAGAAAGGGTGAGAGAGAGAGAGAGAGAGAGAGAGAGAAAGTGTACATGTGCGAATGTGTGTCGTGAGTAGTGAGCCGGAATTGATGTGTATATATTCCCATTTCTCTCCTTTCTTATTATTATTCTCGTTCCATTTGAGCCCGACCTTATCATTTACTAGCCCCATCCCTGTGGACGCACAATTTGACCGTTGCGTCACTGTAATTGTAGATACGTCGCCGCGATCAAAGTAATCCAGTGTCACCATCTGATGTATTATTTGAACTATGTCTAATGTCTGATGCTTCAACTCATTGAATTACACACGTTGCTAGTTTACACTATAGTTATGTACATAAAATAAATGTAAACATACAAACGCTAACGAACTCATATGAATGGTATATGTATAATATAACACATAAATAGATAAATAGTTAATTCACAAGAGTGTCAAAAATGTTGTGCATATGAGCATAGGAGATTTCCATTTTTTAATTGTTGAATATAAAATTAAAGGAAAACTGTACATGAAGAAAATATAAATAAACAAAATTAATTTGTAAATAATGAATACACGTATACGTACATATGAAATCATATTGCTTCTTTTATTTAACATCATTCATTATATTGTGTTTCCAGGATACGTCATTAATGGCTTTATTGACGCAAGCAATATCCAATTATGTTTTAATTGATAATCATAACAGATATAATAATAATATTAACAATGGGGATTTAGAAAACTATAAGAAACGCGTAAAATCGAGATTTTCATTATATTGTTAATTACAATGCGCGATGATACGAGATGTTAATTGCGCATCAGGATATCCTTTAGAAAACACGTAAGCAATTCGAAATATGATTTGTTTCCATAGTAAATTATAAGCACAAATAAGTTTTATCAAATAAACATTCGAACGATTTTAATTGCTATTATTCAGTCTATTTTTGGTGTATAGTCATCGTAAATTCATAAATCATTTATATCTGCAAATCAGCTCAAAAAAGTAACACAGTAAATATTGAAAAACAAAATAATCGGTTATAACTTTCCATCGACATTCTATACACACTTTTCCATTAAATCTTTTCGAAACGAAGTAAAAAAGCTATGTACCTATGAAGAAGTAGTAGGTGCTACTGTTAAAAGCAGGACAAGTCAGATTAACACGGGGCTTGTAAAAAATGTCGGTACTCTGTATACAGAATGGCCGTTGAAAAACAGAAGATTCAATTGTACTGATAAAATTGCGCTGAACAAAGTTGAGTTTCCAGTCATAATATGAATCACAAGAAAAATGCATCTGCGCAAAGCAAAAGAAAGTCTACGCTGGAAATTAAAAGAGCAGAAATGTTGTATGCAAAAAGTGAACGGAATTTTTATTTTATTTAGCATTCTTCATTTGGTTTTTAATGGAAAAAAGGAAAGGGTTGCTACTCTTGTTAGCTCGAGGAAAATGCGTGAAACGTTGCTTAAAAAGGTTTCTCTTTGAAACCTCAGCCAGCCGTGCAAATGGAGAAAAGCGATTAGCTTTGAAATGGTACTTTGAAAAAATAGTCGACGCGCTATATAACCGCGTGTCGGTGGGCGCGTACTCTCTCCCTAGTGCACGTTATTACGCGAGAAAAAGGAGAGAAAAAATCTAGGGTATTTACGTATAAATATATGCATATACATGTTTATGCACAATAATATGCTCAGAAATATTTCATGTTTGCATAAAATAGGAAAAACTTTCATACAATGGGCATATTGGGAAAAACTTTTCCAGATGTCATGTAAGCTTGAGAAGAAAATTAAAAAAAAAATTCTCCTCGTGCAATCAAACGTCGAGATATATAATAATGAGTTAACTGAATTCCATAATCATTCAATAAAATATTTAACTTCCAGCACCAAGTTTAAAAAAATTTCAATTTTAATTTCATTCCCGAGAATACGAATATGAGTTATGCCTGTCAAGATGTAGAAAATGACAGGCTTCTTTTTCACCATAAATTAATAGAAATGATTTTTAAATTCACCTCGTTGCAAAAATAAGTAAAGTTTTAATAAAGAATAATGTACAAAATAAGGTGGAGAATGACAATGAGATCGTAAAATTTGCTAAGCGCCTAAACTTGCAAATTTCGCGAGCTAGAGTCATAAAATCGAGTCAACCACATTCACATGCGTCAGCGTGACTGAAGCTACGCACTACAATGGATTACAATAAAATTTCATAGTCAATAATTTAAATTTTATACCGTGACATATTTTTATTTACGCCCAAAATGGATGAAATATTAAGCGCACCCATATTTATATCTGACTTTATCGAAAAGCTCTATAGTTTATCATAAAAATGCGGAGGATCTGCCGGAGTTATCTTTGTTATTTTGAATTGCGCTACTCTCCATGCAATACATATTTTCCGTCCATACATTCATGTGCGTTAAATCGTGCTCGCAAACTTGCTACGTAAAGTATGGCTGGGGTGTCCCTTATTTCCCAAAGTTGAAAGTCCCCATTTGCTAATTCAGATTTTGAAAGGTATTCGTGCGAAATAAATTTTCTTGGGATGCTTCTAAACCCAACCTGTAGATGAAAGTTCATGTCTGACTTTTTTCAAAAAGTCTTCAAAAAATTCACTCATGAGCTTGGTCACTCAAAAAACATAATAAGGAAGGAAAGTTACAGTGTAACTCGGATAACGTGCACCCTAGCTGATCTCAAAAAAGAAGATGCTGTATGTGGAGGCGATCGGAGGCTGTGTGCTAAATTGACCTCACCCATCTTCAGCTCTCGCTGCGATATCCAGATTGGGAGACTATATGGGCGAAACACCATTGTTGCCCCAACATCTCGCGGGAGTGACCAAAATGGTCCGATTGCTTAGTTTTCAGCTCGCTTGCAAAGGGTAAAATAAATTTTAGAAAAATAAAGCTATTAGTTATTTCAATAGGTTTTGACCTCAGCTTACAAGTGGTGAAGTCCAAAATACAACACTGTGCCTCCATAATCTCAAAAAAGTGGATTGAAGGTAAATTACGCTGTAATTTCTAGAGTTCACCTCCAATCGACTTTGTGAGTAGCTAGATCGAAAGATATCGTGATTTTACTTTGAAATTAGTCAAATGTAAAAAAGTGGGTATTTTCGATTTTCTCTAGCGGTGAAGGAGGAAAGAGCGCTAGATCAGCCGTTTTCAAGCGTTTCGGTGGACCATTTGGTGGGTTGTGACTCTCCTTGCTTTATTCATGCATTTAATTACTCGCAAAAAAAACAAATGTATGATTTCAATGTATTTTTTCCTCAGCTTTTTGATAGTGATACTTGTTTTTGGAAAAAATGATTTTGTCAATGATAAAATGCAAAAAAACATTCGAACAAATCGTTTTTATCTACGCTTTCTTCTAATAACTCATTGAAAAAAGCATTTTGACCTCTCAATCAACTCAAAAAACGGTTTGACGGAGCAGCACTTTAAAGCGCACCATGAGAATAAACTGATATAAATACAAATCTAATGCTAAGATTAGGTTTCAACTTGCTGCAAGAATCGAATAATTCGATTGCCATTAGAATAGTGAAGTTTTACCGCACATCGCAGCGAATTATCGTCGTTAATTCAGCCTGAAACATGAAACAGTTTAAATATTAATATATGTCGCTAAATTAATGATGCCTTCTACTATCTGTGCGGACAAAGTCCCTAAACACTACCCACAAAAGTATAAAAATTTACCGTAAAAAGTCAGAATTAAGTACATTATATTTGTTAGGTGTAAATGTAAAACGTATGTTTATTATTATATAAATAAGTAAGCAAAATATTTAATGTAATTATAAATGTAAATTGCGGTGCGATAGACTCGTTTTGTCACAGCCTTAGCGAAATAAAATCTGCAGAGCGGAGCGCGTACATAAACGGAATTGAATGGTTCAAAAATTCTCTGCTTCAAGCGCAGAGAAAGAGATTGATTGGTTGGTTAAAAGATTTATCGGGGCCTTGAGGTTTGACCACATGAGGCCCAACGGCAGTTTAACAGAAAAAGTAAAAAGTGCAAACAATAAGAACGGTACAATAGCAAATGGAGTGGATAAAGTGCAGTTTAGTAAACAGAAATTTTAATGCCATCGCGAAATTTGGAGATTAGGCTCTTTCCATGTTCAACACATGAGCCAGCTCATGTGGGACAAGCTTAAGACCTTCCATCCTGCATCGCTGCAGCCACTCCGCCTTATGGGGCTGCAAGAGGAAAGAGGTAAGAAGGGAGTAGGAGTGGAGAGAATGTTTATGATGAAAAGCAGTCTATGATTGAATGAGTGTCGAGAAAACTCTCTCTTCTTCTCTCCTCTCTCTCTCTCTCTCTCTCTTCTCTCTCTCTCTCTCTCTTCTCTCTCCTCTCTCTCTCTCTCTCTCTCTCTCGACCAAAGGGGCAAATCTCAGTCGTGACGAGCCTGAAGTCGTGTAGGAGAAAGAGAGAGAATTGAATTGAAAGTTTATTTGATCGGACCGTGGGGTAGAACCCCGTATGGCCCAGTATGCAGCTTTATACAAAGCTATTTTCAAAATTTACAACAGTAATTTTACAATTGATAAGGCGTACATATGATAAGGCGTAGATTAAAGATATCTATATACATAAATACGGTGGTTTGCAAACGGGTTAACAGTGTTGAACAGTAGGCTCTCATACAGTGTTGTAGATTACAAGTGTATAGTTTGTGTACGAATAAAATTATTGAGGAACATTTTTGGCAGTTCTTGACGACGAGAGAGTGCAGGATCCTATGATGCGCTGGTTGGTGATGGTGATGGATGGCGACTAGAAGTGAACGAGCTAGAGAGCGATGGTAGTGCTATAGCAAACGCATCCAAGTCAGCTTCGGTGTTGATTAGGGTGAGTTTGATGCGGTTTAGGCAACGCATGTAAATGCGCATGTTGCGTACAACAGGGTTGGGCAGTTTGTGCTGTTTGCGTAAAAGCCAGCATCTCCTCAGTAGTCGATAGCGCTCGGGTGGCAGAATAGGAGCGGCACTAAGACGACCGTCCTCAGCTTCAGGCAATACAAAAATCTTCGACACTGGGAGACGCTGGAATCGCGGTGCAGCTGCGAGAAATGATTCACGTGCGTTAGCCGAGGCAAAGCGCAGCATGCAGGCTTTAGTGTCTGGTATGTGTTTTGCAGCAGTGTCAATCTGAGAGATTGCAGAATTGGCGGCTGATACACGAGGCTTTGCATTCCATTCTCGCACACGTATTACGTGTGGTAAGAGTCGTTCCTCCCCTAGCGCTTCAAGTACATGCTTGACATTGGTAATGTCACATGGGTCCAATATCACCGATAGGCCTGACAATCGAACCTCGCAGTTATCATGACAGTCTTCTGTAACAGTAGATGCAGGCACGGGTGCAGTGGCTGACGTTTCCTCAGTGGTTGTACTTCTCTCCTGGAGACTCGCGAGAGCATGCTCATTCGACATTTGCCGGTTCTTGAGATTCATTAACTCGCCTGAGAGACGTTGGCTAAGTTCTGTGATGTTTCTGGCGTTCTGCGTTATTGCCTCCTCATGCTTGTGCTGTATTTTTACAATAACGTCCAGGCGATCCAAGACTCGATCTCACAATCTTCTGCTGTAGTCCAAGGAACCATGATGGTGCAGTGGAGTCGGGGTCATCGGCTTTAGGTGAAACTGTTGTGTTGTTTTGATGTGAGGAAGGCATGGTTATGGCGTACAATAATTTGGTCACAGTAGTAGCAAGGAGTGAGAGCGATGAGTCAGTAAATATTCAATGATCCTAGAGCACAGCAGAATTGTCGGTCACTAGAGTTATGTCACAAGCTCAGCACATTACACAGTTTCATAGGCACGACAGGTATGACGATGATACGAAGCGGGGCTTGAATCGCCAATAATACCACCAGCGAAAACTCAACCACAGCACACCAGCAAACAGCGCACTGAACCAGACTCCTCCTTCACTCTGAACTTTGGCTTCGCTTTTTCCTTGAGAATTTAGCAGACAGTAGGTGCACGAAGGAAGCGACGCAGAAATTTTCTAGCGGCTAACCTCGAATTGGTTGAAGAAAAAAGTGATGCACTTATGATGAAATTTCCAGTTGCAAGGACCAGTTGCAGTAAATGTCTTTACTGATTTGGATTTCTTGCACTTTTTTACACGCAAGATCTACAAAAGAGAGAGAGAGAGAGAGAGAGGAGAGGAGGAGGAGAGAGAGAGGAGAGAGAGAGGAGAGAGAGGAGAGAGAGAGAGAGAGATTCTTTATTAGGCTTAGGGCGAACCCTGTGTGCACTTTAATCCGTTTAGCGCAGCGGCAGGAAAATGTTACTTTCGGGCCGCTGGTATGTAAAAATGTTGTAAAATGTCATGTTTTTATTTCTAGAAGCATTGACATTATCATCTTGAATCTGACATAGAATTTAGAACGTGCGTCTATGTTCAAAATTGAAGAAGTTTTTTAACTTTTCGAGGCAGAAACATTATTGGTTACAGTATGGAAGTATACGCAAAAGTTGTTTTCGTGCAATACATAAAATAAATGAAGAGATGTATGAAATATCAATATATATACAGAAGCGACCAATAGCCTATTTCAGTAGAAAATCTCGTTGCAACCTTAACGTAAATTATACGTCAAGTTCATTGAATAAAAATATTTGCAAAAAGACTGCTTCAGTTACACTGCACAACGTAGGCACACAAAAAAGTGCTCGTTGAACTTTTTATTTTCAAAATAATTCACTAACTAGAAATATTTAAAAGTAGTATTGAAACGTATAGCATAAGCTAATGAAAAGAAAAAAAATGTGTGGTTTACTAATACTGCAAATAAATGAAAAATTCAATTGGACGGAGTTTACACTGTATAAACTTAATCGTCACTTAACTGCATCATATGATTACTTTTTTTTTCTGCAAGTAAGGCAGAAGTAAATGTTGTGATTTTGCAGTCAACCTACACACATACACACACACACACACACACACACACACACACACACACACACACACACACCTCTGCCAGGTACGAGGAGCTGACGACCATCGTCACGCGTCTACAAGCTCGAGCTGCCCCCTGGCCCGGAAGATCACCCAGGACCGCCGATGATGAGAATCCTCCAGCTCAACCTCAATCACTGCGAGGCTGCCCAGGACCTGCTTTGCGATACCATCAGCAAGCTGCGCATCGATGTGGCCATCTTGTGTGAGCAATACAAGAACCTTGCTCCACCCAATACATGGCTCGCCGATGCCGACGGCCAAGCAGCTATCTGGGTGCATGGAGGAATTCCGGTGCACGAGCGTCCAGCGCGAGTACATCCTTACTTCGCGTGGGCCCGAATCGGCGGAATTTTCTTTTTCAGTGTCTACGCTCCACCAAGACTCTCTGAAATGGAATTTTCCGCCCTCCTTGCCAACATCACCGAGGAGGCCCGCGACAGAAGGCCCCTTGTTATTGCAGGGGACTTCAACGCATGGTCAACGGAGTGGGGATGTAGGGAGACTAGACCACGGGCGTCCATCCTGCTCGACTCGCTCGCTCTCCTCGATGCGGTGCTGCTTAACACCGGTGATGCGCCAACTTTCAACGGCAGGCAGGGCAGCTCGATCGTCGACCTGACGTTCGTTAGCGAGACTCTTGCGCCCCGCGTAAAATCATGGACGGTGAGCGAGTGGTACACGCACAGCGACCACCAGGCCATCGTCTTCGAGATCGAGGACACCGAGACTTCCACCAGGCCCTCGACGCGCCAGAGCTGCAGATGGAACGCCCGTACACTCGATGCGGACCGTTTCTCTGCCGCCGTGTCCAGCGCGTCGGTCGCTCCCGGGACCGCAGAGGATATGGCGTCGAGCCTCATGTCCGTCATCACCGGCGCATGTGATGCCTCGATGTCTAAGGCAAACCCTCGCCGCCGTCGTGAGCCGGTGTACTGGTGGACGGCCGAGATCGCTGATCTCCGGCGCTCCTGCCTGCGGGCTCGCAGACTCTCCCAGAGATCGCGAGGCCGGCATGACGAAGAACCCACAGCGCGAACTACGCCTCCGCCAGGCATCTTCTGCGCGTGGCGATCAAGACCAGCAAGCGTCGGTGCTGGAGGCAGCTTTGCGACGAGGTCAACAGCGACGTTTGGGGCAAACCATACAAGATTGCCATGTCGCGCCTGCGATGCCCGCAGACCAGGCAGCCCAGCTCCCCTCTCCTGGTGCGCGGCGCGGTGGCGGCTCTGTTCCCGCGGGTGCCGAGCGGGCCCGCCCTGCAGCTGCCGCGTCGAGCGGAGGAGCTTATACCGGCCGTCACCTTGGGCGAACTCAGAGGAGCCCAGACGAGGATCAAGGAGCGCTCTGCGCCCGGCCCGGATGGCATACCCAACTCGGCGCTCAAGATCGCCATCGCCGCACGACCCGACATCTTCTTGCGGGTGTATACGACATGTCTGGAGACCGGCGTTTTTCCAACTGGCTGGAAGCGCCAGAGACTCGTCCTGCTCCCAAAGCCAGGCAAACCTCCCGACGAGCCGTCCTCGTATCGTCCGCTGTGTATGTTAGACACGGCGGGCAAGATTCTCGAGAGAATCATATGCGACCGGCTGGAGGCTTTCACAGAGAGACCCGGAGGCCTCTCGGAGCGACAGTATGGCTTCCGGAAAGGGCGATCAACGATAGATGCCATCGAAGACGTCATTTCCACCGCCCGTGAGGCCATCGCCGGCAAGAGATGGTACCGCGGCACCAAAAAATACTGCGCCGTGGTGACACTCGACGTGAGGAATGCGTTCAACTCGGCTCGGTGGGACAACATCCTCGCCGCTCTACGCCGTTTGCTCGTACCCGATTACTTGCTGAGAATAATCGCCAGCTACTTCTCGGCAAGAGTGCTCGACTTCACCACGGACGAAGGCCCAGAGTCCTACGAAGTCACAGCAGGAGTCCACAGGGTCAGTACTGGGCCCGATCCTGTGGAACGTTATGTACGACGCGATCCTGCGACTCAACTTCGATGGCGATGTTCGTATCGTCGGCTTCGCGGACGACATCGCAGTGGTGGCTGTCGCCAAGCAGCTATGGCAGATCGAACACGATCTGAACGCTGCGATACTACAGGTGCGAGCGCGCTCCAGGCTCTCAGCTACAAACGGCTGACCACAAGACGGAGGCTCTGCTCATCACAAGCAGGAAAAAGAGGAAACCATCACCATCACGGTAGGCGACCACAGCATACGCTCGTCCCCCTCCATCCGCTACCTGGGCCTGCACATCGACGCCAAGCTGAAGTTCGACCACCACCTCCGAACAGTCAGCGCGAAGGCAGCCGGTGTGTGATCGGTGCCCTTACGAAGATCATGCCCAACTCTGGCGGGCCCAGAAGCAGCCGACGCAAGCTGTATGCTCACGTCGTCGACTCCATACTCCTGTAGGAGCCCCCGTCTGGAGCACAGCAGCACAAAAGCGAGCCTACATTCGACAGGCGGAGTCAGCCCACCGACGCCTGCCTGCGTGTGATCGGAGGCCGGCCGCATGTCTCTTACGAGGCCACATATGTCCTTGCCGGCATACCTCCGCTGGCCCTTCTTGCGGACGAGCGAGCGCGACTCTACGGCCGCCGCCGAGAGGACGCAGAGGACGAAGAACGCTTGGCAACGCTAAGCAAGTGGCAGGAAGCATGGGACCGGTCGACGAAGGCCCGATGGACGCACCGACTGATCCCAAGTATCAGAGTGTGGATCGAGAGGAGGCACGGAGAGCTGAACTACCACCTCACGCAGCTCTTGACCGGGCATGGCTTCTTTAAACACCATAGCCGACGCTACGACCACAATCAAAGCGCACAATGCCCGGTCTGCCCCTCATCCATCGAGAACGCGGAGCACGTATTCTACCACTGCCCGAGGTTCAGCGAAGAGAGAGAGACTACACTCGCTGCTCCACGAGGTCATGACGCCGGAAAACACCACCAGGCTCATGCTCGCGAACGAGCCGAACTGGCTCGCTGTTGCTTCCTTCGCCTACTCAGTCGTAACAAGACTGAGAGACGAGGAAACAGACAGAAGGTGACGACCGGACGATGCTGCTGGAAGAAGACGCCACCTCAACCAAGCCTCCATGAAGCGCATAACGCCAACCCCTCCATCCCCGTGAAGTAATGCCTAACGGCGGTTTCCGCGGGGATGGAACAAAGGGAAACCGACGTGGATGTATGTACATTAGGGTGGTCCACTTTTTCAAAAATTTTTTGTATCTCGGGGGATCCATCGGAATCTGAAAGTTTGAGGTTTAAAATGAAGTTTCCTTTAAACGAGAACTCAAATAAATGATTTTAGATGGTGTCGATGGATTTTTGAAGTTTAAAAACGTGCTCCTAAAAAGGAGCAAAATCGGGCAACCATTCGATTTATTTCAAACTTTGCTCAGAGTGTAAAAATGATCTTAACGATACATTTTCTTACGTATTTTGTCTGCGGAATCGAATGCCGTAGTTAGTTTTGACCTAGGAGCACATTTCATTGAAAAAAATACACTTTTTCGATCGTTCTTTTTCGCAAATTTCGCAAAGTTCATTTTCGAGCGAGCGGCAAATGAACAGAAAAAATCTAGAAAATTTTTTGACACCACCAAAATTAGGATTTTTTATGACAAATCCAACGGTATATAAGTATACACTTTAAAATTATTTTAATGCCGAAAAAGCACGATTTTATCCCAAAAAACGATATTAAAAAATGGAAAAATGGAAAAATATATTCGTTTCTTCAAGAAAATGGCTGAGTATAATCACTCATGAAAATAATTGAATACAACTATCTGATAGGTTTTTTTCTCACCTTTCAAACGCCGTTTTCAGAGTTAAAAAATTCGCAAAATTCGCCGAGATACAGCTGTTTTTGTACGATGCACTTTTTTAGTTAAAATTCTTTGAGCTGGCTTTTTAAAAACCAGCAGAAAGAGATTTTAAGCTAAAAAAGTGCATCGTACAAAAACAGCTGTATCTCGGCGAATTTTGCGAATTTTTTAACTCTGAAAACGGCGTTTGAAAGGTGAGAAAAAAACCTATCAGATAGTTGTATTCAATTTTTCATGAGTGATTATACTCAGCCATTTTCTTGAAGAAACGAATATATTTTTCCATTTTTCCATTTTTTAATATCGTTTTTTGGGATAAAATCGTGCTTTTTCGGCATTAAAATAATTTTAAAGTGTATATATATACCGTTGGATTTGTCATAAAAAATCCTACATTTTGGTGGTGTCAAAAAATTTCTAGATTTTTTCTGTTCATTTGCCGCTCGCTCGAAAATGAACTTTGCGAAATTTGCGAAAAAGAACGATCGAAAAAGTGTATTTTTTCAATGAAATGTGCTCCTAGGTCAAAACTAACTACGGCATTCGATTCCGCAGACAAAATACGTAAGAAAATGTATCGTTAAGATCATTTTTACACTCTGAGCAAAGTTTGAAATAAATCGAATGGTTGCCCGATTTTGCTCCTTTTTAGGAGCACGTTTTTTATCTTCAAAAATCCATCGACACCATCTAAAATCATTTATTTGAGTTCTCGTTTAAAGGAAACTTCATTTTAAACCTCAAACTTTCAGATTCCGATGGATCCCCCGAGATACAAAAAATTTTTGAAAAAGTGGACCACCCTAATCTACATATACACTATGTACCCTAAATCATATGTTACACTCTCACTTTATTGTTACATTTTATCAATGTAAACTTCTATTTTCACTTCTGCTAAATAAAATATATTAATACATCCAAAAAAAAAAAAAAAAAAAAAAACACACACACACACACCAGCATACGCTCGTCCCCCTCTATCCGCTACCTGGGCCTGCACATCGACGCCAAGCTGAAGTTCAATCATCACCTCCGAACAGTCAGCGCGAAGGCAGCGGGTGTGATTGGTGCCCTTACGAAGATCATGCCCAACTCTGGCGGGCCCAGAAGTAGCCGACGTAAGCTGTATGCTCACGTCATCGACTCCATACTCCTGTATGGAGCCCCCATATGGAGCACAGCCGTAAAAAAGCGAGCCTACATCCGCCAGGCGGAATCAGCCCACCGACGAGCCTGCCTGCGTGTGATCAGTAGCCAGCCGCATGTCTCTTACGAGGCGACATACGTTCTTGCCGGCATACCCCCACTGGCCCTCCTCGCGGACGAGCAAACGCGGCTCTACGGTCGCCGCCGTGAGGACACAAAGGACGAAGAACGCTTAGCAATGCTAAGCAAATGGCAGGAAGCATGGGACCAGTCGACGAAGGCCCGTTGGACGCACTGGCTGATCCCAAATATCAGAACGTGAATAGAGAGGAGACACGGAGAGTTGAACTACCACCTCACGCAACTCCTGACCGGGCATGGCTTCTTTAAACACCATAGCCGACGCTATGATCATAACCATAGCACGCAATGCCCGGTTTGCCCCTCATCCATCGAGAACGCGGAGCATATATTCTATCACTACCCGGGCTTTAACGAAGAAAGAGAGAGACTACAGGCTCAGCTCCACGAGGTTCTAATCCTACCAAACAACGTGTAGGATTAAAATGATAGGAGCAAGCCAAAGCTTTCCGTTTTAGAGAGAGATTTTATTCGAACCGATTGGTTCGAGTGATCTACGTGGACTGACGACAGTTACACATAGCCACGAGATCGACCGTTACAATTATGGCGCGCTCGCAACATAGTACAATAATAAAAAAAGAAAGTATCTACAGTAGAGCGATTGAATAAGAAAATAAAATAAACAAATCGTACACTCATACACGAAACTTAATTTAGGTCAATAATTTATTCAACGTTCCAATTCTAAACATTCCGCCCGCCTTCGCCGGACCCCGGCGAATCATTATCTGCAATAGGCAAGATGCTTATTTTAGCGACTGGCCGCGTAAACACCGATTTTGCCGTCCTTAACTTGACTACGCGCACCAGATTGTCCTTTCCCGGGCAGACCTCAATTATGCGAGCCAGTAGCCACTTGCAGGGTGGCGCTAATTCAGAGCAAATAACGCACAATTGTCCAACCTTGATATGGTCATTACGCCGCTGCCACTTTTGGTGACATTGAAGACCCTGAAGGTACTCTGTCGACCAGCGACTCCAAAAATGCTCATACATATTCCTCAAGAGCTGTAGGCGTGACAAGCGCGATGGAGAGATTGCCATGACGGACGGCTCAGGGATGGTACTCAGAGAGGAGCCGATGAGGAAATGAGCCGGGGTGAGCGCCGTTAGATCAGTCGGATCGTCCGTGAGGGGCTGTAGTGGACGTGAGTTGAGGCACGCCTCGATTTGTGCCAATAATGTTGAATACTCCTCAAACGCGAGACGAGTATCACCCAATACACGCTTGAGATGGAATTTGACGCTTTTTACCGCCGCCTCCCATAATCCGCCGAAATGCGGGGCCGCCGGCGGTTTGAATCGCCACTCAGTGCCATCGTTAGCCAGAAGATGCGCAAGTTCGCGCTGCTGAGGCTGAGCTTGAGCGAAAAGCTTACGAAGCTCTTTGTTAGCACCGACAAAATATGGTGCCACAATCGCTCGACAGAGTAGCGCAGATCCCTCTGCGCGCAACAAAACGTCTGTATACGAGCATGAAGTCCGCCGCAGAGTAACCCGAGGCAACCTCCAGATGCACGGCACGGGTGGGCATACAAACGAAGATCGCGATGTAGCCCTTGAAAGTCTTCATGCCACGTCCTCTCGAGCATTTAATAAGGACTGGGCCAGCGTAGTCGAGTCCCGTGTGTAGACATGAAGCACATGGCAGCGTCGTCTGGATCTCAGACACTCTGTTGGCCACGTAGGTATTCCACCGAGTCGGATGGCCACGTATCCAAGCCAAGGCCACGGTGGAATCCGACCACAAATGCATGGGCATACTTGAAAAGGACATCACGTCCACTATGCGCTTTGCTAAGCGCACGAGCAGGTGCGCTGCGCACAGCTCCAAGCGCGGCAGAGACACCTGCTTGAGCGGCGCAACTTTTTTTTTGGAAGCGAGCAGCGTACAGCGACGATCGGTGGAGTCAGCAATAACCCGAAGATAAATCACCGCACCGTAAGCGACCTGAGATGCGTCTGCAAATCCATGCAGCTCGATGATTGCGTCCGACGACGGGGATAATCCAATCCAGCGGGGAATATGCAGCTCCGGCAAACGCTGCAAATCGTCGACCATCGCACGCCACGACTCCCGCAAGCTGTCCGGCAGTGGGTCATCCTAGGACAAGCCAAGTGGCCAGAGCTGCTGCATGAAGATCTTGAAGCGTATGACGACGAGCGACATCCTACCGAGTGGGTCGTAAAGTTGACCAATGAACTAAGCGCTCGTCTCTTCGTTATGACACCTTCCTCGGGTTGGGCGGTCAGCGTCCATCTGAATGCGTCCTCCGCCGGCAGCCAAGAGACACCGAGCATGCTGCAAGACTCCTCGTCGTGCCAATCATACTTCGGCGATGTCATTACCTGCTCCGCCTTGAATGATGCCAAAAGGGCCGGGTGATCGGCGGCCCACTTGCTCGGCGGAAAGCCGCCCGCCATGAGCAACGAGATTAGCTCCCGTTGCAAGCCCTTCGCGTCGTCCAGCGTGTCCGCGCCTGTAAGGATGTCGTCCACATAGGAGCTGTCGACGAGAACTGAGGCAGCCCGGGGATACCGTTCAGATTCATCGGCCGCAAGCTGATGCAGCACACGGATAGCTTGATATGGTGAGCTTGTAAGTCCGTACGTCACCGTGTTGAGTGTATAGGCCTTCAGTTCCTCCTCTCCAGTCGACCTCCAGAGAATCTGCTGGAAGGGGCGGTCTCGCTCATCGATGAGAATCTGCCTAAACATTTTCTCAATGTCAGTCGCAAAAACATAACGATGCCTGCGCCAGCGCAGAAATACATCAAAGATGTCGTTTTGAAGCTTGGGCCCGACGTGTAAGCAGTCATTGAGTGTGGGTCCCAGCTCGAGCTTGATTGAGCCATTGAAGACTACACGCAGCTTTGGTTTTCCATTCTTGATTTTTAAGACGCCATGGTGCGGCAAGAAAAACTGCAACGGTGGCTTGACGGAGCTAGAGAGAGCACGAGCCTCGCTCATATGACCAAGCGTGGTATACTCCTGCATAAATTGTTTGTAAAGCTCACGAAGCTGTGGCTGTCGCAAACGACGGCCTTCCATGCGTCCAAACGCACTACGTGCCGCCGAAGTAGAGTCTTCGAGCTGATTGAGAGTTGATCTGAACGGTAAGCGTAGTATATAGCGTCCTTGTTTGTCGCGTCGATGAGTAGATACAAAGTGCGCCTCGCCCTCCTCTTCGTCCTTCGTGAGAGCTTTTCGATCAACAAGGACTTCTTCCTGGTGCCAAAATCTCTCCATAAGGTTAGGTAATTGTTGATCGATATTAATTTGATGCGCGGTAACGCCCTGCGAGGTTACTCCTGTAAGCTGAGAGGACGTCACACCTGTGAAGATCCAGCCGAAGCCTGTGGCCTGCGCCACCAAATTGGACTTGGGACATTTCCGCAGTCCCTGCTCTATTATCGAGGGGTACAGATCCGCGCCGATGATGATCTCCACCTTATCCGCAGACCCGAGATTACTGTCTGTCATTTGCAGGTCAGCGACGAAGCCGAGATGATGCGTCAGTGCAAACCTCGGTGGCACATACTCCGAGAGATGCGGCACGATCAGCGCATTTGCCACCCATTGCTTTGCATCATCAAAGTGCGATCGTATCATGATAGTCGCTCGCTGCTTAGCCGTCGGGCAACGAGCGCCCCCGACGCCCGATACCGGCATGAAGATCGATTCGCGCTGAACAAGCAGTCGCTGTGCGAGCGACTCCGACATGAACGTCGTCTCCGAGCAGGGGTCGATCAACGCTCGCACCTCAATCCTGCGCTGATCCTCTGCGGATATTACTATTCGTGCAGTAGCAAGTAAAATAGATCGGCGCGAGAAGCCACTCGCAACAGCGTGTGTCGTAATGCCATCTGCCGTCTGAGATGCTTCCATTCGATTTGGGCGATCTCGTGAAGCAATGTATGGTGTCGCTCTTGGCACTGCCTGCAGGTTTTATTGGAGCGGCAATCTCGCAGAAAATGCCGACCCAAGCAATTGAAGCACAACTTCTGCGAGACCGCGAATGATTTGCGCTAATCGCTGGTCAACGCACGAAAGCTGTCGCAAGCTGAGATATAGTGTGACCCCGGCAGTTAACGCACGCCGCCGGATGTCCTTGGTGCGATGATGCGGTTTGCGCCGAGACGCGAGAAGCCGTCGATGCCAACCTAGTCGCGGTCGTACCGCCCGCCGGTCTTCGTGCAAATTTCTGCTCGCTTGAGGAAGTCGGCTGCTCGACCAGCTCCGGGGCCTCGATGCGTGTTTTGAGGAAGGCGTCAAGCTGCGCGTACGTCGGCGGCTCCGTAGATTCTCCACGCGTGGTTTGCCAGTCTCGCTTAGTGCTCGCGTCGAGCCGCTGGACGGTCATGACGACCAAAAAATCGTCCCAGTGTTGGACCGGCCGATCCAACGCCTCCAAGGCCTCAAGAGTCTCGTTAGTCGAATCACGCAGCATGCGTCCTCGTGGGTGTACTACTCTTGGACCTTGAAGCGGACGATTGAGCAAGGCTTTACGAAATTGGCAAGAGAGAGAGTGCGTTCTCTTGAATAGAGATAGAGCACTGGAGCGAACGTGCTGTTTAGATGATTGGCAGAGACAATGGGCTGGGTCAAGCAAAGGAAGAAACTAATCCCAGACCTAAGACCATGGGTTCAGCGGGAGCATGGGGAGATGAACTATTATCTCACTTAGCTTCTGTCGGGGCATGGATGCTTCAGGGCGTCCGTTTTGGGCATGACGACCTGAGGACTTGCCCTTCTTGTCCAACAGAAGACAAAGATGCAGATCATGTACGGTTCTGCTGTCCGAGGTTTACGCGTGAGCACAAATCATTATGAAATACAGCCGTTAACCTCGGAAACGGTTGTAGCCTACATGCTGAGCTCGCACTTAGGCTGGGTAGCGTTAAGTTCATTCGCTTTCACTGTAATGAAGCAACTGAAGCTTAAAAAAAGAGCCAAGCATGCTGGTTAAAGTGTATTGCACTTGATGTGCTTAGTGTAAGGCTTCAGGGGACGCCCTGAAACCGAGGAAGAGCGAAGAGTATTACATGAAACTAAAAGAAAGTTTTGTCTCCCAGTTCTGGCTCGGCCACCGGATGACGCAGAAAGGGGGAGATTATTGCTGTTTTCCGACACATTGATGTGTTTAATGAATGGTTAGAGGGATGCTCTGGAACCAAGGAAGGTTAATGAACAAATGGTATGTGATGTATTAAGGTATACGTCTCTCAGCGCTGACACCGAGATGATGTAGCGCTGAGAGATTATTGAGCTCGGGCTGATGCTGAGGAACATAGGCCCTGAGGTTGACTCCCGCCCTTTCCTCGGGTCCCTGTTTGCCGTGCGGCGAACGTGAGACTGGCCCCTTGAACCCCTAATCACCGCTCGATGGATGGGGGATGTATGGACTAGCCAGATGAAGATGCAAGCGTAACGCTGTTATAGGGGCGCCCACCGAAGTAATGCCTAACGACGGTTCCGGTGGGATGCCTGATTTCGCAGGGCCACTGGCTGCAGAGTGTACTCTACCCACGTCCAGAAAAACAATAAAAAACACACACACACACATATATACTAGCCCTCACAGCAATATCTAATGATGGATTCCGGTGAGTAGGAAAAAAACACACATACATACATTGCAAGCCGCTGAGTAGGATCAAATCGGGCAACGGAACTTTGATTAGAATAACCGGGTGATCGCATTAAGTAGTTTTTCTTAAAAGTAACTTTAAATTTCATTGAGAATATTAAGAATAAGACGATAAATATTAGGACATACTAAGAAATTATATATTTTTGAAATAATTATTTGCTTCTTATTTTTTTTCAATCAAATTATAAATAAAACTTTCATATTCATACTGAAGTTTAAAATCCATTTTTCAAAATTTGTAATACTTCCAACATTTGAGCATTTGAAGATATTTTTAGATAGTGATTATCGATCGTTTTTGCGTTTTTTTGACATATTAGCATTTATAGAAATATCCAGATCAATTTTATTTCTTTTCTTCAAAATGTTATTCAGAGAAGATTTTGGTACACCAAGCTTCGCTGCTGCTTGTCGCTGAGAAAGCTCTTTTTCGAAGTTATCGAATTTACACAACATTTTGTCCTTTTCTTTTAATGTTAAATCATTTTGTTTGGACATATTAATGGTTAGACGAATAAAAACACAATAAATAACTGACATAAACATTGAATTTCTTGTACGAAATTTTGTTGTATCAGTAAGACGAATTGAGGCATAGTAAATATTTAACATAAACATGAATTTAGTACACGAAATTTTGTACAATATGTATAAATAATATATATAATCATGCCTCATATTATGTGATCGTATCAAGTTGGATTTCGATCACAATAGGCGAACTACAATGTAATAGGCGAACGAAATCCAATGTAGAGAGATACGTGTCATTCAAGGACAGCAATTTTGATAGAATAAAACGGCTATCACGATATGCGTGTTGGCATTAAGTGGATTGCACTGTATATTATATATAAAATAAATAAATATTTTCTTTACTCAATTGTCTTTGAGCAGGAGAAAACTAATACACCCCTCATTCTAAAAAAATTTAGGAATTATCATTGAACTCAAATATCATTCTCATATATGCGTTAAAGTAAAATACTTGAGTTTTGACTAATCTTGCGCTGCGACAAATAGTACATATTATTTTGTTACACGGAGAGAAAGGAAGCGTAATTTTTCACCCGGGGGTGGGAAAAATTACCCTCCCGGAGAGTAAAGTACATCCGATTGACAGTCACGCTACCGTCACAGTGTATCATTGTCAATTTTATAAAAAGATCTTTGTGTAGTCTAATTGATTTAAATATTTTAATTTGATTCAATGAGTACAAGATATAATAATGAAAAAAATAGGATATGCATACTTACATTAAATAATATTTATTGAACAAAGTACAATATTAAGCAATAGTTTATCATTTTTAAGCAATAGTTAATCATTTTTTATAATTCATCGATACATTAGCATCAATGAATGTATAGACTTGTATAACCACGTAACTCCCAATTAATCAATTAATCAATGAATTATAAAAAGGATAAACTATTAGCAGTTCGCACCACATGACTCAAGGCAAATCCAATTAAATCATCTTCATGAAGAAGTTGATATGAATAATAGGGAGATGCAAGATTATACAAGTCCATAAATTCATCTAAATAAACATCAGTGTACATTTTAGTAACAAAAAAGAACGCATTTTCAATTACAATTATTTTTTGTACATTATAAAAATTAACATCTAATTCATTTGGTATCATTAAAATAGTTTGTTCAGTTAAATTACAACCATGGAATTGCACAAAAACTATCAAACTATTTTGAACATTTGCTGGTAATTGATTGAAGTAAAAACTAACGCCAGACGTTTAATTTTATCAATTTAACATTTTGATCATCACTGATTTTACAATTATATTTGCTCTGTAACAGACGATAATTGAATCTCAATTGATTCTTCATAGCAATCGTGTAGCATATATTAACGCGACTTATAGCTGCAATTTTAGATTGTCTGTGTCGACTTTCATACCTCATTGATGCAAGTTTCCAAAGTGGTCCAAAATTTTTAAAAATGGCTGGATAATGAACCAAAAAATGGTGTTTTGGTTTAAAATATTGATTAGAAAAAGTTGATGCTAATAACTCTAAATAATCTTTTATTAATACTTGAAGAACTTCATCACTTTGAGGATGAAAGTTGACACACATACAAAATTCAACAATTTTGCATAAAATCTTTAATAGTTCCCAACATGGATCTGCTTCTTTTATGTAATGTCCAATCATACATTTGATGTGTTTTACCAAGCAAATCATTTCTGAAGCAGACATAATAAGTCTTTTATTGTTTATATGATCTTCTACAAAAAAGGCGGTTTATTTTTGTAACTTCCATACTCGAATCCTTCCACTATAAGATTGAGGTCTTCAAGAGAATAAACGATCCTCTTTAATCCATCTATGCAAAATAGCTGCAATGTCATATTGACAAAAGCCCTTCAGCCCGTCATGCATAAAATCAACCGAACAATTCAGGGTGACATGGAAATCACTAATCGCGTGGAATACACATTCTTCTTTGATGCCAGTTTTTGTAGGATCGTTTAATCCTAAATCATTTTTGTAGTTTATTTCGTCTCTGAGGACACATTGGCTTTCACTAAAAATGTAGCCAATTTCATTTCTGTGCACTTTGCATCTCCTACAAAAATAATGAGAATTAAAGCAGCATTAAAACCTAGTATTTGGTTTTGGCCCAAGTTGTCTCCTATGATAGTGACAAGTTTGAAGTACAATTTTTTAGTACCCTTTTTGGTTTCAATCGAAATCCCAACCTTATCTAAATAATTTAATTTTTCAATTAATGTTTGAAAAATAATCTCATTGTTCAAAGTTGAATAATCAATTGAGTTGAATAGCAAAGACATAAAAATATTATCTAATTTTGATTGTAAATCCGGAGGTAAACAGGGGATATTTATGTATACCCCACCACACTTGGCAATGCCACGATGTCGACCCAATGGATTATTAACTTCAAACTCGTCGCAAAAAAGAAACAATGGGAGATAACATTTGTTCAATTTTTGGCTTACGACTCTATCTTGCCAAAATTTGGCTTGAACAACATTTGATACATTGGAATCATCATTTTGCAATTCGTACATATATGTTAGTGTACTTTCAAGTACAGATGGCAACTCAAAGAAAGCTTTCAAAGTTTGATCTAATGGAATCAATTCTATATTATTAGGAAGCATTGTTAAAGTTTTTATACCATTTTTTTTAACGTAATCTTGCCTTTCAGTGACCAATTTTGAATCTGGGTAAACAAATGTTTTTGAATCTTCAAAAGTTTTTAAAGTTAAATGTTCTGATGAATAATCTTTAGTATTGTGCAAGCTATCATTAAACATTTTCAATAATTCACTTTTTATCTCAAATTTATCATTTAACGCTTCACATTGCATAACTTGATTTTTCAGAGTTTCATTGTATTTTTTTAATAAAGAAATGCAGTTTTCTACTACGTCTTGAGATCTAGTACGAGATAAATCTGGGAAGCTAAACATTTTGGCAGCAAACAATTTTAATGAAGTTTCAAATGTCAATCCATCAAAAGTTGATGAAGTGGCTTTATTTTCATTTTCTGAAGTGAAAGAAGTTGAAGGTAGTGATTCCTCAGAAAGTGCTGAATTGCAAAATGATGATTGTACATTTACCGTATCAATTCTCATTAAATCATTATCAAAACAATCTATTTCAAAATTTTCCCCATAATCATTTTCACTATAAAGTAGATTTTTCTACTAAATTATCATTAATGACACTGTTACAGACTGATCTAATTTCTACCTTATCACGCATATCATAATTTCTACTGAATTCACTTTCACGATAAAATAGATTTTCTATTATATTATTATCAACGGCATCGGTAGAGATTAGGTCACTTTCTAACTTGTCACACACTTGATCACTATCACTGCTCAAATTGCCAGCAGAAGGAAACAATTTCAATTGAACATTCACTTAAATTTGTATGCTTTTGTTTCAAATGTCGCCGTAAAGAGTCAATGCTAACATACTCTTTACTACACTCTTTAACACATTTGAAACTACGTAGAGATGTATGTGAATATCTGATATGCATTAAAAATTCACTAGCAGTAGAAAACTGGCAAAGCTCATCGCAATTTGAACACTGATACATTTTTATATAATCTTGTTATGTTTAAATTGATTTTATGAAAAAAACCACACCAACGTTCCCTATTGATTAAGTTTGATGCGATATTTGACTTCTCCAACTAGAGCCGAAAGCTCTCTGTTGACGGTGTCACCGTCAAAGTTTAAATCTAAAAATGCTTGGTGAATAAAAGTCCAAAACGGAGCTGCCAAGCTGAGATAGGCGCAATCCAAAGACATATAAATCTTCAAACAATAGTCAATGGCTTGCAGTGGGGAATTTGTCTTATACAGAGTATCATTGACGCACACATAGGTACTGTGAATATCCGATAATGGGCCAACAAAAATTGGCAGAGGCTGAAGTGTCAAACTAGCTTCCTGTAATGAGGTTTCCAATCTGGAGAGAGATGGCTTTATATCTGCTGTAGTCTATAAAAATATAAAATTTAATTAATCTCAGTTTCTTACAAAAGGAGTTTGAAATTATTTCAAAAAGTAAAAATGACTTGAATACCTCTACGTGAAGAATAATACAATCTCTGTAATTTTTCAATTCGTCCCAGCTAGACTTCTCTGCACCATTTCTTTTCCTTTTTACACCTTCAACAAGATAAGGTAACTCATAAAAAATGAGAGCATCTTGATTGCCTGCAAAAAACCAAATTTAGAAGCTTAAGCACAATTCATCACTACTGTATCAAAGAGCTTGTATCGCACTCCTTCAATATATAGAACTTACTAGCTGACAGCAAAGAAGATAGACACGTATAGAAGCCCAGAGCTTAAGTAAAAATTGAGGCTGGCTTATATGGTATCAAAACCAACTTCAAGGGGGCGCGGCGAGCAACCTAAGCCTGTAATGAATAAGCAACATTTAGTGCGAGGCATTGTAACATCTTCGTGGTCGAGTGGTCAAGCGCTCGGCTTTGTCTTTTGCGTCGACCGGTTGGGCATTGGTTCAATCCCAGCCTGCGGATATTTTTTTACATGTTTTTTCTTTAATTACAAAGAATTAAAGTAACGATTTCGTTTTTAGCTGATATTGGTCATAAATTAAAATACCATTGATAATCAAACGTTTTTTTTCATGTTTTTTTTTCGAGAAAAAAATGAAAAATCACATTTAATGCAAACGCAAATTAAAAAATTAATTTATATGTATGGCCTCGAAAAACATTTCATGTCAATTTGATTAAATGAAGTTTCTTTTTTATGAAATATATCTCGGACTCAAATTTTAAATGGACCGTATCACTTGATTATTATTTTTCATCCATTTTAAAAAAACTTTTAATAAATAAATTTATCAAAGTATTTTAATTTTATAACCAATATAGCTAAAAGCGAAAATCCTTACTTTATTCTTTGTAATTTAAGAAAAAACATGTAAAAAAAATATCCGCGGCCTGGGATTGAACCAATGTCCGACCAGTCGACGCAAAAGACAAAGCCGAGCGCTTGACCACTCGACACGAAGACGTTCGAGCAGGGAACTAAATGTTGCTTATAAATTACAGGCTTAGGTTGCTCGCCGCGCCCCCTTGAAGTTGGTTTTGGTACCATATGAGCCAGCCTCAATCGCCCCTATAGTCTGTGCTTCTATACGTGTCTATCTTCTTTGCTGACAGTTCATATATTCCTAGAATATGTTCTTGATCATCTGTGTCAATTTTATGCAATTGATCAATTTGTTTATTAAAAACGACTTTATCATTGGCCACCGTAGAGAATAATTTATCATTGGCATCTGGGTATTGTCGATTGAAATCTGATAATAACTAAAATATCGATACAACATGAGGTTATGAATAATGAATACTTTTAAAGAAGAAGTCATGTAAATGACAGATAAAAATAACTAACCAAGTTTAGCCCGACACTCAGCTTCAAACATCTAAATTTTTGAAGTACTCGTGTACAGATATTCCTGTTTTCAATATTACTGAACGAGCTACGAAGCTCAGATTCCACCTTTGTTGAACTTCTGTGTCTGGCGTTACGTTGCTTTCTAACCAGGTGATAAGAGTTTGGTCATCTTCTGTCAATGCTAACTGCTGGTGGCGCAGGCTGTGGCTTGTTATCAGCTAACAATTTCTTTTTTCTTAAGAACTCTTTTTGAATATTTGTAATGATCCACTAAGCACCCTCTGCGTGTATTCTTACTGCGCTGTTTGTACTCCAGGTACATAATAAGTTGCCGTACTTTCACCTGGAAAGAGAGCCACGATCTTCTTTGCAATTTGTTTAAACTCGTGTTTCTCAATCCTGAAAAAATTACCTACATTTTTAAAAAATTATTTTTAACATTTATAGTATGTTAATAAAACAAAAATTTAAATATTTACACGAAGCGATTTAGAGTTAACAATTCTTCTGGCAACATTTGTTTTCTAACCCAAGTGTTCTTAATGTCGCCAATTATGAGCCTCGATAATTCATTTCTTGTGTTTTTTTTAAGAAAAACCATTCGATTTGTAAGCTTTGAGAATCGCTGTTCCTTCACATGTACGTTGCAGCACAGTGTACAATGGCTGTAACAAAAATGATCGAAGGGAGAGGTTAGACGTATGGAAGGTAACCTTCAAATTTAAGTTATAATAAATATGACATTCTTACGTTTGCTTGATCCTAAACCAACAGAAGAGAAGTATTGAAATAGCTGTGTACATATTCTGCGTTTGTATCAATCCCAAATATATTTACCATGACTGCTAGTTAAAGAAAATTCACATAGGTTAGGGGCTCAAAGTTTACGTATTAAAACCTATTATGCATACTTACGTATCAAAAATATTGTTACACACCTTGCACAAGAACGTAAGTTTATCGCGATAAACGTTATTTCAACCACGTAACTCGAAATTGAATCATTGAAGTCGGATTATTTACTGTACACCAACTGTGAAGCCGCGCGGATATCACACTTGCGACGTAATAAAAGCCGTTAGAAATTGACGTCGACGCAGTACGAGCAGTAGCGTGACGGTCACTTTGACGTACTTTACTCTCCGGGAGGGTTATTTTTCCCACCCCCGGGTGAAAAATTACGCTTCCTTTCTCTCCGTGTATAAGTCTGCTTAATCGCTATACGTTAAACATATCGCATTTAAAGCAATATTACATAGCTATATCATTCACCATTATTATTCGATCAAATTTAAGTTTTCTGAAATGTCAATTTGATATTTTTCTAAAAAGTAGCAAAAGTATTAGGATAACTTTACAGAAAATATCTCAAAAAATAATTATAAACATGTCCAAAAATAATTATTTTAGCCTTGCTTCAATATCGCCTTTATGCAACGCGTTAAAAATTCTGCTTATGATTATCAAAATGGGTTCTGTAATGAAGTTTTGAGTATTAGTCCACGCAATATCACGTTTTCATTCCATGACACCACAACCACATTAAATAATTATGCTTGACAATTACAAAGTAATTCAGGATCTATTTAAACAGTATGTCACCACAGCAAGCAGATATGCAATACTTTTGCAAGGTAAATATTTATACTTGATTGGATTGAGATTAACTAACTATTCAAATCATTTATTCCACAGTTCTTTCCTCTGCGATTATTCCAGTTCAATTACAAAGGTTTCCAGTCCTCATTTGAAAGTAAGAACTTTCGAATAGTAATGGTATTCCTTTACGCGCAATGCAATATCAATCGAGTACATAAACCAGTGTATAACATTTATAATATTCCAGCTTTTCTTTTTTTAATGACCTGTTTTGATAGGTATGACTTTTTACTAACTTACAATAAAAAATTCGTTCAACAGCGAAAAAAATATCAGTTTCACCATTCAAGGTATTTACGCCCTTAAAAATCAAAATTAAGTTTAAAATCGATATTTAGGGTCGAACCCCACCTTTTTTTGCTTTTTTGATTTTTTCATTCGAAAGAGCGGAAAATTTCACATAAAAATAGTTACTAAAAAGAAATACGTCATTTAGATTTTTTTATTTTTTTTTAATAAAAGAAAAAAAAGGCGTGATTTCTGCATTTTTCTCATAATCATCGATGCTCATTATTTCAGACTATTTCACATATAAGAAAAATTATGCTAAAAGGTTTCGGAGGTAAAATTTTGGTGTAAATTTCAAAATATTGATTATTTTAGTGATAGGAAATCATGTAATCCTGAAAAATTTCGAATAGAATAGAATAGCTGCTTTAAAAATCATTTTTGACGCTTTATTTGATTTTTTGAATTTTTCTCAGTAAATTAAATATAATAATCGTGTTACGACACTTAATTAAGTGAAATTTTTTTCAAATTTCATAAAAATTTTTATATTATAAAACGAAAAGTTGATATTTCTCTGATTTGGATACATTTTACCAAGTTTATACGTTTTTTATTAGCTGAATAGTATTTAAGAAAATTTGTCTTCATAAATGGTATGTTATACATCTTGTTATTTTTTGATCTTGAATAATTTTGAATTTTCTGTTGTGGATGTGGTTTTGACTTTTATATGAAGGGCCTTTTCATGGTCAGGAATAAAACATGTTATCCCCACTCGCGAGACGAGACCACTGCGTGCGTCCCCACTCAAACGACGTGCACTAATGCACTCATCCCCGCCTTTCGCCGACGGCCAATCAGAGCGCTCTTGTTTGCTATATAAGCGAGGCGCCCGGCCAAGCAAGCGAAGTCGTCTCTCGGCTGCCAGCCATAGCACATCGACTCTCGTCCTCGCGCTCGCGATGATCTACGCTGCGGCCGAAATACCGAGACTGGACACGTTCATCGTTAAAATAATCAGACATCATATAAAAAATGCTATGCAAGTCTCCTCAAACAGCTTGATTTCAGGCCCTTTCTTTCCGAACGATGAATACCACATACGAGTTTGCGAATCAGGCTTCACACCGCCTGAGACCTTCAAATTCCTTGATGAAAACTCATTTATAATATCAGCCAACATGGAACATACATTCTACAACATAATAAGGCACCGCCGGAACAAGAGGATCAGCGGAGAGCCACATCGGATGGCGAAAGACCCAGGCTTACTACCGGCGGACATAGCTGCACAGAGAAAATTTAGCTACTACAAAGAGAGGAGCACACGGTGCCATGACGATCTCACGCCCGCCTGGACAACCACACTCCTGCTCTTTCTAATCTCCTTTTTTCTTTCTTTTTTTTTCATCATATAAGCCTTGCAGTTTTTTCACACGCTGTGTTTTTCCTGCGTCGGCATACTTTGTATAAACTACCAGTCAATCTGGACCACATTTATTTCCCAATCCTAGTTTATATTAATACAGCGAAGTATCACTGATACATTTTGTATATGCTGCGACACTCAAGTGCATTTTTTTTGTATGGTTTTTTTTCTCGTTCCTGCACATTGTATATAATAATCTATTAAGTCAATAAAAAAACCATTTATAAACTAAAAAAAAGCTATATCTCCGCTTCCGCGCGGAAAGACCAACCAGCGAACGTCTACCTTTCGAGCGTTTACGTTCGGTAGTTGTAATCCCGCCGGGCAGCGGACTTTGTCGGCGTGATCACGAGGAGCTCGCCTGTAGTAGACACCCGACTAAGCCTGAAATCTGTGTGCCGCCAGCACGTGCTCCCCGGGCCGAGTCGCCAGGTCTACGACAGCCCATAGCTCCCCAACCGCGAGGCCGTTCCTTGTCTCCTTATCTCCGCGAGAATCTGCCGATTCCGTCTCACCTGCATCGCTCAGTCAAGATTTGGCTAGACTCATCAGTGACTTCTCAAACTCGGCCGAAAATCGGAACACCACCAAGGTCACCTGACGTCCCGGCGAAACGACACTTCGGGTTTGCCTTTCTTCCAGCCATTGAGAAACCGACAACTTCGCCGCCTCTTCGTCCATCAGCCCTCCGTCGCCTGGGTCCACCGGTGGCTCCTCGCCATCTACCTGAAGTGCTGACACCGCCAACATCACCCGACGCGTTGGCAAGGCATCCCTGCAAACACGTTCGTCTATTTCCAACAGGGAAGCCGTCAACTTTCAAGACTCGGCAAGAAAAAACCAGAGAACGTAACTGTAAGAGAAAGCTAGCCCAAGAACAAAAGAGAAAGAGCAGAGAAACACAACAGTAGTTTCGGAAAAAACCAATCGGTCCTTTTCAGGACCACAAATACCTATAAACGTTACGGAACTCCGTCGTTTTACCGCCTAACAATTGGCGACCCAACGTGGGACCTTAGAATACGAAGATTCGTATTGCGAAACCCGCTCTAAACAACTATGCCAGTCGAGCGAACCCCTCCACGCACTCGATCTCGAGCCCGCATCCCCACGAGAGTCCCCACTTCTGGGAGTGGTGAATCACCCAGTGGCGCCCATACATCCACCAACACGCGAAGAGGGAGAAAGAGATCTCCCATTGCAATAGATAGATGGAAGGGGAGATCCCCCACCATCGCTTGAGCCCAATATAAGGCGAGTAACAGCCATTCGCTCACGGACCTCCGAACGAGCAAGACCTAGCTTTACAGCCGGAATTACCGCTGGAGAAGCAACCTTTAGCTTTACAGCCAGATGTACAACAAAATCCTCTGCAAAACATGGCTGCACGATTTCTACCCGCTCTACAGAGCTGGGACTCATTCGCACAGGCACTCTTAGCCTTTCGACCGCCGCTGCCAGAGTATAGCGGGCTAGATTACGAAGACCCAACCGGATACCTGAACAAGTGCACAGAGTATCTCGCAGCTCTACAAATTCCAAATGGAAACAAAGTGAACGTACTAGAAAAAGGGTTAATGGGCGCTCCCGAAAAGTGGTGGCAATGTTACAAGCCCATGAACTTAACTTACGAACGTTTTACCGAGTTATTCCAAGCACAATTTGACAAACAATCAACGAAGAGCAGTCTGTTGGCTAAGTTATACGGCACCTCATGTTGTAAGTTCCAAGTTGCCCTACGTAAGCAACTTCGTGGCCCTGAGAAGGGCCGATGGGTTTAAGAGGTCAGCAGCTATTTACGCCGTGTC
Source organism: Trichogramma dendrolimi (assembly GCA_034770305.1). Lineage (NCBI taxonomy): Eukaryota > Metazoa > Arthropoda > Insecta > Hymenoptera > Trichogrammatidae > Trichogramma > Trichogramma dendrolimi. Next base: position 390,432 of record JAPMIB010000034.1, on the reverse strand, counting down.
TTTGCGTTCTTCCTCTTCTTCTGCTTGAGCTTCTTGATATAAGCTGCCTTGCGACGAGCGTCACGTCGTAGCGTTGATGGATTCTTCGGCCGGGCTGGAGTGTCTGTTGGTGGAGTTGCCGTTATGATTTCGGTAGAATGAAACAACTCGCCGAAATGTCGACGGGGCGAGTTCGACCTCTCTCTTCGTTGTGGGAGTTTGTAAGACCTTGAGACTGGTCTCGCTGCGACCGTTGGGTTCCAGTCGCAACTTCACCGTCCGGCGCAAGTGTGAGGGCACTGGCGGATATAGCCGAAGGTAGGGCGAGAGTGAGCTAGCTCGAGCGGGCAGAGGTAGCGGCTGTCGTAAACCCGGCGACTGACGTCTCGGGGCACGAGATGGTGGCACGATCAGCTGTGGCTGTGTCGGGTGACGCGTACACACGGCTTCAGCGTCTGCCTCTGTATCGTGACGGAGGGACAAGCCACTTCCCGGAGGAACAGTTACGACTGAGCGCAAACGTTTGATGGTCGTTCGCTCCTGTTGTAGCCGCGAGTATCTTGTGTCTGCTTCCTCCGTTGCTGATTCGTCGGAGACGAATGTATAGCCCTGAGAAGGACTGTTTGAGTTTTTATTTTCCAACGGAGCCACGTTGGTGCCGATGTCCGCTCGTTGCTGAAAGGTCGGAAGATGACGTCGATGTTGCCTGCGGTCTGCGATACCTAGCCTTGAGGAGGTCCGTGTTCGGGTAGTTGGAAGGAGATAAGTAAGAGGCAGGACTCAGATTTGAGTTTAAAGTTTTTTATTTCGAGTTATCCCTAGCCTAGACAACTCTGAGAGATCCTCGACGATGTGTCGTGGTGGTTGCTCGGAGAGCGAGTGAGTCCGGCCGGTGAAGCGCGCGCTACTTATAGTCACGAGCTCGAGCCGCTGCGGCCGCTGGCACAGGAGTGGGGAGCCGCGAGCTCGTGCCGCTGCGGCTGCTAGCGCAGGAGTGGGGAGCCGTGACTGTGCGTGACTTGTCCACGTTTTGTGCTAACAACTTGCGCAGTTGTCTAGGGACCTTTTAAGGGATATCACTCACAAGGGGACAAGCAAAGTGTTGGGACCTTCTTACAACACAAATATATGTTGTATCATCACTTACGCCCGACCGAACCAGAAGATGCAAAAATCGTCACCTTAGTCGAACTACTCCAACCCTCCATCAGAGGAACCACATTCGCCGAGTTACTAACTAAGGCTCAAAAAATAGAATCTGACGAAACAGCAGAAAGGGTCCATCCTCAGTCCAAAGGCAAGAAGGATGCCGAAAAGGAAACCCAAAGGGAGAAAAAGCTACCTAAGTGCTGGCACTGCCCCCGAGTACCACTTCAACAAAGATTGCCCGACAAAAAATCGACCACCAACTGAGGAAAACTGGCGAGGAGGGGGAACCGAACCGGCAGCTCCCACGCAACCTCAAGACCGCAATTAAGCGTTATCTATGCTGGTGACGACTCCCTGCTGAAAGTCATGATCATCTTCGGAAGGAAAGAAGTCTTAGCAGTAATAGACACTGCAGCCACTCGAAACTTCATTCACTCCGATTGGATGCCACCAAGGACGCCGTACCTGAAAGCCAACCGCTCAGCAAGATTGGCCGCAGGAAATCAGGCCATGACCGTCATCGAACAGCCAATATCGAAATCACTGTCAGCGACTTAGCCTCAAAACTCGAAGTATACATCGCGCCAGATGTCAGCGAACCTCTTGTGCTCGGAATAGTGGATCAGGGCAGAAAAGGCTATCATCGACGTTGACAGAAACCTTCTACATTTCGGAAGGACTCAGCGCAGTACTGCAATTTTTTACCCCACTCCACAACCACGAGCTCAAAACTTACAAGACATCAAAGTCGAAACGGGCTTCCACCAAAATTTCAGTAAGAGATAAGCCAGCTTCTACTAAAACACAGCCAGGTCTTGTCTCCATCACCCAGCAACACCTCACAGACAAGCAGTATCCAACACGAAATAACGCTCACAAACAAGACTCCTTTTCGGCTGCCCAGCTATAGATCCTCTGACAGCAAACGTCAAAAATCGAAAAGCAAGTTCAAGACATGCTACACCAGGGCATTATCGAACCATGCATCTCAGCCTACTCTTCACCCATAGTCTTATGGCCAAAAAACGTGACGGCTCTTGGCGTTTCTGTGTCGACTACAGACGACTAAACAGCCTAACCGAAGATAGCGCACAACCGATCCCACGGATCTGCGACGCTCTTAAAGACCTAGGTGACTCCAAGATCTTCACTGTGTTAGATTTAAAGGCCGGGTATTGGCAAGTGCCTGTGGGTGAGAAAACAAAACCCTTCACAGCGTTCTCAACACCATCCGGCGGGACTTATCAATTCAGAGTTATGCCGTTCGGCCTAAAAGGTCACCAAGGACGTTTCAGCGACTTATGGTTCAGGAAGTACTGGCCGGGTACATCGGGCAGTTTTGCATCTGCTACCTTGACGACATCATCATTCATTCCAAAGGCTACCGAGAGCATCTATACCATCTATCACTAGTGCTCGAACGATTAAGCATGCACAAGCTAACCTGCAACCCAGAAAAAATTCGACTCAGATTTTAAACGATCGAATATTTAGGGTTCAACGTCTCTGGCCAAGGAAACGAAGCTAAGCCCGAGTACTTGGAGGAAATTCAGAAGGCCAGCCCGCCTACCACCATCAAACAGCTTCATGAGTACATCCCAAACTTAGCCACCACCTTAGCTCCGCTCACAGAACTCCTCAAAAGGCGAACGCTCGAATGGACGGCCGAGGCCCCGCAGGCTTTTGAAGAGACCAAACACTAGTTCAAAGGGCCTCTACACCTTTCAAGACCATCATCAGAAAAGAACTTCATCTTGCAGACCGACGCCAGCGCGCTCAGAATGGGGGCAGTGTTGTACCAAGAGAGTAAAGATTTTCACCGCAACATCGTCGCCTACGCTAGCGCTAAGTTCAGCGAAACCGAACGCCGTTAACATTGCAACGAACAGGAGTGTTTGGCCATAATCTGGGCCATCAAGCGTTTCCGACACTACCTCGAAGACGCTCCATTCACTCTCCGCACCGATAGCCGAACTCTGACTTGGCTTCACCGCTTCAAAGAGACGCGAGACAAGCTTCTCCGCTGGTCACTTCTCCTACAAGAGTTTCAGTTCATTGTGGAACATTGCCCAGGGAAAAATAACGAGCTGACAGACTTACTCTCCCGAAATCCCACTGGGACTCATCCCAACCTCGAAGACTGGTATCGACTGATGCCACCCGTCAGCGAACCTACGCCGCCGCTCGCCACACCACCGATACTGATGCTCCTAGAAGCAAACGAGCCACTGATGGACGAAATCAAGGTCCAACAACAGCTCGATTCAACTCACACTTACATCGCCGAACAGTGTGCGCTTGGTCTTAACCAGCGCTACGATGCGCAACGAAGGTCTCTGGTTATCGATCCAAACTCAACCGTCGTTTTACCGCCTAACATACTGATGGAAGAATAGAAATCTGACTATTGTTCCAATAATGCCCTTGAATCGCTTCTGGTATTACAATAGGATAGTTCTCAAAAAAATCTAAGGTAACTAGAACTTCATCATATTTTAAGTCTTCTTTCAATTGACGAAAATATCGACTTTGCGTCTTAGCAACATAATCATGTGTTACAAGTTTTACAAGGGATTCTGTTAATGAATCGATAAATTCATCAACCATACTATTCATGTGCACGAGCTTACAACAATCAGTACTAATCCAAGCCTTATATGAAATATTCTCAATTTCGTTATCTTCAAATAATTTTTGTATTTTTTGTTTAATTTACAAACTATTTGGACAGTTATTTCAAGTACGGTAATAGCAGTTTTCATTCGGACTCAGGCAAACAAATTTTTTTAAGATATCTTTATAATCGGAGTATTCGTCATGTTTTCAGTTAATGTCTTTAAGTCACAACCTAGAAAAAAAAAGAAATTATTGCAATTTTTTATTCCATAATTTTCATTTATACTAATGACCTTACCTTCAAGACTTAATTTAACATTTTGATGTACTCACAAACACATACAGTGTGAGTACCAGAGCTACCTGCCAAAACACAATGCAATGGTCTTAATTGCGAAAATTTTGTAAATCCAATTTTAATAGGATATTCTTCTTTAAATTTTTCATGTAACTCCTCCAAGTTAGATAAAATTAATTTTTTTCGAGTATGCTGTCTACTTCCATCAGCCATTTTTACTGATTTAAATTCTTTCATTCCCGGTAACTCTCTTGAGTTATCTTCTCTCTCATACAATTTTAAAACTGCCTCTATAGTTTCAGCACTCAAAGCATTTTTGTTAGTGTTTTTGATTCATTTCCTTCATTAAGCTTTAAATATTTTAAATCGCTTATTGAATGCCTTGTTCAGATTGGATTTTTCTTTCACTCCACGTGGCAGGTAACAAAGACAATAACAACAGTTTTTTAGATCTATAAAAGTAATTTTTGAGCTTTTAAAATATTAATTTGTTCTATGTAAAAAATAATGTTTTATGAATTTCAAGTCATTAATATATTATTGACCTATCACATTCACAATCATATTTCATGCAATATTTTTTATAATTTCTTTGAATTCATTGGCAAGTTTTTCTTCAGATGATATTACATTAGTATCAAAATCAGATCGGAATTTCTTATTAACAACCTCGTGGATTTCATCTAATTTATAAGTCATGTGACTATTACTCTGATCTCTGTAAATAAAAATGTAATATTAAGAAGCGCTGCGTTTTATAAAAATCACACTTATCGAAAATTCATTCGCTATTTAAAACGGAGAATGATGTTTCTTGACGAATATTTGTTTATAGCACATACCTTTTTCTTTTGACGGGGCTTTTAATTTTTAATAGCTTATCAACTGTATCATCATAAGTTTACAGTTTACAGGGTTCTAAAACAACGATATACAAAGGTCAAATTTTGAAAATCACGAGCTAAAAGGTGCGCTGAGAGCGATATGTGGACCCTTGAGGGCTGGAAATTGGTGAATCCTCTTTTTTTTACTACTACTTTATGTGGTTAAAATTTGGGAAAGATCCAAGAGGATCAGACGGAAAAGTGACCCCAGAAACCGTGAATGCCCCATATATATAAATTACATACTAGAGGGGACCTCCCTCCTCCAAATTAAAAAAAAATGTTTTTTCAAAGATTTATTTGTAATAGAATAAAATGACGTATCTTAATGAAACTTTTTATACATACTTTATTGACCTTATACTACATAAAAAAAGTATTTTTTATAATTTTTTGCCACCAAGTGTCGTCTACTAAAATTATTTCAAAAAAACACGAAAAAACCACGGCGAGAACGAATAAGAAAAAACCATTAATTTTAACACCCTGAAATTTTAACACGATAATCTGTCCATGTTACTGCTCAGAATGAACTAGAATGGTTAAAAAAACTGGTTAAAAAATAAAGAAATGGCGGCGTTTTTTCGAAAATCGATCTTTTTCTTTCGATAATTGTTTCCAAAAATATTATGCCGATTATGTCAATTCTAGTTCATTCTGAGCAGTAACATGGGCAGATCATTGTGTTAAAATTTCAGGGTGATAAAATTAATGGTTTTTTCTTAATTGTTCCCGCCGCGGTTTTCTTTCGTGTTCTTTTAAAGCTATCGTAGCAGATGACACTGGGTGGCAAAAAATTATAGAAAAGTTCTTTTATATAGTATAAGGTCAATAAAGTATGTATAAAAAGTTTTATATTCTATTACAAAGAAATCTTTGAAAAAACATTTTTTCTTTTTAATTTGGAGGAGGGAGGTTCCCTTAAGTTTATAACGAAATTTTTATTTGGTGATTAAAAAAATTGATAAATAAAATAGCTAGGTCAAAGAAAGTTTTCTTGAAATTAAATATATGCATTATAAGTATTGTGCATTCCGTATTGTTGCAGAACAAAAGCTATGTTTCCTTGATTACCCACTCTATTTTTCTCCTAAAAGTGGAACACTTGTTTCTTTTCGTGCACCTTTCATGTACGCGTGCAATGACCTGGTGGTTTGTTATCTATCCCCGCCAATGCATACTCGTCACATGTTTGGTCATTTTAGTGACTGCTATTGTAGTCAACGTTTTCGATGAAAGAATGAATAACCCTGATTTAATGTATCGTTTTTTTGCTTATTTTGAAAAAAAGAAGCAGATGAAGAAAAATTAGACAAAAGCTTATTGCCACTCATTCGTAAATTGTTGAACCTATTCAAGTATCTACTAAGCTCTAGTTTTTCCCTTCATTCAAAAATTTGTTTTAGGTCCGTAATCACAACATATCTAAAAATTTTAGAATTTAGAATTTGAGTTTATTAAGATCCGGCCTCAATAACCAAAATGATTATTTTTAATTATTAAAAATTTTATATGATTTAGATTTACTGTCTATTACCCAGAGCTTCGCCTGATTCATCCATTAATCATGTACTTTCTCTTGCCGAGTAGTTTACGTATTGTATACGAAGTAACATATAATTTGTCTCGCTTGCGCATCGTCTTTAATTATTTGAAGATATTTCATGCATTGCTTCAAACTAATAATAATTAATAATGATATTTAACAAAAAATAATGAATTTTGAAATGCCTGACATATTGTTGATATGAACTACTGGTATAAATAGTGAAAAAAATGTTTAGCCTGGTTATTAGACCGGGTCGTTTTTGTAAAAATTTTTTGTATCACCTGGGCTCATGGCTGAGCTCAAAATTCAAGGTTTCAGATGAAAAAAGGCGGGCTCTAGAAGTCAAAAAAGTGACGGGAACCGGTGTCGATAGGCCGTTGAAGTTTAAAAACGTGCTTCGGAAATTTAGCCAAATCGCTCTGAAAATGGCAATCATATAATAGATTGCTAACATTGCTCTGAGGATAAAATAATATTGACAAGACGTTTTTTTACGTATTTTTGTGTGTAGAATCTAATTCGGTAGTCAGTTTTGACCTAGGAGGACGATTTCATTGAAAAAAATGCACTTTTTCGATATCTTTATTCTGCGTAAAAAACAAAAAATCGGTCTTGTAAACGTTTAAAATGGAAAAGAAAAAATTTAGTAAATTTTTTGACACTGCTTAAATTTAGGATTTTTTGTGACAAATCCAACGGTATATATTATTATGTGCTTTAAGACTATTTCTATATAAAAATAAACGATTTTATCCCGAAAAACGACATTATAAAAAATTGAAAAATCGAAAAGGATATTCGTTCCTTCAAAAAAATGGCTGAGTATAATCATCCATAAAAAAATTACATTTAATTATCTGATAGGTTTTCATTTCACCTTTCCAACGCCGTTTTCAGATTTTAAAAATTCGCTAATTTCGCTGAGATACAACGATTTTTGTGCGATACGTTTTTTTTAGATTAAAATACAAGTGAGCAATGTAAGTTGACATTGACAAAGGCATTTAGATCTCGGTTTAAAATGTTGTCAAAGCCTGTTGCGTGTAGTTACTGTACGCATATTGGAGCTGCTCGCTTTATTCGAGTGTAAATAAATGTGTGCGTCTAACTTATTGTGAACGTAGATGAGTCATGCAGCACTAACGCACGTGCGAGTCTGATGTAAATGCAGACGAGTCGTGAATAGTTAATCTCATCACTCGTGTATAGGCTTTTTGCGTACGTGTTGATTCGTATGAGTGTATGAGTAGCAGCAGCCGTCAGACTGCTGTAGCCTTGTAACCGTGTTTATGAGTGTAATATGCCACAGTATTAATTGAGCACTATCGATCTAACACACCGTCTATTAGATATGTGAATTCACCAAATGCGTACGTGGAGGATTCAACATTTATGACAGTAAATCTCAAAGGCATAATGTGAGTGAGTATGTATGTGTGTGTTTTTTTCCTACTCCACCCCATTCGGACACTCACCGGTAACCGCCGCTAGGCATTGCTTCGGTGAGGCCGGGGTTAGTTGAGCATTTCTGCTACTTCGCTGTTAGTCGTTTCAATACATCGCCCATCCGTCGCATAGTGATATGTGACGACTAGGGGTTCAGGTACTCATCTTTTGTACTTGGTGAACCTCCGATCCTGCGCGATGCCATCTCTCTTCTTCTTCTTCTTCATGTGGCGCCGACTGTGAGAGAACTCTGCGTCATCCGGCCATTAACGGGCTTTTTATTTAAGATATAGAGGCGCGGGATTAGAATTAAGAAGATAAAAGGAAAAAGAATAATGTAAATGGATTTTCGGAGTAGGTTTTAAAAAAAAAAAAAAAAAAAAAAAAAATTTTAAAGTTTTTTGTTGCATTTAGTAAGAATGCCATCTCTCGATTGTCGTGTCCCCCTTTCGGAGCCGTAGTTTCCCACTGCTTGGTCACACATTGCTGTCGTCTCCTCCTGAGTTAAGTATTAGAACTCGCTGCTCAGTGCCATCTTGTGAGTGTAGTTCTCTCTTCTGTCGCCGCCTGGGGAGTGGTCAGTTCGCCCTGTGGGCTTCACCTTGTGAGTGTGGTTCTCGCTTCAGGTGCTACCCTGTGAGTCCTGGTGAGTTTCTGATACTCTTTTCTGTTGTCATCTTGTGAGTGTGGTTCTCGCTTCAGGCGTTATCATGCGTTCACCAGCAAGCCTAGGCTCCCGCATCCGCATTAACATTTTCAAAATGGTTTTTTTTAAATTATTTTTTATCGTGCATAAAAGAAGTCATTTTTTGAATTTTTCCGTATTTATCATAAAAGCAGAGCATTCAAGCGTTAATTTGAGAACAAAAACTTATAGATTCACGGATGATTATGATAGTTACTGCTCCAAATAAAAAGTTGTACTTTTGTTTCCTGTAAAGTTAGGTATGCACTCAGAATGTACTCTCTGCACACCTCCTCGCTATTAGCTTCAATTGAAGATTGATAATTAGTTCATCAATAATAGAAGTAAAGTTAGTTTATATTAGTGATATTCTATAAAAAGAGTATTTTTCTATGAGGAAGCTCTTTGACAATGAATTGGCAGCGTTATTTTAAATGAAGCAACTTGTCAAAAAATTGACAGAATTTTTTTCTTCTTTTCTTTTTTTTCTATGCTAGTCTATATTATTATTATTATTTCTCCACATCTTATACACACGAGCGACCCCTGCTACGCTTTGCTTATGTTTTCTCGTTATTGTAGAATTTAACTTGAACTGTTGCACACTTATCAACGAATAGAATTCTGAACAAAGAATTTATATATTTTTATACTTAAAGTATATGAAAAAGGCTAATGGAAATAATTTTATCTCAGTAAGAAAAAAAAATTAAAGAAATGAAATGAAAAAAAAGATAACTCTTATTAAAAAATGAAATAAAAAATTCGATTTTAATGAATATATAAGCCCTTAATTAATCGAAACTCAAAAAATCGTATGGTATTCAGAAATAAAAGACCCGTTACATCAACGTCAAATCGTGTAAATCTCTGTTTGTCGTTTATCAAAGCTCAATTAGAAAAAGTTCCGAGTAATTTTTCCGTATCACGTAGCGAGTATAATCTCTACAAGATGAGAAGTAAAAAAGCAGCTCGTTTAAACTTCTGTTTTCCTAATTCCCCAAATAGTCTTAACAGGGATATAAACTTTTCAGTTAACGGGTGACGCGCTCGGCTGGGCTGTTTATAAAGCACTCTCCACTCGCCAGTATAACACGCGATTAATGCTCGACCAGTTTGGGGCTGCGGAATAATTTACGTCGACAGCGAGAATACAGGTATATAAATATGTACGAAATGTCGTCGAGAACTCATAACCGATAATTTGTAGGATTGCTGATGAGAGCAGCAATATGATTTATAATTCGAGCCTCTGTGTGGCCGCACATTATACACTTGGTAATGACCATTCGCAGTTGCACGCACCGACAACTTGACGTGCTTATTTTACTTTTTCCTTGTAGCATCGTTTATTGTTCTTTTGCAGGTTATAAAATACTTTTGTTTGATCAAAGTTTTTCCTTATATCCTTACTTACTTTTGGTGCGAGAAGGAAAGCAGTAAAATCCCCTGCAATGCGTACCCGTGAGTACATCAAAAGATGCATTGTATTATTATTCTACAAGCGAGCTTTTACTCGCGGCCGTTATTGTAGTGTACTTTTCTTTCTGTGGACAATACCAAGTGTATAATATGTCTAGGTATACCTACACACGTGCACACGTATACTCGGGCGTGCCTCGTGCTTTATATCAGGACGATGAAAAAGTTCGCGCCCTATGTCAAGCTACGACACAACAGCAATATAATGAAGTAATAGATGGTAATGGCTCTATGCTTTTCCTTCCAACGAAACAAGAGGTGTTAAGGCAGATGTCTCTCTTGCTCGGACTTATTCACTTTTCATCTTGATTCGAATCTTTCTTTCGTCTCCCTTTTTTTGCTCGCCACTTGTGTGCCGTAACTCTTGCTAAATATCATATTTCGCTGACTCCCACTAATGGATTATTTTAAAAATGCTTTATATCTCTTGTACTTAATTCAAAGAGATTTTTACTTTTCCGTTACATTTTATAAGGTATATCCCTATTTTCAATCAAATTACGCTCTATTTTCGATCAACTTTGAATTAATTTTTTTTATAGGATTGAAACTTGATATCTGAATTTGAATAATATATTTCTGTTGAAGATGTTCGATTCATACAGTCAATTTTTTTTCAACAATTTTCTTACGTACAATTAAGTTGTTAATATTAATTATTGACCAATTATAGGGACATGATCGAAAATAAAGACAAATTATACCTTAGGCACTTGCCTCTGCTCTAAACCTTTTTGTTTATTTATTTAAGACCTTACTAAAAGTGAGAATTCCTTGTTTGTCATCTAGCGGGCATGTGATGGTAGAAATTATTTTTGGCGTTCAATTATTGATCGATGAAGATTGAAAAATTGCTCCTGAATCTCGAATCACCGCAAAATGGTAGATGTAAGGTTCAACAAATCTCGGAGCTAGGAGGGGTGCCGGTACAATACTGACACTTTTACACCTGGACGCAAGTAGCTGAAACCTTCACCTTTAGCATTTATGGATGCCCAGACTCTGAAATGAGAATTCCTGCGGGTAACCGGGGTTCCAATCGAGATTTTGCAGGTCTTTGCGGGTGGAGCGCTTACACTCTCGAAGACAACCGCTTCAATGCAATGGTATCTGTCACGCAGGTCCAGTTGCGTTCCTCAAAATACATGGTCGACAAACTCATGTCTGTACAAGTGAGAGAAATAAGAAATCTTCAGTTAACCCATTAACGACCAAAATGCTTGATTTTTTTGTTGGCTTCCGAAGCGATTTGTTCCGTAGTTTTAGGCCTCAAAAATATTTCGCACACACCTATTTCAATGTAAAATTTAATGCTCTTTCAGACACTGAGTTCAAAATTTTGATTGCAAAAAATCATTATCTCTTTCTTTTTTCGCCATGTTACCGTTAAGGAATCACGATATAAACATGACCAGAGGTGATCACAACTATGAAAGTTTCTGAGGGGATTTTTATGGAATTTTCGAACCACACCTTCAAACAAAAATAACTCATATTCATATAAAACATAACTCATTTTTTACTCGAAAACTATTGAGTTTAGAGAAAAGGTGCACAAAACAAAAATTTGAAAAGTGATTCGAAAATTCCATAAAAATCCCCTCAGATACTTTGATAGTTGTGATCACCTCTGATCATGTTTATATCTTGATTCCTTAACGGTAACATGGCGAAAAAAATCGAAAACTTGATTTTTTGCAAACGAAATTTTGAGCTCAATTTCTGAAAGGGCATTAAATTTTACATTGAAATAGGTGGGTGCGAAATGTTTTCGAGGCCTAATCTACGGAACTCTAAACGGAAAACTACGGAACAAATCGCTTCGAAAGCCAACAAAAAAAATCAAGCTTTTTGGTCGTTAATGGGTTAAAATAATTTTTTAGTTTCTGAAAAATGTACAGATTGTTTTAAAAGTGTTCATAATTTTACGAAAAGATGTGTGATAATTATTAATTATTCAATCGACAAAAGTAATGATAATGAACAAAAATCCTTTTTTCACGGCGTAAAATTCTACGTTTTTGGTATAAAACTAATGATAGCTTCTTAAATATTATATACGACTATTATGCATTAAATATTCAGAAAATTCATTAATTTTACGTTAAAAACCATGTTTTCATACGTTTTCAACCCTTATAAAATGTAATATCACGCATCAGAGAAAATTTGCTAAAAGTGAGCTATAAAAAATAATTTAAATAAAATGAAAAACCTAAAATCGATTGGCGACACGGGCTAACTCGATTTCGAAGGGCTGAAATTTTGTATAGACTATTTCTTTGGTACATTTTCTTTTTGGTCCAAGCCAAAAGAAAATTTTTTTCAAGTTCCAGTCTAATATGTATAAATAATGTATACATATTACAGTTTAATTCGCTGACGCTAGGTACAAAGTATATTTAATGGTTGATAAAGGTAGAGTCTGCAATTCCTACTAGAGTTCGCGGAAGCTGTGATTGGCGGTTAATAGTTATAGACTGATACGTACAACGCCATATACAAGTGATCGAGTGGAGCTTGTGTATAGCGGCCTTATCCGAAAGCCTAAGTTTATAATAGCGGGAAATTATTAAAGCCAACTACGCAATGGAATGTAATAACACGCACCCAGCCCACACATATATACTTAGCAGCTGAATATCGAGTGCATGCAGGCACTGACACCGCCACCTTAGCGAAACACGATGGCGCGATTTTCTGGAAAATGTATGCGCGTGCTTGTGTGTCCCGTACGCACCACAGCCGATGAGAAACGTACACAATCGTATACATATGCGTGGTTAGGATAAACGAGCCTCTGGTCACACGCACGAGCGTGTCGTGCATGCGACAGTTTAAGAGCTTCAGACCCGAGAGTTTATATAGGCCAGCAGTAACAGCAACGCAAGCAACAAAATTGCCCTATTTCAAAGTGGATATGCTTTGGCTCGTTCAATTCGATCGATGTCGTACGCAGTGCCTTTTTTACTTTCTTTCGCGGCCAATTTCCGATCGATATGCGTAAAGGTAAAATTTCTCGCTTGAATCGCTGAAGTTTGCTCTGATTGCTTCAGGGGATTACGGAGAGGGGAAAAGAGCTTCGCATCATCGACGCGACGCGTAATCTTGAGAGCTTAGCAGCTATTCACAGTCAGCCTGCTATATCAGCTACTGAAACATCTTCTTATTGACTGCGTGTCTGACTGAGGATAGACAATGACTGGCGTACGATTAACTGTTCTTTGACGTATATGCAAGTTCGATACGTGTGAAAAATCTTTCATTTTTAAAACTTTATTTCAAGCTTTTTACTTTTCATATGAATGTTTCAGAGCGTAGGGAGCGTCTACTGCGAAAAATGATCGCAGTAACTGTTTCCACAAGGTTATTTTGTAACTTTTTCCTCTCGAAAACGCGACCTTTCTCTCTAAATATTACTCCGCTCTTTATGTGTCAGCAATGTAATATTATAATATTCACATTATAGTGGTATAAATAAGGGATCTGTAGAACATGTACTCGAGCGAGTGACAAAGCTTGCCAACTTCAAGTTCCGTCAGAAATCTCAGCTTTATCGCGATCGAGCATTTATTTCGCGGAAATATACATGCTCACTGCATCTCTGACTATAATAATAATGTTCATTTACATTGCCAAGGAATAAATGAATTTAAAATTGAGGTCTCTGTCGCGTTTCACACGCTCGCGATTCAAAAATGTGTTGCGTACGATTCTTTGCCTGCTATGCACGATGCTATGCACGCGTAGAAGGACACCTGGGTGAATTTCAATCAAATAGTTTTACAGTTTCTATATACTCGTGCTGGTTAAAAAGAGAACAAAGAACCAGAAACTTTTTCGAAATTGCGTATTTGAATTGTTCACGTGTCGTTGCTTGTCGTGGAAATAGAAATTAAAAGATTTTCTGATATTTTCAAGTGATAACAATTGTAGGACGATTTATTAAAAGGGAGAAATGAAACATAGCTGGTGGCAACCAAATGAGAGAAGACGAAATATACGACTTTTATCCCAGTCCGGAAATCGAATAACCATGCTTTTTTTTTACATTTACGCCGAAGCTTTAAATCAGAAGGAATGCATTATTTACTATGAGTGCATCAAAGATATCGTAACGTTGCAAAGTTTTACAGAAGTGTAATAACCGTACAATTTTTGTATTTTAGCTTTATCTCTGTCTCTTTCTTTCTCTGTCTCTCTCATAAACACACATAGCATCTGGAAAATTCCACGTGGCACGACCTCGATCTCACCTAGGGTCGAACTAGCGTACATCGGCCTATTGTCGAGTAATAAAAAAAGAAACGGAGCTGAGAGAATAACAAGAGAAAGAAAGAGGAAAAAATGTATTTATATGAAGCACTATGGAACCTGAGCAGCTTGTCGGATGACGTGCAGTTATGTATTGGCCTACCCTACAACACATGCATGCACGATCTCGTATATACAAACATCTAGGATCGTCATTTCTATTTATTTAATGCGGCGATTATGCAGTTACTCGTTCGGGTTTATTCGTTTTTTTTAATTTACCACTCATTTTTAGCCTCGCGAGTCTTTTGTTTGCGCAATGTGAAGATAAAAACATAGTTAACTCGTCGCAAGCCCAGCACCCAAGCACCCCCTTGGCCTCTTTTTCTGTAGCTTCTCTTTCTCTCTCTCTCTTCTTTTTGCTTCATTACACTCTCAAATGAATATACTCACCCGTATCCTCCTTGAAAGATATCTGGCTCACGATCTTGGAGCTTCTCACATGCACATTGTTTTCCTTGCCTCTTTCTTCTTGAACTGCACAAAAGTATATAAAGGTAAAAGTTTCCCCCGATTGCGTCGTTGTGTAAGTAGCGACACTTCTCTTGCGTCCAACTTCAATGGGTGCACATCGGAAAAGTTAAATAAAATAGGGTCGGCAAATGATTTCTCGCGCTTTAAATTGGTCGAATTTGTTAGGGCTTTAAAAAGTAATTATGATCACGAAAGTCAAAAGAGGCTTTGTACACATTGGCGCGTAGATTGAGACTTTTCAAACTTTAATTTTAGCTAATTCCCTTGAGTCTTATTAGCATACAAGCTCTGAAGTAAAATTCTAACTAGAAAAGCTTTACTATTTTTCTTTTCAGTGGCGAGAAAATTTAATTTCCATCAACGCCATTATTCGCTCTGGTGTCTTTTAACCCGTTGTTGGAAGCGCATCACTTTGATAATCCACCCATTTGTCGCAGGACAATTTTACGCCAAATAGAGCTCGTATTATAGGACCAAGGTTAGTAGTCATCCTCGTATCGTGCCAATTATTCTTACACCGGATACGAAGTAATTACGCGAGCCATCGGTTATTTCGATTTTTTGTCTCTTTGATGCAGTTACGGCGTGCGATCAAAGAGTAGAAACGAACCGAAGACGAATATAGAGCATTTGGCAATCGTTAATTGTTATCTACTATTACGTGAAACGTAGGAATTTGATTAACACCTGAATTTAACATTTCTGGACAACATTTTTAGCGATGTATTACATCTACTTGAAACTGTTTAAGAAACTTTTGTGATATCATTCATTACATAAAATTTAATGTACTTTCCGAATCTGGTGTTAGAATTTTCAAAAATGTTGTTAGTAAAAATTTATTGACAATTGAAAAAAAAAACCGCTGCCAATTCATTGGCAAAGAGCTTCCTCATAAAAAAATACCAATTACATTTTTTTTAAATAATGAATATTGTTTTTGTATAAAAATTAAATATTTATTTAAAAATCACCATAACATTTCCTGTAATCATGGATACCTGCATTTATACGTGAAAAAATGAAAAAAACACTATGCCAATGATTTAGCAGCGGTTTTCATGATGTTCGGTGAATCTTTATCTATTTGGTCTTAAATTAAAACTTGACTGCTCTGCTCTCATGATGACAACAAAAATTGAGATAATTCCAGCAATTATACGTGAAAAAATTAAAAAAAATTTACAAAAAAAAAAAATCAAAAAATCGAAAAAAAAATTTTTTTCCCCGTGTATCGCCAAAAACCTTTTTCTGGCCTCATTATTACTACAAACCACAATGAATGCAATTGAAATTTATACAATGAACCATAACATTTTCGAGATTTTGCTTCGGACATACGTACATACACACACACACACCAACACACACCACACACACACACACACACACACACACACACACACACACACACACACACACACACACACATACATACATACGGACATTTGTTGAGAATTCAATCTAGTTTACAAATATGTAAACCAAATTGTCCTACGAAGTCTGGTTCAAAATCTCGTTTTCGAGCCTATCACAGAGCTTCCTCTATGAGGAAGCAAAATTGAAATTTCAAGAAAAAACCTTGTATAACTTAAATGTCAACATGGAAAGGTTCACTCAGGCGTCCAGCGCATATAAAAAAGTTATAATTACGAAATTTAACATGGCGATCATTAATATGACTCCCGAATACCTGAAAGTCATAGAATGATTTTGAAAATTTTTAACTCGATAACAATTAACTTTATGAATAAAATGTATATAACAAAAAGTGTTTCGAAATGTCATCACGGAAGTTTCTCAAACAATTTTAAGTTGATGTAATTCATCGCTAAAAATGTTGCCCAGAAATAGTCAATTCAAACGTTAAAGGCATAAAAATTACATTGAATCGCTTACTCCGTACGCTTGATTATCTAATTCTCCAACAGGACAAATTGCGATGAAAATTTATGACATTTTGATTTGGTCAGTACGTACAATATTTAACTACCAATTTGTCTTCAATTTGAATTCTTTGATAATGTTCAAAGAAAATAATTTGTTTTTACTGTAAGTAGTGAAAAGTCTCAAAAAAACTAAAAAGAGTAGTTTTATGGAAAAATGAATGGTTTGAAATAATAAAGTACTTGAAAAGTTTTATCAGTTAAAAATCTATTATATAGTCACGTAGATTGTATCAGTAATGTTTCATAATGAACATTTCTATAAATTTCGTATCTATTTTTTAAGTTTTAGTGTTGATTGAATTGAATGTACGGCAAAAATTTTTGCATTTATCAGATCGATATATATAAAGTTGCGTGAGTTTTAAATTCGATGAAATATTTTTAAAAAAAAATCGATAATCATTAAATTCTTTTGTTATTTAAAGCACAGATAATTGAATATCAGTGCAAGGGAGTGTCAGAGGGGCTCGTCATCTTCGTGTAGGTCAAGAACTAAGATTTTGTACATAAGTAGCTGAAAAGATAAGAAAGTATAGCAACTACATTTACAAATATTAACTCTCCCAAAATCTTAACCCTGATAATCAATACTATGATATTGAGTTTATTAAGCTAGTTTCTGGTTAAAGACATACAATATAATTTTCCTTTTCAAAGTTCCTGCTCATACGGTCGAATAATTAATCAAGATTATCCGCACTGATTATCAGTTACCTTATCAAAGTTGCATAATTAACCTTTAAATATATCTTGCGTATCTTGAGTTGTACATTGCACAGCAAAACTATTTAACACAACATTTTGTAATTCATAAAAAAGCGGATATCAAATCAAAAATGCAAAGACATTTTTTTTCTTACCGTTGCATTATTTTTCTTTAACCAAAAATATTTCGCCGACTCAATGCATAATTTGCAGATAACACTAGCTTTATCAATCCCAAGCTTGCAAACATCATGTTGCCGTCGGCTAAAATATCAGAATTTTTTGTTTTCGAGTAATTTTTTTCCCACGTGTACAAAAAAAATATAGAGACGTGCACATTTTCTGCAAGCTTGAAATTTGTGAAATTTTAAAAATACACAGCCAAATTTGATATACTTTCCGTAGCATTATTTTAGCCGAAGGAATGCCAAAACAATAAAATTGAGGTATTTACTTTTCAGTATGCTTGGCATGTAACGTTCACAAAGTCAAGGGTTCCAGAATGGTGGGGGGTGAGAGAGGTGGTAATGTCTCATCACTGGCCAAATCAAAATATGCCCTGAGGCATGCTCATTCTTGTCTGTATGTTCCAGAAGCGCATAGTGTTGTACATTATTATACATATATATATATGTAGACGCACATACGCGCGCCGCTACACATTACGATAATAACACGGCCAATGGACTTGAGCTTGCGCGATTACTCGGCCTTATCAGTCAGACGCTCGTCGGCATATATAATACAACAATCGCGCGCCGAGTATAGCATGTCCGGTTCCGAGCTCTTCCTGAAACAGTAGTCTTTAGTCGTCGTGGGCTTTGAAGGACAGATCCGTACTCTGGCGTGTAAATTACAAGACATGAGAACTGGCGCGCTTTGGCTGCTGCTACTGCAGCTGAGCTTCCTCTTGAGATACATCAGTGCCGAGAATGACCGCTCCAGTATCGAGGCAAGCTACGAAGTATTTAGCGACGAGGTCGTTAGGAACGAGGTACCGGATCTGTGCCAGAGGTGCGTTTATTTTCTTACTCTCGACAGCACAATTTGTTCTCGTCGTGTGCAAGTACTCTTACAATTATTCTTATACTTCGATGTCCACAACCGGGAAAAATGCTTGCACCTCTCGTCGCATTAATTTTTTTTTTTTGAAAAAAAGTTGATGTTTGACGATTTTTTCTCAACGATAATTTTTCCGCTTTTTACTCTACAAAAGTCGAAATAAAAATAAAAAGCAAGAAATTACTTAATTAAATTGAGTTGTCGTGCTTACGATGATAATATTTACCATTTGAATCGCGTGCGATTGTTAGCATTGTAATTAATCGAGTATGGCACGGAAAATTGCTGTATTTTTATCTTATTATCTTTACTCGATATAAGCAAGTGAAATTCCGTGGGCTTGTGTATTCGATGAAGAATTTTCACAAACTACCAACAATGAAAACTATCGATTGAAGCTTTTTAACGTATCCGTAGCACGTGGGTAGGTAAAAAAATATTGATAATTATCTCGATCGTTTATTGAGTATATGGTGAAAAAGCTTGAGTAGCTATCTTATCGAATGCGCTTAAAAAATCTATTCTAATAATTGTTCAATTGAAATGCTCAATCGCATCTTTTACTCATAGATATATAAGGGTATAATAAACTAGAGCGAGAAACGAATCTCAATTTTTCGCTAAATTAAACCTTACGCAACGATCGCTCGCAAAAGAAAATTTATCTCTTTCATTCCCTTTCTCTTTTATTTTACGGTGACGTTATAATTAAAACATCACCCATCAATGTCAACGGATCTCTTCTGCACTTACATCAGCGTAAAACGAGAGAAAAGATGCTATACGGATGATAAAAAGCAGACGACTATGTTCGACGCGTATATTAAGTAGTGTCGATGTTATCGATGATGCAGCGTAATGTTTTCTTATTTTTCTTTTCTTGTTGAAAGCACCACGTGCTATTAAAATATTGATTTTGGAAATGAATATGATTTTTCATTGAATCTTGAGCATTTAATGTGATAAAAATATATATTATATATTATATATGGGCTAAGCCATAGTTAACGTGATGGTCAAAAAAAATTTTTTTCTCAAATTATGTACTTTGAATAGTACATTGAAAAGTAAAAATCCTGAAAGTTTCAGCCCCCTAGATCCAACCCTATTGGATTATCGGGGTCTCAAAGTTGAATTTTCTTATTCTGATGATATTCTGCTTGCAATTCTGATTTTCTGGGGTTAACATAAAAAATTGTTCAATCATGGTTTTTAATGTAAAATTTGATGTAGAATTCAAATTTGTACTTAAAACTCATATATACAACTTCTAGACCCATAAAAATGATATTTTCAGGCATTAAACATGTTACTGTTCAAAAATAAATGTGTTCGTCTCCTTAGGCCAATACTGTAATATGTTCATCGATACTTCAAAATACAACTTCTGATAAATTTTGGTTATCGGCAGACAAACAGAATTCATTATTGAGCTTAATATGAGTCAAGAAACATGGTTTTTCTCTAATTTTCCTTGATTCTTGACTCATATTAAGCTCAATAATGAGTTCTGTTTGTCTGACGATAACCAAAATTTATCAGAAGTTGTATTTTGAAGTATCAATGAACATATTACAGTATGGCCTAATCGAAGGAGACGAACACATTATTTTTGTACAGTCTATGATTAATGTCTGAAAATATCATTTTTATGGGTCTAGAAGTGTAAATATGATTTGTAAGTAAATTTGAATTCTACATCAAATTTTACATTAAAAACCATGATTGAACAATTTTTTCATATTAACCCCAGAAAATCAGAATTGCAAGCAGAATATCAGCAGAATAAGAAAATTCAACTTTGAGGCCCTGATAATCCAATAGGGTTGGACCTAGGGGGCTGAAACTTTCAAGATTTTCACTTTTTAATGTACTATTCAAAAGTACATAATTCGAGGAAAAAAATTTTTTTTGACCATCACGCTAACTATGGCTTAGCCCATATATATACATATATCATATGCATATCATCAGGCAGAAGAGAATGGGAAGGGTGAGCTTTTACGTGTACGTATTAACAGTAAAGCTCTTTCGTTCCACTTTTTTTCATTCCACAGGGATGTATGCATGGAGAGAGTTTTTAAGACTCACACACAAGGAGCTTGTTAGAAAAAAAATTATAGTGCGCGTGCCTCAAACTTTGTCTCATTGTCCCCTACGGAAATTTTAGCGCCACTCTAATTCTTAAAAACTCTGAAAAACTCTTTAAAAGTCTAAATAAGTCTTAAAAATTCTTATAAATGTTCGGATTTTGTACCATGATTTTTAAGAGTTAATAAAACTTTATAAGAGTTTTAAATGATATAAATAAATTTTTTAAATTTATATGAAACCTTATATTTGGTTTCCGAAATATTCAGACGGGTAAGGCAATTGCTTATTGAATTTTAAAAAAGGTTTACAAGTTACAATAATTTTTATAAAGAGTTATGAAGAGTTATTAAGTGTTATTAAATGTGGATAAAAGTTTTCAATATTTTTAAAGACTTTTTTGATTGGTATCCACGCTCGCCAAAAGTCATGGTGAAAAAACTATACAAGCAACTATATGAACAATATAGAAAAAATAAAAAAAATGAAAAAAAAAACTTAACATTTTTGCTAAAAAATTGAGTCTCCACAAGGTTTTATGAATTTTTAAAAACTCTTATTAAGGAGGTTCTCTCGGGTAACACGCTAGTCAATTTAGTGTTCACGCAGTAACATAGGTTAAGTTAGCTGGCTTGTCGTCTGCTAGCCCTAAAACGAGCCGAAAAAATCTTGTTTTCGCGTCTTTTGTTAAAAAAATATTGAAAAAACGGCTGGCTACCTCTATGTTGAGACACGGTTTTGGAAAGATGAGAACTTTCTCTACAATTTGCATATAATCATTCCCCTGCGAACTTTGATTTCTTTTCATAAATTGTAAATGTAGCTCAAATTTTCATGAATTCCTATGTTGCCCATGT
Source organism: Trichogramma dendrolimi (assembly GCA_034770305.1). Classification (NCBI taxonomy): domain Eukaryota; kingdom Metazoa; phylum Arthropoda; class Insecta; order Hymenoptera; family Trichogrammatidae; genus Trichogramma; species Trichogramma dendrolimi. Next base: position 368,892 of record JAPMIB010000034.1, on the reverse strand, counting down.
TAATTTTCGAAACTTTGATCGCGTTTTTCTCGAGATTTTGCCTGGCTTGGGCATATGAGAGCTGTACCATTGGATTCAGGAGGTCAAAATCTATCGATATTGATATATGTACTTCTTGCGAACTTTGCAAGGGAACCTCCTTAACTCTTTAAAATCATTAATCAGGTGTACGAAATCCGAACATTTGTAAGACTTTTTAAGACTTTTTTAGACTTTATAAAACTTTCTCATGAGAAAAAGTTCCGTCGGGGGTCGAATCATTTTTTTTTTCGTTACTCGTCGAATGTACAATTGCGCTTAATGCTCACGCTCGTCTTTTTTTTATCAAAGATTATTTCCTGTGCGTGGAAAGTTTGCAGTCCTTATCACACCATTGAGTCTCTTTTATGAATTCCCAGCTATACAATTGTAATAACTCTTAGGCACAATATTTTTTCTAGCAACAGGAGTACGTCAAAGTTTGATGCTTGCTGAAACCTGTCGTCTATATAAAAGAAAAGTGGCATACGGTCTTTACTAAGTAATTATTGAGCTCTTTTGTCAAATCAATCATATCAACAATGTGATATAAACCTGTAATTACAAGATTGCTATAATAGTATTACTATCTCAATCCAGATTGAAGAAAGCGTTAAGTATATTTCGTAAAAAATTCTGTATATTTTCAAAATAAAAAATATCCCCGAAGGATTTGAGCAGTCGTTAAAAAACACTAGTTTTGCTATTTTAATGTTTTTTCAAATAAATGTTTGTCTGTTTTTATTGACAATTATTTGACAATTTCAACAACATAATATTTTAATGAAGACCTTTGTTTAAATAGATTCAATTTTTATTTTTATTTTTCTCTCTATAGTTCCAAACTCATAAAATGCTCAGACCCTTTTGGAGAATTTTTTTCTGTGAGTTTGAACAATTATCTATAAAAAACTTTATAGTATTTTCGTCGTAAATTCACTCAGGGCTGAGCTAATATAATATTTTTTTAATACTAGTCAAGTAAATAATTTTAAAATAATTTAGGCTTTCTTACATATATTAAGAATCACACCTTAAAAGTTTTAACTTATTTTTAGGTAAATAACCTTTTTCGTTCTTAGAAAACAATTTTTTAAATGTTTTATGTCGCCTAGGAATGATTAAATAACACTCAAATAAAATTTTTGTAAAGAAGTGAAGACTCATTTACTTTGCTACAAGTTCAATAATGTAATAGAAAGGGTGATTTTCGAGTTGTTTATGTAGCACAGCAAGACCCGACTGTTAAATGTTTTCTAAGGATCGTATACTTGTTATTCAAATCGACTGTACCTTATAATTTTAAAAGTTTTTCGCAAAAATGAATAAATTGAAGTCGAAAACTAACCAAATTATTAGAGCTTACATTGGGCTCTATGGAAATTTGTAAATTCTTCACTTTGATTTTTATACTTGGACAATACTTAACTATATTCTAAATATTGCAAACTAAACTGAGTTATAAATTATAAAACTGCTACATTCTCTGCTTCTGCACATGATGACCGATTGAGGGATTTAATCAACGTGCGTGAGTGAGAGCGTATGCGTGCTTCGAACATTAATAGCTATAAACTGTACATATAATACATGTGTTTCAGACCACTGATCTGATCACGAATCAATATAGAGACCTATTACACGTGTGTACACACAGGCATGGCGATTCAGTGTTTAATTTCATTTCGATCATGCTATTGGGCATCTCAGTAGTTATATAGACGCGACATTCAAGCGACCGGATGATTACTGAAACCTCAGTTGTAGCGCTAAAAGTTGAGAACGGAGCTGAGAATCATCTTCTCGTACTTGTGGCTTCCTACTGACAGTGGCCTACGGTCGAAAATGCAATATAATGAAACGTTGTATTCGTTGGAACTCGTCATTTTTAATTATTATATAACTGCTCCGCAAGACTTGCTTATCATAGCTTGAGTAGGGGAAAGGAGGGGGAAAAAGAGAAGAAATCCAATTAGTGCGCGTGATTTCAACATTGTTATGTAGTGTGACTTTGTTTGCTGCTGCTAGTACTTTTTTTCAAAATTTAAGTCGAGTCGCGTCTTGTACAAACAACTGGAACAAGAAATCTAGGACTCATTAATTAGAATATGTATTGAATTTGAGCCAGTAGAGAAGCTTGCTCTGTAAAATAAATTGAAATTTCAATTTATTACGAAAATTACAGTATTATATCCAGTGATAGAATTTAAACATTTAAAATTTTTGAAAAGACTCTGTAAGATTATAAGAAGGCAATTTGAATCTCTCTGACTTTGAATTGAACTTGCGATACTTATGACTTTACTTTTTTATTTTTTTCCAATTCAAGTCAAGCAGGTATTGAATGGGTACGCGTGACCGTAATGCCTGCTCAAGCTGCACTTAAGATAAAGAATACACGCCATGATGAGGAGCGCTGTGTATTCGTTTTTTGGTGCACAGCTCTGAGGCTACAGGGGAAAAAATTCGGTTTTTTGCTACTTTAAAATTTTGTATTCTTTGACACTTATTTCTATTATGAATTGACTATTTTTTTACGGTTATTCAAACTATACTCCTACATGAAATTCTAGAGGCACACGTGTACATGTCTGCAGGGACAAATGAAATACTTTAATTTAACCAACCCACTGAAATATTTATTCATCAACGGGCTTAAAAACTCTATTAATACAATGAATTTCAAATTCTAAAGTATGTATAAACAGCTACGTGTAAGGGTTGAAAAACGACATTTTTTCAATAATTTGAACAAGTATAACTGAATGGAAAGTTTGAAAATTTTTGATCTTTCATTGAAATTGTATCTTGTTGTGCAAAATTGACTGCAGCAGAAGTTCTGGGATTTTAGATTTTTTAGTTTTTTAAGTAATGGAGTATACAGATGACAAATTTCTATTTGTTCATGGATTGAATACTAATAAATCAGAAGATATAAATATTATTTTATGCGTTCTTTGCGTGCATAGTTTCCACTAAAACATTAGATTTCAATAAATTTGCCAGCTTTTGTTGAAGAAGTTATTAAAACATCAAGTATCTGAATTTTCAAGTTTTTATAATAAATTTCATGAAAACCTAAGATTAATAATTAATTTTATTATATTATGTATACATTTTTAAAGAACAATCATGTCACAATGGCAGTATCAAAAAATTTTACAATACACGGAGAAAAAAAATCATTATCGTGAAAGCGTATTTTTACAGCGGCAGTTACATCTATATTTTTTCAGGCGATTCTTTTTGCCATGTTGCAAGCTTCCCACCTCCTACTTTTCCTTCTAGTATTTCTTATATCTTGACAGTACTGCGATTGATTGACAACATTGTTTGCTTTTAAGATATGATTTTCTTATTTTGTATTACTGTGGATAAAAGTTTCTTCTTTTTTTCTTATCAAAACACCATAAGGCTCAAATGACTGAATCAATATGTAAACAGAAAAGATATAAACGTAAAACTCGATTTTTCCAATCAATTTACAGTCCAATCTACTGTCAAGGCGAACTACTAAAGACGATACAATTAGCGGCGATTTACCGAGACAGCAAAACCTTCGTCGGACTTTATCAGAAGCAAGACCAAAACATCACTCTAGCCAAGTAAGTGTGAGATGTTTGCACAAATCAATCGAAAACAATAGTACTAATCAAAAATAATTACCTAGTTTCGAAAAGTTAATGGAAAAGACAGAGCGAAAGCCAAGCAAGGTGGAAATCAAACAATTCATTGACGACAACTTCGATGACAAGGACGAGCTGTACAATGCAACGCTCAAGGATTGGCGGGCCAATCCGAGCTTAATGCGCGTATTCGTGACCCCGTGTATCGTCAATGGGTCAGCGACCTCAATTATATCTGGAAAGCCTTGGCCAGGCACATGACAAGCGACGTCAAGAAATTTCCCGATAGATACAGTCTGATATACGTCGATAATACATTTATCATTCCAGGTGGTCGATTCAAAGGTAAGGCAAAAATGTGACAATGATCCATGTGCAGCTCGTTGTACAGACACTAGCATAACGCACTCGTCGATCATTCATTCGCTTGCATGACGCCTCTATTAAATGCCCAGAGTTTTACTACTGGGACAGTTTTTGGGTCATCGAGGGATTGCTGCTGTGCGACATGCACGACACGACTCGAGGTTTAATTGAAAATTTCCTGTCCATGGTCTCGACTTACGGCTTCGTACCAAACGGTGGCAGGATATATTACCTAATGAGGAGTCAACCACCTCTGCTTATACCGATGATGGACAAATATTACGAAGTGACGAAAGACTGGGACTTTGTCGACAGGAATCTCGCGATCCTCGAGAAGGAATTTAGTTACTGGCAGAACTACAAAACTGTCACCGTTCATAAAAACGGCCTTCAGTACAAAATGGCTCGATACGTCTGTCAGAGCGCAGGCCCCAGACCTGAGAGCTTCCGTGAGGATTATATTCTCGCGGAAAACATCAGCGACCCCGTTAAGAGACAAGCTTTTTACAACAACGTCAAGGCTGGCGCCGAGACTGGTTGGGATTTTTCAGCTCGTTGGTTCGTCGATGCCAAGGGTGAGCCCTCGCTGGACCTCGCCGACATCACAACCGAAGACATCATCCCGGTGGACCTCAACTCTTTCTTGGAGCAGAATGCGCGCACGCTCGCGCGTTACAATCGGAAAAAAAATAATTTCAAGGTACAGTATATAAGCTAGAATCGATCCAGCATGCTACACTTTAAAATTGACAAGTCGACCGTATCGATTCGCGTCAATGCATCAAAGCTCTCAAAGTCTGGAAATAGTCGGGCGCTCGGGGCTGTCTTCTCTATGCAGGAATAAATAGAAAATCATTTTTATTGTGTAGTGCGCGATACGTGCAATTAGGCTCTAATATCCATCGGGCGTCACAGCCGAGAGACTTGGTTTTATACACAATTTATAGCTCACTAGTTGACACATACACACCGGCCTACACGTCCTAGGCGGGCAGTATATGGAAATTCGAACGCGCTATACATAAATAAATCGGCGCAAGCGAGGATTGATCGATGGAATGCATTATTAAATTCATTTAATCGTACACCAACGGCTTCCTTTGTGTTATGTGCGCTCAACGGGCAATGCACACGTTCGGCAACCACTATGTTTTGCGCAAATTTTGCCTCAAATGTAAGCTCATTATCCCGCCCCAAAGTATGTCCGAAAGATTTACCAATTGACCGCTTCATTATATTCACGTGTACTCGCATTCACGCGGATTTACTCGCAATGCACGACAAATGAATCGTGAAAATAATCAAAAGAGAACAAAAAACTTGTGGTAACCTTCCAGAAAATGAAGTATTATACTTCCGTGGCGAAGGAATACCGCCGAGGTATTGACGAGGTGCTCTGGAACGAAGTCGACGGCATCTGGTACGACTGGGACACTAAGCACCACAAGCCAAGGAGGCTCTTTTACGCGACGAATTTGACTCCTCTTTACACGCTGAGTTACAATCCGGCTAAGGCTTTGCTGTACGGAAAAAAAGCCACCAATTATTTGCAAGCAAAAGGGATTGAAAATTTCGAAGGTAAGCCAATTCAAAAAGTTACTTTCGTTTTCTATTTTTATCTCAATTTCATTCTATAAAAGTAAACATAATAATGATTGGTCGTAAAAATCAACGACCAGTCCCAACATTTTAAGTGCATATTTTCAAAATTTGTGTTTTGCCTATCAGTTATCGCGCGCTTCATTATACATCTTTTAAATTACCACGTATGACAAAATGTCCACCTTTATATCGATCCTGATAAATAGATTAACGAACAAAAAAAATCGTACCAAGCTAGATGCCGTAAGTCATTTTGGCGTCTCTTTTGCTAAACTTAGTATATATTTTATAATACGTAGCAGCTATGACTGGTAAAAACTTTCGGACGGCCTTGCACCTAGAGCACATGTACGAGCACAAACAATATTCGAGCTATCGACGTATCAAACTAAAAGCGAGTTCAAAACTTAGGGACATTAATCGAATACTGTTCAAATTCCCCCTCGCCCTTCAACTCCAATAAGAATCTGCATGTCCATTATATTTCTCAAGCTTTTTAAAATATGCAATGTATATAAATATGCATGCACATGGAAAAATGTATTTATAAGCTCACATCCTATTTCAGTAGTGAATTTACCCATATCGAAAATACATTCGTGCGTTTATGTTTTTTACTGGCAAAGCCTGAACAATGCCTCATACGATCCATTCTTGGTCGATATATACATATAATCCCTGCTATAGAGAGAGTAAATCTCATCGTCGAGCTAAAAATATGATTGTAAAAAAGGCAACTTAAACTAGTTCTAAGCGATTTCAAAGACACGTGCGTGGGTCGATAAGTGTAGCTCACATTTCTGCGATACCATAAATTAAAATGAAAAATTAATGTTTATTTTTTTCGTACTATTTCAGAGCTTAAAGATTTGCGAATAAATGATCCAAGCTTTTCGGTATAAAAGAGCTCGTATAAAGTATATGCACCGCTGAAGCAAAGTCATAAAGCTTAATGTTATCACTCGAGGTTTAAATATATACACGTCGAGCTCTTTGTATTCAAGCCCTCAATGTATACATATATACGATGTGATTTTTACGACTTTATTTCTTAAAAAAGTCTTAGTTTAAAATGACGAGACTACATTTTTTTCTATAAATTAAAAACAATCCAAAATGAATCATTATTTTTAAATTTTCATACTGCCGAGTATATAACTATCTTTGTCTCAGTCCTTTTACCAAGGAATTAGTATGATTCAAACAAATCTAAATATTTACATCAGTCCAGGATCATTCAATAATGATTTATCATTTCACAGGGTATTACCGCGTGATATTGACCACAATTTTTAACTAATCTGGTAGAGTTCAATTTCAAAATGTGTAGAAAATTTTTTTTACACATTAAAATAAAATAAAATGAAAAAAATGAATTTTTTTAAACGGAAATAAAACGCAAATGCACGTTAAGACTGATAATGTAATATTTTAAACAAAAACTTGTTTGACCCACACATGAGAAGATTATATAGCAAAGCTTTTAAGCCCTTAAATGAATAAATTAGTCGAAAAATGTAGTCAGAATCATTCAGTATCCCTTCTGAATTTATAATTATAAAGATCAATATAATTTTATTATGCAATGTTTTTAATTAATAAAAAATACCAAGTGTGTCCACTTAATTAATGCTTGTTTTGTAGCGCATATAATTATAAAATAAAATATAAAAAAGCATCTCAGTATGCATAAATCAATTGAGAAAAATTTCACCCATAGTTCGCTATTTGTTGGTATTATTTTGCGTCCAAGCGTGTATGTCAACGCAAACGAATGAATGGGTAAACGCACACCACTGTGCACTTATACGTAGCAATAAATCCTGACCCGAGAGACGCGATGAAAAAACGAATTCGATGCTTCGACATCGTCACGATTTCAATGTACTTGTCGAGCTTTGTAATATTACTAAATTTCCGCTGAACTTGTTAAAGCTCTTAGAAATGCGGCTAAATTTCCACTCGACATCCTTGAAAAAGTTCATCGAACGGATTAATCGTTCTATTGATTCGGTTGATTGACCTTTTATTCTTGCATATTCTTAGATTAGATGGTCGGACAACAAACAAAAGCTTTACGGACAACACGATTTGATCTAGAATTCAATGTAATCCCATTTCTTTGAGAAAATGCATAGAGCCAATATGAAAATTTTTTATAATTTATATAGATAATTTGTCTGAACAGCTGTATGAAAATTATTAATTTCGCCCTTTTCTTAACAAGTTTTGAGTTTAAATTTAAAAAAAAAGGTATTGAAACACTTTCATATCTACTGTAGCTTGAATGTGCATGTAAAACCATTAGAACGGGGATAAAGTACACCTTTTTTTGCACGCACAGGTGGGGTACCAGCTTCTTTAGATAATAGCAGTCAGCAGTGGGACTATCCAAATGCCTGGCCACCTCTGCAATCAATCATTGTGCAAGGCCTTCGCCAAACCAATTATATGCCTGCCCAAGATTTGGCCAAGGAGTTGGCCAAAACTTGGTTGCAATCAAATTATCTCGGATTTAGCCAAACCAAGAAGATGTTTGAAAAGGTAATTATATAGAATGTGTGTAATAGCGAACTTAATAATGCTCGGGAGACGTTTAAAATTGATATGAGCATTGAAAAAAAAGGAGTCATTTTATATCCAAACGTTTCAAGAGTTTTCCTGGCAAAAGAATACAGAAAAAGTGAGTAATATCGAATAATAGTCCTGCGCGCACTTGTCAGCAGATGTAAAAATGTACTTATTTTCAGAGTGTATATGATGCTTCGTCGAAGCAAGAGCACAATTTTCGAATGAAAAAATAACATTATCTTTGCAGTATGTCTCATATATAAAATGGCGCAGACAAGCTTTGACAAATATTAAATGTTTGCTTGATATAAGATATGGGTGTGACTGTATACACATCTCGTACACACACACACACATACACATACACGTGCCGATACGGGGAAACAGGTTTATTTTCACGCTGTGCCAGGAGCATCAATCTGATTTTTGTTCCTCCCTCTCTTTTCTCTCTCTCTCTCTCTCGATCTTACGTTTGATCCCATTTGGCTTGAAATAAAAGCCGAACAAAAAACGCGTCACAAGGGAGAGTATCTTTGAGGGAATTTAATTGTGTATACAATGATATTTTCATTAAGCTTCACGTGCTTCTAACATATATATGAAAACATAGTCTAGAATTACGGGCTGTGATTGTTGATGCTCGACTTGGACAAAATGCACTGAAGCACGCAATAGATTGATTATTTTTATCGAATGATAACCGATAGAATTGTAATTTTTTACGCGAGACGCTCGACACTCATGACGAAAGCGTAATCGCAATTCTGCAGCTTATCCTCATGCATTATTAAAGAGCAAAACCTCGCAGAGAAAATTCGAGTGCAATCTCTATATCTATATGGGAATCGGCATATTAAAAGAGGGGGAGAAGAGAGGGTATGCAAGGCGCGTGTGTGTACACAGAATCAAGGCGTAAGTAGTAATTCATTTTTCATTTTCATTTTCACACTTATGCCCGTGGCTTAGTGCAAGAGAGAAACGACGATGACGACGGCTGAGACTACGGCTGCACGATCGCGACTAAGAGTGTGGGTGTAGTTCTATATAATAAATGAGAAACGTGCAGCAGTGGTGAAATGAGACGGAGAGAGAAAAAAACATAATCCAAACGAATGGTCGCAAGAGTCGTTTACTTTAATTGCAGCTGACTATGTGTGAGTTCGTATGTACGACAGTTCTAATACATCCACACGCGCAAGACATACTTATTAACCCAGATCTCTATCTTGGCTCGCCTGGACTACGCATATTTGCCTATATACTTTGAGTCACGAAAATCTCATATGTTTATGTACGTACTACTCAATCCAATTGATTTGATTTTTTTTCATAGTGATAATATACGCACATATGGTACTGCACAAACAAAATACAAGCACATCGATTGAGTCAATTGAGCACGGCTAGATCTAATAAGTATCTTCAAAGTAACCTTGAGACTGTATCCAAAATATTAATAAACGTTAGCTTAATAGCTTGTGTACCTCTATGATACTGGCAAAATGAGAGGAAAAGTCATCAAATCTTAAGAATTCTTTTCAACGGGTCACGGTCTATAGTACACCTACAGATCTTTCACGTGAATCTTAACGCCCCTGCATTTAAATGTAATATATTGGCGTATTTTAAAATAAAACTTGTGTATCGGTTTGGAAAAAAAAGCATTCCAAGAGAGGAAGCGAGCCTTTACCGAGTACTTTTCCATTTCGTCTGGCCATAAATCAAATAGGGCCATCATCGTCGGTGATTACGGGAATTCTTCCCACTGTATTGTGTTAATCTCTCGTAATGATTTATGATAACCCCGGGTCATACCGTAGTTTATAAGCGAATTCGTTAATCAAATCGCCCATATGGTGAAAAATTCCTTGGTCTCATTTTACTTAAACTTTGATTAAAAGTGGCAATTCTTGAATTGTGTAAAAAATTAAAACTGCGAGGCCTTGTGTGGAGGCAACGTTTTTTTCTGATTTTGTGAACGTATGCTAAAAATTATACAAACGTTTGAAAAAAAGAGTGAGAATGAGAGATTGGATTTGATTTAAAATAATGTATTGTTCCCAATCAATATGAACGAATTGCAATTATTAGCACCAGCAAATAATAATAGAAACGATTCAAATAGTAGAATAAAATCAATTAAAAACAAATTCATTAAAAAAACGAAATTTTTGAGCTATCCCAAACTAAAGTAACATTTTGCTGACAACGAGCAAAATCTAAATATTATCTTCAGCTTGAAATATTCACAAAAAGCTATATTAGTACAAGTTCAGTATAATGATAGAAAATTCGAGCATATTACCCAAAAACTTGAATAATTTTTAAGGCAACTCTTGCGCGGTTTTACTTAAAACACGCTATAATGAGAATTGGAGACAATTGAGTACATTGGTATCGTTTCAGAGTACATTAGAAGCAATGCAATAAATACTAGAATCAAAGCTGATGCTCTCAAACAGTTCGATGATTCCTTATGGCGTATTTAAAGTGAAAATGCATGAGGGTCGCGTCAAGAATTCTTGGAATCGAATCGAGTCGAATTTTCAATCAATGTAGTTTGAAAGCTCAAAGAAGAATTGCATGATCGAGATCAGGACAGTCTGAGTGCTACCATTTTTCCAAAATTCCGACTGTCTTGGCTTTAACATACTGCACAACTCGAGATGTTCCGTACGTGAGTTGAGTTAATTGCCAGCAATTTACCATTTAGACCTTAGCAAGGTGCACTTACTTTCTAATAGGTCGCGTCTTAGCTGGAAATAAAGACATCGATGACAGAAAATAAAAGAATCTTAGTAATCGGTGAGATTGTCGACCAGTTAATATTGAGAGGGGGATAATGGAAGGGGGCGCTGGTACGAACGCAGCGAAAGCATCACTGAGGCATGAAAAAAACAATACATCACCACAGCAAATACTCGCGCTGCAAGCTACTTGAGTCGACTACAGCGGAACCTATGCAACTCCAACAGTTCAAAAACCAAAAATGGGTAGGCTATCGTTTGAGTCCAAACTTTATTAAGGGGAGGTTCTTATCAAGCTCGACTAAAAAATCAATTTTTTGTTGTTGTATTTTCGAATTGCTTATACTTTTTAGAATCCTTGGCTAAAATTTCGTATGTAAATTCGAATCTTTAGTCGGTCCATCTCAGGATTGAGAGTAAGCGCTTTTTTTATTTTAAGGTAAATAAATTTGCTGGATCTTGGACTACAATCACCATTTTACAATCATTATTTTTATTGTTACAGCACTTTTTAAAGCAAAAAAAAGTGCAAAAAAATTTTTTTTTCGAAAATCCGCCATTTTGTGAATTTTTAACTTTTCTTCGTGATTATAGTTCAAGATCCAGCAAATATCTTCTTGTTCATAACAAACTTTGCTTTTTGATTTCGGACAAAAATTAGTTGAGTTATCTTGGTGCTCATGGAGGTGTCTTTTTTTCATCACTATGTTTCAATGCATATTACTATGAAACTATTCGGTATTTTTGTTTGAAAAAATTCGTAAAAGTAGATAAGGGCTAACAGGGGGCTTAAAGCTATGTATTCCTAAAATTGCTGACAAATGAAATTTTGTAAACATAGGCTCACAGCAATAATACTGGTGGTCGTTCATACCTTTCAGAACATATTTCCATCCTCATATTAAAGGTATGTGTTCATGGTGTGGGTACCACTCATGTTAATTTGGTTACTGATCGAAGCAATTAAAATGAGGTTTTGTCGTAGAATTCCCAGCGAACCGCTTAATGAATTTACTCCAAATTTTATACACTTCTTCAGTACATAGATGTGCATGGTCAGAACCATTATCTAAGTAGTTGGAGCATTATAAAGTGCTATTTCACTATTTTAGTACAAAGAACCATATAAAATTATATAAAATTAATCATTTCTGATAGATATAATCTATATAGATACAACAATAGTGCATGTATCACTTAGATAGTGGTTGTGACCATGCTCATTTATGTACTGAAGAAGTGTATAAAATTTGGAGTAAATTCATTAAGCGGTTCGCTGGGAATTCTACGACAAACCTCATTGTAATTCCTTCAATCAGTAACCAAATTAACATGAGTGGTACCCACACCATGAACACATAGCTTTAATATGAGAATGGGAACATGTTCTGAAAGGTATGAACGACCACCAGTATTATTGCTGTGAGCCTATGATTACAAAATTTCATTTGTCAGCAATTTTAGGAATACATAGCTTTAAAACTCCCTGTTAGCTCTTAATAACATGCTTAATGAGTACCAAAAAACTTGACTTCTTTATTTACTTCCTTCCATGAGAAAAAAAATCTCAAAAATCACATCATTGTTGGGTCGCTAAATGAGAACCTCCCCTTAATGCGGTCGGGTTCGTTAGAAGCGTCGCGCTGCACGAGCAAATCTGCATCCGTAAAAAAGCTTGACGGTCACAGAAGCTGAGGGCCAGATAAACCAATACGTTGCAGGTATAAAACCATTTCCTAGGAAAGTGTCACCGCTTCTAGAGCCGCCAGTCAGATAAAACATAAGCTCATATCATATGTCTCAGACGCAGCAGTCTGTAACGACGCAATAAGTCATGAACCCGAGTTCTTATGTATAGTTTATGAAGCCTATCGTGAGATCTGCACTTTTTTGGAGAGTTGTCCACGAGCCGAACGAGTGTATGAGAAGCAAAAGCATCTAGGCTGGCCATCATTCCCCATATCTGCAAGATCAGACAATCCCAGAGACTCCCAAGAATACGAGCAATGTCTCATACTTAATTTCAAATCGAAAAAGCCGGACTATATTGACAACGATGCCGTGTCAAGAGTCAAGCTTGAATAAGCCTAACTCTAGTTGCAACCCTGCAGTCAGCTGCTGCTTCCCCACCCTGGGGTTGCAAAGGACAAACTAGCATAGCACTTAGTTATCGCACGGTCTACAAGATAATAGTCAAGACAACCGAAGTGAAAAAAAAACACTGCACGCGTTGCGTGTAACAGAGTTAGCTGCATTGCTTCTTTTTTAGCATTTCTTGTGCTCTTGATTAGCTTCGGAAAAATCAAGCTTTACCAAGCACACATGCACAAGTGGTAGCAATTTCATACACTTGTACAAAAAAGACAACATTTTTAGGTCTAGATTTCATCTTTCGCAGTTAAAAGAAATAACTGAACTTAATCTAAACACGCATTGACTCGAAGAAGATGAAAAAGTAAGAGGAGTAGAGAGAAAAAGTTGTATGAATACGAAACACTCACACATACACTCACAGTCTTTTAACCATAAAGTTTTCATAGTTTATTCGTCGACTTTCAGTAGTTATAGCAGCTTTGCCAATAAACTACGACCAGAAACGAGCTAAAAAACCTTTTGCGAATTCAGCCTTTACCAGTCAGGTTAAATTAGATCAAGAAATTTTCTTTCTTAACTTTTCTTATACGGCAACGCAATAATAAAGTAATTACTAGGCACGCGCATAACGCGACAGGCGATAAGAAATACGCACGATTCTTAGATCGTTCGCAATATTATTTACAGTGATTGGTTTTTTCAAGCTCTGCTAGTAATTAACACCTCAACTGACAGTTTTGAGCCTCGAGTTACCTGAGTAATTAATAAATAACAATGATGGATTTTAGATTGAGAGAAATATCATCCACTTAATTAAAATTTTCTGACAAATATATTTTTTGTCAATAAGTGTCTATGGATATAATAGTGAATAGAGCCAAGATTAACATGCTCTTAGCTCACAAAATCGTTCCGGCTTTTATCTAAAAAATTGAAGAACTTTAAACTAGGGCTGCGCACTATAGAGCAAATTCGATTTATCTGCGCTTAGCGCAATGGCATTTGTGAAGAAAGAGATCTTAGCGAATAAATAACAAAAAGTGAGTAGATCGAGATAAGCGACGTGAATAAGCTAGTGAATCTTTCGAGCCTTAAATTCGCAAGCATGTGCAGAAGATCAGTCATCTTCATCCTCGACGCGAGAAGAAAAAGGAAAAAAAAAAGAGAGGGTAAGCTGGTCTACGTGCCATAGTCGCGCCGCGGCACGCTCGTTAGTTTATAACGGTTGAGCATTTATTATTAAGCAAGTACCTGCGGAGAGAAGAGCGTTAAATCCGCTCGTATATGGCCCACGACTACACGTGGAGCTATATAAAATCATGCCTACACAATTACGGTTTTAACGCGCCGCTGCCTAGCCCCCGCGCTCACGCACTACGTACACACGTGTGCTCGAGCTTTATGGCTGAGGCCTCCCTCTTGAATACAGGCGAGAGAAAGTCGGGGCCAATTCGAGATTTATATTGTGTGTTGTCCGTTGCAGATTTTATGTAATGCAGGACTTTTCTTTTCATTCTACTTTTGGCTGTCTCAGAAATACAGGCATCTCTTCACAAGATGAAACGAGTTAGTTGTACCAACATGGCTTACCAGTGGCCATTTTTGTCATTTTTGTTATCCCGCTGTCTCAGCTGTGATAATAATTATCATTTGGACATTCAATCGGGCTTTGTTGTCGATATGTATCAACCAAAATTTAAGCTATGCACCATCCACAAAAAATATTTCTACCCTGCTTGGCATCGCTTGTTTATTTTCCTACTTGAATACGCGTCTAATAGGGACACACGGAGCGCCACACTTTTTCATAAGATAATGTAATATCCCGTTATGTCTAGCTCACGGCATTGTCGAATATCAAAGGAATTCGAGACGTGATATCAATGTTCTGCCATCATCGTCGTACTCAATTTATCAAGGGACTATCGCAATGAGATAAAGGTATAGAGATGATGTTTCGAGCGAGCATCGTATCTTGAAATCTAATCTCATGTTATAATACAAGGCATATTAGGCTTAATAATGCTGCATACATGCGGACTGCGGCACTATGTGCTCTGACTCGGATGTTCTTTGAGTTAATCCAGTATGTGCACGCATACGATAATTAATTCAGGTTTATCGAAGCTGTCTGGTCTCTTGATTCTCATTTAACTGTTAATGCAATCATATTATCAACGACGAGTCAAGCTTTAAATTTCTGCAAAAGTTACTCTCAAAGATCAAGCTTAGTTTTTAGATTGATAAATTATATATTATGTCGAAGATACGCGGGAGTGCGTGTTTTGACGTTTTTGCGGTACATGTAGGACTTTGCAGACTGTTGCGCGCAACTGTCGAATGCTAACGCGTGTCGCAATGACGCATTTTTAAGTCAGGAATTTTTAATTATTTCTATTCATGAAAAATGTTTCAACCTTTTATTATACAAATAAAGAATGAGATTTTCATGCACGACTTTGTTTTTCATACGCTATTAACTTTTGAAATTGCTCTCTTTACATATGTTATAGAAATTTTTTGGAATGCCTATGCATCTACCAAGCGTAAAATTCTTACACTAATGATATCAAAGACAATAATAAGCTAATAAGAAAGGAACAAAGTTGATTAAGATATTCAACTAGACAATCAAGATTAATTTCTCGCAGATATACCAATCTCGACCGTTTCTCTATCGATCATATGAATATTTATCGAGTAACTGACAAAGCATATCCATTCACCTAACTCGATATAATTTAATCGAAATGTTCAAGCTTTTTTGACCCCAAAGGAGATTTCTTTTTCTGTGATGTCGCAAAAGTGCAAACTTTGAAGAAAGTTTGTAAGTATAATTACGATTCATACTGATCTGGCTTTAACTCAAGAACAGTTGACGTCCAACAACGGTTTTTTTGCATACGAATGTCCTGCAAAAGGAAATATCAAAGCTACGAAGCAAGAGGATGTATTAATCAATCAATGCTGTATAAATTAAGTTAAATCTTTTTACTTTCTTTGAGGGATAAAAAAAAGTCAGAGCTTACACAGAGAAAATTGTAACAGCTGTTCGTAAAATTGTAAACTTTTTTCTCGTGGTTCTTTTATGATATACCTCGTGAATATATATATATACAGCTGTGGAAATGTATATACGCGTCTCTTGTTTTTTTTCTTTTACTG
Organism: Trichogramma dendrolimi; assembly: GCA_034770305.1. NCBI lineage: Eukaryota > Metazoa > Arthropoda > Insecta > Hymenoptera > Trichogrammatidae > Trichogramma > Trichogramma dendrolimi. The sequence continues at coordinate 352,703 of JAPMIB010000034.1, read as the reverse complement.
CATTGCCCTCAGAAGCGTCAATTTCACGCCTTCGATTTTATGAGTCCACGAAACCTTTGATTTTCAAAAAATATCATAAAGCACATTTGACAAGAAAAACTTTGTATTTTTTATAAAACCGTACGTGACGAAACATAATGGATAATAATTAGTATTTATATAAAACTATATGATAAAAGTGGAGCGTTTACCAGTGTTACTTGATTTCAAGCCGTATTTGTGGAATGGAATATAGCATTAAAATAATTCACTTATATGTAAAAAATAATAAAGGCATACTAAAAACAAGCACTTGTAAAGATGTTCACAAATAACAAAAAAAAACAAACAGTAACTTATAACCTCAGTACTTCTTAAATCAAAAAAATCGATGAATTTTCAGGAACGCTGGTTATAATAATATGTCAAGAAAGTTGAAAAGTCCAACGGGAGAGGATCGATAAAGCGCGATGCATTTTTCGCGTGATCAGAATTACATAGTAGCTACGACGCACGGCAGGAAATGATTCCTACCCAAGTACTGAACCTCTCTTACGTATATAACATTGACATCACGCGATATGGTCATGAAAAAAAAAAAAATCGGGGGATGAAGAAACGTTTCAGCGTGAGAGAAATGGATCGCATCCTTATTCGTGACGCTTAACTGAGAGTCTAACCAAACAATTTTTCCGTGCCGGGATAGTTAGGCATCCTCCTTTTTCATGTGTTTTTTTGTAAATCTCAAGCATTTTTCATATCAACGTTATAATCAATTTTTCTTTTCAGTACGATGCCACTCAACCGGGTAAATTCGGTGGAGGTGGTGAATACGAAGTGCAAGAAGGTTTCGGATGGACTAATGGCGTGGTGCTTGAATTTCTCGATACTTATCCTTGGATCGCATACGACCTTGACTTTCTTCATGACCGATCCACTTATTCAAATTCCGAAGGTACACATCATTACAATTTCTTTATAGATTTCAATTTTTGGACATCTTAACTTTTTTATATTTTTTTATATTCGATCGCATGTAATTAACTCAAAATAGTTCATGATTTTCTTTTTCTATAACTTTTTAATGTGAAAATTTATACCAAGATCTTGTAAATTTTTTCTAGGTATCCAACCAAGAATGGGTGTTGATATCAAGAAACCAACGAACGTATCTCGGCCAGTACTCAAATCTATTTGGACAACGTACTTTTGAGAAATAAGATGAATTTTCTGAACATTTAGGCATATATTTTAATTACTATACATCAAAGTACAACGAGTATGAATTAAGTTTGAATTATGTACACTAGTGAGAGAGCAATTAAAAAATGTCGAGCAAATATGTTTGCTTCAAGCATATCATCTGACTAGTTGTCCATTATCGTAACCCAATTGAAAAAAGTCCTTGAGCACGACGTTGAAGGTGACATCGATGTATCCCTGTACTCTCATTCGAGTCACTGCAATCAAAGAAATGATTAAAGATACAAATGCAAAGCAGTATATCGTAGATGGACACTCACACTCTCTACCCTCGCCGGTAGCGAGTATTCCGATATCGACGAGTTCTGGCCTTCTCCCCGTTATCCAGCGGCAAACTGCTGCACAAGTGATGACGACTCGGGCACATATACGGCAATCCTGCACTCACAAACTTGCATAAAACTTATCGCATAATATCAATCAATAGAGTTTTATTAATGCAAACGAGTAAAATATTGGGAAGTGTACATTGACTAACGCGCAGCCGTATGCAAGCTGGTAATTAGCGCGAGAAGATCCATTAGACTATAAAAGAGGCGGAAGCGCCTCGATCGAATTAAATTTCGAGCCAAGAGGCGCGCTACGAATGGAAATTAGCTAGCTCCCTGCGTTTTCGAGTTTATAAATAATTGAAATTTATTCAATGCGTCAGTACCGCTGCAGTCTAGTAGGGGAAACTCTTTTTTCGAACAAGAATTTTTATGTCACTGTCAATACTGCTGCTACTCGCCTCACGCACGTTTATTCGAAAAGTCGTTCTTTGCTTGTATACATGCGTCTATATATGTATATATAGTACGTCGATGGAGGGACGATCAAAGCTTTGATGTACTACGGCAGCAACAGAGCTGCCACTCACTTAGATTATCAAATGTATATATACCTATGCAACAAGGCGCACAGACTCGGATAAAATGCAGCTTTCACGCTTGCGTCTACGCGCGCATATAATACGACGATAGAACAGAGCTCCTGTCTGACTCGGGACAAAGAGACAGGCCGACGACTCACCGTTTCTCGTGACGACCGGTCAGCGGAGGCAAACGACAGCAACTGTAACCCTGGATTACGTCGTGGCCAAAACTGTCTAAGCCGTAGATCGATAGGAGAAGTTGAGGCCCTGCGACAATGTCATCATCATTTGCTCTCACTTTCTCATCGCGTTATAAATTCATTATTTCCATCATATATATACAACAGTTACATGGAGATACTTACAACCGTGAGGACTGGTGCTCTTGAAGGCAATATCCAGAGGGAAGTTCCAAATTGCCAAACGTCTCGAGTCGTTGCTGCACTTACTCATCTGTGTCAAGCCTTCCTCTATGCCCTTTTGATGCAATATGTATATTTCAAAGTCGTTCCCCGATATGCCTATAGTAGTTGTAATACATTTACTTCGCCTAGCAAGTACTTACGGCTACGACGCTCCAATCTTGGCCAAACTGATAGGCGTACTTGCAGTACGCGTTTCCAATTTCGTAAAAATTACCACTTTCCACGGAACCGGACAGACTCAGATAAAATTCACCGACGTCGTTGTTGCTCATTTCGTTGTTTTCTAGCGAAAATTAGACCATCAACTTGTACGGTACATCGTGCTTTGTGTATACTGCAACTGACCAACGGAATGTTTCCATGACGACTGGAAACAGCTGTTCACCGCTCATGCATGAATGTACACATATTACGCTGATTGTTCATAGCTCGTGCTAGCACCTTTGATCCGATTGTCAACAAGCAAATGAAATGATCCTTTTTTTTTCAACTAGTTTTTATTTCATCTTTTATACAATCACAAATAAATGACAATGATTCGATCGTTCGATTACAATCGTCAGAGGCTATTGACGTGCACACACCCGACGCTCAACACGCTTTTTTATATTACTCTTATATAAAACAAAGTATAATGTAATCACATAAAATAGATCTCGAAGGAATACTGCAGTACCGAGCTCTTTAATCAAAATTGGAGATATTTTTCATGTACAGCCACGATATTTTTCTATTGATTTCAAGCACAATTGGTGTGGTTTAAAAATATATATGTACAATTAATTAAAAAGATTCTAGATATGGCTTGAAGTTGCTCAACTATCAACTTGGGCGTACACGTCTTTTCATTGAATTCAAGCGGAAGAAGAGATACAATCAAACCACATCTGTTTCTTTTTATAAAGTACTTCAAAACAAAATAGTAACGATTCAACGGAAAAAATTATAATAGATTGCATAGAATATAATGAAAAGAAATCATTCTTGAAAACTTGTACTGTTAGCATGCTAGATTTGATCGTTAGAATCTTTGTCGTGAGATATTTTTCGAGCATTTTCATTTTTGATAAACGATATGAATCGCTTTAATCGTTGCTGCTTTTTAAAACATAATCATTAAATGTCATGTTTTACCGACCCGTGAAAGTGTCTTTGGTAATTTTATAGTCAGAGTTTAGCTGTTGATGTTGTCCATTTTTGCCAGGAGTATCAAAGATTTTTTATAAATACTAGTGTAATAATGTAACATTCGGTACGAACATGATAAAATTGTTTAAATCTTTCATTTTTTGTAGCCGCTCTTAAAAAATAACGAATGCACCTATCGTTCACTTGAAAGCCACGGCGTAACATTTCTTGCATTGCTTCGTATATATTATCAAATTACTAGAAATAACAATATTATTTAACTAACGATTATTATTATCATCAATTTGTGTTCAGTTGCTATTTCACGATCGGAGTTTATTTTTTTTACCATTGATGTTTGAGGTGTGCATCTCAAGATCGCAGAATTGCAGCTACACTGAAGAATTTTCTTGTCTAAAATTGCATGTACTAAGCAGATGAACTAGCTGCATAAACGTGACCATTTCACCGTGACCTTTTCTTGTTGAATCGCTAAAGGCGCGAGCTTTACTTGCCAGCAGCAATTTCTTTCATTCGGTTAAGTGCAGAACCTGCCTTGAACCACGTGATCTGTTGTTCATTCATGGTGTGATTTAGTGTGATGGTATCTACTTTTCCATCAGCGTGTTTAATTTCGCACTTGACAGGCTTTAAAAAAATTAATCAGGTTAAATAGTTGAAGAAAAAAATTCTATAAGTGAAGCAATAATTGTAACTACCTTTCCAGGGGCGAGATCTTTGAGTCCAAGTAAACTGATCTTGTCAGTTGGATGAATTTTATCGTAATCAGAAGGATTGGCAAAAGTAAGTGGCAGAAGACCCTGCTTCTTAAGATTTGTTTCATGAATACGAGCAAAGCTTTTAACGATGATAGCGCGGCCACCAAGATGACGTGGCTCCAAGGCGGCGTGTTCCCGAGATGAACCCTCACCGTAGTTTTCATCACCGACGGCTACCCATTCAACTCCATTCTTTTTGTAATGACGAGCTACATCTGGTACACCACCCCATTCGCCAGTTAGTTGATTTTTGATTTTATTCATTTCTCCGTTCTCAGAATTGGTGGCACTGTAAGTAGTCAGGATTAATTTATTAATCCAGACAAAATAATTTTTTTTTATTGTAAAAATCTTACCCTATGAACATGTTGTTAGAAATATTGTCAAGATGTCCACGGTATTTGAGCCATGGGCCAGCAGCCGAGATGTGATCGGTCGTACATTTCCCTTTAACTTTGATCAGTACAGTCATATCGGTAAGATCTTTACCGTCCCATTTATCGAATGGATCCAACAACTGCAAACGCTGCGATTTTGGGTCGACATCTACTTTCACCTTGCCTCCATCGCTGGGTGGAGCATCGTAGGTATCCATACCAGGATCGAAACCTTTGCTCGGCAGCTCATCGCCTATAAAATTGAATGCGCATCGTTATAGAAATAACTTAATCGAAGAGTAGACAGGATAAATGCACTCACCATATGGGCTGTCTAACAAGAATTCCTTGCCATCGGCACCCTTTAACTTGTCCTTGGTAGGATTGAAATCGAGACGTCCAGCAATTGATAAAGCTGTTACGAGCTCGGGGCTGGTAACGAAGGCATGAGTGGCGGGATTTGCGTCGTTACGCCCGGTGAAGTTTCTGTTGTAAGAAGTTACGATGGTATTTTTGTCTCCCTTCTTGATGTCTTGACGATCCCATTGACCGATGCAAGGGCCACAAGCATTGGCAAGAACAATACCTCCGAAATCGCGTAAAGTTTTAGCCTAATACACAAATTAGATTAACATTAAAATTTAGGTGAAAAAGAGTCTAGCGTAAACTATCATACTCATGTACACGATCAATTTGTTTGCACGTCAAAAAGCTAATTTATATAAGTACATCGTTCATTGTTATGTAAATGCGGTAAAACTGATATGCATAATTGGCTGTATACATTTTACGATTATTATACGCACTTGAAGTCATTGTTAGGTTTGATTTCAAATTTGCTTTTTATTATTACTAGACCTATTCAAGTTCCGAAATAAATTCAGAGCTGATAATTTTAAAACAATTTTGAACATAAGTATTAGTCATTTGACATTAAACACGTTTACGTCTTACACTAAAATCTTTGTCTGTATATTAAAACAATACAGTTTAAAAATTATTGGCAAACGTGTCAAGTTAATTTATTCACGTATAATATATTTATAGTACATAAAATATATAAAAAATAGCTATTATTAAGTGTCACGTATAAAAACTCACAATTCCATCACGTTCGATAGTCGCACGAATTTGTTCGGAGCCAGGAGTTACATTGAAGGTAGATTTAGCTTTAAGGCCATGCTTCATAGCTTGTCTGGCGATACTAGCGCAACGACCCATGTCCTCGTATGAACTGTTGGTGCAAGAACCAATAAGACCGACTTTGATTTCATTAGGCCAGCCGTTCTTTTTAGCATTAACACCTATATTATAATTTTAATATATTCAAAATAGTTGCATTACTTTTATATTAAAGAATTAATTAGAATTAATTCAGAGTTTCATACATACCCAATTGTGAAATAGGATTAGCAAGATCAGGCGTGAATGGTCCATTAACATGAGGTTCAAGGGTCGAGAGATCAATTTCAACAATTTGGTCGTACTTGGCATTACTATCAGCAGTTAAAAGGGATCCTTTGACGGAATCGGCAGCAGAAGCAATATCACCTCGCTGAGTGGACTTGAGATAATCCTTCATACGGTCATTGTACGGAAAAATTGATGTTGTAGCACCAATTTCCGCTCCCATATTACAGATAGTAGCCATACCAGTACAGCTAATGCTATCGACACCAGGGCCAAAGTATTCAACAATAGCCCCAGTACCACCTTTTACTGTTAAAATTCCAGCAAGTTTAAGAATAATGTCCTTAGGACTTGTCCATCCTTTGAGTTCACCTGTAAGCTTGACTCCAATGACCTAAAGAACAATGTCATATACATGAATATCTTGAATAGAGGTACTTTACTTTATCTGAGATAATAATACTTTAGGGCATTTTAATTCCCAAGGAATATCAGCCATAACATCTACAGCATCAGCACCTCCAACACCAATGCACAAGCAACCAAGTCCACCACCGTTTGGTGTATGAGAATCAGTACCAATCATCAAGAGTCCAGGAAAAGCATAATTTTCCAAAATAATTTGGTGAATGATTCCAGAACCAGGATTCCAAAAACCTACACCATACTTGGCACCAGCTGTTTTAAGGAAGTTGTAAACTTCTTTATTCAAATCTTTTGCTCTTTTTAAATCTTGTTCTCCGCCAACTTGGGCTTCAATCAAGTGATCGCAGTGGATGGTTGATGGAACAGCAACTCTAGGTAATCCTAACATATACAATTATACATTTTAGTGAAATGATATATATATATAAATTATAACAAAAGATTAAGTATTATCAAAATTAACAGTTAAATTAACGTACAATGCAATGCAAGTGTAATACAATTTTTTGCGTAATACATATTTTTTCAAGTTTATATATACCTGAGCTGATGAATTGGAGCATAGCCATTTGAGCTGTAGCATCCTGCATGGCGACTCTGTCAGGTCGCAAACGTAAATAGCTTGTACCTCTAACAACATCCTGTTTATGGGGTTCATCTATATGGGCGTACAAAACTTTCTCTGAAAGTGTCAAGGGTCGATCAAGCCTAAAAGAAAAAGTTTCTATTTTAAGGAATAATATAGAATTATAATAAATATATTGAATGGAATGCAAGTAAATTTTACCTTTTTTTTACAATTTTCAAATTATCTTCAAGCTTGTCATATGGAAGATAAGCTGTTTTGTCAAATTTGGACATTGCCACCTTTGCAGCAGCAAAAGCAAGTGGACTGGTGCTGAAACATCTTTGCTGAACTTCAGCAGCAAAATTTGCTACTTTCTGAAAAGAAAACAGCTAAAATTATTAAATGCTTAAACTAGTTTTCTTAAAGAATGAGTACCTCTGTGTTATCTTATCAGTGTTAAACGGTAGTGACAGGGGTAAAGAGCAGACTATGTAATCAATCTATGATACTTTTTACTTATCATTTTATTATTTTCCATTTTAGGTAGTATTCAGAGCATTATACATTAATTATTCGTAACCTGTATAAACGTCATTTTCAACTATCGTTGTATTGGATACATTTTTTCTGTCTGACCTATTAATTTTTCGCAATAGATTGTCTTATGTCTGTAAAAATTATAAAAAAAACATCTTGTTTTAAAAAGTCACGGCAAAATATTTAGCTCTTTGATAAAAAGAGATTTTAAAAAATTAGCGTGCTACGTATGCCATGCAACGGGCCAAAATGCAATCCAACATAACCTTTCTCGATCTAGAAATTGCGAACAACTCGGCAAATATACGACGAGACATTATGTAATGCCGAACGTTTGAAAGAATATCCAGATTCTTATGAAATAACAGTTTGACGAACGAACACGTGATTAAACGATTTTTAATTTTTAAACATAAGACTTTATTTAAGTGTACCGAAGCAATTTTGAAAATGTTGAGCAATTTGCATAATTTGGATGAAAGATTGATGAAAAAATAGAGAAATGATGAGCGAAGCGGTTGTCTTCTGCTTATCTGGCAGAGTCGGCCGTTACGGAGATGTGTCAAGGAAAAATACTGGACTGGTGCGAGCAATTGCTTCAAATGTTTGAAGGAAAGTGACAGGGAATTATTAGATCATAATAGTATGTTATTATTTGGTCGTAGAGCGACACACATAACAAAAATAAGTCGCTCCTTTTTGACCTTTGCACAACCGAGTCGCAGCGACAAGCGACGAGACAGATAGCGCACATCATCGCGCAGAAAGGCAGGAAAGTTGGACATATCGTGAAAGTGAGAGAATGAGAGAGATAAAAATGGGATAGTGTTAATTATCATGCATTCCTACCTGAGCTTGCACGATGCGAACGCAGTACGACATGATGCTAAATCAATGCGTGGCCGTGTCTGCAAATATGATCGGATCGGTGCAATGTATACGGGATTTTCGGGTTTATTTGCGCTCCGAGTGGCAGTCCTTCTTGAACCGGCCACCAGAGAACTGCTGCCGAACTGAAGCTAGACTCTTACGAGCAATCTATATACGTGCCCCTCGTGTTAGTTTCGTCTCTGTAGGTTTGCGCGCTGCTGCTCAGTGCTGTCGGTCTCGTGCACCCCGCTTGCCTCCCTCACCTAGATTTTGGCTATAACTTTGCAGCCGCGTTCAGCGCGCATATATGTATATGTATTTCATATAAATTGAAGCAGCGGTAGACTCGTGATGGCAGTACTTGCGAATCGCGAATCGCATAGCTCAGCCGCGCAAGCGCAGCGTCTGATACTCTGATCTGGCTTCGACCTTCTCTGTTCTCTCTTCAGGCTCAGACTCACTCAATTCTCAACATTCTCAACTCTTAATTGCTGATTTGTTATAGCAGCTAAAGTAGCCTCAGTTGGCAGTTTCTCTATAGTGACGTATAGTTACAAGTTGGCGCACTCGAAAATGGGGTATTTTTAGATCGAATACGTCGCCTATAGTTTGCCGTTACGAAATTGTACCTATATATGAAGCTTAAGCTATATCAAACTGCTTGAAGCTTCAATGATCGCTTTGAAGTTGGTAATGTAGACATCATATTATAAACTCGACGCATCAAATATACCATTTGAGTTCACGTCGGCAACTTTGAATACCGTTTCTATCGTCATTATTTATCCTATGTCGTCAAATGCGATGTTTGCTACTCGTACTTGATAAATCGTTAAATTAAAAGATTATAAATTCATAATAATTTACAATTAACTTTTCTGGTTGTAGTACCATAAAAACTCTTGTAGAAATAAAAACGCTAACGTCATCCAAATTATTGTTTTTCTATATTGTTATAAACGATCGAAAATGGCAAAATTAGTGGTTTTTTTTCATTTTGAATCGCTTATAACTCGGAAAATTAGCATTTTAGAGAAAATTATCTAGAAGTTATTGTTTCAAGCCAATATTTTACATTTTCCTCGTTTGTTTAAATAAATCGATTTAAACAATTACTAACCACTTTTCCACCGAGCAAGATTAATTTCCACGATCAGTGACACTAGATAAAGAGTATCTTGCATAAAAATTCCGGCCCAGGATTTTGCCGCGACTAAACCAATGTCCTATTGTTATCATTGTCCTGCATACTCAAAACAGGAATAGCCTCTACTATGCTATACTTATATGTTTAGATCAGTACTGATTAAGGTGTGTATAAAAAATAACCGACGGTTTTTGCCTTTGAACTTAGCAAAACCTTGGACAACAGTATTTCCTACTTGGAGAGTTAAAAAATTTTAATCATCATTTTTTTCCACATTAAAATACCATTCTATAGTAATTTTTTTTGAATATTTCTATGTAGAGAAGAAAAGCTGTAAGTCTCATCTATTTTTTGTGGCCTAAGACAGTAATATACTGATTTTCAATTATTCAGCTTGATGTTCCAAATTTTAGAGATAACTCTATTTTACTCAAATAAAATAACATTTGAAAGACTTTTTTATTCAAGTAAAATATATGCGGTCAATTATTTTATTGCATTCAAGTAAACAAGGATGAAAGCAAAAAATTACTCGTGAGACTTTTTGAACTACGTATAATTAAAAATTTTCTTGTTAAAAGTAAATAAAGTAAAAATACGTTTTTTTCTTTGGTTTTACAGGCAATTTATTAGAATCGCCGCGTGCAACGACACAACTCTCGGACTTTTACGAATTTCAAGGCTTTGTTGTATCGTCTCTTTCACTAATCGGATTCTTCCAGAGATCAGCCCCAATAAGGAACAATTGGACTATTTACGCCAGACACTGAAATGTGTTTAAAGTTTTAACCTTCGCGCGTTTCTTGATAATTATTGTCCTTTCTAACATCTGCATCATTCATTTTTTTTGTATTTTTGTAGCAGTCGCAGCTCTTGACGTGTGCTGCACACGATAAAAACACGTACTTATCTAAAATATTGCACATTGATTGTATTGCTGCTTCAGCGATTAATTTTTCACGACGACGTTTACTTGTACGATTATAGCATCCATTAATCCTAGGCGATTGAGAAGGAGATACAGAGCGAGGATGTCACGTCGTTTATAGCAGAAAAATCACGACTCAATAGAAACACAACGTTGAGTCAATTTTTAGAGGCATTAAAAGGTAAACGCATACTAGTGTAGAACACGTCGATGTTAAATTCTACATTTTTTGACTTATAAATTAGAAATGAAATCTTAAGTACCTCAGAACCCGAGAGTTACTTAACGTCAAGGTACAGCTTGAGCTCGAGTGTGCCCGAGTAATTAAAAAATTAGGCGCACAAACGACAAATCGGACTAATATGCTAATATTAAAAATATACTCGGCTATACTCCGTTAAGCTGTATGTATTTACAAAAAAAACTATATGAAATGGTTGAACTTTTTATCGTATAAATCAAGACCAAACCTTGAAAGTTGATTACCTAATGAAATTGAAAATTTATTTGCGTTTCAATTGAATGAAAAATATAAGGTTAACTCAAATTTTAGAAAGCTTTCAATTAATCGTGTAGATTTGTATAATTTTCTTTCGTAAAGCACGTCGATGGAACATCGATATTCGCACGCATAAAAGAATATTACATCGTAACAAAAGGTCACACATTTTAAGACTCGTTTATGGCCCGAAAAAGCTTAACTAAAAATCCTAGATTTTTAGTGTATTACGTATGTTGCGCTTTATGTACCTTCGAGCAGCAAATCTTTTAATTGGACTTTGCGATAGACATGTTTATCTAATTTTTGGTTGAATTTTTTTTTCTTAGACTTGAAGAGATAATAAATCCTGCGTGTCCTGCAAATGTTGAAAATTTGATATATGACCAAGTTAGTTTGCCCATGATATCTTCGAATTCGGTATGGCAATTTGAAAGATTTATTTACTCAGCAGCCAGAGATTTTTCTCGCTATTCAACTCTGTAAATACTTTGCAGACTCCGCCTTGAGCGTTAAAAATCCTGCGATCGTTGAAACGTCAAGTTTTGATCGGCACAGGTTGTATATTAGTCATGCCACAGATCGATAAGATTCAATAAAAGAAATGTCGAGTGCGCGTGTATCACTCGTGCGCTGTCTTTCGCAAAAGCCGCGCCATTATTTGCATAAACTAAAATAGCGCTCGATTTACGCAGAGGCGGCGCGCACACTCATCCAAACGCTTGCAACAGCTCCCATCCATAAAACGACATATGATTTCAATAGATACGTAATGCGAGCAAGAAGGCAAAGATGCGTACCGAGAAATCGTTTGGATGAATCAGAGCTATGGTGTGCGCGCCTCAAGCGTGTTTGAGGCCACCGCAAATGCCGATTGCAGTTGCATTGCAACTAATCCGTCCTATAGCTTTAGCTCTCTGTCTGACAATTTATACATCCAAACTTCTAATCAATCGCTTGAGCCGATCCTTGAGTAACGGTCAAATTATTACGCGGAACGGTAGAACCAATGAGCAGTGCACTCGAGTTATATAGCTAATTGCAATCCGCTCTCCATGAAGTAAAACAATTTATTTTTCACTACAGTAACGTGTCAATATACTCGGCTCTGATCGTTTTAAAGGCAAATTATATTGTAATTTTCACTTCATTCAGAGAGAACATCATAAACAACACCAAGGTAAAATGGCGCATTGTGTATCAATACATCTTGATGAAAAATTTTTTCCCTCGATTAAAAATTATATTTAACTGAAACTTAAATACTTATCTCAGCATTACTGCTGACTTTGTTTTATTACTTCATTCCAAACACGCGTTTGGAAGAAAGTAAATATAATGAGCTATTTTTTATGACTTGCTTTTCACGATTATCAAGTACTTGTCGGCAAAGCATGGACATTAGTTTTACTTTAACGCTATGAAGCTCGTTGCAGGATTGTTTTTAGCTCTGATTTCAGGTTTGACTCTCAATTTCAATTTCCACGTATAGCCATAAAATTCGCAAAAATTAGGAACTCTAGGTCGGAAGCAAAGCCGAATTATCGGTGGAACTCGGTCCCAGCTCCACCAATTTCCTCATCAAGTGATAATACGTCTGAACGGGTTGCATCAAAGCGGAGGTAGCATAATCAGCGAGCGACACATTCTCACGGCTGCTCACTGTTTTCCGAGTGCCCTTAAGCCACCGTACCGGAACATCACTGTAGTCACTGATACCATTGCTACTTTCGACAGCAAGCACTAAGTTCATCCAGTTGCTAACGTTACCAAGCATCCTTTTTATTTGTTCAACAAGGCCAATCATTCAGCGCACGACATCGCTATTGTTACGGTGTGCTGTTGAGTGTATTATTTTTTGTTCTCATTGTCTTATGTATGTAGATAATAAGTATCTATTTTACAGCTGCAAAAAAATTTAACATTATCCGAAAGAAAACAAAAATTAAAACTTCCATCGAGATCAGCTCAGTCGGGTGATGCCGTAATAGCTGCTGGGTGGGGAAGAACCTCGATTTCAGGCAAGAAATCGATCGAGCAACACTACACCAATTTGGAAATTATTCCTTGGGACAAATGCGAAAATCTGTTAAACGGAAATGGTCGCCGAAGATCGAGACATGTATTCAGCACGGAAATATGCGCCTTTAGCAGAAAGAAACAAGTTGGCTTGTGCTATGTAAGATAATCTTTTGTATGGTACGTCGCACTTGAGGTAATTTAATAGCCGATGAAATTTTGTCGCCAGGGGGACAGTGGAGGCGGCTTGTTCCAGGACGACGAGATCATTGGGGTAACATATCGTGGGTCGTTCCATGCGCTCTGGGTCTACCCGACGTGTTTGGTGCTGTGTTTCAATTCGTGGACTGGATCAAGCGTGTTATGAATGAAAATCAAGGCAACCGATAATTGTACTAAAGTCACCGATGAATATAAATCGATTTTTTTGACTTTTCTTATATTGAAAGATGTGCAGTTCAAAGTTTTTTTATTAAGAGCTTTTTTCGGCTTATAATGAGCATATTAATCGAACGATTTTTAATATTTATCTCAAATGCACAAACAAGCTGCAGCACTAGATTAAAGCCGTTGTCAGCAAAATGACGACGTCAGCGAGATACAAGGCAATTATTCCATCAAACCGTAACTGACGTGTCCTCGTCCTATCTAAACTACTTCCTCGAAGAATAGATCAACGAAGGCGAAAAAACGACAAGCAAAGCCGCTATTTCACGATGCATCGGCTATAGGTGCATTTACGAAAATAAAAAAATGTCGTGTATAACGTAGCATGAAATTTGTCGGAAAAAATAGCTGTGACCACGAGAGCTAGTATTATGGAATAGAAAAGAAAGAAGGATTCGAGCGGTAGGTAAAGGAGCGAGTGGGTCTGGAACTCGGCGCTGCAGCTGTTCTGCGTGGGGCCCGAATCGTGACATAATACATTTCAGTGCCAGAGAAAGTGCAGCGCACGCGAAAGTGCATGTGCTCGCTTCTCGCACGTATGCGCGCGTATCACTCGCGAACGAGGAGATTTTGATTTATCAAAAAAATATTACAAACATCTTCCTTCCTAAAGGCCTACATTGCAGTGAGACAGCCGAGATCTCTTGTCGATCGCGTAACAAGGCACTCATTGGACCGCCGACAGCGATCTCTTTTTCTCCTTCTCACATACTAGTAGCGATAAAAATTGCGCCGCGCGAATTGTACTCGTAATTTTTCGTAGCTGTTGCTATGGGGTCGTTCAACAAAGGTATATACACAATTCATTAAATGAAAATATCTTTTCTCTGACTATAAGTTTATATAGACAAGAGACTTGTACCGTCGTTGATATAATTCATTTTTAGTACAACTATAAAGTGTATACGTATAAATGCTTAAAACAAAACCTACCCTGGGTAAAAGTTTTTTTACGCAATTTCAAACTTTTTTATACATGAAAATACTCTTTCATTGTGTCGGGTATTACGAAAAACAAAATGAAAAAAAATAAAAAAATAAAAATAAAACTTCATTCAGTTGAAAATCTTACAGTTGATGTATAATTTCATTCGCACAAGAATAGTTCAATTTGTGCGTCTGTACTACATGTATTTGAGTGCGTGCGTGCGTGCGTGCGTGTGTGTGTGTGTGTGTGTGTGTGTGTGTGTGTGTGTTTGAGTGTGTTTGTGTGCGCTCGCGCAAGCGTGTCTGCGTGTGTCCTTAACCACAAGATTTATTATCTACTGACAAAGAGCAAAGACTGATTATTTATTAAATATTTCGATAGGTAGAAATCACTATAGTGTGTTTAATAGGCACTGTGTATGTGCTCCAGTCAAATGGATAATTGACGTATTGTGTAGGTACGAATTTTTTACTTATACGGGACTTTGAACATCGGAGTATTAAGTTTAAAGCAATTAACAAAGCGTACAGTACTTAAAATCTTTCAACTAATCTTTTTATTTTACGCTTAGTCGTTAGCATTTTTCCTCCTCATTTTTTTATTTATAATCGATCCACTAGATTTTAATTCAATAAAGTACTTTTCATTATCTGAAATAATCGATAAATAAGTGATATTTCACGCATTAGCTAGTGATGAAACAAATGTATGCACCACTTGTGAACTACCTATTTTACTGACGAGCGAGGCTCAGATCCGTTATTTTTCCATTTTCTTTGTTTTACCACGTAAATGTTTATGTATGTTATATTAATATGAATTATTTTAACTTTATGTACATCATTATTGCATCGTAGTGACGCCCAGGTATTGCGCATGGGAAGAAACAATAAATTGTAAAAATGAAATGCTCTTGAAACTATCGAAAAATCCTAATTACACAACTAAAATTCGTTCTCTGTCTCTCTCTTTTATTTTTTCCTCTTTTAAATACGGCGTTTTCAGATTGTTACAAAATGGTCATTTTACTGATTTGTCTAGAAGAATAACAAAGAAGGTGTTGCGGTCTAAGTGAATGAGAGACCTTGTTTGTTATTGCTCCAAACAAATCAGTAAAATGACTATTTTGTGACAATCTAAAAACGCCCTATTCACTCATCAGACGCGCAGAATTTTGTTTGAATTTTGTACGATCATCTATTTAGCACATTCAATATGCATTAAGGGCTTATATACACCTTAAATTTGAAATTTTTTTTATTGAATTTTTGAATAGGATTTTTCCTCCTCTTTCCATTGCTTTTTTCGAAATTCCAAAATTTTGATTTTGCATTGAGATACAGCTGTTTCCGTGAGCCTTTTTCCTATACTTTACGTGTTAAATTTTTTCTTCTTTTGCGTTTTCTGGAAAGTCGTGTTTTTGGTCACGTGTCGTAATATTCAGAGGGTACCGATTGAGCTTTCTGCACTAGGGTCGCGTACACTTCTTCAGAACATGAATGGTTACGGCCACTACCACGGGTGAGACGATCGAACTCGCACATTGCTCTGCATGAACAGTTAAGCCCACATTTTTTTTCATTTTTCGTTTTTGCTGAAATTTAAGCCATAAAATTACTGTTTGAGAGTGACCTGTGAGTTCGATCATCTCACCCGTGGTAGTGGCCGTAACCATTCATGTTCTGAAGAAGTGTACGCGACCCTGGTGCAGAAAGCTCAATCGGTACCCTCTGAATATTACGACACGGGACCAAAAACACGACTTTCCAGAAAACGCAAAAGAAAAAAAAATTTAACACGTAAAGTATAGGAAAAAGGCTCACGAAAACAGCTGTATCTCAGTGCAAAATCAAAATTTTGGAATTTCGAAAAAAGCAATGGAAAGAAGAGGAAAAATCCTATTCAAAAATTCAATAAAAAAAATTTCAAATTTAAGGTGTATATAAGCCCTTAATTAAATGACTAACATGGATTTTATCATCGATTAACAAAAAATTGTTTCATGGAAATCTATGAAAATTGACATGATCGTCCAGAAAAAGCCAGGCACTTGTTTTATGGAAGAAGGATGAATGATAAGTTTATCGCGCAATATCACTTGTAAATATATGTGTCATGAGGTCTATAAGGAGTAGAGAAAAATTATTTTTTCCCACTCTAACCTAAAATACGAAACTTTGCCGCAAATTTTAGGCTCTCGTAGGAAAAAATAGCTTCATCAACTGGTGCAGATATGGTTTTTTAACAAAACTCTAACTGCATCCGTTGAGAAATATACTAATATGCAATAGTATGACAAAAAATGTCTTTTTTCGCACATTTTTTAGTGCTCAAAAAGCGTTTTTGGACACTGGTGTGCGGTAAAATGCCTCATTTCGACACTGGTGTGCGGTAATATGCCTAATTTTGAACACTGGTGTGCGGTAAAATGCCTCGTTTAAAATGAAAGTATTTTTCGCTTACTATTGCATAAAATTATGTATGCAACACGTGCCAGCTTTTTGCGCACATTGTGCGAAAAAAACCCCACTCGCGCCGGCATGGCCGACACTCGTGTCTTTTTCCGCACACTCGTGCCCAAAAACGCCTTTTGGGCACGAGTTGCATAAATAACTATATTCCAAAAAAATAATTACTATACCGTCCATCACTAGCGTGCTTTTTTCACTTTAGAAATTTATTGAAAAGGCTTTTCCTGGAATGTGAAAAACCCGGTAAGAAGGTTTTTGGCAGCTTACCACTGTTGCTATCATTCAATTTATAAAATACTAGCAATTTATTGGATAACTTCAATAATTTTTTGAAATAAATTGTAATTTGAGCGTCCTTTAATTTTTTTTCTCTCTCCTTCTTTTAATCACTTCAGGATATCATAATAGCTGGATGACTATAGAAAAAATTGCATTCAAGTTTTCGCTTGTCCTTTGCCTATTGAAAGTCATAATCAGTTTTTCGTTTAATTTTCGTGGTGTAAAACTGATATTTTCAATGCAATGCAATAAGTTGTGTTATCATTTTTGAGAATCTAGAAGATTTTAGAGGTCTCTGAAAAAGGTCTTGAAAATTCTGAAAAATCCCATGTATCTTTGACTGATTCTATGACTTTTTTGTTCGCATCATTTTCCCCCAAAAATAGTTCCTTTACGAGATATGAAATTGTAAAAAAATTTTCATACGAGCGGCCCGAAAGTGACTACTTCCCTGCCGCTGCGCAAAGCGGGAAGAGCGACTTTCGGGCCACTGTGTATGAAAAATAGTATACAGGCCTATGCCGCAAAAAGAGAGAGCCCCAGTGCACGTGTTTATCGGCCTCGGCTTCGCCTCGGCCACTAATCACACGTGCTCTGGGACTTTTCGGTTTTTCGCGGCCTAGGGCAGTAATATACTAATACAGGCCTATGCCGCGAAAAAAGAAAGTCCCAGAGTACGTGTAATTAATGGCCGAGGCGAAGCCGAGTAGTAATATACTATTACTACACAGTAATATACTATCCAATAAAAAATTGAATATTTTAAAAATTAACCTAAATCTGTATGGGTTTAAACTCAACATAATTGGCTTTAAATACATTAAGTACCGGGAAGTAAGTAAGGTTACATGGTCAACAATGTAGAGTCACTCGCCCAGCGATTGAAAGGTTTAGAAAAATTCTGCTTTCAAGCAGCTCGGATGCATGTTTTTATTCAATTTCAGGTAATCAAACCAATAGTTTGTCAAAGTTCATACCTTCCTCTACCTATTAGAATTTTTACATAATTTTTCAATTGAGTTTTTCATTTATAAAAGTTCACGAAAATGAAAAAAAACGTGCTTTACCAGTGAATGAAACATTCGATCCAGTGAATGAAAGCCGCGAAACCAGTAAATGAAAAACAAATATAAGCATACGTTGATTTGATAATCAATATAGACTGTAATATATCACCAACCTCTTTATTGCCATGATTAAAATAAGGGTACCTGTGTTGAATGACATAATTAAAGTATTTCAAGGTTATGTTATGATTTTTTATGTGGACAAGTTTTGGTGATTTTGTACGGATCATTTTTAAAAATCTGTTTCCTTTGAGTAGAGAAGAAACATTTTTTATAAACATTTTAAGACCTCATAGATGAAGATTGGTTCAAAACTCCAATCAAAATATGCTTATATTTGTACTCTCATTTACTGGACAAGTGCGAACTATTCGCAACACCAATAAATGAAAGTTGAAAAAGAGTGAAATTTTCTAATTAAAACTTGATTTTTCACTGGAAATGCAATTGTTTAACATATAAATGACAATTTTAAAGGTAACTAGTCCGGTATAAAAGGTTTCATTCTTTTACAGTGGATCTTCCAAATTTTAACAATCTTCGGCGATGATGTACAAAATGACCTATCTACCTGAACTATGTGCCTTACAACAAATGTTCAATACTTCGACTCATAACACCATTTTTGAAAAACTTTAAATAAAAATTGTTTTGACTCGCTTGATTTAATGATTTAAAAGAATAAACCTTAATTTTGCAAAAACGAGCGACTGAGCAAGATAAAAATTCTTTATGCACCTCTAAAATCAATTATTTCGTATAAATTTATTAAAAAAGTTACTTTTAATAATTCGCTGAATATTGTCGAGAATGTAAAAATTTTTTATTTCAAGGCAACTTGGTACAGACTCTGATTTGAAAAAGGCTCGAATGCGCGTTTTTGAATATTTATACGATTTTACACAATATTCGATGGGCCAATCTCACTGGAACTATCCTTTCTTTCTCTTTCTCTCTGAGCACAATGATACAAATAATCCTCATATTGTCGCTCAGCGGCTCGGTGCGGTGGCGCACGAGCCACACAAATAGGTCCTAGTTAAACGATAATCGCCGGCGAGTTTCCCAAGATACGTAATAATACTCTCGATTGCTCGACAAGTACTCGAGCGGGTCTTATCTCGATTTATACGTATAAGACAACCCGCCCAGAGGGATCGGTGTGTGTGTGTGTGTGTGTGTGTGTGTGGTGTGTGTGTGTGTTATACATTTATCCAATACATTTGTCCTTCGAGGCATCGATCCTATTTGATACCTATGTCCCCCGCATATAAAACTCGTCGATCTATCACAAACACTTGAAATATATATACGTACACCACGCCCTGCACACGCTCGCATTTTTTCGTATCGCTGGAATAACGAAGGTTTCATCTAGTTGTTTGCCTGCACACACGTACAGTCCACCAAGATTGGAAAGTCAGCGGATGCGGCGATTGATAAATAACGCAGCGGCCACGCGCCAGAGCGACAAAATTTCTCTAGCGACATGGAATTTCCGAGCACAATGTAAGGATCCTGCGTCAATTGTGCAATATCAATTATCAACTCGTTAATAATACTTACATCAATGCACACGCTCATACACATACACATAAGGGTAATTAAAAATCTCAACTATTCCCAGAGCGCTGCTCGCGCGCAAGCACTCGAGAAAACAACTGTAAGTTAACACTCTCGAACAGCTATAATTTCCGTTGAAAAGCTGTGGCGAGCAATAGCCCAAGAATTTCGCGACTACTTTTTATTGCGCTTGTCTGCCTCAATATCATTAGGAAATTCAAGTGGCGATGCGCGTTCCATCGAGATTTAACCGTTTCTCTCTCTCTCTCTCTCTCTCTCTCTCTCTCTCTCTCTCTCTCTCTCTATCTCTCCCTTTTACTCGTACTGTCTTACGACTGCAGTAATTGACGCAAAAGTTGAGAGGGATTTTTGCTTCAATGTGATTTTGTAGATACGTATAAAATCTCTCTGCGTGAGAATTGTTGTAACAGTTTTTTCACCTCTAGTATGAGACTCTGAGGCTATCGTCTTGACTTATAAGGTCTTTTTGTATCGACATTTCTTGATATGTCTTGATAGTAATGGACGCGCTCACCAGCTTGATTTTTGAGCTAACTTCAATCAAGCTCGGTCAATCTTTTTTATAGCTACGTTAACAAATATTACAAATATAATCAATAATTCTATTGTTTCAAAGCAATGCTAAAAATTTACATTTTGTCCAATAAAAAGTATCGAATGACTTTAATTCGCAAATTAAAGCGAACGGATTAATTCATTTGAAGGATTTACGTTAAATTTACCAGTTTCCAATGAATGGACTGTCAGTGCATAGTTAGATAGAAACAATTCCAAAGAAGCATACATTTCTTTGAGTAGAAGCCACTCAATTGGTATAGAATGCGTGACAATGCGGTTTTATAAAAATAGTACGTGCAGGTACAATCAAATTAATAATCGAACGATATGCTTAATTACACTTCAACCGCAACAACCATACTTGAAATACTATGCACTGAATCATGCACGTGAATCCATTGTCCGAATGATGAGCACGCGTATTTTACCGCAATTTCATTTCTTAATTAACCGTGGGTAGACTACAGCGATCCTCAAAACTCGTTACAGTATTCGCGTTCAGCTCGTGCTGCAATCCCTCGTTTCGCAGAAGAAGCATATCCATAAAGTATATAATATCGGGTCAAAATAATACTTTTTTACAAAACCGTGCGCACGTATGTCACCGATTTTGACGCGCTTTTGGTAATTATAGTACATGATAAAAATAAAAAAAACCAAAATTTTTCTTCCCCTATCCATTGCATTTTTCGAAATTCCAAAATTTTGATTATTCACTGAGATACAGTTGTTTCCTTGAGCCTTTTTCGTGTACTTTACGTGTTGAAATTTTTCATACCATCGGTCCGAAAGCGACAACTTCCCTGTCGCTACGCAAAGCGGCAAGTGCGATTTTCGAGCTTCTGAGTATGAAAAATAACATACAGGCGTAAGCCGCAAAAAAAAGAAAGCCCCAGAGCATGTGCTAATTACACATACTCTGGGAGTTTTCTGTTTTTCGCGGCCTAGAGCAGTAATATACTATTTATTCTTTTGCGTTTTCTGGTGAGAGTCGTGAGCATCGATATTCTGAAGAAGTGTCTCTGGTGCAGTAGCTTAAACGGTACGCTCTGAGAGTTACGACAGGTGACTAAAAAATAACTGTCCAGAAAACGCAAAAGAAGAAAAAATTTAATATGCAAAGTGTACAAAAAAGACTCGCAGAACAGCTGTATCTCAGTGAATTAGTAAAATTATGTAGTTTTAAAAATGCAATCGAAAGGGGAGGGAAAATCCTACTCAAAAATTTAATAAAAAAATCTTTTCATACCAGCGGCCTGAAAGTGACTACTTCCCTGCCGCTGCGCAAAGCGGGAAGAGCGATTTTCGGGCCACTGTATATAAAATATAGTATACAGACCTATGCCGCGAAAAAAGAAAGCCCCAGAGCACGTGTTTATCGGCCTCGGCTTCGCCTCGACCACTAATTACACGTACTCTGGGACTTTTCTGTTTTTCGCGGCCTAGGCCAGTAATATACTATTGAGTTTAACGTATATATAAGCCCTTAAAAAAGTATAAATTAAATATTCTGATATAAGTTTAAAAACTTTCTTCGTAAGCGTTCTTTTTTTTAACACAACATTCGTGATTGCGCACCACTTAACTTCCTGTATCACGCTCATGAACGACCAATCACAGCACTTAAAAAGGGCTCACACTAAAAACCTCACCAATTTTATGTAGATAGATTTTCTTGGAATTTTTTGTAATTTGACATGTATATAAAGTTATACACAGTTATTCAAAATTATGCGCTACTTAGGTGAAACAGGGTTCTTTTCCAAAGATTTTGAGCCCCACAGATGAAAATTGATGAAGAACTTATATCAGAAGTGCGGACTAAGTTAATACAAAGTATTATTTAAAAAAAGGAAAGTAAGAGTTTTCCTTATATAAACAGGCATAGTATGAACCTATTTTACTATCAAGAAAATTTTTTTCGACTATCTCGATTTATATGGCCATTTTTAAATTTCAATTTGAATCACAAATCTAAAAACTACTTTGAGTCCATACACACAATTTTCGATGAGAAATTTAGATTTTTCACCAAATTCACATTAATAGTTTATAATAAAATATTTTTTCAGGTGGACTTTTTAATGTAGATTGATATTAAGAACAGAAAATTAATTTTTTAGCCTATGTTTACAAAAAGATTTTTACTTTTTAATATTCTCTGTATAATTAAAGTTGTAGATCATGCATCAAATTTTAACAACATTGTACGAGGTATAGCCCATATAATATATATTAAATGCAATAAAATATTTAGCTGTGAGAGAAATTTTAATCATGAGCATTGAACACTAAACACGGCGACAACACTATCATGGTATACAAAGCTGCGAATGTTCTAAAAGTTATCAATTTTTGCGAATTCTTCTTATTTAATTGATAAAAATTAAAAATCACATTGAAAATGACTTTATGCTTCTTCAAGCGTAGATGCATTTTTGAGCATAAAGTCATAATAAATATTACGAGAGAAAAAGATAATATGATAGCGAAGCAATTTGTTCGAAGAGGAATAAAATCAGTCCTTTCAGATCATTCATGAAGCTTATCGAGGAGCATGCCTCGCATGTCGAATTAACATTTTAAAATTGACGAACAATTTCAAAAAATTTAGGTTTAACATGATATCGCGAGGAGCACAGTTCAAGTTTGACTTTCACCAGAGTGTGTAGGTATGAATATATATAAAAACGAAAAGGTACGATATTACGATTGAGCGCGCAGGTGAAGTACCCTCGATCGCGACCTACATACGTCATTGTCTTTTATATACAGATTTAATCCTATGCAGTGAGGTGCAACCTCCTCGGCGTAATAGTCGCTACTGCCTAGCCCAAACCAGACAAATTTCAGCACATTCGCAAGAATTCATGTATTCAAAAACTGATCGAAAAAGGAATCGCACGTGTTTACTGTTGTATGCAACAATGCGAAATGCTATACGAAAGTGTCAAGAGCATCGAATGCAATCTAGGTAAGAATCGCGTATAAAGTTCTAAACGCACACGCGTGCGGAATAATAATCGATTTATATACGTTGAACGAGAAATAAGTTTTTCTCAGGCTCAGATCGCTAATACCTGCGCTTATAAGCTATATACGAGATATTGCACTGCGTGGCTTTACTTCGGTTGAATGTTCTATTCACGATAACAAGGGCCCGAAGACCGGGAAAAAGATTCAACGAGAAAAAATTCATATCGATTCCTTTAAAGTACAACAATAAATAGTTTCTTCTTGCGTAATGAGATATTTTATTGTTATGTTGGCTGCACAACGGATATTGCAATGCTTTGCACACTTGTATGGGATGTCATAAGAAAAATCACTTTCAATACGAGTAAAGTACATTATCCCACAAATGCCTGAAGAAGATGACTCCTTGGTGAGTCATTCTCTTCACGTCAAATTTTTTCAGAATTTTTCGATATGATTTCTGGAAATTAGGCTTCACACATTTTTTGGAAATTGAAAAATCGTCTAAAAAAATTCTGAAAAACTTTGATGGTGTTCCTTCATCACTTTTAAGACTTTTTTGATTTTTAAACTTTTTTCATAAACTCAATGGTTTTTGAGAAGAAAAATGAATTTAGTTTTTTATAAACCTTTTACTCCATGCTTGCTATTCAGTTACAAAAATTTACTTCTACACCCATTATTTTCTCTGATCATATTTATATGTTGAGTTTTTCACCGCAACACTTTGCGAAAAATTCTCAAATTCGATGTATCGCACAAATTTGTACGTTTTTTTTGCTTAAACAACCGTAACTTTTTAACGAAGCATTAAAACTTCAATTTGAGCCCGGATTCTGAAAGAATATTAAACTTCACATAAATTTATGTAGGTGTCAAGTCTTTTGAAGGCCCAAAACATTGGAAAACCGCTACCAATGTATTGGCAAGTAGCTTCCTCATACTTTTTTTTAACTTGAAAATAATTTGGAAAAAAGCAAAAAAATTTTCTCAAAAAAAAATTTTTTTTGTGCGTTTATCGCTAAATCAAATTTTCTGGCTTCATCCTTAATCCATCCATTAACAATTTTTTGACACATCATAAATTTTGAACACGAAACAACACAAAACTAAGAAAAAAGAAAAAATCATAAAAACCAAATTTCATTTTCAAAACGTAACTTTTCAAACTTACGGTGAATCTTTACACTTTTTCTCAAATCAAAGGTTAAAAGCTCTTCTTTAAAAAAGTATTACTTTTATTAAAAAAAAAACCAGTTTGTTTTTAGAACAAATATGACAAAACTAAAAAAAATATGAAATAAAAAATTTTTTTTCTCGAAAATCCCTCATAACTTTTTAAATACATAACGCAGAACTAAAAATGATGTTTTGGCTTCTTCCTTACATCAAAACGAATACAATGAGACATCAACAGTAACGATACGAACTACCGTCATCGAGATATCACTGCGCACATCCCAACACACGCACACACACACACACACACACATACAGACATGTGTCAGCAATTCGATCTAGTTTAAGAATATATATGTAAAAGTACTCTACGATTATTAGTTATGAAAGTCGAAAATCGGTCCGTCACAAAGCTTCCTCTATGAGGAAGCAAAATCGCGTGTATATCGCAAAACAAAATTTCCTCAATCTGGATGTTAAGGGGTTTAATAAATCGATATCGAATCGAAATTGAAATAAATAATCGGGTCAGAACAGATTGAAAAATTGTTAATAAATAATTCGTTAACCTGATCAGACAAAGTAAAAAATTGAACAGTACATCACAAAACACGTGCAATTGGTTTTATTTTGTTGCTCTTTAGAACTGTATATGATTTTTCATATATTCAGTAGTTCGAAATGTAGCATTTACTGTTCTGCATAAGCAGAGGAAATTAGTTGCTTTTGGAAAGCTATTATCAAAAATTATTCATAAATAAAATATATCAATGCCTCCTAGCAACACCATGCTACTGTAGAGCTCGATTCTGCAAGATGTTACTTCGACCACTCGTACAATGGAAATTAAAAAAAATCGAAGCTCTGCTAATAATTGCATTTAACGTAGACAAATTAAAACTGTACAAGTTTTACTTCGATTTTAGAGCGTGATGTTTTAAATTGTTTACACAAAGTGGCATATTTAACCTAGCTATGATTTTTATAATTATCACACGAGATGCCAAAGTAGCACCATGTAGAATGAGCTCCGAAGTGGCATCTTGCTGCTATGAGCTGGAATAAGCACTTCATTGCACTGCTCTGCGGATATATTATGTTGCTAAGAATTGTCCATATGTAATAATAAAAAGATACAGATACGCATTTCTACATAAAAAATCGATTGGATCTGCAATGTAATTTTTAAAAATCATTTGATACGTATTTTATTGTTTTTCAATTAATCCACTATTAAATAAGGTAGGGTGGTATATAATAACAAGGAGCATGATGTGATGTTAATTTTAAAAATGTTGTACCTCCATTAATAATTGATTTATTAAAAAAAATAAAATAAGTGGTTTATAATTTTCTCAAAGCTTGCTTTAAAATGCGCGCGAAGCGTGCTAAGCGATAACTAATTAAAAATTAAATGTTCAGGTGTGAAAAAAGTAATAGGTTATAAAACATGACCTAGCTAATCTAATTATTGAAAAATAAAGTAATAATAATAAAACTTGAATAATTATACGAGTTTTTTCAAAGCGTTCAAGCTCTGTACTTCAAGATATGTAATTATGTAGACTAACCTTATTTCAGTTGTTTCGATACAAATTCGTTGATGTACTTAATACAGTGGTCCTTGTAAAGACCCATTATAATTGTGATCTTTAGGTGAAGCATTATAATTTTTTAAAAATTCAACACGGAGACACTGTAATATGTGTAATTTGAAGTATGTAGCATAAGCTTCAATAAATATAAATCTTTTTATGCATGCTGTATTGAATGAAGGGAGGGAATTTACTCAACCCGGGTGTCATTTGTCACCGAATAAACCTTAAGAAGAAATGAAATGTTTTTAAAGTAAAATAGAAGCCCCTCCCCTGCGTAAAAAGAGTAACCTCACGCTCTCTTTACGCCCTCCCCAGTTTTCCTCAGGATAGTGCATATACACGCTTGACATCGCGAGTTAGCAAAATACATTCGCGTGGCTAGTCAGAGCGTTCGGATATAGCCAGTTCAATATTCGTAGCTTCTTAGCTTATTAAAAGACTCCCTTCGATGTTGCTCCCCAATCGAGAGATTATTATTATATTATTAATTTCATGAGAACGGAACTATTACTTTTCTAGTGGTCTATTCTTTTGAATCAAAAATCTGATTTCTCGTTTTAAAAATTGTGCGTGTGTGTGACTGTCAAAGAGCTTCAGAGGTGGATATACAGGATGGCGCGAATATGTCACCTAATTAAATTACTCTTTTTACTCGGCTACTGCTTCTGCATCGTAAATGGAAAATTAAGTAAGTAGTTCTAAAATATAGAGCATACTTAATATTGAAACTAATGCAAGGGGGAAAATGTGCGTGAAAGAAAGTTTTGATTGAATAATCACACGCATACGCTGCGAGCAAGTGAGCCGGGCCTTATATTTATTATAACTTGTTTTTATTGATATATACAAACACGCCTTCTGTGAAACGCCTCCACCTTGTAGATTATTGATGCCAATCGTTTTATTGCTCGTATCGATAAGTAACGAAAAATTTTTTTTTCTGAATTACACGTACTTATTCAGGTTGGCGCGATGCAAAAACAAGCAAGTTTTATAAAAAAAAAGTCGGCCCGAAATAGACGCGATCTAGTGGAATTTTAATGGCAATTAGTTGCGGGGCAAAGTAAAATTCAATACTAAATGTAGCAACGTCTTGAGGAGAGAACTATCAATTCCAAACGGTATCGCATTCATTTACTACAGTAAAACTTTTTTTCATTCAAATTTGTGCATAGCTGATTGATCATTTACATGTACGCACGTAATTTTTTACTCGTGTCATAATGCGTCTGCTTAATTTATGTTTTGCTTGTCGCACGGATACATACCCAATATCCATACCGATCTCCACGAGTGCACATGGCTTACGATTACTTCAAAAATGTATATTCTATCGTCGTACGAGAATAGTTTGTTTTAGTAATTAATTTAAAAAATGTGTCAAGTTGATTACATCTTCTTCAAAAAATTTTTTTACTCATCAATGATCACTTTTCAGAAATCAGTTTGTGATTTTTATTATTCTCGCAGCAATTGGTGATCTAGATGCAGTCTTGCTAAAATAATTGTTCCGCTCTGCTGCACTTTGTATTCATGCCAGTTCTAACGAAACATGGGTACCACTTGCAAAATGAAAAATTCAACGGTTTGATAAATATTTACTGTAATAGCTCGCGTGTTTGTGTGCGGCATTTATTTAATTGCTAAAAGTATGCGCGTTCGTCGAAACAAAAAGCGATTATATGTACGTATGAAAATTCTAACGTAACATATATCAATGCAATTCGCACTTAACTAACCATGCGTTTCTAACGCACGCGCCACACCACGATGTCTTCCTTTATAATTTCTCGTTTTCCAAAGTAGGTACGGGACTCCTCGCTTGCTTTAGAGAGCCACATTAGATAATCCATCGACAATACATTTAATGTTCATTTAATGCATGGCGCATTAATTATTGATGGTTTACACATTACATGATTATCACCCATGAAAAATCGCGAACTTACACGTGCATGTATCATTTAGCAGATGCCCCAGTCATATGAACATAAATGTCAGTTTTATGTCACCTTAGTATCTTCCTAATAATGAAAACCATAAAGTTCAATTCAATTCAAGCTATAAAGCCAAAAATTGAATTCACCTAAAAAGTCGATCGAGTTATATAGAAACTCGTAAGAGAAAATTTCGCCAATGATTGATTGGTTTTTCGCTATTCGTATTCCAAATGCGTCATCAAACTATCAGAATGAACAATGAGTAAAAGTTTGTTTTATTACGAGCTTGTTAATATTCATCTATTCGAACGTTTTTTATATTGCTGAAAGGACTGACAATATTTTTCATCCTTGCAGAATGCCCGCAACGGAGCACTGGTTCACCGGGTCGACAGATTGTCTGTTACACGAGTACTCAGGACACGGCCAAAATCGAAACGGCGATATGTCACTGTACTCTGCTCGTTCAGCAGAATTACAATCCAGAGAAGCTGGATCTTTCTGGTGAGTTTGGATGTTATTTTAATATACCTTTCTTTTCATTTTTTTTTTAACATTCTCAGATATAATATGGGATAAACTTTCGTGCACACGGACCCATAGGTACCGTAACCGCCAACTATCAACTCTCAATTTTTCATTCTTAATTATGTAAAAAAAATTTCTGATACTTTTTATTTATATTCTATACCCTTTAGTTTTAATTTTTGTCTCAATTACAAGCTTACTAAAACTCGAGTAATTATTGTTCTTGCCTCAAGTCCATCAGTAACGCGATGCCACGGAAATTAGTTCATAATGGAATACCGTACCACCAACTCTAGCATATTTCATTATATTTTATTTTAGGTTAATTATTTTATAATATCATATGGTCAACTAAAAGTTTACACTTGAGATTTGTCAATCTCGACTTTGATAATTAAAAGCATACATAACAATTCGATAGATTACATACGTTTTATAAACATCTAGTCCTGATCCTAACTTGAAACTTATACTCGAAGACGGATGAGAATTGGATAATTCAATTTTGATGTAATCGCGCTTAATAGAGCCAACTTGAGCTCCTTTTTTATTTGCCGACAGTAGACTTTCACAAATGGTTTATATATGCACTCGCACTCACACGAACACCGAAGTTATTATATATACAATTTCAGCGATATGCACATAAAGTCGTGAATATATACCGACTCAAGTATGGATTGAAACGTAAAAATTCCCTGTAATAAGAATCCATATTATAAGCGGACATACGCACGGGCACGTGTTTGTGATAAATTATAGGAAGTTGCGGCACATTAGTAAAAATATTTGTTGACTTTCTTTTTCTCAGACCCCGCTTAACAAATATTAATAATAAGTTGAGAACGCAACAGCAAACTTATGTTGACCATAACTTGGTTGTAAATTTCAACTAATCACGTGTGAACAGAACGATTTTTTCATTCTGACTTTGTATAAATTTATTAATTAAATGAAAAGAAATAATTATAACTTGCACACTTTTAAAACGCTGGTGCCTTGTAAGTAAAGTATATAATACATAATTCGGAAGTGCTCTGCTATATTAATAGACTAAATTATTGGACATAATTTCCTATTTAAATTACCCTTGAGAAGCTGAAATATACTATACACTTTTATTACCATAGCCTTGAGAAAATATTTTGCTCGAATATACTTTACCAACCTATGGAAAGGTGCGAAAACAACTTCCCTTGAATTGCTTCTATTCAGCTATTTTCACGTTTTTTCTTACTTAAAACCACAAAACGCTGTTTTTCGTAGAATATAAATGAAAAATATACGTATGGGTCTTAACCCAAACGTTAACTTTCTAGGTCCATAAATCAATCACAAAAAAAAATTCAAAACGAAACTTTTAATGACTTTTTTGCCGGCATAAAAATAAAATAATGCAACAATGATATCCAGCACAGGGCTCGCGCATACCTATGCTCTTGGGTACAATAATGATACAGTGTTAAAATTAAAAAGCGCTCGATGTTTATTAGTAAAATTTTACAGGTATATCGGTACTTTTATTGTACCCAAAATTTTTACGAAATTAGAATTAAAATTTTCTCATATTTTTCCCAAGTGAGAGAAGAGATGTTGCCTTCTACTTACTAAATTACGAAATTAACTTTTCCAATACTGCGCGCGATGTATGTGCGAACCTGGTGCGGTTGAAAGTAATTGATTAAACGACGCTTTACACTGATGCGGGTTGGAGCATAAACCTCCAATGCCTGTATTCTCTAGCCTTGATTGTTTTTTTATTCAATAAAAAATATACTTTCTTTCTTTTTCAAAATTGCGCAATGAAAGAGCTACAACATAAATAGATCACATAGTCGATGAATTTTACAAGAGTTAGCCAAGAAAGGAGATACATCGATTGACGCAGCCGAGTAGTCAATCGAAAAAAAACCACGAGTGCGTATAAAGTGACTTTTCATAGTATAACTGTGGTTTTCAAGGATCTTCGACGCTGAAAAGTCACGATACAATGAAAATAAAATAAAATCTTGACAACAATGCTTCGGGACTTTTTTAGGGTGTGATAAAAATTGTTACAAATGTTATTAACTCTTTAACCTACACCTTATTTTCACTTTGAAAAAATGAGTAATTTTTTTTCAAAATTTGATTTGCTAAAACTTGAAAATAATTGAAAAAATGATGTATTTTGCGTGTTATAATATTATGTGTAGCTATGATTCGGGACTGTTAACTTTATGATAAGAAAATAATTTTGTTCACTCAGACTAAATTTTCTTATTGACAATAATTCAAAAAAGAAAAAATTGTTATTTAGGTATTAAAAGTCTGCGAAATGCAGCGAAAGAGGCTAATCCAGATCTTAAAGTGGTATTGTCTATTAACGACAAACATAATCTGCTAAAAAGTCTGGACAAGAGACGAGAAGCTATGGAAAACATGGTCAATATTTTAAAAGAGGTAAGTTTTTGTTTGGATAAGTTTATTATTTAGCGTATATCGATAGTATCTCAGGTATCTTTTGTAATTATTTTTTACCCATAAGCTAGTATGCAAATATATAAGAACACTCAAATGAATCGTTTTCGACACTTTGTTAAGTCGAGCAATTTTTGGCTTATGGGAAAAACGAAACTGCAGTAAGTTGAGTGTTGCACATCGTAGCTTTACAATTATCTCACACTTGGTCGAAAAATGGCTTTGAATCCTAATTTCTTTCAAGCTGTAAAATACACAAGTATTTATACGTGCAGCATGCGACGATTAAAATGCATATTATATGTAATTGTGCAATAATGGAGTAGAAAACAATGTTCATGACACGTACGAGGGAACTCGAGATAAAGATAAAGATCTGATCTGAAGATATTATATAAGCCTAAGTGTGACTATGAAAGCTAGTAAAATGCTCAAGACGCCTTGAGGTCGAAGTACTTTTTTTTAATCAAACGCATTTCGACTGAACAATTAAAATTCATTATAATTTTCGTACATTTATGTGAAAAACAATTAACGTACTATTAAAATTATTATTTGCATTGATGCAATCAAAACTCGTTGTCAATAAATATTACTTGATAAATAAATCAATTAGCGTTTATCTATAATTTAATCAATCAATACTAGAGATATAGATTCAGTCAATCGTATCAATTATTCAGCTTTATTGGTTAAGAATTTTTCACGAATTTTTCTTCTATAAGTTTATCGTATCTCGGTTAAATTTACAATTCGAAAAAACGTTCCGAATACTTTCCTGTCTTTTGAACAGCGTTATGATCCATTTGTTAGTTCCATAATTCATGCACTCAATAATAATACGAAGAGTCTTAAAAATTTGTTGACTGAAAAATATTTCATAAAAAATTCGTGAGATAATGAATTATACAAATTTAAGAGGTGTTGTGAATCAATTTGAAAAAATACAGTGCTCAATTAATATCGAAAATCTATTCTTTTAATTACAAGGTTGACGGTGTCGAACTCAACGTTACTGGCATCAACAAAGACCAACTCGTTTCTTTCGTTAAAAGATTGATGGACGACCTTAGGAGCAAACGCCTCAAAAAAATTATTCTACTAGCATTGCCAACGAAACCCGAAGAATTGGCCAAACAGTTTGAGCTCAAGGAACTCTCTAAGTAACTTGATTTATTTATTATATAATTTATGCACTGAAACAAAACACAAAAAGCATGTCGTACCTTTGAAATTTCATCGTTTTTATAAAGTCTTGTTTGATTGTTTTAATAGTTTGGGTATTTATGAATTTGACTCAAAAGATAGTATGGCGATTAAAGTCACGCGGATAACGTAAAAGTTTAGAATATTTTTAATACAAGTTATTCAATCTGCAATTTGATCATTTGGTTCAGTAATCGGTTTGTAGTAATGAAGAAATTCATTATTTAATAAAAGTATAGATATAGATTCATAAAATGGTTTATTAAATTTTTCAAACTCCGATGGCATACCCTATACTCTTGATGTAATCATTGCAATTCAGTTCTTTATTCTACTCCTCGAGAGATCATAAATCTTACCGGCTATGGCTTAGTTTCAAACACAATGTCATCGGCAAATAATCCTAGCATAGTGTCATCGTAAACTGAGACTGCCCTACATAAATCTAAATACACAGCCGATGACGAACGCTCGCTTCAACCGAATAATCATCGAGCACTATAGCAGTTCTTCTGATAATTACTTTAAAATTGCATCACATGTACATACGCACGTAAATGCTATTGCGCGTACTTTTTATGGTAAGAGAATCGGACAAGTGTCATCCCTGATCGAATAAAAACATGTCTAAGTATTTGTCACCATTAGTCGTCCAGTAAATCCAGCCTCTTTCGCCATTGCCGCCTCGTTAGACCCACTCTTTTTCGTTGCTTGCTTGGAAAAACATTTTTCTACATCACCAGTAAAAAAGATACTCATACAAGGTGCTAAGCTTTAAAATCAAACAATGTTTTTTTTTAATGTACCACAATTCAACTGTAAGCCTTATTATACAGTATGATAGTATTTGAATAATTATTAGTTTTTTAAACTTTGCATTGCTTCAAGCTGACATAGTATATTATTCTCTTGCAGATACGTCGACCTTTTTACAGTTGCAACGCATTACTTCAGAGATACCGATGAATCATACCGAACATTTCATCCATCTCGATTGATGGGTCTTTTTGACATGCTTAACACTGACAGCTTGGTCGATCTTATTAGCGGCATGGGGGCACAGAAACAAAAAATTGTTATATCAGCTCCACTAAGTGCTTACCAATTCACTTTGGCTAAAGTTGAGGACAATACTCCTAGATCTCCAACAATTGAAGAACACCCTACTGTGATTGATCGCAAAAAAGTAATGATATACATGTAAATGGATGACATTTTTATTTGACTATAGAAAATTTTGATACTGAATGTTGAACTATTTTTAGATGTGTGATACCTTGGGTAAAAATAATAAAAATAAATGGACCATTGAACGCGATGAAGATCTAACTGCGCCATACGCATTTGCGAATACAACATGGATATCATTCGAAGATGATACATCAATAAAGATTAAAGTAAAAGCAATAAAAATTGAATAACGTACTGGAAAACTTTAATAATGATTATTATTTTAATTTTTCATAGGGAAAATATGTAGTTCTCCGAGATTTAGCCGGATTAGCAATAAGAGATGTAGAAAACGATATTGAAAACGATTGTGGAAGCTCGTTAATCGAGACAACACGACGAGGATTCACTGAAATGAAAAAAAAGGCTCGCGATGTAGTACTTTCGTCGTTGGAGAATGATTTGAAGGTAAGAATTGCAAAGTCTTGCAGTCGCTAAACGTTAACTTCACTCAGTGATTGGTCGCTGACGCTGCAGTAGCTCGAAAGATAAATAATTCCATCAATGGTACAACAGATTGCACAGTATCATTTGCACTTTTATTCATCCGTACCAGGAAAATATGTGAAATAATTAAGTACAGAGCAAAGATAACTTTGATCTAATTTTTCAATTAATTGAAATTTTCAAAAATGTTTGTTTAATTACTACATAGATTTTCCTTGTACCTACAGTTGATAACGAACAACTCCCTTAGGTATATCCCAATAGATTATGTATATACCTGCTTATTGTGCCTGCTTATTGAATAAATTATAATTTTCACAATCATTAGATTCATTCGTTTAAAATTTCATTTTCAATTTTATTTATTCTAGGGCACTGAACTTTCCCTGCCAAGTAACATGCAATCTTCAGATTTTCGAATTGCACGGATGGTCGATATAGAAGGGAAAGTTCGTGCTGTACGAGAGCTTACACAAACATACTTTAACTGTCCAAGACAAGGATACTTTGTTCACCCGAGAAGTTGTAACAGGTAATTTAAGAAATCGTATGTTTTTATTTTTTAAATCTATTAATGAATGATTAAAGACTTCTTAAATCATGCTTTGTTTAAGATTTTATCGGTGTGTAAAATTTAATCAAGCCGATGATGATTATTTCATATTCGAATTCGATTGTCCGGCTGGATTAGCTTTTAATGAAGATACAGAAACGTGTGCATGGCCTGGATCAATATCAACTCGATCTGTGTGTCACGGAAGTAGTGAAATCGAGCCGGCACAGGGCAAATTCCACTGTCCTGGCCAAGGTTACTTTGCTGACCATCATAATTGCCGATTTTTCTACGCCTGTTATGATCTTGGTGAGTAACACACTTACATAGTATAGAAAAACTGAGCATATAAAGGGAGCACTTTGGTGAACAACTTTTAAAAATCGATTTTTTTGCATTTTCTATTCACTTATACTTTCTCAACCACCTCCTAAAATTGAGAACAAAAATTCGAATTCTAAATTAGTACATTTCCGATTGAACTTAAGCTATTTCACGTCACTGCTGTCGAAAGAAAACTCTAATAACTACTTACTAATAACTAATTGATCTGAATCCCGGCTGCCGATCAAGGCAATTTTTGTACTTGTGGATATTCAGTGTACATACGTTTTTTTTTGTTAGATAATAAATTAAATATAAAAAATCATTGACTGATGATTTATATTTCTGTTTTTTGAAATAAGTCTAAAATGGGTTAGACAATACGTTTTTGGCGAGGCGTTTCGGGTATGGCCTAAAATTTTTAGGAACTTTCTAAACTTTTTTATGACTGATAGTCATTTATATCTTTATTTGTAACAAACAATTCACAAAAATCATGTTTTTCGAAAGATGTAAATTAAAATGCTCCCTTAAGTATAAAAAATTATTTTATTGCAACGTGAGCATATTCTTGGTAACATTTTTTCCATCTGAAATTAATTGTAATAATTTGTAATAATAAAATGATAAATAAAATATTACAGGTGGACCTCAACTGGTGCCTTATGAGTTCCGATGCCCATTTGGATTAGTTTTCGATGAGCATCGACTTATTTGCGAATGGCCTTGGAAGGTACCAAGTTGCTTCGGTCATGGTCACGGTGGCGATCATAAAGTATATAATTTTCGAAGCGATAATTATAATAGTGGTACATTCATACCCAATGGTGGAATTGTTGGACTGGGAGGTTTTGCTGGCAATGACAATTTGAACACGTTTGAAACGTCAAATTTCGGAGCTCAAGATGTCAATAATGATGATGGCGCATATTTCAACAATCAGCAGCACGACTATAACGTAGCGCCTTATAGTACTGATTATAAATTCGATGAACCAATTTACAATCGACAAAATTCAGACAGATTTCCAAATAATGCATATGCTAGTCAAAGTAATTACAATGAAGGATCAAAATTAGCACATCAATATAATCTAATGCAACAATTACCTAATTACAAGCCACAACCATTTCAAGATTATCCTGCACTAGCAAGTTTCAATAATGGTCAAAAATTCATAAATCCAAATGATCAACAGGCGTTCTTTAATCCAAATAATCGTCAACAATTTATTAATCCTGAACCAGGATCAAGTAATTTCGATAATGG
This sequence comes from Trichogramma dendrolimi, assembly GCA_034770305.1. Taxonomy (NCBI): domain Eukaryota; kingdom Metazoa; phylum Arthropoda; class Insecta; order Hymenoptera; family Trichogrammatidae; genus Trichogramma; species Trichogramma dendrolimi. Next base: position 316,451 of record JAPMIB010000034.1, on the reverse strand, counting down.
CATGTATCCAAAACACCTAAACCAATTTATCTACCACCTCATACTACACATGCAAATTTTAATGCCCAAATGCCAGAATCAAATTTTGATGAACAAAATTTAAATGCTCCCAAACCGCAAGCAAACTACGTAAATTTAAACAATCAAAATTCACAACTAAATTATGACGATCTTATTGCACAAAAACCACAATCTTCATATGATAATTTAAATGCCCAAAATCCTGATAATAACTTCAATAATGAAAACTTAAATGCTCAAAATCCACAGTCTTCGTATGATAATTTAAATTCTCAAAAACCACAGTCCCCATATGATGATATAAGAACCCAAAAACCTGATAATTACTTCAATAATCAAAAATTTAATGCTCAAAAACCACAGTCTCCCAATGATAATTTCAATGCCCAAAAATCTGATGATAATTTCTATAATCAAAACATTAATGCTCAAAAACCACAGTTTTTTGATGGTGATTATAATTCACGAAGACCGCAGCTTCATACTGAGCATTTTTTTACTCAAACGCAACAGTCTGGTTATAATTATTATAATCCCCAAATACCACAATTTAATTCCGCTGACATAACGCTCAGAAACCACAAACAAATTATGAAGATTACAATGCCCAAAAACCTGACGATAATTTTTATAACCCAAACTTGAATTCTCAAAAACTACAGTCTCCGTATGACTATTTTGATACCAAAAACCTCAACCTGACTATGATGATTTTAATACTCAAAAACCAGAATTGGAAAGTCAATATTACGATAATCCAAATCCACAATCAGATTACAATAAAGAAAAACCAAAACCCAATTACAACTATTTCAGTTCCCAAAGACCTCAACCAAACTATGAAGACTTGAATGCTCAAAAGCCAGAATATAATTTCGATAATCAGAACTTTAATGCTGAAAATCCTCAAGACAAATTTAATAATCCATTTCAAACCCCACATTATTCTCAAATAAAAAATGAAAAACCAAATAATTCTGGATTGAAAAAACCTGAAAGTTTTAAAGGTCAAAACTCGAATAAGCCTGTGATTCCCAAACCTAATATTGGTTCCAATTCTGACTTGTTAAATGATCAAGACACTGACGACTTTGATCGGGAATCCACTCCAAGGGATTATGATGGTCGTGGTGTTACCGATGGTTATAACACTGGTCCCTTTGCTGAAACTGAATATACACAATCAGAATTGACTGAAAACCCAGCAGATTTTGCAGATTCTAAAAATGACTTAGGAGGATCTACGACATCAGATTACTCTCCTACTGATTATAAAGGTACATATAAATATAATGTAGATATTTATTCAATCAAATGATTTAAAAAGTGAGTTTAATGTGCATTGTATGCTTCAAATTTACTGGTTTAAAAGGTCCAAATATTTATAATTCCACGCATAATGGTGAGGCTGGTTATCCAGCATCTACTTTATTGCCTTTTATTGACCAGCAAAATACTTTGTCACCTGCAAATAATCAAAAAATGACTGTGAATTGTAAGTTTGTGAAATTCAATTCATTACTAAAATGCAGATTTTTTTAATAATTGTACTTAATATAGCGATAATATACCATTCACATCTATCTGTGGGCCTATCATCTAGCGAACATACGGGTAACCAGTACACTAACCAAGCTGAAAAAAGTTTACCATTGCAAAGTCAAAATCCATCTGGGTTTTCAAATAACGGAAGAACCCATAATCATCTTAATGCCATAGTTGGAAACAATTTTTATGACAATTCTTACTTTGGTAATTATCATACCATTGATTAATCATTAATAAACAGTTCACAAAAATTATTTATTTCAATCTATCAAAATCATGATTCTCAATGAATATAGATTTAGCTTAAGAAAAAACTTAACTTATTTTAACACTTCATTCGTATGGTACATTCCCGACGGAAATTTGCGTGCAACTTTTAACAACTTTTATATGGCTTTATAAACTTTTATTTATGGTAATCAATGCATTACGAATTTTTATAAAAGTTTACGAAACGTTGTAAGAATTTATAAAAAATCATAAGAGTTTAAAAGTTGATGAAAGTTTTAAGCGTTTCGGTTTCATTGCAAACTTGGACAAACATAAACATAACTTTTGTAGAACTTCGATTCGATTTTTTTCAAACTCAATTTCCGTAGGGGATAAAAGCACTTACGCTTAATACTTCGCAACTTTTGAGTCAGATCGATTTTTTAAATTTACCGTATATTCACTGTTAAAGTTGGAACAACTTTCAATAAACCACCAACAAAATCACCGAATTACAACACAAACCCATCGGAAAATGATGACAATGAAAACTCTCCACTTATTGGATCAACAATATCCGCATCGAATAACAAAATTGCTCCCTATAGGGGTCCAACTAAAGGACCGAATGAATCATCTGGTAAAAAATAATTCAAAAATTTGTTTACAATATCGTTATTTGAGTTTTAACCTAAACTTGTATTCCAGATTTTACTAAATCACCGTTTAATACAGAAACTTCTCAATTTGATAATAACCGTGAAACAACAGAATTAGATAATTTCTCTACCACTCTGTCTTCAGGATACAAGACCAATGAGTACCATGATAATGGAGGACGTGGAACGATTCGTTATAATAATGGGGTTGTTGCAAACAAAATTCCTGAAAATGATTTAGATGATTATAGAACTTCGCCTTACACCAAGTTACCAAACTCGTTCATTATAAATGCGGGTAACGGAGAGAATGAACAATCGAATATAATGAAATTTGAAGAACAATACCCTGAAGGAACTTTCACTAATACTGGATTCACAAAAACTGGACCTACTAAAACTGGCATCACTACAGCTCAAGTTGGAGGAAGTGGAAGTTACGTTCTTGGTACTGGGTTCCCCCGGCCAAAACCAAATCCACAACTAATTGGTGAACATGCATTTGCTGGTCATACTACACCAAGCTCGAATGACGTCAAAAACAAGCCTAATAATATTGATATTAATAAACATAAAAATCCGATTTATCATCCAACTGTAATAACTCCAAACCATGATGATGAAGATGAAACCAAAACTACAGGCTATTCGTATCCTAATCCATTAATAGAACTTGAAGTGAATGGAGTCTCAACGACATCTGGAGTAACATCAACTAATTTTGATGATAAAACAACGCCATCATTTTTTTCTAATACTCAACCATTCAGGGATCAAAATTCTCTTTTAATAAAAAATGATGCGGAAGATACCAATAAAGCCACTCTCTCCCCTGCTGGATTTACAGCTGGTCAAGAAAATAACTTCTATACGAATGATGATAAGTCTCAATCAAAAACGACTGTACAACCTAATGATTATACAACCCAACCTAGAACTGTTTTGGACTTTGGAGTGTCTTTCGATCAAGAGGGTGACTATGGTCCAACTGAATCCGATTCAACTGACATAACTCCTGGTTTGAAATCAGGAAACATACCGAAAGAAAATGCTAAAATTGTGAATAGAAATTATCAGAAATTTTACGTAAATAAACTTCAGGTTAATTAATCTAAAACTTTATGTACTTTTAATACCTTTTAAATAAACATTAAACCATCTATTTTGCAGGTAAATCAAAATAGTGGAATAATGTCAAATCAGAGAAGTCACGAGCAACCGAACGGTTTCAATAAACCGCGAGGAATTCAAAGTAATGCGCAAGACAATATTTTTGGAGTCCATGTGGATTTTACACAACAGGTACAATTGTATCTATTATTATTATACTATTTGCTACCTTTCTTTAAAATTTATTAAATATTATAATTAGGTTTCCGCGTCTCCAGCTGCATATAGATATCCGATTATCGCTGCTGAATTAACAGGAACTAGCCTTCAAGATTTCAGCCAAAGTTTATCCGAAACGCGCATAAATGGAATTCAAGAAAACAAACCTTCGCTACATTTGTCATCAAAAGAATCGAAAAAGGGATTTACGAATAATCAAGAATCTACCAAATCAATTGATTTGCAGCCGAATCAAGGTTCATCGTACATTTCACATGAAGGCTTAACTACTAAATCTTCGATAGATAGATACTCGAATAAGCAAACATCAACGTTTATTCTGCGCAATCAAGCACAAGCCAGGCCACTCATTGGGTCAGATGTTGTAACATCTATCGGAGGAGGCTCTGTATTCAATAGTGAAATACTTAGGCAAAATTCAGTGAAAAGGAATAATTTTCGTATTATCTCGGAATTAAATAACGCACACAGTGCAACTACCGTGTCCCCAAGTATAAGAAATTTAAATACAGAAAACAATCAAAAGAAGATAATTGTAAAACTGAGCGACTTGCATCCTCTAATCATCGAAAAATTAGGGGCTGAATGTAGCTGCAAAGCTGACCCCCTTTCGTCATTTATTGGATCTAATAAAGCGAGTTTACCTATTGGTTCTCAAAATCGAGGACAAGTCAATTTGGCAATTATGACGAGAGTAACATTTATGTCGACGTTGACGATAACAAAGAAAACAATTTCTTAAAAACAACAGCTGAACAAAATGATAGAAGAGTTATCGCAAAAACTCAAAACGAATACGTTAGTTCAACACCAGTCAGAGCACAATCTAATAATCAACCGTTAACGACAACTTCACAGCCTCAAGGTCGAATAGGAAATCTTGATAAAATAAGCTTCCGAGCTCAAAATAGGCCATCAGTTAGAGTAGAGACTGATGAGTTCGCGGCCACCTTAAAATCTCGAAATCGATCCGGTAAGACTCTTTTTATTGGTTCTACCACCAAAAATTTCAGAAATAATTATTACGAACAACGTGAATCTTCCTCCAGTCTAAGTAATAACGAGATTCGAAAAGAAATTTTAGAATGCGTCAGACCAGGTCTTTTCAGACATCCACATTCATGCAACAAATTCTATGCCTGTCATTGGGACGAATGGAAGAAGCGTTTCACGCTTCACACCTTCAACTGTCCCGTACATTTGACATTCGATACGAGTGCTGGTGCTTGCAATTACCCGAGCAAGGGTCCCGCATGCCAAGATGATAAACTTCTTGTTTGAGCAAATTCAATGTTGCCATGATTTATACCGTGTTCTTGATAATAATGATAGAAGCGCGTCACAAATAGGTTAGACTTAATCTTAATAATGATTGATGTTAAAAACGATGAGAAAAATAAATGTTACTCCATATTCGCTGACATGTTTGTTAAACAAAGACCAGATATTCTAACGTTATTTAGAATATATTAACAGTATTTTTCAGTAATTATAAAAACAATTACGTCCACAATGTTATCTGCGAAGCCAACGTATATGTTTAATTTATTCAAAATGTGAAATTAAGAGTTTCGATTATCCATTATATTGTAAAAAGAGATTGTCTTTAAAAGTAACTAAATTTAAGAATATTTTTTTCTAAAAAGTATTATAAAACTATCATATATAATATGTAGATTTCGTAATAAAATCATAAATACGTTGTGTTTTATTAAGGCGCTAGTCATTGGCAAACCATAAAATACTTGGATAAATAATTCTACTCCCCTAACCGTTTTTGCAAAGATATGCACTTTTAATTTTTTTAGATAAACAGCACCTTTCACAAAAGTAACGAGTTAATTAATAAATGATGACAATAATTTTGACATTTCCATTGTAAATAAGTATTTGAAAAATCTAACAGTTTGTTTAAAGTATGAAATGCTCGCGAAGAAGTAAAATATGTGCCTTATTCTTATTTGTATAATATTTGAGTTAACTATATGTAAAATAAAAACCATCATTTTACATGTAAATATAAAACTATACTTGGTAAAAATGCATCAATTCTATTGATATTTCATGTATCATATCTTTACATCGAAATAAAGACCAGAAGTTTTACATCTGGAAAAAATTTTCCAAAAGATATATAATTAATTTATTCGTACCATAATAGAAAGTTTACTCAAACTATTGAAGTATTTTGTTCATCTGGATTATAACTGGGTAAAATTTACGATAAATAAATAAACCAAAATAACACGTTGCATGATCACTCGTAACTTCAAACGCAGTAGTGTGCAAGAAAGAGTGAGAAGAGAGAGAGAGATAGAGAGAGAAAATGATAGAAAGTCATTTGAATAAGTTCAGTGAACTGTCGCTACTTGCATATGAAATTTTTTTCAAAAATGAAGCAATTTATAACGTTAATAATATAAAATCAACTTATATTCGATATTTCGAAATCCACTGCATATTCGGCAAATATACACATGACCAATTTGTTAATTAAAAAAACGTGTTTTTAAAAAAGTAAAACGAATTATTGATCAAAATCTAATCTATATTAAAGTGGGATAGATAATACGGTCACGCTTTTTGGCACAGCATTAGGCTTGAAAAAGACGGTGAAAGGATTGGTAAAAGGTAAAGCATATGGAATTGTTTTATTTGATCCACTGCAAAAGGGGGAGTTCGTCGAAGTGAGTCGAAATGGAAAGTAAGCTTATCTCGAAAAAAATACATCGATAACCAACATAAATGTTTTTCGTAGGAAAAATTGTTACTTCTCTTGGGTGCATCGCAAAAAGACTGATATTTATACCATTTAACATTTTGGCAATGACCCATTGCCGAAACAGAATAGAAAATGAACAACAGTCAAAACTATTAGGTAAAATAAAGTGAAATAAAGTGAAATAAAAAAAAGGTAAACACATCACTTGCAGTGTGTTGGATTTTTTTTCACCCATGCCTCGTTGCATCCGTTACACTTTCATCCTGCCAAAATAAGCAGGTAGTAGAACTCGAACAATGGTGGCAAAAGAAAGGACTCGGCCGAACGCTCGAACATACTTAAATTTAAGAGTGAGGGTATATTCTCTGAGTGGTGGGAGTTGGGCTTTGAAGTCATATAAAGTTGGCTGCATAACAGATCAGGCCCAGCGGACCTGAGTGAGCGCGAGCGTGGAGCAGGAGTCCGCGCGCGCTGCGAGCGCAGCGCCTGACATCTCCGCTCTTGCTGCACTGCAACAATTACAACTAACATGTAAGTTCTGACAATTTTAAATAAATAAAGTAAATCTTAGATACCTCATATGTATTTGCTGTGCGTAGCCAAAAAGTTGAAGTTATGTTTTCGTGTTATATTTTCATGACTCCATTTCATTTTAATCCTAGAAAAATTATTTTTCATTTTCATGAAACGAATCGAATTGAAATTAAAATCATCACTACCAATAATCGTCACTATTCAAGGGTAACTAGTTTTATTTTTTCACTTTTGTTAGAGCATCGTTTATTTTCAATCAATCAACCAATCTTAATTTAAATAACGACATTGTGTATATATTTTCCATTAGTCAATTCTACAAATCATCACTGCTATGTAAAGAGACTCAACTCATGGGGAAAGTACAGTTACTGCATATTAATGACGAATTTTTAAAACTTGCACCCACTTATTTTTCTTAACTTTATTAGTCAAAAAATACTTTGCAAGTAAAAATACTTTTTTTACAAATGTCCTTCCATGTTGCGTCAATCAAAACTTTTAAAATCATTGTAAAACTTATATGAAAGAGGGTTTTTTTATTTAGGATTAGAATCACGAATAAATAATCACGCGCTTTTTCCTCATCGCAGCTTTAAATGTATATGCTCGCCCGCATTAAATCCATTTCAAATAAAAAAGCCTTGCCCATAAAGTACTTCTCAACTACTGCGTCTGTGCGTCGCAAAGAGGCAAGACACGCAATACTTTTTTGCAAGCATCTATAAGTCATCAAAAGTCGACGTTTTGCAACTGCAGTTACAGCTGCATGTATAATAATCTATAAACTATACTGCAGGACATTGGTAGAACATGACATATTATATACATTATGCTTATACATTATGAATGAATGTCGCGAGCTGAAAAGTGAAAGGTTTCTCTCTCTCTCTCTCTCTCTCTTTCTGGGTATGTGAACACAATTTAAAATAAAAATATACTTCAGAACCTTTTTTTTCACTGCTCGTGTCATGGTATAAAATATTTCTTGCAATAAAATATTTATTTGCAAAAGATCTACAATCATCCAAAATGAAAAAAGCAGACCCTTCAAGATTGACCACTTTCTCGTTGACTAGAAAGTGGAACGATTTCATTCTGAACCGAGCGTGACAGTTTATTTAGCCTTTACGATTAAACATTTTTGATCGAAAGCCCGCTCTTATTCGAGTCGAACAATCAAGGAAGGTTAACCGAAGATTAAAATAGCACCCCGTTAAATGGAGTTTCGTAACGGCGCGTTAATTAAATATGCAGGTAGGGGCCGTAGCAGTAGAATGTCATAAGCGCGCATCTAGCGAACTCGAGAGACAAGGAGCTAATTGCTCGCATTGTTTTTATCTACGTTACGGGAGCTGAACGAGCTTTCATGAAGGCGACTGCATAATGTTCAAGCATTGCATGCCCCTTGACGTATCTTAATTATTCACGACCTCGTAGAGAAGTTATTGAATTTAGTGTCATTTAGAGCTCACCATTGACGTAAATCGACGCTATGAAAAAATAAAATAAGACACAGACTCCGACAATCGAAAACTACTCATTACAAGCAGTGAAAGTGAAGCTGCAAACGAAATTTCTCATAATACAGCGATTCTCGTTGCACAAAATTTCTCATATACTTTTTTGCGCATAGGCCGCAAGTGCCCCGTAACTAATAAGACTTGCGCGAGTAAACTGTAAAAGAGAAATGCTTTGCACAAATAAAACCTTTCACTTTTTAAATCACCCAAACGATACGTTGTCGTGGTCCAGCTACATAAGTGAGTCCACGCACATTCTCATTTGACTTGAGCAAGTATGAAGCTGAGATTTCTTATTGCAAGTATAATTTCGCATCGTTGATTCAAATTTGAGATAGAGAGAGGAGGGAGAAATAGTCAATGCACTGAAAAAAATACCTTCGAAAAAATTACTACTTTCATGGTAATGGTGGAATATATTTAAAATTTTTTTTCAAAAATACTATACTGCAGCAATATCAGCTATTATGGCATATAGTACATTTTTCTTAAAACATATTAATTGGTACAAAAAGTTTTGAGAGTAACCCTTGGTTATTATCGACATGGCAATATTTACAGTGTATTTTTCGCATTAAAGATACTAATATGATCACGATAATTTTTCATTTGATACTAATGAAGATTCCTTTCTGAATTGAGAATTTAATTTGCAACATTGATAAACTGTAGGTTTTTTTTATTTTTCGTAGGCTCTTCCTTGCGGTGTGTTTGATTACGATTCTCAACGGAGGAATCTACGGACTTGAAACTCCTGCTGCCTCGATCGCTACCATTGGCTCGAAAAAATTAGCCACTGCTTCCGATTGTTCAAAACCTGTTGCATTTTCCAGCGTTACACCTACTGTCAAAGTAAGCCTGTACTTTCGTTGATGTGATGAAAAGCATTCTATAGAGCAATTACATGATTGTTATGCGCAAGTTCTAAATGTTACAAAATTGCGATAATAAAGAGGCATTTTTTATGTTATCTTCTTTCTTTTTAATCGGTCACACTTAAATGCGCAATCATGTGATTTGATAATTACATGAAAAATCACTTAAAAGTGAGTTAAATTTTGCGCGATAATGACTAGGGAAAATCGCAGCTACAAATTTGTTTTCTTTCAGGATGGCGAATTGTTCTTCAATGAAACTCTTCTAGACAGTGGCGTCGGTTACAATACTGAGTCGGGCGTTTTCACAACACATTGCCCTGGACTTTATCAATTGAGCTACTTTTACAACGGTGACGTCAAGTTGACGCTGAGGCAAAAGCCGCGTGGCAGCGAGACCTGGTATAACGTCATAAGCAAGAGAGGAGGAGAAGCCAGCAGTGACCCAGCATTATCGGGCAATATCGTCCTGCTGCGATTGGCCTTAGGCGATCAAGTGGCTCTGTTTGCAGACGGCAAAGACATCAATGCCGAGAGCAGTTTTTCCGGATTTCGCATCGCGAGGGAGTGAATCCATTCCTCAAGATTCATTACCATTGTTTTTTCCATTTATTTTGTCAGTCACTCTGTGATAGCTTCTTAGTTTCTCTTTCCTTTAAGTTGATCCAAAAAAAATCGTTGCCTCTTAATTTTTTACTCTACGCCTCTAATAGCTTTACATTTGTTCTACACATATTATCCATTTTCTCTTACTCTCACTAATTAATGTAAATATTTTTTTCTTCTTTAACTACTTTTTTATACTTCTATTCAAGCTACTACTTTTCGTATTTTGCTCTACTTTATTTTATACTTTCAATTTTACACCTATAAACTTTTGTCAAATCTGACTCCCTACCTATCAGTATTACAAATTATCAATGAACTGCTTACACTACTTTCCTTTTAAACAATTTCGAGATTATGTATTCTTTTCCAGTGTTACTCTTTTCATATCATATTTGTTTCTCTCCGGTAACTCTTTCGACTCTGTTATTTATTCCTTGACTTATATTATTTTCACTTTATTACCTTCAATTATCGAGATTTTTTTCTTGTGTTTTATCTTTCTTTTTTTCTTTTTTACACCTTTCTAATTCTTTGAACTGAATTTATTCTGTAACTTAATTTTTCAAGTATTTTCTCGATCTCTTGCGTATTTTTTTTATTTATGTAAATTATGCCTATAAAAATAAACTATTGATCTATCCTCTTAAATTTCCATTCAAATCATTTTTTTTCAACATCTGTTTAGTATCTTTCTACTTTTTTTCAACTAATCAATTCCTTTGAATTGCTGAGTTTTGCATTCCTTGGTTTTCTTATTATCTTATTCAATAATATTGAATAAAGAACAGATATCTTCGATATAAACGCCTTTTGGTTATTCTACTGCTTCATCTAGTCCAGATTACTTTATGATTTTACAAATTTTTTATCAATGACTTTCTATGCATTGCAATTTATTTATTCTATTTTTCTATGTTAGTGCATATTACGGTTAGTAATATTCTCTAATGATTTCTTATTACATGTATACTATTCTGATTCAACTTTTCACATCTTTTCGATGAAATGTTCCTTCATAATTTCTAACTGTGGTTACCAAACTGTACTTTATACTCCGATTTCTCTATTATTTTTCTAAGCTCATCTGTCGTATTTTTAGTAGCATGCAAAGCTTTGTAGCAAATGTTATCACAGTTGCTGTTGTAGTAAAAAATTATATGTAATATGGATTTTACCAATTGATTGAGTATAATAATATTGTGAACCAAAAATTATCAACCTCTATTCAAAAATAAATACTATGATAAAAGGAATGCTAATCTTTATTTTTTAAACGATTGATTACATAAGAATCTTTCAATTTATCATATAAAAGTAATGGTTCATCGGCTGCTCGTACCGCCCAAGCGTTGTTGTATACTATTGTATACGTTATCTCTAGTTGAAGCTAGAAATGCAAAAAAAATTGAGTTGCAAATATTTTAAAATATTTGAAGTCGTTTGAAGCAACCATTCATGTTGTATATCCGTTGGATTCAAGACGTTGGAGGAAAAACAATCACACACCGGAACTAATTTACGTAGGAAATTCAAGTAACTTCCAAAGGAAGTGGATCCAGACTGTAGGTACGTTATGACTCAGTCATATCAGCGAAAGAAAAACACACATTTACTCGTATTCACTAGAATAAGGCACGATTCATACGCGATAAGGCATAGTTCTCATACATAAGCATCAGGTGTAAATATATGAGAGTACGTGTAATGAGATAGGCGTTTGCTTCACACTAAAAATTATCTCTCAGCGACACGCCTGACTATCAGATTAGATAAGACAACTTTTTTTACATCTGAGCACAATGAGGCGAGCTAGGCGTGTGTGAATCGCTGCCAGTATTTGTCAGGTAATCCACCCAGTCGGTTCTGTTGTGCGAGAAATTTAACGTCTCTTTGACGTGATACATGTGCAATTGGCAAAAATACCGGCAAAATGTCTTTGGGAATGAAAATCAGTGGCATTTCTTTGAAGATTTTCAAATTGGTAAGTTAAAAGTGCAAAATAATCATTCGCCGTTGTGAACTGAAAATACAATGATAAAGTGCCAGTTGCTGAACGAGTGGCAGTTTTTAATAGAAGGCGTTTTACGCGCCGTGCGTGATACATTGAGAAAATATACAGCATATTTTTAAGCACGTAAAGCGTGCCTTTAAATATTTCTAAGATTAATTCATTTTGCAGATACTTGTCATAATAATATTGATAATCTACCGAACGGGTTACGGTAACGGAGAATTTCTGGGCGTTGGTGGCGTTTGGAACCACAATGAGGCGAAAGGTGCTGATGCTGAGATCGCGGCATCCGGCACATTCATCGGCTTCACCGTGTACACGTTGATCGTGTTGTTTGCTCAGTGCTTCAGCCAATCCAAGCACAAATCATTCCGCATAGAGATTATAATGAACATTCTCGGTTTCATTATGTGGGGTGTCGTTGGTTCCATTGCCATTCATTATTGGGGCGGTTATTTGAATGAGCACAAGTACACTCAGGTTCTTAATGAAAAGCAGGTAATTTAAAAAAGCAATATCTAACTTCATACTTGTGAAAAAACTTTAATTGAACAATTTTTTTCATTTTGTAGGTGGGTTTGGCACTTGGTACCCTGTGCATCATCGAAAGCGTTCTGTATTTATGCGACACACTCATCACGTACCGAGAGTTCATAAACTCACACTAAATTATTTATAAATATATTGTGTAATCTCTCCCAAATTCATTTTAGACTGTAACTTGTATATGTTTATAGCTTTGTATATATTTTTCTATTAAAAATAAAAAGTAAGCTTCATATGTTTGTGTGTACAGATTTTTATGTAACTGAAATAAAATGTATGGCGCACTTCCGCAATAATTATACAAATGACTTTAAAACAATATGCGTTCATTAAGTTTATCAAATAATAAATAAAAAGGATAAAATTTCTTGAATTATATTTATTACGTTCAAGATCTTGTGAGTGAATATCGCCGAACATGTACATTAAATATGTACATTAAAATGTATTTTAAAAAAACAACTGATACTGCATTTAATACAAAACGTCTTATGTACAAAATCATACAAATAAAATTATCTTAAAATTAGAATTTACTGCACTACTTTGCTTGTACGAAAATAAGTTTACAACTGTATAGTAAGTACAAGAGCATCTTTCAATACTTCAGAAATATAAATTCAATATGGGTAAAAATTCGAAATATTTTTCGTATAAAAAGGTAAAAAATTGTATTTTCGCCTAATAAAATTCCACCACGTTGATGCACGTCAGAGCACCATCGATAAGATGGAACAGGGCTTGAAAAACGCACAGAGAACCCAGTGTGAGCCCAATCTAAAATAAAAATGACACGTTATTATTACAAATAATTGCAAAAGTTCGAAGTGCGTGCAAATATTATTTATATTTACCACTCGTTCGGTGCTGTCTTCGAGGTTCCTGTCAGCTATAAATCCATGCCAATAATGAAGACATGTTCCGGCCACGGCGAGGTATAAAATAGCTCCTGCGATGTTCATAATAGCATCCTGATGCAAGAAAAATTGAAATAAGCTGTCATCGCGATAAAATTCAAAATTAAATAATTGTTTATGCACTTGCCACGATTGAATCTTCATGATCTTTTCCTCCTAGTGCAGCCGCCAATAAAATCGCTGATCCATAAATAAGAAATCCAACAATCACGCCGGAAGCAACAATTTCGGAGTCTGGGCTTTTTTCTTCGTTCAAGTTCCAGGTACCACCGACGCCCAAGAAGTCGCCATTACTGCCTGTTCGGTATAAAATAACTATGATTACACCGACAACCTAGAAAAATAACACGAATCGTCAAATCATAATTATTGCTAGTTAAAAGTATAAAATTTTGAAAAACTACAACCCACAATAACTTGCACTGAATTTGTTATTGATAAATCATTGGGAATCAAGCTTCATTTGGTGAAAAATTAACATCATAATTTATACGTTACTATTCAGCAATGTGAAATAATAATATATCACTTGAAAATTGAGATTCAATATTAAAACAGTATTACTCACCAATTTAACTCCTTTGAGGACGAGGTTTAAAATCGATCGGAGTTCCATGGTCCAAGGAATTTTGAATACAAATAATTGTTGCGAACAAAATTAAAAAAAAAAGATGCCGTGTGAAGCGCTCGTGGTCAATAACAGCGACAGACTGAATTTATGAAAATTATGAATAAGCGTACGATGCCTTTGCGTCTCTTTCTTATCTAATCTGATATGCGGCAGGCGTTCCCCAGCCTAGCGTTGTAGTAACGCAAGATAAATTCGAGAGTTGAAATCATATCTCTGTCACTTGTTCTCTTTCGCACCTGTGCTGCTTCGTGAACGCGCATTATCTGCTTACCGAGTGTACGTTGTAAGCTTTGGTGCGTAGTTCTCGTGGCGACCCATTTAGTCCACGTACGAAGATGATCTTTTTTGGATAGGTTCTTATCCATTTGAAAATATTGTTTAATCAAAATACTTGGATAAATGACCAATCCAAATATTCGTTTAACGTAAACTTTTTACCATTTTTGTAATTATTTACGCAAATAATAAAGCAGCCTATATTTACTGATGTAAAGCACAACAATATCAAATCTCGAGTAAAAAAACAATTACTCGCAACAATTTGACAAATAAGAAATTTCATAAAATTTCACGGTATACGAATAATGACAGTAATTTAGCATGACTCAGATTTGACAGGAAGTTCTTTTTTATCTTACTATCTATAGTCGCAAACTTTTTGAATGAATAAATACATGACTAGTAGATAAATAATTTTAATTTAAATAAATACATAAATATGTAAAAAAATATGATGACAATTGTCAGCAAACAAAGAAGTCATAATTTACAAATGAAGAAAAAATCATATTTAAATGTTGAGTTCAACTGGTGTAACTTTGACGTTTTCGTAGTTCCTGAGCACCGGATAGACCTCCTCCTCCAAAAATTCGCTGACTTGGTCGGGCGCTCTGCCGACGAAAGTCGATGGGTCGAGGAGCGAGTCAAGCTGCCCAAGGATCGGCTCGAAGTACTGGTCGTTGCGGATGCGCTCGACCAAGTCGTTATCTTTGCCGTACTGTTTCACTTGCGCACCAGCCCGCTGCGCGTGTACGCGGATTTTCTCGTGGCACTCCTAAAAATGAAAATGGTTAATAATTACATGGAAGAAAAAAAGGTGGGAAAATGTAAACATTGGATTTATACCTGTCGGTCACCACCGGCTTTGACCATAGCCATGATGAAGTTCTCGGCAGCCATGAAAGGCAGTTCTTGGGCCATGCGTCGCTCGATGACCTTCGGGTATACGATCAGGCCCTCCGCGATGTTTTGCAAGGTCATTAAAACATTGTCGGCCGAGAGGTAAGCGAGAGAAAGAGTGAGGCGCCTGTTGGCCGAGTCGTCGAGGGTGCGCTCCATCCACTGATTGCCGGCGGTCTGTAGCCCGTTGCTGTTCAGATTCATGAGAAAGCGGGCTATGCTGCAGCAACGCTCGCTGCGCATGGGGTTGCGCTTGTAGGGCATAGCCGACGAGCCGATCTGAGTCGACTCGAAGGGCTCCTCGATTTCCTTCATCGACGCCAGCAGTCGGATGTCCGAGCAGATTTTGTGGGCCGTGGCGCCCAACGAGGCGAGTACATTGAGACACTCGACGTCGACTTTGCGGCTGTAGGTCTGACCGGTGACGCTGTATTTCTTCTCGAAACCTGCCATATTCGTTACGAGCTCGTCGAGTTTCTTTACCTTTTGGCTGTCACCTGAAAACGACAACAGCAACCCAAGTTTTAGTACGAAACATACAAGTGTCATAACCGTACAAAATCGATCGATTCAAGTGCGTAAATGTATTCACCATTGAAGAGTTGCAAGAATGATGCCTGAGTGCCAGTGGTGCCCTTGACACCGCGGAACTTGAGATCGCCCCGAGCACGGCGAATCGCTCGTTCGTCCATAAGCAAGTCTTGCAGCCAGAGGGTAGCTCTCTTACCGACCGTTGTTAATTGCGCCGGTTGCAGGTGAGTGTAGCCCAGAGCCGGTATCGATCGGTTTTCGTCGGCGAATTTGGCCAACCTCTGGATAACAGCCGCGAGTTTCGGTAGCAGAATGTCGAATCCGTCGCGAAGCGCTATCAAGTCCTGAAACAATATGGAAAAACGATCGTGAAAAATATCCTTCGGCCCGTTTCTGCCGATCGACTCACCGTATTGTCTCCAACGTAGCAGCTTGTAGCCCCGAGATGGATGATGGGTGCTGCTTTCGGACACTGACTACTAAAAACGTGCACGTGAGCCATGACGTCGTGACGAGTGGCTTTTTCCTCCTTGGCCGCAGCATCGAAATCAATGTCGTTCACATGCTGTTCCATCTCGCTGATCTGGTCTTGAGAAATGCTTAGACCCAGAGACTGGCAAATAAACAAAGCACATTGTATTATTGTTTCTTTACACTTGTATTTTACACTTGGAATTGGAACTTTGTAATGATATATTTTTTATATTTCATCAATCATTCGTTTATTTTGTTTTTACTGATCGAATTTGTTAATTGAACATAGCCATTAAACCCAGGAATTAACCTCTCGAGGTCTTAAGTATAAAAAAGATTCCATGACTTTAGTCAGATCATATTGAATAAAAATTTAATTATTTAAACGATTCAAAATGGCAAAACCCGTTAAAGAGTTAGCTACCAATATTCATTTCATCTTTAAAATAGGAATTTTTGTAAGTATCGCAACTATTATAAATAAAAATTAACATTAATATCTCGGAAAATTTAACGTGAATGTGAAAATCGGTAGATTTGTGGCGTTGTGATGATAAGTCTTCTTTTACATCCGTACGATTCATCAAACAAGTCAACAATCATAGTTCTTGGTAGCAGCATCAGTCATCTCGGCACTATTGGAGTTATTATCGTAGCAAAGATTTGGTTTAATGTCTCTAAAAAAATGGTTTGTCCAATATTTATAAAGTTCTTATCGTGCTTTAACTTTATGATTATCCAATACTTCCAGGATTTCATTTTTTCCATCGATTGTATGTTGAAAATGTTTTTGGTTTTCGGTTTGGGAATTTATTATTACAGTGGCTTTTACGGATATGGCTCTGAAGCTTACGATATGGCTGGTAAGAAGCTCGAGTATTTATTTATTGAATCCAATGATTTTTTTTTATAAAAGGGTTTACTATTTAGATAATGACAGAAAGTTTTACATATTTTGCATCTTTACCTTGGGTAAGCAAATGAAAAAAATTGATAATTTTTATAATACTCTATTTGATAATTGTAAATTATTTTTTGACAGTGATGCTAACATTTCACGTAATAGATTTTATTTTAAGATTGTTGGAATTTCGCAAATCATTATAATGTGCAACTTATTCAGAGATCGTTAAATGACATATTATTTAGAAGTATCATCAACATTTTTATCCTTCTTGTACTTTACCATTAAAACTATAATATCTGCAACAATAAATAGACCTAATAAAAATGAAAAGAAATCTGCTTTACTTGCGTAAGCCATCTCTACTCCTACGAGGTTGAAAATCAGCATGAGAAGGTGCTGAAATTTAGAAGAAATGGCATGTTCAAAACGTCATGAAATAATGTTTACAATAAACGGATGTTTTTACCGCCTCAAAATCGGGTACTTCATACAAGTACAGGATTACAAAGCTAATGCAGTTCATCAAGTATCCCACGAAAATCCATGTCTCATAAACGCTTGATATGCATCTAGTTATACTGTAGATGTGCGCCAAAATCATTATAACCTTAATGTCGTAAAAGATTTAGTACTTGAACAAAAGGCCAAATTGCTCTTCACACTTACCATTTGCACAATTCGCAAATCAAAGTTAGGATTCCACAAAAATTCACCACAGGATTTCCTCTCATAATTTTTCAGTTCAAAAATACGTTATACTTTGAAAAAAGGTTAATAATAAAATACTGAACATCTAGATCAACGACAACTTCAAGTAATAAAAAAAAATAAATAGCGGGATAAAAAGTGAGATTTTGAATCCTTATTGTTGCTATACTTTTATGCGAATATTCATATGCTGGCCCTTAGTTGTTACCGTTACGCAGCTCAAAGTTCATGTTACACATATTTTGTTGTTGCTATTATGTTGCATGCCACGCGCATGTCCGCATCACATTATCATGCTCGTGTTTATATCTTGTGTGCATCAATTAGTCCTACTTGACCTCAAGGCAGCAACGTATATAATATGCAGAGGCGCGCACAGCCATGGCTGATTTTTATTTTGCTCGTCTCGTAGCCGGTCGGAAGATGCGGTAATTTAACTATTAAATAAGCACGTTGTGGGCTAAGCGTCACGGCATGACGAAAAGCCCGGGGAATGTATTTGTCGTCATAGCAGAGAAAGTGTTTTTGTAATACCCTCGCCGGATGGTAAGGAAAAAATTTCGCTAAAAAGTAGACACTGCGTCGTCCGAAAAATTGATTAAATCAACGGATCGAGATGGTATTTTGTGCTTATTGTAAACGATAATCCACTTGTGGTTTTCCGCACTGATTTAGCGAGTTTATCTCGTTTACAAGGCACGAAAAAGTTACGGCTAGATCGATGTTTATAATGCGCCACAGCGTGGCATACGTGTAATGTTTTAGGGCAGGCTCGAGAAATCAGGCGGGAGAGAAAATGACTCGATCCACGCGTATACAAGCGCGTATAGCTTGTGACGAAACAAACTTAAGCTGCTTTTCCCAACTACGCCTCGTTTATGGAGGGTGTACTACATTTTTTATTATTTTTACATGATTTTAAAAGCTTATACTTTCAATTTGGTAAAAATACGTTTATAGGATTGATGTTTAGGCTGAAAAACAACCATTCAAGAGTACTCACAAGGAGACCTTCCCACCTCCAGAGAGCCAAATGATTTGACAATTTTTTTTGGGGTCACTTGAACATAAAAAACAAGTACCCAATAGTTGGTTTGATCTTATGGGCCTTTAAGCGGATTAAAAATATTATTTTTGAATTTTAAGCGTATTTTAATGAAAATATCATTATAATATTAATTTCTCGCTGACAAACAATTTTTTATCAGTTCCTCCAACGAGCTTCCAAGCAATTGATGACAAATTCAAAAATTTTGGCTGTCGAATGACTTTTCAACTATAAAAAGCATTCGAAAATTAAAACCATTCTAATGCAAGTCAATAAATCAATTGAACCGATACATTTTCAATCAATATTGCAAGTATTGAGAAATTATCTTTTTTCATTATTAAACCCTATAGTCTATTGTCTATACTTATGAATTACAAATTAATGATTAGTTAATTGAATTTTCATTGTAAATTAGCGGGTTTTTAAATTATGATGTATTTTGTCAGTTGATAAGTCATTAGACAGTGAAAAATTGTGAATATGTCATCAATAATTTAGAATGAAGTGGTAGGAATTGATAAAAACAGTTTTCAAGCGAGAAGTTTAAACAATTTGAAGTTTAAATAATTGAGGAATTGACGTTGAGTTTTTGCAATATTTTGTATTTTTGAACGTTTGACGTCACTTTGACAGTAAATTAAACCAAAAAAATAAAAAAAATTAAAAGAAATGGTTAATATCAATTTTCACCAACACAATATAAATTGTAAGGACGACGTCAAGCGCCTGAGTAGAACATACAATCCCCTCTTTCACGAAATAAAGATAGATTCTTAACATATTTGTATATACGGTCAATTTAGTTGATCGCTGACTGTCTAATAATACGTTAGTATTATTAGACTATATAATTTTATCAACTGACAGGTATACTATCTTATTTCTGATTTATTTTGTATGTATAATATTCACTGTATTTTTGTAACTTTACTATGATATTTGTATATAGTTCTCCTGAAGAAGGTCACGAACTAGTGACCGAAACGTAGAGAAAATAAAGAACATCTATTTTAACTTGTGCCCTTTATTCCAATTGACGATAAATTTTAACCTAACGACTAATCATACGGGGCAATTGAAGATAATTTTTAACAGTATTAGAATTAATAAAAAAAATTACATTTTCCAAATTAAAAAAACGTTGATAAAAAATATTGCAAACTGAATATATCTTTACTTCACTACCTAGTAAAATGATGTGAGAAAGTGTGTGTAAAATTTCAGAACAATTGATTCATTCGTTTTTGAGTTACATTACGCCGACTAAAAAATGCGATTTTTCAGGAGGCACGTTCAAAAATGTTGATGTAATAAACGCTAAAATACGAGATAGTGCATTAAAATGACCATAACTCCGTTAAATTTTCTCGGATTAACGTACAATTTTAACACGATACTCTTGAAGGTATAGACATTTGAATTTAATAAAAAAAATCGATTGAAAAATTAGTCGGAAAAGAGTGTACCCCCCTCCCTTAAGGCGGGGCGCCCAGGGCTCTTTGCCGAAGCAAACGAATCGTGGAAAAGCTCGAGCGAGCGTTTAAAGTTCATTCAAGGCAATCAGCTGTAAGACATGTAGAGAATGGCTGTTCGCGAGACTTAATTTTTTTCGACAAATCGCTCGAGTACGAATTCCCGTCAAATTACGCATCGCGCGAGTACGGCATTGTGTGGGCCAGCTGAGGATCAATCAAGAGGTCGTTGAGCTCGCTTGCGTTGTGCTCGCGAGTCGCGTTTCTCGCTCCTATACAAGTAGAGGTGCATAACACAGGCGCAATATCGATCGCACATTTCGTTCGAGCAAGCGTCCTCACATAACAAACCACCAGCTTAACTTTTCACAATTTGCTCGCCTTTTTTACTCGCTCATTATTTCCTTTCGTTGCGTGGAATAATTAAGCGGACCGTTGAGTAGCGACCGTGACATGTGCGGGAATCGCCTGACAGCTGTCTTTCGTGCTTTATGGTCAGCCAGACGAATCTTCGATATTAGAAAAAAATTGTTTAATCGAGACATGGAGTTTGTTATTATGGGCGCGGGCGAAATCTTATCACAGCAGCGATGCGAGTTTCTTTCGCGAAAAATGACCAGGTGCGCGCTGCATCATCGTGCATTTGAGTACAAGTATACATGTACTGCGCGAGCCGACGAGGCAATGAGCTATATCTAGGTCAACGGCGGAATCTTGCATAGTGTACATGCCGAATGCATCGACTTGACGCAACTAATCCACTCCGTGCAGCGCTTTGCAACCAAGTAAATGACAAAACCTCCAAAATATTTCATTAATGACCTTGAATGACATCCAGGAAAGATCATTAAAAAGTAACTTTTAACTAGGAGAGATGTCATGAAATGCCAACTTATGTCGCCGGATTTGACGGTAAAGAAAACACCCGTGTTAGATGTTACGTCGATATATTATTAGCCCAAATGGAATTCGGAATGCTTCTTTTTCGTAGGAACTATAATTCAACAGGAGTCGATATGGCTTTTTAATAAACACAAGCTCAAAAACATTGCTGTAATATGATTGAGTTTAAAGAGTTAAAAGAGAAGTAAAACTATTGGCGACTCGTTATTATTGTCGTATTTATTTAATAGTTTTTTCCTTTTTTAAAGATTCAATAATAGTCAAAGGAAGTAGCCAAGTGTAACTCGGAATGTATCGAGCCCCTTACTCCCTGGCGCCCTATTTAAAAGTGCTCGAAAAATCGATTTTACTATTCGTACTCTTTGATAATATATTATAAGAAGTCTGACGAGTTAAATGTAAGTAAGATGCAGTCGAGAGCGCGACTTGCCGCATAGTTAATCGAATCGACCAATATCTGCGTCGATGATAAAAATGACGGTGATGGATATGTATGGTATACGTGATTGTATTCGTTTGACATTGTATACGTGAGATAAAGGCGCAAATAACCGTGGATGAATTTTGATGCAGACGTGATTCGTACGATGCAGTCGTCAAGCAGCTTGTAATAATTCGTCATTGTCATGGTATACAGGCGCGAGAACAATGGTGACGATTCGGCTTATAGACCGGCAGATAGTGACCGATAATAGGTGCTGATTTTTCAACTTATGCCCTTGAAAAGTCTGAAAGATACGTCGATAACAAGCTCAAAAAACGGAATATTACGCCGTAGTAGGCGATTTTTTTTTAAAATTTGTAACAAATTTTGGCCTTGTGTCCTGATTTTTTAACTTATTCCATTATGAAAAGATGATAGTTTGGCACTGATCGAGTCTTTATCTAGCTAGGCATAAGAGAGCACTTAATGTCCTTTGGTCGTAGATCGATACGGTCATAATGTAAGAAAAACCCATGATTGTGTGCTGATTTTTAAACGTATGCCAATGGAAGGGATGAAATTGTGAATGAAACTCATAGAATACATAAAAAATAATGTGAGTTTCACAATTATTGGTTAAAAAATAATGTGAGTTTCACCTATTATCGGTCACTATCTGGCGGTCTATTATTTAGGCATACAGACAAGTCGCTCGCAAAAGTCGTCGAGGCTCCGGCGCATAAATCGGCTGCGAGCTGCACTACTTGCTCCGCATTGAAGCTCGACTCGTGTACTCAGGCAAAGCAGATGCAACGTTGAGTAGGGCCTTTCGTTTGGTCTTTGCCGAGCGCCATCGAATAATCGCGGCCATGGAAAATGATCTCGGGCTAGGGCCAGGAGCCGATCGCGGCTAGCCTAAGCTGCTCGCAGTGATCAATCGGTTCAGAATCGCGTTTACGGTATACTGCACGTGTAGACAGGTATGGTAGGTAGGATAAGTATATAGCGGGCACCGAGGCCCACTGCACGGTGCGATCGAGCGTAGTAAGGTTCAAGCAACTTTTATCATTCCATGTATACGCGTAGTGCAAGTGGGAAGGAGCTGGATTTAAACGGGGCTGGCGGGCGTGTGTGTCTGCGCGCGCAGCCACCACTACGGTCTACAGCCTGTGCGTCCGTGAGCTTATAGCGTACGTGTTTTCGCGACGATGTTGTATCCTATCCGCGCCAGAGTCAAGAGTGGCACACGCATATAACAGAACGCGTCGGCGTTCCAGTTAAACTCACGCCGTCGTCCCGCATTCATATAGCTCGTACGGCTCCCGAGTGCAGTTCTCAGCTCAGTGTGTCGCGCTAACGACACTTGTATTTGCCATTGTGTCCCATCAGTGTTTCTATACGTAAGCATAGAATTTAATAAAAAAAAGCCATCCGAAGCATCGAATCCATCGGAGCCATTGAAAGGGGACAAGAGATTTGCGAAACCGAAAATCCGTCGTTCCTCCGGTAAGGTATAACGCGGTATGCGCAGTATAGGCGCGAGAGCCGTGTCAATTTCTCTCTGTCTGTCTGTCTCTCTCTCTCTCTCTCTCTCTCTTTCGGTGTATTTACTACCTGCGGATCAGGTATGCGCCGCGCTGCACCGTCTCTATGTGCACACACGCACGCACACATGTACACTGCACTACGCCATATCGTAACTGGGCGCACACACACACACACACACACCCACACACACACCCACTCTGCAGCGCATAGCATTGAATGATTCACTCGCGTGCGTGTATAGCACGCTTGCCATTTTTTTTCTTCTATGTTTTTCCTTTCGACTCGCGACAGTCGCAACATTTTGACTACATGGGCGTGTGTTTCGGAGCCCAGTTGCAACTCAAAGTTTCTAATTCCCGCCTTGCGGAATCATATGCAAATCTTCGCCATCGAGGAGGTTACGTACCGATGGCTTTGTGCCAATAACTCGGCTGGTATCGTTGCCTCTTTTTTGGCCGTACCAAGTGTCTGTTTTTCACGCGCCCACGTACAGGTATATTGAGCGTCGCGCGCGACTTCCGAGCATCGTGACACTTGTTGCTGCAAAACCCAACACTGTCTTTGTAGCGCATTTCATGCGTTTTATTTTACTTTTCCACGCGTGGCATTAAATTTGCCTTAGTTTAACACTTTTCCTCTACATTGATGAAAGTTTTGATTCCTTCAAATTCAATAATTCAGTGTCACCGCAGCATTGCTAAACAAAGTTTAGTTATTGCATTAAATTATGAGTATTCTATTCGTGTGCGTGTATATGGTTTTTTTCAAATCCTCGCTATATCGGCTGCGGTACTTTTTTAGTTTCTTGCTATTACAAGCTCAATGCAAATTACTCTCACTGGCAAGGTACATGGTGCGCGAGGCAAAGCTTACTCATTCTCATGATCGTTTCGATTTCTCATTGATCAGCATCATTAATTTCAGTCGACTAACAAAGTTGCAAAAGCTTCGCCATGCCTTTATTTCATAATTGGGCTTTATCGGTCGGACAATTAGCATCGTCTGGCGTAATAATGTTTGTGTATTTATCAACGCTTTGAATCGAGCCACCAGCGACATCGACGCACAAGAGAAAAGACGCGCAAAATATCAATGCTACTGCGGACCCACCATTTCGTTGGTATTATCCTAATGCTAGAAAAAAAATTTTTCATTATGCGTATGTATGCGAAATAGCACTCGTTGCGTTACGTTAAAACTACATAAAAGCAAGAAACGATCGACTCGTATTTCAATGAGCACGTGCGTGTTTAATCGATTGTGTTGAAACAAAATATTATGTTTCCAAAATTATGAAAAATTCGCTTCTTTTTGACGGTGAAATTCAATTTTAAAGCTTTTTAAAAACAAAACCTTGAAAGCGCTATTGCGCAGAATTGTGTACTCAAAAATTAAGCGACTACTGCCAAGCGTTAATTGTCATAATTGTGAAGGAGGTACCGATGCCAGGCTAAAATGATATTTTCGAAAATATCTTTTGAGACTTTTTCACCGAATATTTATTCAAATAGCTACCTATGTCTTCATTTGTTTGTTTTTCAGCCGTCACAAATAAACTCTCAAGAAAAAATATTATGTACAAAATTCAGTAAACGTGTTTGAATATATTCATTTGAATTGGCTTCAATCAAATGAAAAAAAACTCAAAGGAGAATCTATAAAATTCAAGCGATATCAAGTAGGCCAAGCTCTCCAAAACAAACGAAGCGAGGCTCGAACAAATCTTGCAATTATCCAGTCGTTAGATGCACCTAGGCAAAATTATACACTTCCGCCGTTTCTTCGTTTGTTTGTTTACGTAATGTTTTAGCATTTTTTTCTTTACACTGGAGTACGCGATCGCACGAATAGTTTTATGTACATAAATCAAACAAACTCAAATATAAAGTCGGCTGATCTGTATTAAAATGCGACACAACGCTGAAGAACTTGACATCGAATGACTGCATATGTATTATTTTTATATCTTTGGGTTTACGAGCGCGAAACATTAAAAATTATGAACCGTTGCGAAGGTAATCGATCGTGTTATTGATACATGCTCGTATAACGGTGAAGCCAGTAC
The DNA here is from genome assembly GCA_034770305.1 of Trichogramma dendrolimi. Taxonomy (NCBI): domain Eukaryota; kingdom Metazoa; phylum Arthropoda; class Insecta; order Hymenoptera; family Trichogrammatidae; genus Trichogramma; species Trichogramma dendrolimi. Next base: position 291,033 of record JAPMIB010000034.1, on the reverse strand, counting down.
TGCATCGAACACGTTCACACCTTTGTGTGTTCCGAGCTAACAAAAAAATCTCAATGACACTTTGGAGAATAAAAAGGACTAAAGTCGTGGAAAACAAATAGATGCGTCGGACAATGCAAGCTCGTGCGAAAATAAATTTTCGTTAACTTTTTGTGTCAGCAGCAGCAGCAGCAAGACGAGAGCAAGGCACAACACGCTCATCTGAAAATTAACTCGAGATTGTCAAACTGGGCGACAGGCGAGGAAGACACAAACGCGTGAGGATGGCGGACGAGGGTGGTATTCAACAGAGCTCCCACGTCGAAAAGGATGTGGTCGATGGCTACGATGTCGTCAATACCAGATCCATAATGTTCAAAGTCGCCGAAGTGGTAAATTTGATCAATATTCAGTTTAATTATCGCGAGCTCTTTGTTCGTACAAACGAGGATGCAGAACGTGCATAGGCTCATGTGGCCTATTTGCGAGGGAAAGAATCGAGCACAGGGTAAGGCGTGCTGCAGGTCGATTAGTCTTTGTTGGTATATAGCCGGCACAAGCTACAGGTCGGCTCGACTCTATTTACTTATATGCACGTACGTGCGCGAAGATCGGCTAAATCGATCGATAGGGGCAGCCACGCGAATCTATGACTCTCCCCAGTTGGCAATGAATTAGTAATGCGTTCAATCTGGTTCGCGAGCTCTGTAACTATAATCGATAATGACACATGTTTGTTTTTGGACTGGCTCTACAGGTGCTGGCGGTGTTCGCAGTTGGATTGATAGTCGACCCCTTCAACTCGTTCCACCAGATCTTCCTTCATCAGCCGAAACCCAAACTCGACGACATAGCCCTGATCTACGTGACGCTGGCTGGTTATCTCATCATCAATTCCGTCTTGGTGATCGGGCATTTGCTTGGGGACCGCATGCCAAAACGAACGGTATGTAATATATGCATGCAGACCAAATGGATCGTGTAATCGGTAAGTGTAGAACGGGCAAGAAAGCCTCACGTGCCGCTATAATTGCAGTCTCTGCTGTTCACGGGCGTCGGCACGATCCTTCACCTCGTCGCAGGCAGCCTCATGGTGCACAATTGGCGCAAACTCCACAGCAATTACGCCTACGTGTACAACGACAACACGTACGCGAGCAAGCAGTATGCCGACATGCTCATCGCCGGCTCGTTTTTCACCTTCGTCGACGCCCTGGTCTTCGGCGTTGATGTCTTTTACACCATCAGATACTGCTAAGAAGCCATCCTGACCAAGCCAGCAACCAAGTCCAAGATCCGAAGAGAGTGCCATGTCTCGTAATATAGATTTGCACTCCTTTAAGCGTGTACATTGGTTTGTTTTCACATCGCCATTTATACACTCCACCGTGTCGTATAACGAAAAGTATCTTTCTTAGACAATAGTTTTCTATAGCCATTATTTGTTTTTATTTTTGATTTATTTTATACACCGAGTGTTTTTTCATTTATGGGCAACAAATCAGGCCCGAGCAGCGTTCATTTTGCTCCACAATTAATCCGTCCTCAAAAAAGTGCAATTATAATATTTGAATGCATGAATTTGTTCTCTTTTCTTCGTTCATTGCTGTGTGGAAAAATACATAAGTAAAGTCCACTTTGATATATATATATATTTATTTATTTATTTATATATATACTTGTAATAACAGTATGCTAATATCCCAAAGCAAAAAACAAGTAATATAATGTAAACTCTCGAGAGGAAAAATCTTGATTTCTTTCCGTTTTTCTACTAAAAAAAAAAAACACAAATTGTACAAATTCGTCGAGTACAATGCACCATTTTTGTATTTTCTTTTCTGAAACTTTCTCTGTTAAAAATAGTTACCACAAAATACGAAATGACGCTAAAAACGGCGCTTTAATTGTGCCGAGAAAACTATCCGTCCTATAAAACAAAATACGTAATTTATCATGATAGATGTATAGAATTTCTCAGAAAAAAATCTATCTTTATCAAACCATTCCGTCCATTATTGACTAATTAACTTTAGAGTACAAGTTGTTAAAACATAATCAATCGCTTTTTAGGAATCGTCTTGCAAATAAGCAAAAATTAAATTGTTGTCTTTGTCTCGACTGCGTATTAGTCAATTATTTTGAGCGATGATCATGAAATTTTCACAACGATCAGAATATATTCATATAACTTTACTTGGTTACAAAATAGACATATCTCAAGATAAGTTTAATTTGAAATAGAACATTATATTCACCGTAATTAATGAACACCCACAGTGTTTTCTTAATTGTGATCAAATACATCCGTAGAGGTGCAAACTTACTCAAAAAATTAATCAAACAATACGCTACAGACTTTACATGCGTTATACATATCTAGATATATTGAGTATATTTGTGCCTCGCAAAGATCGTGCTAACCAACGACAAATATTATCGAATATTATTTTTCTTGTTTAGAACAAATGATAGACGAGGATTATTTTAATTTAATGTAAGACAAACAATATATATTATATATTTATACAGAGTTTTTAGTAGGCATATTTCCCTTGTTTCGCAAATAGTATATATTTATTAAAAATAATAGATGATTTAATAAACGTAAAATTGAAACAAATGTTGACGACCAATTTTTTATTATTGAAAAGAACAAGTTAACCTAACCTAAGGCGCGATATTCATAAAGGGTAGTTTTGTTATCAAAATTATTATCGCCTGAGTAAATGAGAATAATGATTGGGCCAATATACGCGACGCCTATGCAAAGCTGCAATCACGCAGCCAATGTGCCTCTGGCGAAGCCCATCAGAGTGTTTCAGTTTGTAAATCTCCCCAACATATCTCAAATGCAGTTAAAAAGTGATTGATTTAATTTGAAATCTTCTAGATTTTAGTAGCTCTTTTCTTCTCCTTAATAACCTACATCGTGTGGAATGACTCGCCTTTTGGCCAACCTGAAGCAGCTGGATTATTAGGACTTGCCGGTCTCTTCTTGCTCGTTACACTTGTCGACATTGTGAGCCAATGTGGCAGCGATCCGATTCCCGATACACCGGTTAGCCTCGTCGACAAATATATAAAAAATTCAACTCCAACGTTTCAATCTCATTTTCAGATGTTTTTGCTGGGGATTTTTGGTACTCTGCTGTTCATTTTGTCAAGCACCTACTTGATAATAATCTCGAAGAAAGACGACGTTGTGAAGGTGTGGAGAGTGCTCGTAGCCGCCATTCTGTCCATAGGCTGTGCGCTTTTATTTTTTCTCGACATAGTCCTCATTTTTCTTTATGGTTATTAAATCATATCAACCACATCGACTCTATACTGTTATTCAATAACGCTCGTAAACATAATGTAAAGCTAGCGTTACGTAATTCGTTTGACCACAAGTGTAAAGTGAAAAATAAAAAAGTTACCTTACGAGTAATTACAACAATTACAATAAGTTTCTAGCGTATAATTACATGTTCGCACAACTAAACTGAGCGCAAAACACTTTGAACATAATTTCAAAACATAAAAACCGTCTGCAAGTGAAAAAAATCTTGATACAGTAATAGACATAGCTCACGCGTGGATATTATGTCCTACCTCAGCTGGAAATTCTTTCCAGTTTCTGTGTCCTGGTTTTCAGTCAAAAATTGTTTTTTTTCATCTTTGTTTAACTAACATTTAATGGTGAGAGCATTGTTTTTATTATTTATTATTCAATGACTCGAGTGTATTTCAGCTTATCTGCATAAATGCTAGTTTTACCTTTCTTTTTTAAGGATGGAATAAAACCTTCAAGTCTCCTAGATGTATTATTTCAATGGGATTCACCGACTAATATCAGTAATATTAATACATGGATACCCATTTTCATTTAACATGCTTTATTGAATTAAAAAACCAATTTTAAATACATTATTTAAAAACATTTACGTGAAAAACGTCAAGAATAACTTCGTAAGACAACTTTAAAATTTTTAAGTATAAAACTAGTCTTAATTAAAATCAATGAAATTCGATTATATTAAGTGATTGAATTCCTTTTATAAGTTATAAATCACTATTTCTTTTAAAAAAAATTGGGTAGCTTATGAAATCTAATTTAATTGAAACACTACTTTTACACGTTCATACATGTCAGTTTGACGCTAATTTCAAATAAAGAATGAATTATATTTATTTTTTACATAATTGTAGCAATTAATACATAAATTTAAAAATTCAAAATAACATACATCAAGGTAGTTCATTCACAACATTAGATATAAAAATCTGCTAGGCATTCTTTTTCGAGTATGCATTAGTTTAATCTAATTGTATAAAATCTTAATTAACATAGAAATTTTGTAACAAATACTTAACAAAGTATTATGATTGAGAATGATTTTCCTTCAAAGCTTGATCCTTATTATTATTATTATTAAAGTATAAAAAATGATGTCATAAATATGTCATGATTCTTAAAAAATAGTAATTTACATAATCATTTATGTCATATTATATAAATGACTTTTCTGTAGAAATCTTATTGAAATGATGATATAAAGTGGAAAAAATTTCATCAGTGCTAGTACATTGAGGGAAGTCAAAACCAAAGCATTAATGACAATCTTTTGACTAATAATTTTTATAGTATAAACTACATGAATAAGATTTTGTTACTATTAAATTGAAACACTAATACAGAAAATGATTATGCAAAATTATCATTAACAACCTGGGCTTGGTACTACCTTGACCAGAAAAAAATTGGCTTTAAATAAATAAAATCACAATTATATTATAAGAAGTTCCAATAGATATGTGTTACAATGATTAATAATTAAAAAAAGTTTCTGAATTATTTTAAAAGCTTTCAATGTCCAGATAAAAAGTTTCTGCTTAGGATAGGTCTGACACCTTGACTATCATCGTAATATGCTTTTGTACTAGCCATATTCAGAGAGTTGTTAGAAAAAGAATTTCCCATTCTAACTGTAGAAGCAGGGTTCTGTATAGGTGTCAAAGTTAAAGACTGTATAGAATTAGTCGTAACATTGCTTAAATTGACAATCTGCCATGGGAATTGAACATTATAAAAGTTATTCTGATTGTAGACTGGCATATCATTAACACAGTATTGATTGGTACTCCATGGTAACCTAATAACAGAGCAGTTATTGTGATCTGTATATTGTGGTAAATATTGTTGAGATTGCATATTTTGATAGCAATAGCTATTTTTGAAATCATCACTGTCTGAAGTTTTTGAGAAGTCAGATAAAGATTCATCAGATCTATTTGAATATTTCATTTCTTCTATAAGTTTAAATTTATTTTCAGTAAAAATATCTTTACTAAAATAACTATCATCTTGTATAAAACATTTGGTACTTTTTAACTGAGAATCACCATTTATGTCTTTTTTGCGACCATGAATGGGAGTTGAAGTTAATGGATGATTATTACTTCTATATTTATTATTATCAAAATCTACATGATGAGATTTTGCAGAACGATAGTTGTATGCATATTTTTTTTTATAAGAATTTTTCAAAGCAGCTTTATTTACATGTTCTTCAGTATGTGTTTTCTGATTATGTTCAATAACTCTCTTAGTTATTTTAAATTGTCCATCAGCATCACAAAATGCACACTCTTCCATCTTATAAATGAAAATTAGAAAGGTTTATTTAAATTTATTCAAGTAATAAAATATATTTCAGATAAAAAGTTCCGAAAAAACCATCATTAAATACAATAATGTATATATTGCAAAAGAAATATTTTACCACAAAAAGGAAAAATATGCCCACTTGTATGAGACGTTACTACAGATAGCGCTAATCACGACGTAAATATGCGATTAGGCGGACTTATTTTCCGGACAAATATCGTAAGATATTCCCTGGGGGGTCTCAAGCTTAGTATTGATAAACAATATTCATTTCCACTTTATAGAGCTAATGACTTTTTTCAAACAAATCGAGTAAAAACGTATTCACTACAGTCAGACTTTCACTCAATCAGACTCAACCACACGTAAATTTAAAGAACTGAACTAACGAACCATTTCAGCCTTGGCAAGATAGATCCATAATTTACGCCACGTGCTAAATTTTTTTTGATCGCTGAAGTTAAATCTCATTTCTTTCGAGGCATAACGAGTAGCAAAAGGGCTTCTGTAGTCACAATAATCACTATTTTGACCAGACATTTTAACGGTAAAACGGTTCAACGAAGAAAAAATGTTATGCTCGCGTTGCGGTGTGTACACAGTCAGCTGATTTCACGAACTGCTACGTATGCTTGAACCGGCGATTCGACGACTGATGTTGCCTTCCACTACTATATTTTCCAGTACACTTGTATAAGCTACTATATCGTTACCATGTATATCCAGGCAGACGAAGTTTTGCCATTCGATAGGCGCAATTTTTATATTTACTCAAGTAAAACTTTTTTCTTAATTTGATTTATAGAAAATAACATTAGAATAAAATATGCAAAGAATGGTTTAAAAAATCAAATAAAAGTTTATAAACAAGAACAATTTCAAAATTTATTCAACTTGTTGATTGTCAAAGTTAATCCAAAATTTGCTGAGATGAATTAAATCATGTATTTATGTGAATAATTTTTTTTTTTAATTTCATTGACAACAGCGGTGATTAACGAGATAAAATCTTGATCTTTAGAAATTAGAAGATCTCTGTCTATTGTTAATTTGCAATACCACATGCATTAACCAAACATTCGATTTCTGTTCATGATAAGATTTTAAAGAAAATTATGAAAAGGGAATAGCAAGGTCGACGCCATAGGACCCCAATAGAAACACAGACTACAGTTCAGCACGGATAGAAAAAACAAGTTACTGAGCGAAAGTACCCACGTTCTATTTTCGCGTACACGCGATATGTTGTGACTTGTCATTATCTTTGTTTCTATGTCGGAACGTCTTGCATAGTGAATCGTGCGTTGACAATCTCCGTGTTTTTCCTTTTCATGGTAACACAAATGCATTCTTCGTATTTTTTTAGCTTAAGAACTTTTAAATATTGTGATAGTTAGATTTTTATAAGATGTTAAAAAAATACGATTAAACATAATCAAAGCCTGACAGTTTTTTAGAAACTTAAGTTAATTATCTACAAAAATTAATACTCACCACATTGGAAACAGCTATGTTAGGATAAGCCCATTCAATTCTAACATCGACTTTTTCAAAAAATCTATGTCTTTCAGGTAAAAGTCGTCTTCTGGCCATTGCTGCGCTTCTATGTGTTTTAAAAGTGATCAATGCATGCTTACTGTGCGAGTGATTAAAACTGGTAAAAACATAAACTTTGTCTAAGTCTTCACAGATAGGCCAGATTTTCTAAAATAAATATTATAATATTTTTTCAAGTCAGATAAAACATGAATGTGATTATTTAACTTACTTTGATAATTGTTTTAGCATCAATACGAGATGGTAAATCTGTCACATGCAAGCGACAATTATTTACGCTTTCTACTACTCCTAAAAACCAGTTTTGACGAATCGGATAGTTATTCAATTCTTTAATTGCTCTTTGAGCAAGGTCAGGATTGGCATACATGATAAAACAAAAGCCTCTATTGGTTCCAGAAAAATTCATCATTAATCTCATCTCATAAATTTCTCCAATCTTTCTGAATAATGGATATATTTCATCTTCATAAATATCTCTTGGTATTTTACCAACAAAAATTTCACAGCCTGGGCCTGGCACTGGTCCTTGCCAACCAGGTGGTGGACCACCTAACTTTCTTTGACCGTTTTTCTGAATTATTTCCATTCCTATTTGATTTTGTAGTTTTAAAATGTTTTCGTGAATCTTATATTGATCATGGATGCTTAACATTGGCTCAGATGGTTCAAAATCCATGTAATGTCTTGACTTTTTATTTTGCAATTCTGTAAAGTAAAAATTTTACAATTACTAATTTAATATTTAATAGACATGAAAAAAGACTGGAATACAATTTTTTAGTATAAATCGTCAACTTAAAAACAATAATAAATAGCTACCAAGATTAGATCTGGAAACTAATTGTGAAACTAAGAGGAAATCGGTGGTCAAAAATTTATAAATTCTATCAAGAACTTGAGGAATTTTATCAATCAGCCATTTTTAATAATCGATTTTACTATTAATTTCTTTTTTATAATTTTCTGATACTTTCTGGCATTATTTTTTAGAATGGGGTTTCACACTAACTTGTCAATGAAAGCAAGTTAAATAAGATATTGTTTTAAAAGAATAGCCTTTAACCAAAAAAATCAGATTCTCGGAAGTAACGATACGAAATCTCAACGTAGGAAGCGGTAACGATCGTAGCTAGCTAGCACCCGAGCATAAAACAAGCAAGATAAAAGAATGTACTAACCTGGTGAGATCTTTTCAAGACGTTTATAAATCTTGGGAATTCGACGTTGCATGCACTCCTCGACGTCGCTGTCGTCTTCGTCGGTATTGACGTGATCAGGCGTGAGTTCCATCTTGTCAAATTGTTGTTTAAAGTTGACCATTGAACTATGTGGATTCATATTTAACTGGGGCATTTTCAGTTGTAATATTTAACAATGATCAAAAACACAAGCGTGTGCACAAGTTAAAAAAAAATGAAAAAAAAGTTAAGGCACGCGAATCGCGACGTCCGCACAGTCCGACGATCGAGGCTCGAAATGAAAGCGAGGAGGCATCGACACGTCCGACGACGACACTACGAAGGCGCGTATACAGGCGTACACGGTCAATCAGGTGGACTTTTCGGGGTGATTGCGTCGAGCGCCCTCGACTATTTTTCTGCCAACAGCCAATCGAAAAGAGGCGAGCGACAACTGTTCACCGAGGCCGATAGAGTCTTTGATTTTTGGCAGAGAGCGGGAAAAGAATTTCTGATCGACGTAGTTCACCGGCAAAGGTCTGGGCAGACTGCAGTCAACGTATATTAACTGTATATGTTTCGTCGAAAAACAAACTAGCCTCTAGCTCATGGCCTCGTGCTGTATTACAATTTTTGGAAAAGTAATGAACAGAAGTGAATTCGATCGGAGACGATGAACGTATTTTTAATCGATAATTATTGAGTGTGTGCAAACTGATCGCGAGTGATTTTCTAGTGACTATAGGCATAGGTGCATACTATATCTACACACGAGACATCGGCGTGACGAGCAATGACCCACAAGTATGAAACTAATAAACACAATTGATTTTTATGATCCTCATCATTTTGTAGGTATCCGACAAACGATCAATTTCAATTACATAATGCAGGTACAGAAGTAAAACTTACATTGTACAGTACATTAAGAATTCGTTACTCACTATTATTACACATGGTGCGTACATGCACATACAAAACACAACATCAAGTATTCATGCTGGTATGTCGCATACATATTATATTAGTAAAGTAAACTTGAAGAATAGAACCAAAGAGACCAAGCCATTAAACATTCGCGATGCTCGCTTTTCTTCGAGCGCTACAATACCCGGAAGCGCAGTGATGTCCTCACTCGTTTGTCTTTTCATTGATGTAATATACAATACCGAAATTTCATGTGCACATGTGATGAAAATACAACTTTTAGCAAAATTCAAAAATGGCCATGACCCAAGCCCGTCACAACATGAATCGAAAAAATCGCGAGTAGATGTCGAGTTTACTCTTTACGTTAATACTTATTATGCGTGCGACAATTATTTACACGAGGCGCAGCATGTGTCTGTGATACATAAAAGTATTACGTAGAGGTAAAATAGCAACAACAACTGAGTTAGAGACCTTTTATCTCGCAACAGTTGTGCTTAGCAGCTATGCGGTTGACGGTTCTGCGGAGCGTGTTGTATCGTGCCTCAGTCTTGATTCGTACGCGCGACCAGGCGCACTCGTTCGAAATCGAGCCGCTCGCTGTGCGTGTGTGCGTGCGCGTGTCGTGCACGAGTGTCTTTTCAGCTTCGAGCAACAGCGTCCCAAGAAATATTTCCTGAAGAATCAGTATTTTTTTTATTTTTGCAAACTTCTCCGCAACGTATTCTGATGGAAATATTTAGTTACAGTTTCTCTCTGTTTGGCGAGCGATACGAGAGCGTTTGAAGAAAAACCACAAACAGCAACAGTTTCTCTTACACACGTTGTCGAGAAAAACTTGACTTAATCATACACGGCTGGATAAAACTGAAAATAATTCTAGCCAAAAACTCGGATATGCAGCTTTGCTGCCTATGCTACTCGATATCTGTATACACCTATCGTATATCTCATTGCAGTCTTATAGTGCATATAGCTATACAGTGACCTACGAGAAGTACAAGAGTATACAAATCTGAGTAAACCCACGTAAGGAATATTCGACAATAATGTGGAACCGTAAAGTGTTCATAAGGATTATCGAAGTGGTTAGTAAACATTTTATTAATTTTTATACGGTTCACGATAAGATACTGCAAAATGAAAATCTTTGCTCGATCTCTTTGTTGTTTTGAGCAGTCGTGAGAAGAACCTTGGATTCTACGAGTCCAACATATTTCAATGCACTTGTGTTATTGCACATCTCGATTTTTCTCCGAAAATTTTGCCCACAATTCGTTAACTCGTATGCGGTTAATTCGCCATTTCCCATAATTTTGCTAATGTTTTGTAGCTGCTGTGCATCGCATGCACCGTGGCACTCAGAGTGACGGACGACGAAAGCAGACGAGTTTTCCATTATTTGCGTAATCGCAGCCTCGAGTGGTCACTCCTGAATAATGTCACGTGGGGCACTATCGGTAAGGAACATTATTGTATTATTCGTCCTTTTTTCTCGTTTTACCTTAGCATTATTCAACATTATATTCATAAGAAAACGTTCTCATGCACCGAGCTTGACATTTCGCAATTCCTGGTGAAAAAAGACCCGCATTCCCGGCTATTATGATATGAGCTTTTTTATTTCTTTTTTTTGTAGATCCTAAAGTACTGTAATAAAAAGAAAAAAACTTGCAGTAAAAATCTACCGTTCATGAGTTACTCCGTGTTTCAGTTTTCGAATATACTACTTTGATTTTATGACGAGGGCAACAATAATCCGTTTGCTGTAGAAAGTAATAGCGTAACGTAGAATATCATCGGAAATTGTTATCATATTTGTTTACATTTGTAATTCTTCTTGTTTCAATCGCTGAAAAAAAGTCAAGTTCTTTTTTGCTAAAAATATCACACCTTCAATATCAAAATTGTGTCAAGATTTCCCTTGAAAAACTCATGATAATTCATCAATAGCCGGTTGACAAAATCATAAACTTAGTCATTTTCACTTTTACTCGCTTGCTTGAATGTTCTCGCCCTATATTTACACAAAAACATGACATAGAGTCGCGTTAAAGTCTAAAGACGCGAACGGACAAGAAATGGCATTCAACTGTGCTCGGGTATTGTATACGCGCAACACATGTTCACAGGTGCCGCTCTTGCATCAGCGACTTGCGGTGGCTATATTATCATAAGCACGGGCCTGCTCATCGCTGCAGCAACCGGTGAAATCAGAGGCCGAAAGACGGTAAATAATCCTTAACATAGGCGCGCTCGCACGTGTGTGTGTGTGTGCGCGCGCGCTCGTGTACACTTATAAGTCTGTCTCTTTGTTATTTTACTTGCAATTCTTTTTTCTCATAATACTTTTCTGCTACGTACGTACGTTTGCGTGCATTTACAATTAATTGTTAAATGAATTGTATGCGGGATTGTTCCTTGATTCATTCCTTCCTGCCTCACCCGTACTATTATAATCCAAAATCAGTCACGCTGTTTGCGCTTTCGAGCGATTACTTTATCTTTTTTTCAAAATCATAATTTTACTTGACCTATTTATCAGTGCAAATTTATCTCGGTGGGATTGTTTTCTTCTAAGAAAATATCTCCATACGGGCCTTTCACGCTTGATATTGGAATGCACGCGCGCATTCAACTCAGCATGATTTATAATTGACATTAATAATCGTTACATACTGACAAGATATCCTGAATGAAAATCATCGGGCACTAAGTTTTTCTCAAATTTCTATAATGCCTCGATTGTGTAAATTGATGAAAAATCTAAACTCGAACGAGCCTCAACTTTTAGCATTATTTCAGCCGCGAATATGCATATTCAAACAATATATATTTTACTCGGCATGTTTGTCGATTGTAGCTGTAAATTGAAAAAGCAAATAGCCGCCCGAAATCAGAACAGCATCGCAGTTCTTTTACCTCTTAATAGTATGCAAATGCGCTCAAGCGTTTACGTAACGTATTACTAATTGTGTAACTAACCAATCACGAGTACATAATATAAATAAATAGGTCGACATCGTCTCGAGCAATACAGCAGCATCTGAAGCGTGAGAACGCGTATTTATGCAAAGAGAGGCGTCGGCTACGACATTGAGCCGATGCAACAAGGACGTGGATTTCTTTGAGACTTTTCACTTTTTTTGCCCCCTACCGACCTATCGTCTCGCACAGGCTTGGCTGTTTTACTCGCTTATAACTTTATAAAATTCTATTGTCTATGGTGCTAATATGTCTTCTATTATAATCAGCGTACTTATTCATCGCTACTAGCATGGAGAAAATAAGTAATACTTATAAGATAAGTGATGAACCTGTAAAAAGTACAAAACTATAGTAATGAAATTAGTACTTGGCTTTTTTCACAGGAAGTCCTCTTTCTAGGCGTTGGTATCATACTGTTTGGAATTGTAGGAGCTTTGTCGCTGGCTTCGATCGACAGCGTGCCCTATGACTTGATTGACAATGCGGCCGTACTTGGTGGTTTGTGCCTTATTACTGGCTTAGTTTTCATCATCGACTTGTTGATGAAGCCACGTTATGGAAAAACAAAACACGATGGCACTCAAACCATACCTGAAAAAGAGCAAGGTTCGAGGATAATACAAGTTGTTTTTAAAATTGCAATTGAGCGTTTGTCGAACCCGTAATGTTGACCGTGAACTCGATATACATAAGCAATTCTATCGCATAGCTATAGTAAGGTATTTTTTATCGGTCTACGATAGATCTGTTGGCATAATTTCTACGATTACGTATCGTGAATTATACGCCTCGTCGCACACGTACTGTTGTTTCATGCGCGCTTAATTACAATAACGGTTTACTTGTACAAAAACATGTACATCGCACATTGTACAAGTATTTGTCAATGTATTTTTAGCTAAGCACTACGTGACAACGACGACTATGACCATCAACGAGAAAGAATTGCAGCCGAAAAACGTACCAACTTCGGCGAATTGGCGCTCACCCACGCCCGAAATGAAGGAGAAACGCAACAGTATGAACGATTCGCTGAACGATCAAGACGATCAGGAGAACAGGCTTGAGAGAGCCGAACGGCAAATTCGAGAATATGCTCAAAATATCGATAATGGAAGGAGTAAACAATTGGTGAGTATTGAAAACAACACATTTGTAGCGGATTGTTACCAACTTCTTTTATCCTTTTCAGAGAGGTCGAGATGATCGCGACGGAGGAAAAAAAACGAACGGATACTACCGCAACGACGAAGTTTACCAGAGACCCGTTGACGAGGTAGACGACATTCCACCTTTTCCAACCCACGAAGCCACGGTCTTCACCAAAGTTATTCAACCCAGCGTGAAAATAATGAGAATCGAGCGCGATAACGAAAGAGGATACGACAATTACAGGCAAGTCCAGTAATTGGAAAAGAGTGTGGTTCTTGGTCTCTACTTTTTTGTCTCTAACAGCTTTTCGTAGTTTTGGACGCTTCTACTTATGCTTTTAAATTCATATACAAAGTCAGGTAGAAGCACACCGGACAAATAATAGGTATCAGATGATCAGCTCATAAAAAGTACTGTGATGAAGATGAATGTAAAGTTATGCAATCGTCATACGTTCGGTATATGCTTCAATTAATAGATGTATCAATTAAGTGTAGAGAAATTATTATTAGCATGACCCATTATTCACTTGTATAATGTTACTTTTTTTAAACCGATAGAAATTTATTGGCTTTACGCATTCTTATTAAATTGGTTACAACTGATCGTAATCACAAGTAAGAATTAAGAAAAAGGATTTTTATATTAAATAAAATCGATAAATACTCAAGACTTTGTTTCAAAAAACAATTGCCACGCTTTGTGTGTCAATCAATACTATCCACGTAGCACATACATGTTATTAATAGAAATATTCGCTCGTAAATTCGAAACATCAATGTGACAGGAGACGTTCTTTATGGTGACCATTTTCACATGTAACGCACATGAATTCGTTGTGTGTCATTCTTTGCACTTCTACCCGACTTTCCGGGGCAAATATAGCAGGGGCTAAGGATTGCTTGCAGGTTATCAGATTCGAGTCAGTATGACAACGTACCCGCGCGAATGCGTGGCGGCTCTTCTCCAGGAATCTTAAAGAGGCAGCACGACGCGTACTCAACCGATCCGCGTCGTTCGCAAGGTTATCCGGGAACGGATCAGCAGCGTCGACAATTGACAACGCAGCGGGATCGGGACGAGATCGAGATGTTAGAGGAGTATTTCGACGAGCTGAGAATGTCGACGACGAATACCGCAACTCGAACTACCATCGCTGAGCCAACTACCATTAGGATCGGTAGTAGTGCCTCTCGGACAATTGTAGGTGGCACCACCAGCAAGACCCCCGTGTCACCGAGTGATCAGGGATATGTCAAACATACGGCTAGTAATTGGCCACAGCAGTTGAAAAGTAAGGATGCCGACGACTATGAGAAAAATCGGTGAAATCAATTTGTTTCATCTATTATTTTGACTGCATTCGTTTTTGTAAAATAAACGATTTCTTGTTTTATATTCCTGTTGATTCTCATATCGCTGCAGTATTTTTAGACTTCTTTTGTTTACTTATTTTTTCCCTAATTTGAAGATAAATTTCTCCTACATTTATTAGTAACAATTTTTTTAGTTGAAATATTTTTAATTTTTATGTTAATTATCATTTTTTTAGATATTCACCTTCGATAATATGTTCATATAAATATCATAATTTGTAGAATAATGAAATGACTTTACGACTTGTTGATATTTTCTTATTTTTTAAGAGGTATGCAAATCACAAAATATATCCATGGAATATATTTTATAAAATTTATTACATTTTCTTTTGTAAAGTACATCTGAAACTAACAAAATTTGGATACAAACGAAATTAACAATTTTCCAAAATAAAAGATGTACTGAAAAGCAATAGTTACATCTTATTTTAATACATATTTTAAACTTCGTTGAACTTATTCTTACACAATTAATTTACGTGTACGATGTTAATAATCACAAATAACAATTGCAAAATAGTTAGTCGTTAATACATTAGCATTACAATTTGATCGTTAGCATGAATTATATTTCCAAATGAGCAATCCTTACAGTTTATAATATTGAATTTATACAAAAAATATTGTATAAAACTATCTCTTCGCATAGCATCAATTATATAATGTATAAATAAACTCAAATGTATTAAATATATTTAAGTCTCGTACATATAATTAATATTTATTTAGTTTGCTAAATTTGTTAAGTTTTAATTTTAAATGCATTTTACAATCTTCTTATTTTTTAAATATAAAATTATATTCATATGAATAGTATGTGAAAAATAAAATGATTATTTTGACAATGCAATTAGGAAAAATTTTTTTCGAGTCTTATGTTAAATTTTAATGGAAGACAAACGAGCATCCACCGATTGAACGACAATTATTTAGACTAACTGTTCATCGTTCACTCGTCGGATAAATGTGATTTTTTGCCTCGTATTTTTACAATCCTCATTCTCTTCGCATATCAGTACAATCTCAGGAAAAAAAAAGAAAAAAAACGAGTCAAGTAATTCTCAACCCGTTTGTAAACTAATCGAGTACTATTCGTTTATTTACAGATACAACATATATAGAGTAAATTGGCGATCGGTATAACTGATCGGTAAGTTAATTATCTTTGATGACTCTCGCGCTTGTGTGTGTGCGTGTGCGTGTGTGTGCGCGCGTGGGTGTGTTTGTGTGTATGTGTATGTATGTGCGAGTGATTCTATCTGAAACCATCAAAACCAATGGGCAGTGTCTCGGGAATCTGATTACCCGCGATCCTCTGCTCCATCGTGATGTACTGGCGAATGAGGCGAGCTATCTCGTGCGCCTGCTCAGTCTGCAGCCTAGCGATACGCGACTGCATGAGATTACCCAGCTTCATGTCGAGGTACAGAGTGCCCTCCTCGGACTTGACTTTGCGCGTTGAAATTACTTGGGAGTATGGATAGTGATACAGAGTTTCCTGAAATGATTACATAGTATTAATATTTGTTTTCTTTTTCTTCCATCACTTAATTCAGAGCTATACTTACGTGCGTATTGAGGTCAATGAAATGTACTCCATGACGATTCAAGGCTAGAATGTGATCCGTTGCTTTATCTTTACCTTCCATTATTCTTTTTACCGCGAAAAAGCTTGAACCAAATAATGGCCATCTACCATTGGATAGAATCTCTGAGAACGAAATGAAAAAAAAATGTAATCCAATCGAAAGTAAAATTTGTTGACAAATAAATTTTCCAAAGCGTACCTAAAACTTGAGCCTTACAAGCAGCCATAGAAATATGCTGAACATTTCCCCAAGCTTGCTGCACCATTTGAGTCCATTGCTGAGGTCTTGGCTCTCTCAGGCTTAAGGCTGATTTTGGCAATAAGTATTTGATGCGCTTTGTCGTTGGCTCTTCTCGCTCATTTTTCACGTCGGTTGCTCTGTGCAACAGAGCTGCTATTTGAGCCATGTCGTACTGAAAAAAAGCGTTTCAGCATTAACCCGTCACGTTTTAATTTGAATCGTTAAAGAAACAAGTACTCACAACTACGTCTTGCGGCAGTTGATCATCAATGATTACTAACATGAGACCTTCCAGATAGTCAGGTGTAATTTGGTTGAATACCATTTCGACATAGAGTGGAGCATCCAAGCGTAATGGATAATGCCATACCGATCTAAAAGATGGCACATTTTATGATTATTGATATGTAATTGTTTTACAGTTTATTACATTGTCTTTCAATCGATTCTCGTACCTGCAGAAAATCAAGTAGAATAACTGGTGGTTTTTGTGCAACTCCGTTGTAACATCAAGCACATATTCGTCCCTGGCCAATGGCATTGTGAAAGCATCACCGTCGACAATACAGTAAAGCGAGTACTCGTCCATTTCATGTCGATTTCTTACAGATATTACATTGCACATCTCTTCGATGACGTCCTAGAATAAAAAGTATTGAATTGTCGATTAACGCTCGAAAGTATTTGGAAAATTTTCGTCCGCCTACTACTTTCTACGCCCAAAGACACAGAATTTCTCGCGCTTAAGCTTGATTATGATAATTGTAACTTGAAATGAATCGTAATGTACTATTTTCCGATGTGCTGAAAATCAATGATTTATCGAGGAAAGATGCAGCTCCGAAAGCCTGTAAAGAGTTTTCAATAATTGCGATTTTTACACGCCGCCACAGTGAACGGCGTCATTACATGGACTTTCTTTGAATATGGCTTGATTGTGTGCTCTCTGCATGTAAGTATAGGTTTTGCAAAACTTTCACTCACCTGCACGACCGTCGTACACTTGGTATTGATGACTCGCTCGGTACCCCCGGGCAGTCTGTAAATTTGTCGCTTGGCATTCCTGCCGGCGCTGATGGCCATGATCTCTTCGACACTCGGCACGTTCTTGCGGCCGCCGTATTTAACGGTTTTGCGCAGATTCTGCAGGCACACGGTCGCGGTGCCGTGATAAGCCCGCCGCTTGTCGTAGGCCGCTGTCTCGAGGTACTTGATGAGGTAGGGCCGCAGACCCTCGCTGCAGGTGAAATAAGCCGCGACGATACTGAAGAGTCTCCAGCCTCGCTGGCACGACTCGGGGTTTGGGCTCTTGTTGTTGGTCGTTTGTTTCATCAACTGGCAGAATACCTCGTCCCGGAGCTGCTCGAATTTATGGCAGTGCTGTGGGAAAAAGCCGACTTATGGGTCTGCGTACATCTGGCTAATTTTTATCACTAACTCTATAGACTTTTGTGTCAGTTCAATTACGATTTATCTCGTTAGTTACTAGTTGCGTGTATTTTTTTGAGCGCCAATCAAGTCCGTCGTAATTGGTATATTTCATATTATTGCAAAAATAGACGAGTGTCAAAGTGGACAATTTAATATGCAGGATCTTTGAGTAATCTCGCAACGTCGCTAAATAGACGCGTACGAGGAGGATCGTCATCGGCGAGAAAAATCAGAAAGTGAAGTTAGCGTGGCGCACAGCTTTCACCGCGTATTTGGAAATTCCCCTCTCTCTTTCCGGGCTCGAAACGCGAACGCGTCTATACGTACCATGAGTATCGTGTAGACGCATTTGACCTCGCTCATGTCGGGTGGCAACGGTTGGTCACCCATGTAGCGCATCAAGCAGAAGAAGCACTCGACGGCCAAGCCGCTCAGTTCATTGTCCAGTCTCAGTAGGCTCTGTTCGATCGGCACCGCAGAGAATTTAACCAGGTCCACCTGCTCCTTCCACGTCCACTCGGTGCTGTCCTGACCCTTGCTCTTCTTGCCTTTTTTCTTGTTACCTTTGAGCGATTCGATAACTTTGAGCGAGCCATTGATCGAACCGTCCGCAGTTTTGAGCATTTCGAACCTATAATAGCAGAAACGGGGGAAAAAAAAGTTTTATTTCAATTATGACCATGCAGCGAAGGAAACGATCGCGTATTATAATTACCGAAAATTCAGGTCGAGTGAACTCGCGCATCATTACATTATATATATATATATATTATAGGTAGATAGATAAAAACACATGTGTACAGACGTCTACTTTCCAGGTATACCGTTAAATACATTAGAGGCTCGCACGGCTGGACCGACACCACTCGGCAAACACACGGGTCGTCTGCGTACGTGCCGCTGTGTGTGTGTGTGTGTGTGTGTGTGTGTGTGTGTGTGTGTGTGTGTATATATCATGCACATGACGAAGATGTCTCTATTTGAAAGCCTTCAATCATCTGCGTGTATCTCGTAACCGCTACATCTATAAACATCGCGTAACTTTGGAAAATAACATAGCTGGCGTTCGAGGAAGCCGGGCTCTTGCACTCTCAGAAAATCTTCTCTTGCGGTTCGCGCGCACAAAATCTCACGCACGCAACTGCGAACGTGCTTTCGTAATTTTTTTTGCTCAACTAAAAGGGACTCCGCACATAGGGTACTCTGTAATTGTTCGGCGCGGTACATAGCGAACAGCGCCCGAGCTTTTAATTCCCGACGAGCGAGCGAGCTTTTTTTCATCGCGACCAAACTTTCGTTTCTCGTATAGTCCGCACCGTTGAGAGAGAAAAAATAAGATCGAAAGTCGCATGATCTGGACACTGGCGAAATCGCGCGGCGCACTCGCATCGCAGCCAACTTTCTTTCCTTTGAATCAGGCTCGCGCGGGGACATGGAGCGACGATTGCGCGTGGGAGCTGGCAGTCGACTTATGGCCAGTGAGTGACATTTTCCGAGGCGCGAGAGACTAATATCGTATACTAATGAGACGCGCCCGCGCCTTACAGCCTACGCATAAGACGGGAAAAAGTTATACCTACATTTCTCTCGTTTCTCTCTCTCTCTTTCTCTCTCATTCTTGTATGCCGGCGCTCGTGTGGGAAACGTAATTGAGTTACGCTACAGCTGCCTATTATATACGCGCTTCAACGACTCAGCCATAATACTTCTATAGCGAGTGATGAATTTTTGTCTCGTGTCTTTACATGTGTACGCAGAGTTCTCGTGTGCGCGTGACTCGCTGACCGGTACTTTCAAATGCTCTCCCCCTCGATATTTCTTGTGCAAAAACTTACTTATCGGTGCTCTGTCGGAAATTGAGCATGGCGTACTGCAAAAGCGAATGTTTGCCATCGTTGACGACCGATTGCTGCTGCTGCTGCTGTTGGCCAGCGTCGTACAATCCATCCTCGCTGCGTCCGGTTAGGTCGTTGCCGTTGTTGCGCTGCCATTCCTGCTGGATCATCTGCTGCTGCTGCTGCTGCTGCTGCTGTTGCGGCAATGGCGAATGAGCTTTGCCGTTCTTCTGATAATGAATGCCGTTGCTCGAGCCGCCGTTACGCAGTTGCTGCTGATCCATGCCGTACGGATGTACGGTGTGCATCGATCGCTCGTGATTGGCTTGAGAGACGATGGATTTGCCGATTTGCGTGACATGATTGTCCCGATGGTTCTTCGTTGAGGCTTTTTGCTCGACCTGAAAGAATAATTTCTTTTTTGAAATTTTTAATTTACTTTTCTCTTCGTACGAGGGATGGTACGCGGTTGACTCGGTGTTATTGCGATGGCTTTACGACTACTCAAACTTACAGTTCAATATTTTAATTTTCAAGTAACAACTCTGAGCTATAAATAATCATGGGCACTTGTAGATATACATTCCACTTAAACACTCCTTTCTTTACCCAATCCAAATAGAAGAGCAAAATAATTAATTTCTCTAACTGTGTTCCAATAGTAAAATATGAAGTGTGTCGAACAACCAAGAATGTTGGAAATTTCATTTCTTTTTCTGCGTGTATTTGTACGAATGCAAAGTGTACACAGATGGAAAGAAAAAGCCCGACTTATCGTGTGCTAAATGTTTAGCGCTCCCAAGGTTTCAATCCAGTGAGCTGAATTTCTCGTATGCTTGGCTTTTTGTACAAAACTCTTTAAATACCTAAATCGCCACTCGTGCGTTACACGACTTCTACACACATAATTTTCTCATTTTGCATCGTGTCAAGGGAAAAAACTCGTTACTGTGGAGAATAAATCGAGTTTTTAAAAAATAGAATCAAAGCCGATGATATCTCGCATCGAGTCAAGCTTCGATCGAGCTTCATTACATACCTCAACTAAATCATTGTTACATATTTTTTTCATATCAACGCACACAGAAGAGATACTTGACGCAAAGCCAATGTAACGTTCGCTCTTCCTCTACATAGTATGCCGATCTCTTGTCGATTTTTCCCTCTAATATGTCATTAGAAACAAAAGTATGACAAATTCCGAGGTATGGTCCTAATTAAATTATTTAACCTTAATAAAAAATTTGTCTTTGTACAACAATATTTAACAATTTCTAAAAACACTTGTCAAGGCCTCTTACATAGGAACTCGTAATATTGCGCAGGATTGTAACTGCGAGAGGAATGGAGTGATGTATGCAACGACAAAGGCTACAGAAAGTAAAATATAGCAAGGAGTAAATTTTCTAGAGTAACGAGTATTTTATTAGCTCTTCTTTCTCGCGTGAATACTTGAATTTTTCAGGTAATTATATATGACGATTACGACGATTAAACGAATGCGTTTTGGAATGTATAAATATCAGAATTGGTGATTTTCATCATTTTTTTCGAATGGGTCATTGTCACGGATTCAGTCATTGCACGCGTTATTGAATCAAAACATGAGAGATATTTTTTCCTCGTATTATCGCTCTCGCTGTATTAAAATAAATTTAGAATAAATAAAGCCCCACAGCGTCTAAAGCCGACCCTGACCTACATTATAGTTTGCACACGCGTACGATATATGCGAACCCGCTCGAGAGTTACAGTTATATCAAGACTCGCGCAGGTGAGTCGTTGGTTTTTTGCATGCAGAGAGAGAGGGAGAGAAAGAGAGAGAAAAGAGATGTGTAATGAGAGCGGTACTTTGCTCGCACAGCGGATTTTGCGATTCGTCTGCGTGTTTTTTTTTTCTTTCCCCCGTAAAGACGCTAATGAAATACTCGCTGAACGTAATGACACATGAGAAAAAGCGTCCGTGTGTGCACATAACTTCGAAATCACACTATATAGACAATGCACGAATTATAGAAAAGCACGCTGATGAATAAATAATACCAATTGGTAGAGAGTTGAGTAGTAAAAAAAATCAGCAAATGCGTGCGATTATTAAAAATGCACCGAGGAACGTTTAGATACTGACACATCCCTAGGTTTCATGGATTAACTTCAAACCCGATAAAACCGCACTCCAATGTTGAAAGATCGCCAAGCATAAGAGGATATGGCCCTGTTACAATAACGAATTTTTTCCGAAAAAAATTGATACGCGAAGCATTTGGCAAATTAGCTGTGAAAGCTATTTGTCGCATTTTTTGTAAAACATTTTAACACTGCAGTGCAACAAACGATCATAGTCGCTATGCATATAATAAGATCGTAAAAGTGTGGCACCTCGTTGAGCAAGCAGAGTATGCGCAAGAGAAGAAGAAAATAAAAGCAAAACGCAAGTGGCCGTCTTTACTCGCAGAACTCGGTGAGGTCGTCAACCCGCGTCTGTACTCTCATTCGGTGTCGTAAACAATTTCATACATTCCGCGCAAATCTCCTGATCGGACATTCGTCCATTTATAAGTTAATTGCTCGCTCATACGCATATGATTTTCTATCCACGACCTGTCATCGTGCGAATCTGCGAGATGCGAGCATAATTTTACGATAATGTATTCACGAATCGTGCTTGGAACTTTAATTTGACGCCGCTATTACTCGCTCGAGCTATGAATTATCGCGCGCATATCGAGTGCTTGTAATTATATCGCAGAAGAGTGCAATATAGCTCGACTTATCCTACCGGCAGTTACGTATAGTCGCGGGAGGTAAACACAGCTGAGCGTTCTCTTCTTTTGAGTAGCAAGCCACGAGAACGCACTGCAGCTTCTTTGCGTTGGTGATGAAAAATCGCAAGTTAGATTGAAAACACGCACTCGTACATATCCAACAGCTGCGAGCCAATTATGTTACGCGATCAAACTTGTAAACTTTCTCAAGGGCAGGGACAAAATACAAATCATAGTTGGTCACACGCTCGCTCGCAATTAATATGAACCGCAATGAATAGGAAAAAGAAGAAATGCCCTTACTTTGTCACACATAGCGCGGCATATGGAAACTGCAGTTCATATTATAATGTGTATAATGACCTCGTCGCCTCAATTTGCTCACGTTTCTCATACGCGTCAGTTCTTTTTCTAGTTGAAAAAAAAGCCAAGAGAAAATTGGATCTTTTTTGCTAGTACTGCGCACTTGTGTGTGTCCGCGGGTATACCTTGTACGTACGTATGTTTATGTATTGGAAGCCCGGAATTATAAAAGACGAACTGCAAAAGCGACGCTTCCGTTCTCAATTTCACATATTCCATAGTGAAAGGTGTCTATAGAAATATACGATCGCGGCAAAAGATTTACACATACGTGCAGGAGGTATTTATTCATGACGATATTTCACGCAGTGCGAGTCGTTTTTTTTTTACTAATAATCACCTGATATCCTTTGACTTTTTCGTCAAGTTTCTGCAAAGTTTCTTGAATCGTTGTCAACGTGCGGTCGTTGGATTTTTCATCGCTCGCTTGGGATTCGTTTTGCGACCTCAGCTCTTCGAATCTTTTTAAAATTTCTCTCACGCTAAGTTTACTATCTTTATCCTCTTTAATCGTTTCAGTTTTTAAGGATTTTTTATTACTGTCATCCGCGACTTTTCTGCCCTCTGCGACGTCATAGTATTCTTCGAT
This sequence comes from Trichogramma dendrolimi, assembly GCA_034770305.1. NCBI lineage: Eukaryota > Metazoa > Arthropoda > Insecta > Hymenoptera > Trichogrammatidae > Trichogramma > Trichogramma dendrolimi. The sequence goes on along the minus strand of JAPMIB010000034.1, from coordinate 267,402 downwards.
GATTTTAGTCTCTTCAGAGCCTTTTGTCTGGTCAAAGATGGTCGAGTGGGCGGAATTTCGTCTATTTCGCAGCTGACAGCCCTCCTCTATGCGCAGCTGTTCGATCGTCATTGGCTGTTCCAGCAAACTATTTGACTTCCATGCATTAGAACTTCGCTGCTCCAGTTTGGCTATGTCGATTCTCGGTATATTTTCGTACTCGAATCTCTGACCGAATCGTTGGTTTCTTTTTTCGATTGCTGCTGCTGCTGCTGCTTCGTGTCACTATTATTGTGGTCGGTTTTGACTTTGTGGCTTTCCGGTGCGTCGTCTCCACTGCTCTGTTTGGTGAAAAATTTGGCGAAACGATGTCTGAAGGGCAAGGACTGGGGCTCGCGGTGCTTCTCCAAAAATGCACCGGAATCGTCGGTGTGTCCGTACTCGTCGCTCATGCTGGATTCAGATTCAGACGATCTGACCAGCAGACTGTCCGGTGAGTTAGTTTTGCGCTCGTCGTCCGAAGCTGGCTGCAATTTACCGCTGTACTTCATGTCATTGAAGTGCGAATTGCCGTTAGTCTCTAAATTCACTAAACTGCGACGTCTGATGTCTTTGGCTTCGTAGCGCAATCTGTAGTCGGGCATCGATCGTCTGGATTGCTGCTGGATTATAGGTAATGACTGAGGTTGCTGCGACAAATGCTGTTGCTGCTGCTGCTGCAGATGAAGCAAATTTCGATTTTCCAAGCGTCTTAAAAATTCCGAGCGTTTAACCACTCGCTTGTTCAGGCAGTAATTATTGTTATTATTGACTTGATAGTGACTACTAATGATACTGCTACCGCTATCGCCGCGACGATAGTCGCACTCCGATTCTGATAAATCGGTAAACTGGCTGAGTATGTCGGGCCGGTGCTTTTGCTTCTTTCTCAGCGTCTGGGGCAGCTCGGCCCAATTGTTCATGAGGCGACGCGAGAAGACGCCCTCCGAATCCGTCACCTCGTGCTCCATCGTCGTTTTTCCTTTTGCCTCTCACCCGCTCGCTTCGTTTATCGATCAATCCAACTGATGAAACATCGTCGATGATGTTGCACTTTCACTCTTTCACCAGACCGCGTGCCTTATCTGTTTCGGGCTAATTGAAAAATATTTGGCTACGGATATTCGCACTTGTACATTGTACATACGAATGCACACAGTCGAAAGTCAGAGCTATGCAAACTCTGCTACATGTTTGCGCATAAGTGCAAATTTCATTCGGTAAAAATGCATAACTTGGACTTTCTCTTTGCTGTGCTGAGCTAAGCGATTATGATGCTCTTCCTCGCTGTGAAAATCATTTTTGCCTTTGGAAAATGAATTAGGTGTTTTTACGCATACACGCAGTTACAAGTTTCAACGAATCAGTTCTCTCTCTCTCTCTCTCTCTCTTTCTCTCTTCTCCAGCGGTTATTCCCAAGCATTTGTCAGCGTTCTACATATATAACATTTAATGACTTTTAAGATACCTCAAGTTAGTTTGTATGTGTGTGTGCGTTTGTACATGCTCAAGAGCGATGGTGCACGAACGAATGAAAGATGATAGTGGTAAGGAGGTCAGGCGCATATTTTTGCAGGTGTCACTTTTTGTCTTGCATAATGCTCAGCTTTTATATTAAGCCTTATAAATGTGGACTACAACCTCGGTCGGAGTTTTGAAATATTTCAATATCCAAGAGCGTGTTTAGAATTACCTTGCGATTGCCAAGAAAAATGGCATTTGTCATTGTCGACTTTTATCGGTCGAATGATAATTATGTAAGTCAATCGATCGGTTATAGATCTTGCCGATGATGCAAGACCTTGGGAGGGAGAAAAGGATAATTGAATTTTGAAATAATAGTGAAACCATCTGCTGTTTCAGCCTACTGTGAGTTAATGGAATTCTATCGTTTCTTCGGGCTTGCCTCTGATTGCTCGCCACAATACTTTTCATCAAACCTTTCATCAAGTCGCAAAGTAGTCTACCGATTCTAATACTTTTCTCTCGGTATTAGTCGCGTTGCTTTTTTAAGTTATGTCGCATTTTTGCGATAAACTCGAGAAAAATGGCAATTATACGCATATAAATGCTTTTGAATGAAAAAGAGCTCGAGTCCCCGACACGTTTGACGCTATAAATAAAATACTGCACCACTGGCATGAGAGAGCGAGAGAGGAAAGTTGCTCGCAGCGTACAACAACAACACAATGAAGCAAGAACAGCAGTGTTTGGTCTATAAGATAGCTTGTGTTCTTACTCGCGCCATTTTTCCACAAATAAATGCACACAAGGCCATAGACAATGATTATATAGACATGTTATGACAACAATCGACAAAAAGCTTTATCATAATGAGTGAGACACGGAAATGCTCGTGAGAGATTTTCAAAATAGGTTAAAGCATTTTCGATGAATGCAAGCGCCGAGAAAAACGGACCATACTGTCTATTCTTTTGGACAACAGCTTTTTAAAAAGTGAAATTTAATTGACAAGCGATAATAGCAAACCGATGAGTGAATAATCCATTAAAAGAAACCGAACAATGAGCAAGTGCGCAATTAGTCGAAAGAAAATTGCCGTGGACGATGACAGAATTAGGTAATGTAATTCTGAACGCGACGACGATTCGAGAATGTATACAAGTTATTCCGTGCGCTTGTAAATACCGTGTTATGTAAGTTTTATGTACCAGCTATACAGCTGTTTGGTACAAAGCTAGTCTTGGAGAGATTAACAACGGATTTCTTGAATAATTTATTGGATTTCGATCGACACTTGTACTTAAAAGTTCCCCTATTGTTTCCTATTCGCAATTTAAACGGGAGTCGAAAAAATGACGTAACGGTTCGGGACGCGCGTTTGCGAGTCGAGTTTCTGTTATATTTTAATTACGCCAGAGGCGCGCAATTTACCGCGTGTATCACGTGTAGCAGCTCGCGCGAAATGCGTGAGATTTTTACGAAATTGCCGACCCGATCACGCGATTCATTGCGAACTTGTGCTCCGAAAAGATTATCATTGACCGATCGCAAATCCTTGCTTGCACAAGATATTTCGCTGCGTGATTAGAGGCGTACCGCAGATTTTCGCAATATGCTAACGATGCTTTCTCAAAACCTCAAGAGTTTTTTACGTAAATTCGCTGCTAAAGTGCGTTGATGTTTATCTCGATCGATCGTTTCCTCGCGACGCATTCGCATCTCGTGTCAGCGAGATAAGTCGCAACGAGCGTTGATAATTCTTTGATTTATGCAACGTATATAAGCGCGACTCGTCGAAAATATTATTCGAAATGGAATTCTCGCCACAAAGCTGGATGTATATTATTAAAAACATGCGGAACATATACTGCGGGTTCTATAACAATCACGGGGGTCGAGAGGAAAAATGATCCGAGCCGCTCTCATCGCTCGTTGCCTTATTTTATTCATTATGTAATTTCTTTTCATCTTGATTCGTAACGACGTCGATTGCGTCACGGTTAGCGACAGGCCCTTTGAACCGTCGATCGAAACTCGTCTACAGGATGTAGAGGAACCGTACAGAGCAAGACTGCACTTGCGAACAGCCTAGTAGATGGTAGTTGTAGACTAGTATTACTAGTGTTATGGCTCGACATTCCTTTCCTTTCTATAATGCTGCTGCGCAGCTACAGCGCTCGACTATATGAGCGTGTGGAGGTTATAAGCTAATATACGCTGCATGCCTGCAGGCTCGATCGGCATGCCGTGCTGGAGAATATAAGTGAAGGGATGCGTGAACGCGTGTTTCTCGAGCTTCGAGAGACTACTTTTCCATTAAGGACTCTATTTTATGTGTTTGTGTGTGTTTATACAAAAAAAGAACCGAAAGAAAATGTTATCGCTCGCGCACTGAAAAGCCCTTTTGGTCATGATTTTTATCTCGCGCTCAGCCTGTTGCATTTACCGACTCTTTGGCAGCTGGCCACGAGTCCCTAATGATACGTTATTTCGTTCGTGCTAATTCGCCGTATGAAACCAGCAGGCGGAAAAAATTTTTATCTTTCGAATTGTGCTGGCGCAAGTTTTACTTTCTTCACTTCGATGTGAGCTTTATTTCCCTCGCCTATACCCGCGATACTTCAAAGAATACACACATGCTCATAACTATGAACTACTCGCGAACTGACTATATGCCATCACGAACGTTGTTGGATCTATTTTTCCAATTTGCACGTTGGTGCTTGCGTCCACAAAAAGTGCAGCGTACGAGAAATAACGCGAGCGTACCTATAAGGCCGCGCTTGTTTGTATACCCGCGCGTTTGTATACTTACGTCGCCCGTTTCTGCTCGGATATTATACACATAGCCGAGTCGCGTACGTAAAGGTCCTTTCACTCTTACGCCATGCATAAAATCAGACACGTGCGCCAAACCTACGTATGTGAACGTATAATAATATAATGAAACTTGTCCAAGTGCCAAGGAATGCAGAACAAGAGATACGTGTATGAGGCTGCGCGCAGGCTATACATTCTGTGCGATCGTGACGATTGACAAAATCATAGTTTGCGCCAAAATAATAATGATTGATCGCGATTTTTTGTTGGATTAAAAAATCTCGCGCAAAAACGCACCACTTCGCGACGTTTCGAATATAAGGCCATCCAAAAAAGAGTATAAGATGAAAATGTACGATGTTATGTATGCATGATAATCTGATATACCCCGTGGAATGTAATGATACGTTATGCTGCACGTCGCGGCTCGTACTAATCACTGATCATCGAATACGAGACGTCGTTACGAATGTACGTACACATAGCAAAGGATTCGATCGGTTCGTGATCGAGCTCGACTGCAAAATGATACATTACGTTGGCTGAGTGAGTGAGAGAAAGATAGATAGATAGATACAGAAAGAGAGAGCGAGAGAGAGAGAGAGAGAGAAATCTCTTTGAAAGCTATCGTGCATGGGGGTGTATCCCACCCAGAGTTGCATCCGGTTACATTATTCGACAACGTAACTTTATTTTCATACATCTTTGAAAGAAAAATTCGTTTCTCCAAACAAACACGTCACATTTTTAATTCATGGAAGTAGTGATTTTCCTAACAATGATTTCCACAGCAGTAGTTACACACATAATTGCACTTTCGTATGTAAATCACCACAGTAAAGTTAATATACTCTACCTAACGATGAAATATTTCACTCGAAAGAACACATAAGATAAACGGACAAAAAGAAAGATTAACAAAAATTTGCGAAGGTTAAAACATGCATCGAAGCAGCCGCTACGACGCTTTGCGAGTAACTGAGTTGCACACGTTTGCAGACAGTCCATAGAGAACGCTTGGCACTCGGCTTAGCTCCTGCTCCTCTCTTTCTTTCTCAGCCGCGGCGTTCGCCAAGCGTTTCGTTCCCCTCTTTGAAATCGGAGAGTACGTGTGATACGCTAACGCCGCGCACCACACACACACACACACACACACACACACACACACACACACACACACATTTACCCATACATACTTGCACTCACTCACTGAAGCATACTACGTATACTAACACATAGACAATCAGGAGCGCTGCACACCCGGGTATGAAGGGTAAATTGGGTCGTTCGTTCTCTGTGCATACATAAACGTACTTGCGTGTACGTGTATAATTTAACCGAATAGAGTAGAGAGAAAAAGAGAAAATTAGCATCGATGCAACTACAGCGTCATTCTTTATGTGCATTATGCTTATATATTTCTATTGACTTGTACTCGAGCGAAGAAATAAATGAGCTATATATTGTCAAGGTTAAATCAAATATTACTTACTGTGGAGCAATTAGAGCATCAAGCTCTAACGTCGTTACTTTGGTACGCATCCTTGCGCGCTCTCTTTCTCTCTCTCTCTCTCTCTTTCTCTCTCTCTCTCTCTCTCTTTCTCTCTCTCTCTCTCTCTTTCTCTCTCTCTCTCTCTCTCTCTCTCTCTCTCTCTCTCTCTCTCTCTCTCTCTCTCTCTCTTTCTTGCTTTTATATTCTACAAGAAAATTAATTAGATTTATCTAACTGTAACCAAAGCTTCCAGTCATACTCATAATGATTGCGTGCACACATCTGAGCACAGGATTATACTTTAATACGAATTACGATTGCGCATCGCAGCTTGCATCATAGATTTTCATTTGATTGGACGAAGATGTTGCTAACGCATCCAATGACGATTATTCGAGGCCAACGATCGACTAACTCCATCTTGCTCTTTTAAAATTTTTACAAATTATTTATTCACGTTTTAATTTCTCGTAAACTCGTACGTGCCCTCAAAATCTTACGACAAATTTGCTCGTGGCAATTCGGGCGTACACGATAATGTCGTATGCATATAATCTTTTGTAGCATGTGCACTAAATTTGACGCTCTATTTCTTTAGTATCGACGACACATAATGTTACTTCAATTAAAATCTGATACACATACGCAGCGAAATCAAACGATTCACTTGGTTGCGGCCAAAGTTTCTCCTACAGAATAACGCCAACTCTCGCATCTAATAAGTTCTTGTGTGAGCGTTTCCTACGGTCTAAAATCTGTCAACTCAACTATGTATATTATTCAATCTTGGGCTGGATTTTTTGCTCGCGCAAAAAGTCTCGTAGCAGTAGTCACCGGAAGTGCAGGTATCCTTTTGCTTTTCATTTCCTGGCAGCCACTACATACATATAATATGTCGCGTACTTTTTCATTCTTTTACACGTCTTAGCCGTTCCGTTACCCTCTCTATAGACACATTGTTATTTCGTGAACACTAGCGGAGATGCAAAATCGTAAGGTGTGACTATGATGTAGCATCAATGGCATGAGAACCTATTTATAGCACCCATTCAAGAAATTTGGGTCAATGCTTACATTGCAGCATTTGAAAAAAATATAAACGAATAAGACTCGAAACTGTTTCGACCAAATCATAGCTTTTCCTCTCGTTGGAAAGTCGTCCATTGGCTGCATTATACGTTGCGGGTTCGCGTCGCCTTTACGTATACGTGTATTTTTTCAACGGCCATTGCGTATAGAGCCGTTGGAAAAGAAAAGAAAAGAAAAGAAAAGAAAGAAACCTTTTTCGCAGACGAGTGATTTCGTTCAGGCCACGCAAGGAACGTTTAAACGTGTACGCGTATCTCCGTAGACCTTTTGCAAAAGCCGAGACTGGGCAGGCTGTAGGTAGGTACTGCAGAGCGGAGCCTCTCACTTAATTAGCACTTATCGATCTTCACGGTACATCTCGCAGCGGCGACTCGGAAAGAGAAATCTTTTAACGCGGCGACGAGATCTTACTTTTACTCGAGCTCGAGCGTCCTGTGCGTATGCGCACCTGCACGCCAGGCTCCTCTGCACATCTATAATAGAGGCTCGAGAGCGAAGCCTTGGTTCAGCGCGTATCATTGTTTATTGCAACATAAAATACGATTACTCGATTGTCTCGGACAATGCTGGTCCGGGCGATGCTGCCTGCTACCGCTAACATGCCCGGCAAGAGAGAACGAGAGAGACAGAGACAGAAAGAAAAAAAATTGCGAGACTTCCTTGAAATTCCAGAGCTGTTGAGCTTTAATATTTTTGTTTCTTCCTTTTTTTCTCCCCTCGAGTCATTATTATAAAACGCACGAGGAGGCTCTTGTACACGCGGGTGATTCTCTCGCATATACTGTGTGTAGTTAAAGTTTGCAAATTCCAATCCTGACCCTGGGAGGTAGTGTTTATATTCTCTTTTCTCTTCCTCGCGTCTTTTTTTTTGTACGTCGTGAACGTATGTATATACATATACAATATATGATTTCGTTTTTTCGAGACTCGATGATTATGTCCGTTTTGCGAGGACCTTCTGCGTCGTTTGTGCAAAGCAACACCTAGAACAGGAACGGGCAGTTGTGCGCAAAATACTTTTGCCATTATGCTTTTACGTATGCGAATTTGAAATTTTACGAAGATGGCATGTAACGATACAAAACGCAACTTGCTGTAAATCAAAAATGGCGTTCACTTTTTTTGGGTTCGTTCGGACTTGGCATCAGCAGCAGGACAAGCCGTCTAATGGGCTACTTCCGCTGACTAACTTATACAATATACATGCAGGTGCATCCCTAATGTCCTTGTACCTTTGGACATACGCGCGTATACGTATAGCGGTGGCTTCATGACCGTCGACTTGTTGTGCTTCGATGCACTCGAATGTTCCACGGCACCTTCGCTCATCTTTTTTCCTTTTTCTCGTGTTTCTAGGCTCGTTTCTAATCGCGCGTCTTTTAACTGTTTGCTGTTTGAAAAAGTAATAAGTCAACGTATAACTGGCTATGCGGGATCAATAATCGGAATCAAGATTAATTTTTGCTGCCCACGAATAACCACATTTAATCACGCAGATCATTCTCGTGAACGCGGCGGTGGCAATTTCATCAAATTTCGCGCCTATGAAATAACATTTTGCGACCCAGTATTCCGATTGCTTGGTCAAATGTTAATATAACGTACCACTACTTCACATAATGTGGCTTATATAGTACTTTGTTATAACTCGCAGTCACTGTTGGAACTGCATCGCGCAGTGTCGCGCGCTGCAGGCGAAAGACTTTATTTGCACAATAGCTCCTCGTTCCGCGTATAAGAGCGTAATTTCAAAGAAACATCTCATCGATTGTGAACCGTGTATAATAATAATGAGCGAGGCGCGATTCGTCCAAGCCTCATCTTGCCTGCATTGCAAAAATATATTCGGGTCTATAGACTGCGAAAAAAAAACATCCTGTTTGCCCAAGCGACCAGTATAATTAACTTTGATTAGACATACATGCTATTTCGCAAACAAGTATTTGTTGCTTTTTTTACTTGCCGCTTGGCATCGCTCGCCTGAATATAAAGTTGAGAATGATTTCCAACGTAGCCGTCCAACACTTGGAATTTTAGCACGTATTATGCAAATCGCTCTTGGCAGACAATGCTGCAGCTCGTCGATTTCCTTTAACTGTCGCTAACTCGTGACCGGTGAGGAGTCGCGAGATTTTTTTTCTCGCGAATCTATAAATGGCTCGATCGCGTCCGCGTGCTGCGTCGCACGTTACACCAGTTCAATGTGTTCGTTCATCTAAACTTTTTTCCCCCAATTCGACGGTTTTTTACTTTTACCCGTCCATTATGTATTGGTTATTAACTTGTTGGACGAGGAAAAAGACGCGGAAGAGAGATTGCGTATATTAGCCAATCGAGAGAATTTTTCTATTACCTCGAAACTGCTCTACCTAAATATACTGAGCTACAAAGTAATCGCTGGAAATGATCTGTTATATAGTGCGTCGAAAAAAAGTTTTCCTCTCTTTTTCTTTTTTTTCTCCCTCTGTAAATTACAAAAGCACTAAAGCCTAAAAAGATACGTGAGTGATATAAGAATGTTCCGTTCTCTGAATGAAAAATTGCCCCAATCAATGCTTAACACCGCGTAACATGTATATAAAAATTTGTTAAATTTCTCAACTGCTAATTAACGTTTACAGCCCTTGCGTGAACTGTTGAATCAATCCGAGTGAATGGTGAAAATTAAGTATGTTTATTGTTGAAAGTCATTGACACTCCAAAGTTCAGTCGACACGAGGCGCGAGCGAAAGAAGGAGCAGCGAATGTACGTTCGCACAGAAGCAAGATCAGTAGCAGCACGTGGAATGTCCAGTATCACCTATTTCGATTTCGCATTGATGTACAGTTGACTTCCGCGTATGTATATATATATATACACGTAAAAACGGCTCGGACTCTACTTACTTTCTTTATGGCCTGTTACGCTGCGAGAGAAAAACAAGTTGACGCTGAGAGAGGCCATCGACGTGTGCACGACGACCAGTTTTATCACATACAGCGACACAAACTCACATGCCCGTACGTGTTTGTTGTGCGCTGTTGTTGTATAAACAGAGAAATTCACTGCTATATACATGATCTGTGCATTATGCAAGCATCGAAAGAATGGAGAATAATGTTTATTATGCGCATAACTTCGAGACCTCAGATTTATTCCGATTGTGTGCGTGTAAAATATTAGCAAGGCAGTTAAACGACACACTAATTAAAGTCCTTTGTTGGATTGAAAGTTTTGAATTGTATAGTAAAACGGTTAACAAATTGATATCGAAGCGATATTGACGCCTACCGGTCCGAGTTGTATGATTTTTATCTTTTCGTTACATGTGTGGCTGATTCGACCACATAGAAAACAACATTTCCACATAAATAAACCATCAAGCTATTGAAAAAATTGCCGCAGCTAAGCGTGGAAATATATTTTTGTAGAAAAAACAAAATATTGCTCGAGTTATTAAAAAGATTCGCAGAAACTTTCAATCATTAATTCACGGATATGTTAACGTTGAGTAAAAGTAGCTGCGTGCTCATAGAATATTATCGTGTCGGGATTTTTTTCGCAACGACTTGATTAAGACTCACGTTAATTTGTGTTCTACCACGGGCTTATATGTCACTACAAGTAAAACGATCGCTGCACGAATTTGGCAAATTCGGCCGATTTCTCTCAAAGTTTTGATTCCTTCAACAAGTTCAGCAAAAGCTCAGATGTATTTGATTAACATGCGTAAGGTATATTAAATGACTGTGTCGTGAAGTTTTTATCGTTTAAATTGCATGCCTCTCAGTACCAGAGTGCCAAGAGCAATCCTAACGGCTTTTAGTCACTGACACTTATCGTGTCTTGTCCTCGACAAAGTTCAAACTCATCACTTTAAAGAAATTTAACTTTAAACGGACATTTTTCGCCGTTTTTTACATTTCTTTATCTCGCCTAGTTGGGCTTTCGTATCCAATCAAGCAGTATTAATTCGGTTTGCTTTAGTTCTACTGACGAACGGCTAATAAACGGGCTATTGAATAAAAAAAGTACTCAGTTATTTATTTTTTGTCAATCTAAAATTTGATGATCCTTCCAATATCGTGTAAAAATAAATTTGTGCAATGCCTAGTTGAGTTTTCATCACATTTTCATCCAATATAGGTACCAGCATCGTATGTTATTGTATTTGATGAATCATTGATATTTTCCATATTAAGAAACGTTTTCACCTCTCTGCGAATAATAAAATATATATCGCTGTCCGTAACGAAAATCATCCTTTCCAAAACGCCAGCAAAAACCTTTCTAACACTTCCATTAAAAACTATTATTTTTCTTGTTGTGCCCGCAAATATTATCATCGCCAAAATATAATAGTCAGCAAAAAAAATTACATTACAAATAATGTCAAAGAAAATTATTATTTTTCAAATGTAGTCCGTAAAGACTATAACCCCTGAATTAATTGTTGTAAATCGTTAGTTCATATTAATTTTTTCTAGGAAAAATATTACTTACTTATATGTAATTTTTTCGTTGCATACAATTATGAGAAAAACTATTTCTTATAAAGAAATTTTTTTTGCTGATAAATTTTGATTCGTGGTTGTATTTGTTAACAAAAAATAATAATTTAAGTTTTTTTGTGCCACTCGCCGAAAAGATTCATGGCATTTACATAAGCGAAAATTTTTTCTAAAAAAGTGACAATATAATCAAAAAAATCTTGGGAAATTTAGTTCAATCGTAGATGTGCTTGGAACGCCTAGTGGTGCAATGCCAAGAGGGAGGGTTGTTGTATGTTAGCGTCTCAATAATACATCAGCACGTGTTTATTACTACACTTATTCACACTCAGTAGAAGCCAATTCAATGCTGATTTTGTGCAATATTTATATTGCTCATTCATCCGTTTAGTTGACCGTACACTATAAATTGCAAGTACTCGCATCAAATTATTTTATTATTTTATCGATGCGAGGCTTATTTGCAAGATTGAGCTTTCAATTATTATCGATTTTTTTTCTTGTCGAGAGCATCGATTTCTCTACGATAAAAATTTTTACTTCCACCAAAGAGGATGAGTTAATATAGACCTACATCAATAAGTAACGATCATTTTCGCACTGACAAAAAGATATTTCAACTTGACTTTCATAAACTGTCCTTCAATTATACATATGAAAAATGCTTAAATTGAGTTGAAGAATACGTGTGAACTTATTCCGAATTTTTTCAAAATATTTTCGATTTTTCAAAATCTGGTTCAATTCCAAAATTCATAGTCGTAAGCATTTAATTACCCAGTATAGGCATACATGACTCCAAATTCAAAGAATGGGCACGATCTTCAAAAGTTTGAAGGAATAAATAGAACTCTCAAATATTTTTGAAAAACTATTTTAAACAAAAATCGTTGCTACTTTTAAGGACGAAGGAAGATTTTGTCGATTTCACCACAAACCGTATATGCTAGCTTCGTAGCGGTAAAAATTGATTGAAATACTACGATGAGTGATGAATCGATGCATACCGCAACTTCCGGTATTGACGATCATCGTATATCATAGGCACCCAGGAACAAAGAAAAACCACAAGGATAGACCAGCAGTCACGGTGGTGTAGATAGATTCGGATACAAACACAGCGTCTTATTGGAATGTTATTAACGTATTGAATCACGAGGATTTTCCAAGTGTTCGGGCGCGTAGATACATGAATGTACATATATGTATAATACTATTGATCTCCTTCTCAAGCTCTGTAATTATCGTACAGGAATGGCAGCGCAATCAAGGCCAATTGCAGTTTGCATAGAATATAAATTTCGCAAAAATATCGTGTAATATATTATCAGTGCTATCGGTTCTAGGCACACCTTGCGACGAGCGCATGCCTGTAGACATTCCGTCTGTTTACAACTTGAGCTATGAACATGTAGAGCGTACCGCATGCTTTTGAATTTGAACAATTAATTGATTCATCATAGGTGTGAGTTAAGAATATTAGTTGACAATTTTTCGATTTCTCCTGATTATACAAAATATTACGATGCTCGAATATAGAGAAAAAGTTTTCCGCGTGCTCTATATGTCAGTTACGCGAAAATAAAGTGTAAGTACTTCCGTTAATTTTGCTGGAATCTGCAACTGTAGATGGTTCTTTTTAACTAAACTACACGAGCAAGCTGAGTTTTGCACGTAAAGAAAAAAATACAGTTAATTCGGTCTGTCTACGGCCTATACCAATGATCTTCCCTCGCTCGTATACGTGTGATATAAAAATTTTTTATGGAGCTGCGCTACGGCGCACAGACACGCTAAAGCAAAATATATGATGAAAAGGAACTTTGAAATCTTCACCGCGTACAAAATGTTTTATCAACTTAATGCACGTTCGTTAAGTCAATTTATTAGTATTGATTATTTCAAGCCAATATAAGCTAGAGGGTGTGAGCTCTCTGTAAAAAAATTTCAGTTCTGCCAATTATGCAATGCATGTACAGTTATGCGGATCTATTTTTTTATAATTTCCTCGCGTAATATACCGTTTATGCAAATAAACTTCAAGTCTCCACTGTACGTGTGGCCTTTTCTAACAACTGTCATTTTTAATATCTCGATGTGATATGTTTGAACCTTGCGAAATAAGCAATGATATGTTAGCAAATCTACATTTTATCGAAAAGTATAATTGGATCGGAAGTCTTGGTTTAAGATAATTTATTTTATCATGTCTCTATTGTAAAAAAATATTCACTAAGAGTTGAATTATTGGGATTTGAGATGGACTTGGTGCTTTTTACCGGTGTAACTATTTTCTCGTATAAGGTATAGTAGAGATGCACCATCAAGTCTATCGGAACTACTGAATCATATTATGAATTGCGGAACTATTTTATAAGTAAGTATATAGTATATAATATGCAATGATTTGTGGAAAGTTGACGTGTTTTTATTTTTTGAAAGAAAAATATATTTTTTTATGTATAGAAAAAAAACAGAATTATATACCACTTAAAAAAAAGATTGAAGTAAAAATAAATTATTAACTTGCTGCTTGAATGTAAGTACCTAGTAATGAGTTTAATTGTAAACGTGTACTTGTACGCCCGCAAACTAGTCCCATTAAGTTTGCGCGGAGATAAAGTAAATTTGGCTTTAATACGCTATGAAATGGAGGCCATAGTTTTTTTGTTTTATATTTACTTTTATTCTAGTCTAACGGGCTTATCGAAAATTTATAAGGTGTGGTGTAAGCGTGCACGGGTGTATGCAGCAAAGAATATAGCTTGCCCGTACTCAAGGCAGATATCACTTGGGCCAGTGAGAGCTTCCATAATAACTATTACGTTATAGAAAACGGTTTCTTCCACCTAGTCCAAAGTGCGCAGATCTACTCGCACTCGTACACGTACGTGAGCGCAAAATGTGTAAAGGAAGCGTAACCAAATCAGATATATCATACGGTTTAATGCGTTGAGATTGCACGTAAACCAATGCAACTCCGATGTACAGAAAATAGGCAGCAGAGACACGGAGATTATTATTTTTAATAAATACTACTCTATATTTGGTCTATTTTCATCGGTCGAAAAAAAGCATTTTTTCTTCGATGCATAAAACATATTGCACGCAAACTCTTGTGATGCATCGAAGCAAATCGTCTGCATAAGTATGTGCAATCAACGCTAAGCGTGACGTGTACGATGTATAATAAATACATACATACATACGTGGCAGAAGAGTAACATCCATAGACGTAACGAGCGGCGCGGATAAGGTAACACCTGGTAGCCGTGGTACTTTCCGTACCGGTGCCCATGTGTGCCTGGCGAATACATACGCACATACATACGATGCACCGGACACCTTACAAGAAGCCGATGCCCTCAACTAACGTACGGACGGATGAAGTTTATTATTATATGGCCGTGCAACGTGCCGCTACACCTTCTTACGTCTTGAGCGAATTAACTACGAGTTGAAACAAAATGGTCGCTCGCTCGAGCAAGGAAAATGCTCAGCCCGATCAACAGCTGATTTTCTCTCGTTCGAGTATCTTCCCACGAGTAAATGATTAGCGTTAAATTAAATTATTATTCACCCTCGCTATGGCCATAGGATACTCATGAGATGTCAATAAATCAAGCGTCGAGCACGTTGGTAAAATCTCGGCACGCAAACTGCGCGACATCGCGTAAATTTACATGTGCGCGCGCGCGCGCGGTGTAATCATTCAACTTGCACGAGTCCGTTCAACTCGCTCTCCTCTCTTGGCAGTAGCAGTTGGAAATGTTGGCGAATCAAAGAGCGATAATGCCTTGAAGAGCACCCGGCCTCTAGGGGCAAAAATGCCTGATCGATTTGCATTCCTCGCCTAGACAGCGTGGCAATAATTGACAATCCAGTACGTGCACCACTGCATCTGCGTCTGCCTGGATAAATGTGTATTTTTTTTTGCAATCTTACTCCTATCGATACAACATGTCGTTCTCCTTTTTTCCTTCCTCCTTCCGCGCACAAGCTAACTCCTCTTTTAAACTCTAATCGCTTATGCCTCGAGCATCTCCTCTTCTCCCGTATACATTCCTGCAATAACCTACCGATTCGTTTTTTTCTTTTCTACGTTGGAAACCAGTTTAAATTATGACCATATAGTTTATACTAGTGCAGGTATGATACATCGAGAAAAGAAAGAAAATTTTCTTGACATTTTTCAATTATAGCGAACGATGAACCACGCGTGACTCGAGTGAAAAGTCGTTGATTTATATGCTAATGGAAATTTTGCGTTTCATTAGAGATTAAAGACGAAACAAGTTTACGATTTATTTAACTATTACGGCCGATGTTATCGTTGTTATTTCAATCAATTATTTTTTCTTCTGTCGTGTAAATGTGTAAATAAAATAATTTTTTTCAAATGGTTTATACAACTAGTTAACTGGTCAACGTCCGATGATTTATTTATCAATGTTCATTTGCTTCACACGCAAATTGATTTTTAAATTTTTCAATTCTTTACTCGCTTAATTCAATGTCTGATGCATTGAACGTCGAAAATAGAGATATTCTGTAGCTGGAATGTGGGCAATGTGAATTTCATTGGGTTGTGACTGGCAGAGCTAGTATGTGCATGCGAAAATAAGGGGCGGGAGAGACTGGCCGCACCCATGAAACGCGCTCAAGTTAGCCAGGCTGCAAGTATCGCGCATGACCATTGCATTTGATTCAAATTTTTTGTTGCTCAAAATTCATTTCATTTTCATCAATCAAATATAATGAAATTATTATTCATCCCGAAATGGTAACAATTAGTTGGAGTAAATTATCTGGTATTATTCCTTCATGCAAAGATTTTTCAAGACATAAAAAATTTTAAAAATTCATATCCATCATAAATCTCAGTACTTACAATACGGACATATTTAGCAATCATGTCAGCAAGTTGTGCGGCTCTGATGGTGTGTAATGGCAGCCTGATACCGGATGCCACTTGTAAAGTGCAAACGCCAGCCCTCTGACTGCTGACCGACACAATGTCCTCTAAGGGTATAGTTTCCAGAATTATTAATTCACCGTTGTTATTACGATTTATGAGGCGTATTCCGTGATGAGATACAGCTACGTGTTGTACGTCGGGATGCTGAGGTCCCGCCTGGAAAAATATACCCAGTAGAATCACAGGAAAAATTGGAGCTGCATTATCTTTACTTAAATCCAATGACTTACCGATACAGGGAAAATACGAGCAAAGTAAAGAGGCCACTGCTTGGCCATGTCAACAACATTCTTCTTTATTGTGATTTTATGATGTGGGCTTTGCAAGTTATCCAGTGTTATGCCGTAGCCATCGAGAAGTTTTAACATGTTTTGTCTGTCTTCCTTGGAAATTCGAATGTTGGATGTTGCAAGTACATCGTAAGCTACTTGACAAAATACCAGATGCATTGCAAGAGGTGCAGCAAGAGTCTCGTTAGGTGCAAAAACTTCCTTCTTCACCCTCAGCGACCAACTCACGCGATTGTAAGTTACATGCGTTTGAGTTGTTTGAGGATAGAGTTGTGTATCTACGATCTCTTGAGCCTTTTCAATTTCAGGTTTATCAGCTGGTGGTATTACGGGTTTCAGGAATTCCGGCCACTCGTCAATTTCGATGCGTTCCATTTTATCTGTACGCTGCAATAAATGAAGTCGAGGGATTAAAATTATCAAAAGAAAAAATTATTTTTCTCAAGCGATGTAAATAAAATATTACTAAAGTCGAAGCCACACTGGATCTCCGATCGGCATCCCCATCCATCTTCTTGAAACTCTGTCTCGCTACTGCAAAAGAATCTCTTGTATTAGGTACAACACCAATATCCCTGGAAGATGGCATGCCAAAACTATCTCTAGACTTTGGCGACATATCTCGGGCCATACCAAATGGATCTCGTTTCATATTTTCAAATGCATATTTTGCATCTGAGAAGATGTCAGAACTACCATCGCGGCGTGAATCAAAATCTTTAGAACTAGCAATATCTATTAGGTCTTTTCCATAGGAGTGGTTTTGCATGAACGCCTCGCGATGACTTTTAGCGAACTGATCAAAAGCATCGGAATCCGGCGAAGTTCGAAATGTTTTTGGTTCAACTGGTGCTGGAGGTGAACGAGGTTGACCAAGTCCGATTGGCTATTTGAAAAATCACGTGGAGTAAAAAAATTTGTTAATTTAATTTACAGATGTTATTATAAATTACCCATTAGCAAATACAGGTCCACCTGGTGGTTGAGGAGGTGATATTGGAGGTGGTGGTGGAATTGGTCTTTCCATTCTTTCAATCTGCGTTTTCACAACTTGGGCCTGAGTCATCATGTCAGTTGTACCTTTCGAGGTGACGCTATGGGCATCATCCAAGGTAGATGAATAATCGTCCCACCTTCCGCCTAGAATAAAATTTTAAAAAAAAAATGAGAACAGCGATGCTTAATACTTCCAGTGGATATTTTATTGCTAGCATATACATTTTTCAAATTATTTAAGTGACGCATAGAGTTCAAATAAAATGGATACCTGAAGTCAATGCAATTATACAAGAACTTTTTTCTGAATGTAAATTAGCTATTAAGTAACTCACTCTTAATAAAATATCTGTCAATGTTTTCATGTTAAAGTGTGAAGTTTTCCGATTACTTTTTTCTAAATAGTAATTCTCGAATTTTTTTAATAAGCATTCGACTGTTCTTACCGAGTTGCTGTTCCAAGAGTAATTTTCTATTGTCTTCCAAGCGTTTGACTTTTCCATCGTCACGAATCAAGGCTGGTTTTTCAGAAGTCTTCGAAGATCTCACGCTATGATTAGCTGTTACTTTTTCGAGTCTCTGCCTCATTTCAGAACTCAATTTGAGTTTCCCGATGCTTCCAGGGGACGGTCTTTGCGCACCAATTTCAAATCCAGATCTACAAATCATTCACATTTAAACAATTTTGTCGAGTATTTGTAAGTTATAGCTTCCTGTTAGTTTAAAAAATGCTTACCTCTTTTTTTTCTTTTTTATCACTGTCGTCTATCAGCCCGTTTTCATGACGTACTACCGTTGTAGCTGCATGTACCATTACAGTTCCATCATCATTGACAATATTTTCAATTTCAAATTCTTCCCATTCAACACCACCATCAGCCAACGGATCGTTTCCTTGACCGAATTCGTAATGTTTTTGAGCGTTCATTTTTTGTTGTTGTTGTTGTTGCTGCTGATGTTGTCGCATTTTAAACTCTATAAAACTATCTTGTCCTTGATTTTCGTTTGCATCACTTGGTGGGGGCCATCTAAAATTTCAAATAATTCATGCGATTCATGCGTAAGAATTACATTTCAATCTGTAAAATCATCTCGATTTACCTCCATTTACCAATTCTGACTGTTTTAGCCCTGCCGTATGGGTCCAAAAATGGCCTCGATTCTGAAGGATCACAGGCATCTAATGGTGGGGGCATAGGTGGGGGTGGCGGTACACCTTTACCATTTATCATTGCAGGTCCTTCATTGCTACTCTTTCTGTTTTTAAGTTCACTGAGAACGCTTGTAAAGTTATTAGACGTGTTTGGTTTGCTCAGGACACGTTTAGAATCTAGTGGACTAGCAAGTTTGCGTTCAGCGCTAATTTTGCGTGCTCCAAAGTCAGGTTTTCGTAAAGGATCGACTACTTTCTTGCCTGGGCTTTGGGAACGATGAACTTGTGCTTTGACCGTTACAGGCGTTGACTGATTTGGAGTTGATGTTCGTTTCGCATCTTGAGGCCAGTTTTCAGCATCTTCATTAAACTGTGAAATAATATTCATTATAATACAATTTTTTCCAAGAAAAAATCCATTTGATATATTTATATTGCATGTACGAACTGATTGATTTCCATTCGGACTTTGAACCAATAATTGTTGCAGTGCCTGATTTTGAGCTAATAACTGCTGTTGAATTTGAATGTTTTGGGCCATGGCACTTTGTAAAAATGCTCTTTGAAGATTTTGTTGATAAGATGTCATGTCACCATTCTGATTTGGCGGTGAATTTGGAAATTGTGGTACACTTGATCCCTGCATATTAAAAATGGGAATAGGTACAAAACCTGCTCCCATGGTAGGGCTCTGAGGTGATTGAACTTGCTGACCACCATTGAATATTGGCATCATCATGGGTGATGACATTATTGGACTGTAGTTGTAACTGCCGTTTTGATTAGGAACATCCATGTTACCACCACCTTTTATTTTTTTCGATAATTCTTTTGCCAAAATAGTAGTTTCCGTTGAATCTTTGATATAAAAATTTATTTTTGAAAAGTCTTTGATAAGTTATAAAATTGATATGTTGAATACAATTTAATCTTACTTTTAACAATGGAACTTATGAAATCTGACGTGTTCTGTGGTTCCAGATGTTTAGAATCCCGCATGCCTTTGATACTAGCGGCAAGGCTCCTTGCGTCAGACAATTCATCGAGGTTTCCGTCGAGCACAGGCATGAACAATTCGTCAAGGAATTGATCCACATCAGATGCTTGACTTGGTACTCGAACTCGACGCACGTGAGACGCAAGGGATGGAGCCTCGCTTGTATCTGACATTGCCGAAGATTTGACGCCGTATTCGCTCTTTTCTATATATGCGCGACTCGATTGACTACCATGATGTGCACGTTTACCAGCTGTTAAATGGGTAAGTCATTTGATGCTTCAGAGTTATGATAAAAACATTTTTTCAAACCAATATTTAATCATACCTGGATATTGAGATTTTATGAATCTAGTTTGTGATCTGATGTAACTGCTCTTATCATCTTCTGATCTTCCGGTTTGACTGACCGATTGTATGTCTGGATATTCGAAATCAATTGTCAGTTCTTCTTCCAAAATATTTGGTTCGGAAGCCCTAGTCATGCGGCTGTATTTGCGTTCAGGCACTACCTGAACCTCTGGTGACCCATTGATAACAGCTTGTGATTCTCCAATTCGTTCGAGACTGTGATAGCGTTCATTGAGTTTCGACGATGATAAACCAAGATCAGCAAGTTTACCCGTTGGTACCGAACCCGTATTAGATTGAGAAATTTCAGCTTGAAGCAAATTATCCAAACTTCGACTACGTTGTTTTTCTTTCTCAAAGTAACGATCATTTAGGGCAGACTGACGGGATAAACCCATTTCAGTTGACGATTCTAAAATTGTATCATGTGACTGTTTGCGCATCTAAAAATAAATTTGGTCTCATATATTTAAAGTATAGAAAATTTCGTTTTATTCATGTGTAGTAAATTAGTTCTTAGTTTATAAAGTGTTTCTATTATCATTGCAGATGCTGTTTTAGCTGCGTTTTAAGGTGCCAAAAGTACGAGAAACGCGACACCGAGTCCAAAGTCTAATCTTTAACACGTGCTGCAAATCAAAAAAAATTTTCTTTGACTGCTTCAAAAAAAATTTTTTCTTCGAATTTTTTTTTCAAGTCGTTTTTTTCCAAAAGAAAAATTCGCAAAGATTAAAAACGTAATTATTAATAAAGATGAAAGATATTTCTCGAAAAGTTCAAGTTTTAAAAAATAAAATTTTCAAAGTCGATTATTCGTCTTTACACCAGACTTCGAATGACCGACGTAACACCAGAAATCGTGCACTTTAGCTTCAAATCTTTAAAAAATATGTTGCAACGGTTTGTATCTATCCCCTAGATTGCTAAAATGGCGGACCTAGACAGAGCTGCGATGTAAAAATGCATGAATTTTTTCTTCAACTACGACAATCATAAACTTTATGAGAAATTGTTATAGAATAAAGGTTTGAAATCATAAAAAAAATGCGTGTGAATTATTTTTGACTTTTTAAAATATTTAACTATTTTTAAAATCTGGCTATAAATCCTAAAAAATCTTTCTATGAACGATTTAAACATTTTTCATTCTATAATATTTTTTCGTGAAGTTGATGGTGTTGAGTCAAAAGTTCATGAATTTTCATATTGCAGTCCTCTCTCAGTCCATTTTTAAAACTTGGGAACTAGATACAAACTTTTGCAACGTATTCCTTGAAATTTTGAAGCAAAAATGTACGATTTCTGGTATTATTTGGATATTTGGGCAAGAAAAGGTAAATAATCGACTTTGAAAAATGTCAAGGCAAAAAGTCCCCATTTCTTTTTAATTGTAACATAAATGATAATAATTTTACTTAGCACAAAACTAACACCGGATTCTGAAAGATCACACCCTGAAATCCCCGGGTGAGAATTTTTAAGAAAAAATATACACTTTATATATGGTTTTTATACGATGAAAATTGCACTCAAAAAATTTCGTTTTTACAGGTTAGTGGGCAAAGAATACGTATGAACCGACGGATTTTTTCGATTTTTTTTTAAAATCAATTGCGGTGTTTAGATTTGTAGTGTCTAAAACAGCGTCTGGAGCAAAGACCTAAAAATTTTGGGAAATAAAAACCAATCTAATGTTCTACATCCGGTATGTCCAATTTCTCGGACGGAATAAAGTAAAGTATCTAAATTATGCGAGATTTAAAAAAAAAATGTTTTATTCACTAGTTAAGTAAATGAAAAGTCGCGACTTTTTTCTTGGCATAAACAATTTCAGTTATTTATTTAAAAAAGTATAGGTTAGAGCACGCTCGATGCAACGTAACAAAAAATAGGCGTGAAAGAACAGAGAGCGCGTGGCAAAAAGAGTTCAACAACCGTTTGCAATAGCATCAGACGAAGGCAGCAGCAACAGTACTTATAGTATAGCAATAACACAATGTATCGGGTTAAAAGATCTTTGAAAAGTGCCCAACTCTTGCTATCTCATTCTTTCTCTCTTTCACTCGCTCTTGAATTGGTAATACATTTCGTTCGAATAAAGACGCGATTCAATTGAGATGACCTCAACGTGCGTGCATAAGATTTTCTGTTTTATTACGCCATTCCGTTGAAAAGTTGCTTTTTCATCCGCTGCTGTTCAGGAATGGTATATACGTAAAATATACATTATGCATGCATGTGTATATACTTATAAAACCTCACGATCATTTCCAACGGTTTAATAGCTTCACGATGCTTGTGACATAATACTTTTTTATAATTTTGAAAGTTTTCATATCTACTCGTATGTTAAATAATTTTTTTTGCGTTCCAATCGATTTACTCTCAAGTGAGTTATTGTGCGCAAATTTCAAAAAGTAGAACATTTGTTCGTACGTTTACAGAAGAAAAGAATTCCTTTTGTTGGTTAAAAGGCAAAGAGAGGTGGGTCATACTAGAAAGATGCTCCGATGCACACGTCTTGACATGTGTGCGCACACGTATACGTGTATTTGCACAGTTAGTAATTAGCAAAGACTCATAAAGATCTTGACGATTTGCGCGACTCGAGAAAGTACCTATATATATTATCTGCACGCGAGTTGGCATATAGCCTGATGAGCTCGAGAGTTGAATGAAAATCTGTGCTTGTTTGCTCATCATAAAACAACACTCATGTATCACACAGATGATTTTTAGCACTCAAGGGAAATTTGGAAACAAAATTTTTTCAATAGTAGCCGGTACGAGGAATAGAACAGTTTGTTTTGCGATTAAGCACGTAAACAATTACTTTCGCCGCGGCGTTGGCACAATAGCTAGCTTAAACATGTACGATATTACTAGACGTAGCAAAAATAGCGATTGCTAAACAAACTACTATACCCACCGGTACTTTAGCGAGTGGCTGTGGTTGCGGCGGTGGCTGAGGCGGTGGTACCACGGGTCGCCTCGGTGACTGTATTTCCGGCTCGAGTGGCTTGTCTTGTTGCTGCTGCGATTGTTGCGTCGTCGTTGGTAGCACGACGGGCTTTGGCACCGAATTCAGCTTGCCGGCTCTTTCGAGTGGTTGGAAGGTTTTCAATACCGGTGATCCAACCAGCTCTTTCTGATGCTTATGAAGCAGATCATCGCGATCAACTTCGCGATCCTTCAACACACCATCACGAAGACAATGTAATATACAGTCATATGCTTGCTTGTCTATAGTGCACGTATCCGAGTCATATGGTGCGCGTATGTGTTGTTTCTAAATATTGTATGGTTAATGGAGGAGAGCGCGAATTCTTATAATGAGATATAAGCTACTACTTTCTTTTTCCATTGTATATTATGAGCTGTGCTCGTATGCTTTTGACTTGGCGAGGCCGATGTAATTAATTTGCCATTTCAGCGCACTTCTTCCGTGGGTGAAATGCTATAGGCCGTGTTTCTTTTTTACTCTTCTTAGGTCGTGAGTATTTTCGAGACAAGATTCGCGTGCGTTGTTATTCATCGAAAAAAACATATTCTTTTCGCAAGTGATGAACACTCCGAATGTTGATTCGACCGGAGCTTTAGCGATACCGATTTTAAATCTGTACGATCTTGGATGTATACCGAATTATCGTGATTTAGACCTATGCGTGCTTGTGTACAAAGTCTGTTTGACCGTTAGTGCCTAATATCACAGAACACTGCTAAAATCCACGCGTAAACTTTCATGTGGCGATTTTTGCCGCTGACCGATCTACAAACAACAGTCAACACAGACGCGCGCACACACAGTCACAGGTTGACACACGCACAGACACACACAGACACACAGTCACGGGAACGCTCACGCGGCTCAAAAATTGAAGTCAGTGCGTCGTTGCACAAGAGGACACTACTTTTTGCGCTCGATCCGCAAAACACGCGCACCTCGACGATATACGCGCAAAACAACTCGGCACCGCTGCTACTCATATTTGCGCGCTGGCGCTCGCGCGAAAGACTCGACGCGCCGCTATAATATCATTCCCACGCTCGTATTATCTTTCCTCCACCTCGGCCGTTTTCCCATTTCACCGCACGCGCGCTGCGCAATGCATCTTCCTTTTTTGCCCCCTCCCGTCTACTTCGATACTTACTTTTGCGCGCATACGTGCAACGTACTGCACTGTACACGCGTAGAGCTCGGGACGTTGACAACAATGCTTACCTCTCTCTTTTTGATCGGTGAAAAACTATTTTTGCGCTGCTCGAGGAACATATGTTTGGCGGCTGGAAAGGCTGGTGCTAGTTCCATCTCGGATATAAGATCGAAGACGTAATCGAAGCCGTTGGTCTCAGTGACGATGGCGTCAGCGCCGTCCAACTCGTTCCACAGCGTAACCGTCCAGCCTCCGTTTACTTCTCCATAGCCCTGAATCGCTGCAAAAGCCAGCTCTTCGCAAGTAGTCCAGGAATCAACGGCGCACGTTGCATTTTCACCTGTTGATGCGCATGGATTCGATATCATTAATCTTGCCACGTCGGCTTTGTATGATAATGTGAGAATCAAGTTCAATTAGTCTTCATTGCGGAATTAGAATTTAACTGAACTTGAATTATAAAGTACAATTGCTCAATAGCACGGCCATTGGCACGCGTCGCGATCATCGCCTTACCGTTGTAGAAGCCGACCGTCAGTGCCATATTCACTCTGGTACGATTTGCTCGCCATTCGAGTACCGAAGGCGGGTAATTTCTTGGAATGTGTGGACACAACGTTTGGTTTCCACTTGTGACTTTTAACAAAACTCTTTCGCTCTGTAAAATTTTACGTTGGCAATAGGCTTTGTAACCGTCGTAAGCGTGGTCGGAGACAAATCTATAAACCAAAAATTAATATGTAAATAGTTGGTTAGAACGCTAGTAAGTCTTTTGATTCACTTACTTTAAAAGATACTTGTAGAGTGTTCGGCTGGGATGGAAAGCTGATAAGCAATTTGAAATAAGGAGCCACCCTCGTTCTTTATTCGCATCGTTGTCATTTTTCCATGTTTGATTACATAATTGGCAAAGAATTTCGTCGCGTAGTTTTTCATTGACTATACCCTTATTGACGATATAATCACCCAGAGCTTGTTCGCGCTTTCCAGTCAAATTGTTCTCATTCATAAAGCGAAGAATCAACTTGAAAATGATCAGAGATTCGCTGTAATCTTGATCGCGAACCTTGGTCAAGAAAGGAGTCTTGATTGGTTCCCGTTTCAAGCCGAAAATGTGACTTTTGAAATAAATATTGGTGAACTTGGAAAATTGATACTGATCAATATCTTGGGGAAGGCTGTAAGTCATGAGCGTAGGTACAACGCTGCCAACTACTTTCAGTAGATTTCTTTCCGTGTGAGTTGGAGACCAATCTGTAAAAGGAAAATAGTTAGGGAAGAGGTTTTTCGAAACTTGGCTACAGCCACTTACCATCCAATTTACTGTATATAAATGCCAACTCGGCGGGTATTTCCAAGTGATTAACTCCAGCAACAGCTCTAGTGGCTCGCTCTTGTTCCTCGCGCTGCTGTTTGGCTTTGGCCCTTTCGCGATTGGCTCGCTCGAGCTCGGCGCGTTTGGCGATCTCTTCTTTGAGAACGGCGTAACGCTCGCGTTGCTTTTTACCTCTATACAACTTCTGGGCCATAAGAACAGCTTTTTGAAGGGCGCGGTACTTTTTGTATTCTCGATAGCCGCGGTAAACGGCCTGGAGAAGCACGGCACTGCGTGCGATGTTGAGGAAGCGGCGTCGCGCCAGAAAACCTCGAGTGTACCTTTGCACGGTAATGGCAGCTTTTTCGAGAATCAAAGCCCTGTTGTACTCGAGAGTTCTTTCTAAAGATTCCCTCAAGAACACGCGGCTCAGTCCCAATTGATACTGGCATTGATCCTCGGCTGAAGCTGCTTTTTCGAGAATAATTCGGCACAATTCTTTGCTCGGCGCTCCACGAGGTAGACACGTAGCTGGCACCAAATAACGATAACGATCCACGAAGTGAGCAAACGGAAGACGCACAGGGTAGCCAGTTTTGCGAATGCGAATGGTCTCCAACATTCCCGTGTAACGCAATTGCTCCAGTACGCATGGCATGTCATACTTCATCGGGGCTTTCTCGTTATTCGGTTTGATGCAGCGAACGAACCACGGATTACACCTAGGAAAATTTTGAAAAATTAAATTCATACCAAATAATTGGGCAGACTTTTTAATCAAGAGTTTGCTCACTGTGACATGGATTCTAAAAGTTGCTGTAGGCTGTCGTGGAAACGGGCCGATACAGTAGGTGTTCTGGGTTTCATCGTAACAAATCTACCGTTCGGCTTGTTGATTGTCTTGTTGGCCTCGTGCGAGTTACGCACGTGTTGGAACATTTTGCTCACCATCTATAAAAATGAAATATTATTCAACGGTACAAACGCAACGCGCAAAATATAAAATCATCACTCACGGGTATTTTACTGCTAATTAAAAGTTCGACGACATCTGGCCTAAGGGTGTCGCGATTCTTATCCAAGAATCCATCCACATTGTACCAAACTTGTCCAGCATAATGTTTGATGGCAAATTCCGCGGAATTCATACGAGGTCGAGAATATAACTCGCTCAATGCATGATTGTAATGACATTTTTCGAGGAAAGAAAGATCAGATGCTTTCGGAAAGTTACTTTCATCGTCAAGTAGATGCAATATGCCTACCGGTTTTTTTGCAATCAAATGAATTATCGGTAAGTTATCAGTATAAGTAATAGTGGTCCAGTCAATTTTTTCCTTGGCATACTCTTGTTGTTCGAGTTTGAATATATGTTTATTGAAGTAAAAATGCAGATTCTCGTTGGCATAATTGATACACAGTTGTTCAAAGCTATTTTCGACGAAATTTTCGAAACCAAAAATATCCAATATAGAAATGGCAGCTGTCTGTTTTGTGCCTTTATAGACAATGTGATTGACCCTGGCAACTAGCCATGAAAAAAGTGAACTATAAAGTGCCTTAGCAAAAGCATCCCTGGCATCAAGGGCTTGATCGATATTTAGAGTTGTTAATAGTCTCTCGTTTCGAGCTTCCTGAAAATTTTAAAAGTTTTGAACGTTAATATTGTAATAAATAACTAGATAATTTTGCTATCTACACATTTTTTCTACATTACATGTACCGTGGTTTTTGTTGTCAGTGCTCTGATAATGCCGTCTGCGTTAATTTGTAATAGGTGAGCGGCCCAGCGTATTTCAGCATCGGAGCCAATATCGACTGCGTCCTGACCATGTCTCAGATTTTTGCGATGAAAGTAAACATTGCCCAGATGCAGCACACTGCTCAAAATTTTAAAAATCGTGTCTTGTTCTTCCGACGTGAAGCCCAAAACTTGCATGGCAGAGAGCAGTGCCTTAAAGTCTTGAGTGTCGTTTTTGCCTTCGATCTTGCAGTTGCCTCCTTGATTCAAATAGAAATATTTGTCAGGATCCAGCAGTCCATATTTGTCTCGAAGCTGCTGATCCAGTCCAGACAGTAGCTCATAAAAGACGTGATAATTTCTCTCGCCATTGGCTTGTGTCACGATTCTACTTTTTTCCAATAAATACTGAGTCACCTTACCACCCACGATGACTCCACTGTAAAAAAAAAAAATTTGCCACACTCGATTAATTTAGAATGTACTTAAAAAATATTGAACTTAAAGGTCTGGTAAAGTTTTTTCAATGAGGTAAATGTTACGTACTCTCGGAAAAATACTTCGAGGTACTTCCCAAAACGGCTGCTGTTGTCATTGCGTGGCGTTTTGGCATTTCCAAAGCTTTCGAGCAATGGTGCTGCCTCAAGAATTTGCTCGGTTACGAGATTACTTGGAGCTCGATTGACAGCTGCCAAATACTGCATTACCAGTTTGGTCGATTCCGTTTTTCCTGATCCGGATTCGCCCGAAATCACGACTACTTGATTGTTACTCGAATTATTGGCTGCGCACACTTGACTGTAGGCGGATGAACCAACAGCGAATAGGTGTCTACCATAAAACAAAAACCATTAGATTTCTGCGTACACTTTAAAGTATTTCAAGCAAGCAGGTGGCAATATATTAGCTTACTGCAGACTCTCAATAATCGAAAGTATTATGTAGTGCATAAACTTACGGTGGCAAAGTTCCGAGGATTCTTCCTTCATAGAGCTTGACTTGATCAGTCCCATAAATATCAAACATTTTGTACGGATTGACAGCGACTAAGATGCTCCCAGTGTAAGTCTGTAATGTAAAAATGTTGGTATAAGTACATATGTACAAAAAGTGACATCGTATAAAGTATTTTTGCTCACGTAAATCAGTTCCTTATCATATCGTATTTTTAAATTCCATAGTAGCGAGGCTTCATTCAAGTCACTGAAATTAGATTCGTAAAATTAAAAGTTTGCAATTATTTAATTCATTTGCTTTTTGAATTCATAATTTTAGTTACTTCAATTGAATCATGTCTTCGACTCCATTCTGACCCAGATCTTGTCTAGGTTTAACTCCATTGAGATTCGTAAGTGTGAATGTTTGCGGCTGAAAAATGAATTATTAATGAAAGAACTATATATTACTGGTCCTTTTAAATTTGAAAACGTCAATCAAGTAACGGGACAGAATCATTTATAAGAATTTCGTAAAAATTATGGATTATTTATCGCTCTAGGAGCAACTGTAGACAAGCAAATCTACATTGCAAATGCCGATGGTATGCACGATTTGCGACGAGAAATAATGTATCTTCAATTTCGCAACTCAATCGACGACACGAACATCCATGCGTACTTTCTAATTTGCACGATCAAAATAATGGGCCGATTACATGCTTTGAGCATGTGTGCGTGTGTCGCTAAGGTGTCATTCACCGAAGATTCAGTTATCGGCTAAAAAGAAAGCCGAAAAAATTGAGAACGATCCCTTTTGCTGCGGAATTAGGCAGACAGGCAGGCGCACGTGTTACATACGCGGTGATGGATCGAAAGCAACACTTTCACGGGAGGCATCAGCGCTGCGCGAGCTCAAGGATGTGTGCATCGAATTATCCAAACGACTTTCCATATCGCTGCGCTGGCGCAGAAATATTTTTGATGTAAGCTACACGCGCGTTCCTCACACGTTGCAGCTACACAAATAGATACAATGTTGCGATGTTGGAAAAACTCACGTCGAGATGTAAACAAGGCCCGTTTAGTCCGTGAGAAAACAAGTTTCACGCGCTTGCCGTTAAAAACGTTTAGTGTGCATTTTGTTAAGCGCCGAGTTATTTTCTCTAATGATTTACCTTTCCAGCGATAACAGCTTGCACAGATAGAACATTGGCCGCTCTGTGGTACTCCAAGACCTCTCCAGGAAGAACATGGCCGACTCCCGGATCGAACCACACGAGCTCACCCTGTAGAATTAAAAAAGAAGCATATAAATCATTTGCAGCCAAAAAGTAAATAAATCATTATTACAAATTCCGTGATGAATTAGTAAAATGGCGAAGCTGATTAGTGTCTTTCAATGAATAAAGGCATTCGACAAAAATGTGAAACTCACGCGCGCTGAACGCACGCGAACTACCGCTGCAAGTATAATATAAATGATTAATTGCATCTCGCAGCTACTTTAGCGCTTAATGTGCTTTTAAGGCCAGTGCAGGCGCGTCGGTGAAACTTATCGTATATCGTGTACTTAATAAGCTAGTTTCTCATTCTATCCAACTTTTACAAATCTTTACGAATGTCCCTCCGTGCGTATGCGCGTATCCGTAGGTGCGCGATCTTGCTTCGCAAAAATTCACATCGAACCTTTTTTGGAGTTCTTGTTCTGAAAGGGGTCACGGGTCGATCGTCGGCTGTTTTGGCGTCGGGCTTCCTTCTGCCGGTACAGTAACCGTAAACGTAGTACGGCGCTCTCATCTCTTGTGTCGTGGTCTGGTCAGGCTTTTGATCGTAAAGTCTGCTCGCGGTCGGTCGATTCGCAGTGGGATGGCCGATGGCTTTTTATTTCTCTTGACGTAGGAGGGTAGGCTTTTCGACGAGCCAGTAAGCATCGATGCATTAGCGGCGTTGGCCGCAGCCGCAGCTGTGCTGTGTTTTCTCCTCAGCGGTGCTTTAGGCGCTTCTTGTTGCAGCGACTCGTCGCAACGATGCCCATTGCTCTGTTGGCTTGCACGCTCGTAGTCGCGTACTACCCTCGGCACAGTATTAATTTTATTCGCGTCTTGCTTCGTATCTTTCTTCGCTCGATCCAGTGACTTGACCATTCGAGCATTATTGCTCTCGATATTTTCGATAATTTTCCGTCGAGACATGGTCCTCTGGGGAACGTTGGGCAGAGAAGCACTCGACATGGAATTATAGTTCGTGATGCCATAGTTGAGAGGATCGCTGGTTGGATCTCGTATGCTTCTGTATGTCTTGCGAGCTCTGCTCAAGGTCGCCTCCCCCATGCTTGACGGGGTGTCGGTCGGGCCGTTCCTGTAGATCGGCTCGACCGGCGCAGAAGTCTTCCGCCTTCTTATTCTGCCGTAAATCGTTGCTTCCTGCTTACCGATCGACTGATCTCTCGGCGGTAATCTCTGAGTCTCGGCGTTCCGATACTCTCGATTATTTCGGCTCTTGTTGGAGAGGATTTTGGGCAAAGTCGACGGTCTCGGTACCTGCAACATCTCTTTAGGCCATCTGTCGGGGTGCCTCGGACTAGTCACGGTGCTCGTCGCGTAGCAGCTCGTGTGCCTCGAGTAGATGCTGCTTTGATCGGATGGTACTCGATAAATCGAGCCACTGGTCGCGCGTCTCGCTGGCTCCTCATTGGCGCTGGTACTCGATGTACGTCGTATAATCTCTTTGCGCGAGATCCTCGTCATCGGCACCAGGGTGAGGCTCGGGGCATCGCGATCCTTGCTGCTCGATCTACGGCAGATCGCGGGCAAGGTTCTCAGCTGATCGCTCTCGAAATCTTCTTCTTCGCTGCTGCGATGCTTCTTGATCAGCAGCGAGCCGCGGCGCCACTTTTTTCTCAGGGACTGGCTCAACTTGGCGATCGGGTCGTACTGATTTTCTGTTTTCGAGCAAGTCCGGCGGATGATGTCCTTGCGCGAGATCGGCCCGAATGGCTCGCGCGGCAACGAGTGAAACGACTCGGATTTCTTTTTCGGCCTTTTGAGCTGGCTCGTTTCCGCGCTTCTGCGCCTTTCTTGCGGTGACGGTGACGCTGCTTGCTCGGGTCCGCGCTTCCCGACGCGTGCTTTCCTCTCAACCGTGTTCATGTTGCGTTTTTACCTAAACGAGTTTGTCACGTATCATTCTTTCAACTGCTGCTGCCACTGCTATAGTAATGTCGCTGTTGCTTGCTGAGTGAAAGAGAGATTCCCACGAATGGATGCTGTATATAGCTTCTTCATAAATCACCAACTTTTTTCATCTGGTCGCGGTCGAAGGATACTCTCGGCATTATTGTTCCTCGAGTTGTCTGAGAAATGAGCGATTAATTCTTGTTTATGCATAATACAATTGTAAATGCTCATTAAGACTCAGCACTCGGTGTTGCAAGCACTCGTTGTGGGTCATTGCATTATTTTCTGCGCGTTTTCAATCACTTTCACACTTGTATAGTCGCGCGAATACACAAGCTCACTTATAAAATCTCATCGCATTGATAGAATCTCGCTGTAGGATAATCTTGACATATTCTATATTGAGCGTCATCGTTGCACAATGAACACTGTACGCTGTTGTAATTCGCGGCATTTGCTTGTGGCCGCGCGCGCATAATATACAGCACGATGCAACACAACTTTCTTAACTCGTCTGCTTATGCGAGCCTTTCTCGAACATTTCGCATGCCTCGACCTACGCATTCGCTAGCAGAAAATTGAATAGCGCGTCGAGCTTAGCCGAAATATCACTTATGGCGTTGTTGGGGCGCGGGCGGGCATGCGATCGGTCGAGCGCGATTAGATCAACTGACTCGTGAACGCTCGTCAACGTTTCCTTTGCCTCGTCCGCATGCATTGTACGTGTGCACATACACACGTGCACGTGGGCGTCATTGGCCGACGTCGATGCTACTTAAGGTCGTCGTCGTCGTCGCTGCTGCTGCTGCTGCTGCTGCGTGCATATAGTGAAAGGGCGACGGGGGCGAGGCTTCCAACGAGCGACTGTTTACATATTCTACTGGCGTCGTCTCGTGCTCGATGCGTTTCGTTTTGATTTTCGTCTCTTCCTCTCACCATGGCACTTGCGCAAGTCCACTTTAGCTGAAAAATCAGTCGAACCTATTGCGCACACAAAAATCCAATTTTAATCTAGGTATCGAGTCGCTCGCAGTGAAAGTTTAGACGTCATGCAGCCGTGCAATTTTTTTCTTTCTCTCTTTTGAAGCGCACGGGTGCCTTTCTGCGCGCGTGTATAGTTCGACTTCCTAATGCTTATTCCGTATTGAAATAACCTTTTCTCTCGGCAGCGTAGCAATTAACACGCCTCGATTTTTCATGGTCTGAAAAGCCGCTGGAATATAAACTGCTTGACACAGTACTGTTCTCTCCATCCGAGTAATAAGCAAAAACGCCTATTGCTGCACTTGCGATCCGGCGATGACTTTATTTGAACGATAACTTGTGCAAATACTAGCTGCACATGCGACTTTTTCACCTTCGCCACGTCATGTCTAGATCGATCAGATGGTCACTTTTTCACGTTATCTTCAAACAGACGTCGCGCATTAGTAGCGAAATAATCACTGCTCGACACATCACTGTTATTTCCTTCGATGCTGGATGACTGCCTTGTCTATACCTGCGTCTAGAGAAGGAATCACGAACGAGTCGAGGCAAGCGGCTAGATGTTCGATGCGCTACTGCGAAAGGCTAGCGCGAAGTAGGAGGTAGCCACTACTTTTCCGACAGAAACTAGTCGACAGCATCAGTGGCAGTATATAAATATAAAATGCACATATTTTGTATGGAGTTTGTAAAGCGCGACTGCGTAATTGCGAATTATCGCCTGGATCCGAGCCGAGCAGATGTCTGGGAAAAATAACTAGTTCACTTGGTCGGCTCAGCCGCGAGGAGCTTTGAAGCTCCGTACGAAGTCGACGCACGAAGCATCATCGCGGAACTGAGCTAAAGGATCGGACTGGAGAGTGCAGGCGCGCGGGGAAACTCGCGAGTTCTCCTGTACTATCGAAGTGCTTTGGGGTGGAACCAAGCGTAAGTCTACGTACGAGTGCGTTGCCTTATATAAAACTTGTAAGTAGCTGCCTGCGTTAAATACGTAAACACGAGTATGTACGTACACATGCGTAATGGGCGCCAACTCCGATGCTCTTTCGCGGCCAAGCGAATTGATGAGCTGTGCGCGCAAAGTGCGCCGGCGGGAGTGGGTGCAGTGCGGCTTTTGCGCCATTTTCCAACTGCGCGATGCCTTGGACGGCTGCAGTGAAGTCGCGTACTCTGCGGCCAGCGGAAGCTCGCGAGAGAGCTCCTTGGGATTGATCGTCGATTGAAAATTATTGTGAGTATTGCACTTGCAGCGACCATCTTTAATACTATTTCCTATTGTCCTCATCCTGGATATTAAATCATATTGTACGTCCATTGTGTCACCGCAATATACACATTTCAAAACGCGCCTGCAACTGTTTTTTAAAGAATCACTGCCTCGATTTTTAATGACATCTAAATCTCTCTCTCTCTCTCTCTCTCTCTCTCTCTCTCTCTCTCTCTTCGTAAAGTGAATGCGCATTTGTAAAATTATGACGCAATCTATGAAACACGTAAACTCTTATACGAACAGGCGTTATATAGAAAAATTATCCCCTGCTCGGTATAGTCCGTTTTTTCGAATCCGTTACAGTTTCGTGAGCACGGAGAAAAAATGTCTATGTGCTTCTTATATATTATTAGGACGTGGAACGTACAAGCAGACACAAAACTTTACATTTTACGTCTCAAGTGTGTAAAATTTAGCTTATGTAATTCATTTTATACTTATAATTTAGGATGTTTCAATGTGATCCTAATAGCATGTACTTGAAAATTTCTATACAAACTGAGGCAATGACACATTACGTTTTTTTACATTCAAACGTCTTTAATGATCTACCCTAGTAATTCCTTAATACGGTTTGCCAATCAAATTTTAAATGTCTTTAAATAGCCTGGGCTCGATTAATTAACTGATTGTATGTATTTCATTTTTACGCCAATGAGCAAATTCAGCAGGTCAATAAAAATCGATGCATTTATAATTATACCCATTAAAATACATTGTTTTGACGCGTGTGTACTATAGTAATGTTTGCAAAAGGCGAACTTGGAATGTGCCACCGTCCCCAGCAACATAAATATCGGCCGTTATAGCTAATGGACGAGATACGAGCGGGTCGAGCGTTTCTGCGTTTATGCGTATGCGGGCAAACGAACGGTAGCGCGAGGAATTTTTGTTCGCGCGCTAGGTTACGTCCAGTCGTTTGGAAAGTGCTTGGATTCCTTGCATACGCATGCTTGCCAATAATCAACTGTTTTTCCCTTTTCTTTCCACTCGCAGCGACGTTTTTTTTACTTTATTTTTTCTCTCCTTTTCTCTATGAACCTGCCGATTTTTTGCGCTCTTACGTAAGAACGTTGCTCGTTGTGGTTTTTAGTTATGGTTTATTGTGGCTGCATATATCTCATCAGTTTTTTTACTTTTTCGGATATTCGATCGTTGGGCATGGACTGATTTTCCGAGGTAATCCACAAACAGCTTTCTTTACGCGCCGAACGCTTACGCGAGTAGTCATGCGTGACACGTGCGCTGGTATTTAATAAGATTCGTGTTCTTACAGACGTATAATGAGAATTTACAAAAAATTTTAGCGTCGTTTTTCTATGCGTATGTGCGAGAACTTATGACTGAGCAGTGGTATATTCTCATGGCCCGTACATGATACTTTAAATATGCTGGGTTATTTGTCTGTATTCTTTGCCTTGGAACAATCTTGGGAATTGTCTTTCATTTATCTCAATGCTACTTAAAATACACCTGTACTTGATCATATTATACTCGTTCCATTCACAATTTAATAAACTTGAGTTTGCATTCGTCAAATGAGTATATCCCGATAAATTTTTTGTCGAGTCTTTTTTTTATGGGTATCGTGTGAGTCACTCTTATGATATTTATAACTATTTTTGATCTGGTATTTCTACAGATTTTATAAACCTTTCAATAATAAGATTAACATTACTTGCACAGCAACAAATACAAGTGATAGTAGTATTACCTTTTTTCTCACTTGTTTCGATATTCAAGATCAAGTGTATTTTCCACCCAAATCGGTAATCAAGGAAATCGTGATTTTGACTTGTAATTATAAGCAAAACGAGTATTGTCAACCAGCTTCAAACTCCAATCATCTACATGCTAACCGCTTCGACTCATGAATTCTAACGATCTCTTTTTGACCGTAATTAATCGCTCGTCTCGCAAAACTCGTATATGAGATTCTGAAAATTCGCTTCTACTGCCTCTCCAACTAATTTCTATACCGCAAAAGATATTTCTAGGTAACAATGCCAGCAATTTTCATCGAAGCGATTCGGACCTGATGAGCATCTGTAAAAGCCTCGCAGGCACGTTTTAACGGACGCCGTTACGTATAGAAGGCAGCACTTGTTACATATCGCGTATACCTATACGCACAAGTATCCACGCGTTGGTCAAATACCTTGCTCAGGTGAAAGTAGCACCTTAGTGCGTTGTTATTTCATGTTACAACTTGACTTCTTTCTGTTATTTATTTAATAAATATTTTTCGTCAATCGTCTTCACGCAGTGATTTTTTTCAACGATTTTAATAGGCTATCGCTGGAGCCTCGTTAGACAAGATTTTATTGAGACGAAAAAATTATTAGTTGCCTCGGGGACGCGACATTCTTACGCGTCAGAATCAAAATCAAGCTGTAGAGACGGCAAGTCACGCATTCCACGTGCAAAAATTCAGTCAGTAGGTCGGCCTCTTGTCGAATAGCCGATAATTTTTTTGCTCATATGTGCACACACACACACACACACAACACAACCCACACACACCACACAACACACACACCACACACACACACACACACACTCACACACGACAAATATTTATGGGCTGACTTTCGTTTATGCTTCTACGTTGGAAATAGTTCGATAGAAAGTCATACTTGCGAAAAGACAATGAGCCATTGACAAACACTCACCTTTTGCCAGTCGGTATGCATTTTTGATGAGCGATATCGTTAAATGGCACTGATACCAAGATGCGCCCTCATTTTTCCTCCTCCACGAAAACTAAAACAGATATAAATGTTCATTTTTATTAATTAAAGTGAATTAGAATATTTATAAATTCACAATTGTCCGAGAGTTTACTCGAGAAATCCTTTTGCAAACGCGAACATTCACCCAAGAGTTTCCTCAAAATTTAAATCTCATCTATTCAATCATTGAAAAAGGAAATTTGTTATTTATTGAGGAAGAATGGTATAGCTTGAATCGGAAGTTGGAATCATTAACCTCCACAATTATGAGCTGCGTCTATGTGGCAAATCCAAAAAAATCGAATTTGAAATTTTTTTTTTATATTGTTTTGAAAAAAAATTTTATGCAGGGTACTTGACCCAGTGATTGACCGCTTTCTACCATGTATGACCACTTTTGGTATGCAATAATATAATTTTCCTTGTGATATGAGATCAGACATGGAAACCAGATGCATTGTTCCCTGATTTGATATCCTTTATAACACATAAAATTAAAGATTAATTATGTTTGGAAATCCTTGATTTTGGTCTAACTGCTTTTTATATTCCCTAAGTTTTTGGTTGATACGTTTCAATGATTCGTGTTCGTTGAGCATCAGTGTTTATTCTTGAAACTAGTACCTTCAATTTATTCTAGTTTATACATCGTAATGCATTGTATAAAACAAAAAATGGACTTTTTCAAGTATTTTTGAAACTGGCAAAGTTTCGCACCGGTTTACAATTTCCTGTCTTTTATTGCATATGAATTGTCAAACGTAACGGATTATTATACTCTGAGTTCCTTCTAAACAGGTGATTTCCGGTTCTCTTTCTATTCGCCACTTAGGCTCACTATATAGATACGGGAGTACCGCAAAATATGCTCCACGACGATGCGTTTGCACAGTTACGATAATAGGCAAATATTTCATATAATACGTAATGCGTTTTGTGCTTAATCTCAAGAAAATGTACTTGAGCAATCAAAGTTGAGCTCGACAGTTTTTCTGTGCGATCCGGGCCATTAAGAGAAGCTCAAAAAATTGCTTGGAGCCAATGATAATTCAATCGCGCTTACAAACGTGAACATGAAGCCGCGCCATATAGGAACCTGTTTTAAGTTGAATTTTTTCGGTGGGTCGGAATTTCATCAACGCTTAATTATATTCGGTAGGTGGCAGAAACGAGCGCGCAAGATTGTAAGCGTCAAAATGAGGTAATTTTAGACGCTTTATCGCGAATAACTATTACATACGGTATAGGTTTTTTCGTCTCAGAATTTGAGCGCTGGAAAAGCCCAAGTGTACGATGTATGCATCTTATTAAAAAAGTGGGCACTTGGACTACTGCACTTTCTCACGAGCCAATGTAGTTGCTTTTTCGTAAACATACATAAAAAGTAACTGACGCTTGTCACTGCAAAAACACAGACTTCATTCTTAAACCCACACATTCACTCACTGACACTGCTGCGCGCTGCACCGCATATACTGCATGTACTTACTGCATATGCTTTTCACCGGACGCGAAATTAGCGCGTTATCGCATGAGTGTCACACGCGTGCGTATGTATTATACGCGAGAGCAATACTGAGCTCGCACTCTGCAGCGCATTTCGCGCTTAGAGTCTCTCCCGCTCTTACCTATGATTGTATATATATATGTACATACGCTGAATGGCTCTCTCATTTGGAGGATATGCACGCGGTGTGGCCTTGAAAGAACGCACGGAATGTGTCTATTTAAAAATCCCTCTCTCTCTCTCTCTCTCTCTCTCTCTCTCTCTCTCTCTCTCTCTCTCCCCCTCTCTTACTCGTGTGGACGCACATATCTCTTTGAAACTCTCAAATTCTCAATAACCGTCTGGGCGTATAGCAAATTATAGAAAAGCTTTTCCCTTTTTTGTACTACAATCATATCAATACCTCCTGCATAAAAAACTTCGAAATTAGTGAAAATTCAAACGATTACGCATTGCATGATAAGATTACGACGAGGTAAAAACGTATGCATCGATGAAAAGGTGGCGAGTTTCATAAGTTACAAGTGTACATGATACGTATGTTGATTATACAGTTATTCGCGCCATGCTATCCACGGTTGGCCACCGACGCTACGTCTCGCTTGGTCAAAGAATCTGTGCCTATATACACATTATGAAATCAGTCGTTTGCTAGATAAAGCTATTAAAATGACCTGAGAACGGTATTTACCAAGTGTCTCTACGATGTACGTATCGATGTTGTCAGTGATAAAAGTTTCTAGTTCGAAGTTGATTTTCATCCATGCATAGTGTAAGAATTACTATTTCATTTCACTCATGCAGCATTGATCAATGTAACATTCACTTTAACGCCTCTCGAAAATTTTTCGGACAACCTATAAAATCTATTCGTGTAAAAAGAGTTAGATTGGCTGTGCAGTTCATGCATTAATATACGTGCAATTACTCGCATAAGAGAATTTTACGCAATAATGTATAATATTCAAACTATCCTACCTAGTTAGTAAATGTTATCAACGGCTAAATGGTAGAAAGGTGACTGCAATGGACTTAGACATTTCGCTCCATGCAAAACTATTTATCCTTTTCTCTCTTCTATGGGAGTGGAGATGTGTTTTGATTTGTCGCAGTAAGTTCATAATTTACGCATATTTTGGGATCGGTCGCACCATTAAGACCCATTTTCTAGTTAACCTAATATGAACGATAAAACAATTTCTATTCAATAATAATACATAAGAACGAAAGTAACGTGGCTGCGCGCGTCTCACTAGAACTTTCATCCATTACGAACTATCAAATGACTCGCGGTTGTTGAATTCAATATTAGCCACTATAATTAAATTTGATAAAATATATTACTTTTAAATTAATTTTCATCGTTAAAAATTAAAAATAGGATATGCAAAGAAACTTTTTTAATTTTAATTGTAATTTTCAGTGCATGTGAAACTGCTTTCGCGGTGAAACGAAACTCTCGAAATAGTGGCTTATCTGGCCCGATGACACCTCTTCGTATTCAATTATGAAAAGAAAGACAAAATATATATACTATCTTTGCTAATCATATTTGGTAATTATAATGTAATGAATTTCTAATTTATTACACTTTGACACTGTGTGGTCAAATGTTATTTTTTTTTTAGAAAGTTCCAACAATTTTCTCGTTGGGTTGCTTGAAAAAAATAATACAATTCCTTCAAAAAGACAAGAATAATAAATCAGTCAATGAATGCTAACGTATTATCGCATCTACGCGCATTATCTGATTACTTTATAACGCATGCCCAGAAGTATTGAAAGTAAGAAAAATTAGTACGAATTCATGAGAATATAATTAAAAACATACGAGACTCGAGTATTAAATTAGCCGCAAAATGTACACGATGTATATGTATACCTTAAAGGTAAGTCGATTCGGTACAAGTCATCGAATGACTACGTAGGTCAATTTAAAAAAAAAGAACAATCGTCGTTGTGAACTATGTGATTCGCATCGATGAATATTATTAGCTACACATATAGCTAGCTACATTCCAATCACGACACACTTGTCGTAAGATTTTTTCAGGTTTATACGCCTCTCTGAGTATCTTAAATCTTTGAAAATGAGAACGAGATGAGTTGCTGCAGCATCGATGGATCTTGGCGTTCGAAGCCGCGCACACGCAAGCAGAGAAAGCCAATCGAGAAAACTTACGCAATGATACGTATGGAGAGTAGAGTTTCACCGGAGTTTGGCGACTAGATACATGCTTGCATTGTTTTTAAGGAAGAGGCGCATTTTACATAATGTCGCGTGCAGTCGCTTGTGCAATTCTCTTTGGTTACAGACACAATGCCTCGATCGATTTTCGCGCGCGACAAATGCGTTTAAACGCAGCTTCCAACGGACGACGACGTATTAATTCACACGTAAGCGAGCTCGAGACTTTACCGTTAATAGGAGACTCGGGCATGTGTGAGCTTATACCGACGATGAGTAGTAGCTCCTGAGAATAGGAATAATATATACACATATAGAGTAACATTACAATATACACGCGCGAGCCCCCACCAGTGCGTACATTTATACTTGGTATTATTTACGAAAAAAAGTCGCGCGAGGTCAATAACTTGAGCTTGTTCAGGCTACTTCAAGCGAAAGAATATACATGCATTTTTCGAGATTCTTATCAAATTATTCGCAAGTAGGCGTGAGAGAATAAATTACAGAGCGCAATCGAGCCGATTTAAAAAAAAAATTAAAAATCGGTACTTATCGATCGTCAAGTCATCAGTTTGGAAGCGTTCAGCGTGCAAAACACACCTTTATAAGCCACGCAGAGAATTCCTGGCACAAGCAAAGGCATTTCAATGCTCTCCCCGAATGTATGAATGTTATTTTAGAGCGAAAAGGCATGCGTTTCTTTTCTTCGTCTACGCAAGTGAAGGTTAGACGCATGATTCGGTCCACATATTGATGTATAAGCGACCGACACCAGAGAAAACGATACTAGCTGTAATTTTGATGCTGGGAAAGTTGAAAGTTTAACGAACGGATCGTCGATATTTTGAAAGCCCCATGGATTAAAGTAAAAAAAATTCAAAGCTAAGCTTGGTACGAGTACAAACAATTTTATGAATCGTTGTTATATATATATTATTTAATTATCTTACAGAAGCATATGGCAATTCAATAGCATCTCAATGAAATATTTCATTGAAATACCCGGCGAGGAAAATGCAGTTATATAAATTGCCTTCGTACATCGTGCAAAGTCCTTACAGCATAGAACTAACGTGTGGCGCGGCGACGGTGATGCAGGAGCGCCTCGATTCAGGTCAAGAATTCACGGCCTGTCTTCATATTCGTCTGTCTCTCTTTCTCTTTCTCTCTCTCTCTACTCTACTCTCTCTCTCTCTCTCTCATACATATTATAAAATACGTCTAATCTGAAACGTTATTACTCTACTGCAATTATCATCGAATACTGCATCTTGTATTCGGATATTACACTCCGTGGACACAGCTGTTACCTTACCTCTTTAAGAAAGAGATGAAAGTCACTAATAAATGGTCTTTAGAATATGTCCTTAGAAATTCTTCCGAAGAAAATAAACATCAAAGTGCGCGTCGCGAGCGAGTCATTGCAATTTTGTGCCTCCAGAGCATTTTCAAATAAATAGATTCGCGCATGCACTCGCTAGCTACGTTATTGAAAGAGGTCGTTCACCATCGCTCGCTTGTGTGTATTTTATTCATGTGTGCGTGCACGTGCGTGTCCATATGCGTGAGTACGTCGCTATTTGTTCAGTTTCAAATATATACATATAAATGGTAAATCTATGGCTGAGCTATTGTAATTGAATTGAGATGACAAAAATGTTTGTTGCTAGTCTTTCAACCTTTTCCAAGTATGAGCTTTGGCCTAACTTCTGTATAAATGCTACAACATTCTTTGGGGGTTTGATATTTAATTTTTCAAGCTGTTTTATTTTTGGCTAATATATCATTTTTAAACTTTAGACATAAACTCGGCTATAGCATTACGTTGCGTCCGATTTCACGGGAAAAGTGACAAAATTTGACTCCACTCTTCGCTGCGAACGATCTATCGCGTTACATTATATATCTATTATAGCCATCGTGTAAGAAATAAATTAGCGTTGCTCAAAAATCAATAGCTCCACTTTGTTTGCATATTTGAACTCGATACGATTTTATATGATATATAAAAAAGCAAAAAATCGCAGATGCAACCAGTCCGTTTTTGATCGCATGCAAGAATCTTTCGCGATATTACGTTTGCGGTAGATAAGTTTCATTAACTGATGTGTGGAAGCTGGTGATCATTGTTTGCAAGGCGCGTACGCGGATACCCAACATACATGAATATATCCGATCGGACTTTTTCTCGTGTACGTAAAAAAAGACAAATTAATGTATTTATAGTGGAAAAAATCGATAATTCTCGAAAATAAATCACAAAGCTTGCCTGTAGTGTTTGATAATTCGTTTGCACACGTATGCCGCGATGATTTCGTCACAAGGACGTTGCAGCATCGCGATCGTGGCGACGCGCTCCGATCATACATACACGTACGAGCACACAATATTAAAAAAGTCAATGTAAACGAAAGAGCGTGTAATGCGCTCGCGAATGACGATTCCACATCGCGACAAGAATTTCGTCCATGAAGGTTTTGTACATATAGCATGTATACCCACACACGAGCCAAGCGGTATACAGCTACACGTTTAAAGGGGAAGAGAGAAAGGTTCATGCTCGCGTGTGTGTATGTCTGTGCTCCTGCCAACTTTTATACAGTCGACGAATTGAGCAAGTTGAACATTTAATATCTACTGTTACGGTTGTTCTGTTGTTTTTTTTCTTTACACCCGATCGAGCAGACATTAATGCAGTATGGCAACTATTTTCGTAATGTATTATTACAGTACAGTAGCAGGAGGAAACTGCAAATGATAGCTCGCTTCTGCAGATTTTAAACGATATCGTTTCAAAAGTCAGGAGTCGACGAAATGGAAAATGATCATCGCCACAGCAAAGCCTCGACATTCCATAGAATTGGCACTTGTCAAAAGAAAAATCAGCCCATTTGTTTACTCTCGAATCGGCGAAACTTCCACTTTTTTCTCCTGCATTTGTCAAACTCGCTCCTCTCTTATATAGAATCACAAACCGGCCATTCAAGTATAAGCCAACCGGACGCTGATGTCTCTAGCTTCTCGAGAGCCTGTGTAAATCATATAGGTATTCCGCCTTTTTCTTGCACACACATGCGAGCGCGGTAAATTTTTCACACGTATATAACTGCTATTAGATTTTACGATTTTCCAAACACTCACCTGTTTTGTAAAAAGAATCGCCGCAGCCGCCACCAATTTGTTTATTGCAAGCGAGCTCGGACACACAGACAATTAAATGAATATATACGCTTGCCGTTGACACTGTTATAAATCGAGAACGAGGAACACTTATTTCTTCGGCTCGATCCTGGATCCTTGCCCACTATTGAACCTGCGAATCGTCAGCTTTACACTTGATACTTTTTTGGCACGAGAAAATAGCACTGCACATATGCAGCGACTTTGCCTGATCGCTTGCTTTCGGACGCGATCGCGCGGCGCGGTGGTATGCGGGCCTCGTCGACCTCGCCTAGGTAGCAGAGACTCTCGAGCGCTCGCAGGTATATAAAAGAGAAAGAGAAGGAGTAAAAGTTCCTCCGCAGATATACGCGCCAGCAGCAGTTGCTGTCTTCTCTCGCAGGGAGTCGCGTGGCGCCACCAGCCTCACAGCGCTCGGTGTTAGTGTACCGTTACCGTCACCGACTTTGGCGAGCTACGCGATTCACTCTGCATGCGACTGCTCGTGCGCTTTTTTATCCAGCCTTTCGCCATGTCTCGATCCTTCATGCGTCGACTGTTCATGAATCTGACACTTCTGTCTGCATTTGACAAGCCAACGACAAACGAAAACAATAAATTCACCCATACCTTCTTTACACCATAGAAATAACCAGCCAAGCAATTTTTCACATTACGAAGAAAGAGGAGACGAGGGAGTAGACAAAAATATCTACTTATCGTATCTTTTACTCGATTCTCTTCCTCTTCCGTCGTGCTTTGCCCACTACCTTCTATTCTTTCATATATAAACTTCATTTTCGTTTCTTCTTACCTTAGCTTTTTCCGAATAATCTTCATCTGCTCAATTGTGCGTATAATACCGATGGAATACTAAATCGCTTGGTATCAAAAATTTGATTTTTCCATTTTTTCTTGGTGTACATGATTTTTTCATGAGTCAATTGAAGTTAAAAATGTAACAATTATCTGCGTTCTGCTCTGAAAGTATAATACCTTGTCTTCCATTCAAGAGATTTTATACGAGATTGATGGTGGTACGTTGACCGAATTTTTACTGTTTCATTAAAACTCGTTTTAAGGGTTTTCCATATGTATCAAACAACATTTTTTAAAAGTACCTATTAATTCCAAATTGAATCATTATGATTGAAGGAGTTCGGATTGAGGAGTCCGAATTTTCCAATTCAATATTATGAAATTTGAGCTAATATCATGCAAATAAAGTCATTTTGCTGCTGAAAATAATTGAGGTCATTTCTCATAAGAGAGCCATGTGCTTCAATCGTTTTGAACATTTACTTTTTTCCTATCCAGACCCAGTAAATATGGCCCGTTAACTATGTATTCTTACACATTTTACTCATTCCTCTATCACTCTATTTTTACGAATTCAGAAAGGATTGCGCTACACATATGATGCATGTGCAACTTAATTCTAAAAGTAAAATAGAGAAGTATAAGGGTAAACTCATAACTTTAGATATTTTTCTCGCTAAATTTATATCCTTGTAAAGTGTAAAGGAATTATTTCTACTTTATAGAATACGATTTTTTTAACAGATCACCTATACAAGTAGACATTAAA
Source organism: Trichogramma dendrolimi (assembly GCA_034770305.1). NCBI lineage: Eukaryota > Metazoa > Arthropoda > Insecta > Hymenoptera > Trichogrammatidae > Trichogramma > Trichogramma dendrolimi. Next base: position 222,505 of record JAPMIB010000034.1, on the reverse strand, counting down.
GATATTGCAGTGGGATTGTTGCGTACCCACTGATCATTTTTAAAAGGGCCGGTAATACAGTTGGCTATTTGATCTACGACCAATAAAAAATTGTTGCAAATATATACGGGTTATCATATACGATTTCTAGGTACCCTCAACCGATTGCTCATTTATTAGGCTACAATCACTTTTCAAATTTACCTTAGCAAAATGTTTAAACAAATTTTAAGTTAAAAGTTAGAATGGTATCAAAAGTAACTACTTTTAATTTTGAACAATCGAATGGGTTGTGCGAGATCTTTTGTAAAGTTTAATATTTTTTTATTAATAGCTTAATTTTTATAATTATAGGTGGCAGCTGCTCTTCTCCAAAACTAATGAATGTGTTTGAGATAAAAATTCATTTTGACAATAATCAATTTTTTACTATTTTGTTAGTAGTTTCAAATCCTGATTGATCAATCAGAGGTTCAAATTTTGATATTTTTATCTTCGAAGAATTTTTTTTATAAAAAGATAATTAACTTGCTTTTATAGCTTATTAAACTATGAATCATTATATGCGTCATAAAAATTACGAGAAATGATAAAGTAACTATAAATAATTTTTTCGACGTGTGAATACAATTTATTGTTCAAGGCTACACTATAAAAAAATATTTGTTAGTGATGTTTCTATCTAAAAAATAACGGATAACAAATGAGATTTAATTTTACACAAATACGTGAGCATATTGCAGAGGTATTCGAAAATTTTGATTGATATGCGAGCGAAGTTCTTAGCTTTTCATATTCGCTCGATTTGAAATGGAGAATCGAGCTTTTGATTGAGTTCGGACGTGAGTTGTATTAAAATTGTATTTCTCGGCGCGGAGAAAACATATATATATATATATGTATCGAATATTCCGATTGAAAAATCGCACGAGACGTATCTGGGCTGAGTTTTCATAATTTTTCATCTCAAGTTAAAAACTTAACAGCCGTTGCCATTTTTCTCAAAACGAATTAAGGTACCCCAAAATTAATGTTTTTTTAGGAAAAGCCTACTCGGAATAAATCGCTTTAATACACTGTTGATAAAAAGGCAGATTTTGCATACTGAAAGGTTTACCACATAACCGAAATAGCATATCAGAGTTTGAGAGAAAAAAGCAAAAGAGACCAAACGTGTCCAACAGGGTATGAAATATCATGGCTTTTCTCTCTTTCTCTCTCTTTTTTCTTCGAGCTAAAATTTCTCTCTTTCTCTCTTCAGCTCAACTTAAATTGACTCGATAAAAGTTCGCGGTATAAAACGTCCAAAGAGAGGGTGAGCATATATACATATACTCGCAGCATCCAACGTGTGTACGTGCACTACTACATGCTATATCAAAAACATCTGCCAAACGTTATTACAAGTTTGAATAAAGAACGACCCGCTACTGCTGGTGGGCACGACCCATACAACTTTTCTTTCTTTACCTTACAGAAGAAAGAAGAGACGATTTTCTTTGCCTTGTCTTTTCTTTTTCCTACATTTTACCCATCGCTTTTGCCACTACAAGAGTGGAAGAGAAAAAGTAGTTGAATATATAGGATGAGAAAAAAGAGTTTCTTATTTGATACTGCTTCTGTGTCGTCGTCGTCGTCGCTGTCGTCGTCACTCAATTTCGTCTCAAGTGCATATTGGATCGAGCTTGTCTAGTAGACGTGATGAAATTTGCTTTACACGACATGGACAATCTACCTGATTGACAAAGATAAACATTTTCTTTTGAATGTAGTTTCGGATTAAAAATTGTTCACCACAAAACGCGAATCGACAGAAAAAAAAACTTGTGTATATTTTCAAAATTGTTCAGACGTAAAAAAAGTACTTACTATTAATTTCCTGTTTTGAGAAATATAAATCCGAAGTAAAAAATCAATTCGACGTTCGATTACTTTATTAAAAGCTCACATCTGCAGAGAAATCATATGAATAAAGTAGCGAGTCACAGTTTCTCGCTTAGTTCGAGCACATAAGTGGGTAAACAGGATCAGGTGCAGAATCGATGATCGAAAATACGTGCGTTGATTTTTTTACCGAGTTGTGAAGAAAACATACGCATCCATTCATTACTCCTATTAATAATAAAATTGTATGCAAGCTTTTTCCAATGATATGTGATAAGGATCAATGAGAAAAAAGAGAAGGAATTAACTCGACATTTAATTGTAAATAGAATAAAATTAAGTGTTGTCTGCATATTGTACATACGGAAAGCAGTAATTGGAGAAAAGCTGATAAAAGGCTTAATTAGTTTAAAATCGACCTGCAATTTTCAACGAATATCCGAAAGAGATAGGGAGTAAGCACGTCGAGAAGCGGCATGCAGCAGCCATTAGTAACCGAATTAATTAGGCAAATCGCTGGTAGTGGCGATGCAGTTACAATTAATCTGCGACCTCGACTGTGTGCGCGCGCGTGTGTGCTTACGTATATATATCCTTATATTTTGCTATAGGCTATAATGCTTGGCTAGCGACAGTGTACGTGTACCTGATGTTAAAGAGCATTACATAGTCGAAGAAGAGAGAATTTCTTTTTCTTTCTGTGGAAGTGGTTATTTATTTATAAGTGGCTAACTCCTACCCGCTCAATCGCTTGCTGGTTTATTTCTCTGTAATGATACGCAAACTTTTTTTGGCAAAGGGTGCATAAGAATGCACGATGTGTTAATAGGAGCCCATCCGCGTAATCATAGTTTTATAAAATCACTGGGTATGTTTTCGTTCTAAAAGATAAATTGGAAAATCAAACTTTAAAACTTTGTTGCATTTATATTTAACTATGTATGCATATACGTGCTAATGAATCGAAACCGCCACGTTAATTCGCCCCTAATCTTCGAACGAGAATGTTCGGCAATTAATACGAGCAGACGACCTGTACGCACCGCGCATAATCTGAATTTAAATGCACGCCCGTACGTAGGCAAGCGCCCGTGTGATTTGTGCCGACCAATGCTGCATCTGCGTACATATCACCAATTGCTCTTAGCCACTCTCTATGTGTGACTAGGCCATTTGTATTCCGCTGTACTATTGTTGCGGCTCTTGCTATTATTCTGTATAGTACTATAAATAATGATCTAAATCGGCGGTCGCGATTAGAATTATTTATACACATTGGGATCAAATCGATTGAAAGAGAAACGCGTGGAGCGCGCTTAGATTTTTGCACTCTTCTTTATCGGCCTTCTTCGTATACGCTTACAACTTTTAAGGTGTATTTTTTCAAAGACGCGTATTTTTTTGATAAACCTGTGCAAACGCGAGAGAAGAAATATAATCGAACCAATGCGTAGTGGCGAGGACGTGACCCGCAAACCATATCGTAATTTATGTACATACAGTAAAAAGGATGATATTTTTTATATTTTCCAACGTTTTGAAGGATTTTTGATGCTAAATAAACAACATCTCTATTTGCAAGTTTTTCTTAAAATCAAAATTTTACATTTTATTTTTATTTTTTAAATCGATTGTTCTTAAATAAAAACGTCGCGCGAGTTTAATCGAGCCTGACATGTGTATCTATTTGGATGCAAATTGTCGTTTGGCCTTTTTTAGCCATACTATTCTCTCTACTTGCCTGATCAACCAATCGTACGGCCCAGCGAAATTCGGCTTTTAATGCAATTTCCGAGCTGTGAAATTCATTTTATGGCACTAGTCTAATTTTGGGGGCTGGTCGATAAAAAGCCCATACATTGGTGTATTGTAATTCCCATGACTGTTTTTCATCCGTACATGCACGTTCAAAACCTGCGCATCCGCCGTCATTGGCAGTTGCAAAGGTACGATTGTGGTAGAATGATTCGCCCAACGAATAATGTAGTGTAGAGTTCCTCTTTGTTGATGGTATTTTTTGTCGAGAACCGAGTGATTTAACGCTTTTATGAATTCCAAATTAAAACATGTAATGAAGTCAATTATCCTCGATACCTCGCTTGTATGTAATTGGTTTTTTATTCCAGTAGTGTGCGATATCTTTACCTTCTCTTCCTTATTGTTGTACTCATCGTGACGGTGAGTTGAAAGAAATCGAATTTCCATTTATATACATGGCCGATTCACGTTTAAATCAAATGGCCCAAACAATATTTTTTTATACTAACAATGAATACATTGTTTTCCTTGTTCAAAATGACCCTGATTTTTATAAAAAAAAGTTTAGAAAACTAATTTTTAAAAGCTTAAAAATAGTTCTTTGCTGAACTAATAGTTTTTGCTCAATAATTCCTAGCCTAGTAATCGTTGGCTTCAGAAAACAGACTAAAAAAACTGTTTTTGCAAATTGTTCAAAGTTTCTTAAATAATCGTGTTCAAAAGTGATTTGAAGACTCTGACTATTTATTTGTATTCAAAGAAATAGAAAATCCATTATCTTATCAAGTTCGATTCAAAATTTCGTCAAAAATAATTTGGGTAACTTGCTGTACTTATTAATAAGTATTTCTGAAATTTTTGTAATGAATGATTAAGTCTAAAAGCTGCTAAAATGCTAACGAATTGAAAACGTATGAAAAGTTGTCTCGTAAAAATAACACAATGTGTAAAAGTGTTTGTGAATGTGTCGTTCAAGGGTTTCTCGTTCTGCGCAATCGATACACGCTTGAGTAAGCTAAAAAGAGAGAAAGGGAGTCGAGATTTAAAAATAATTCGCTGCTGTGGCGCACGGGAATTTTATTCGCGAAAACGATTTGCGCGACTCTTTCTCTCTTTGCGCGGAGGCGTCCGAATGGAATCGAGCGTCGGGATAATTGTTTCGAACAATCCCGAAGGCGATCCACTAGAATATATATTCTCTCCTTCTCGCGCTTATATATTTTATATATAGAGTATACACACATACCCGTACTCTCATGCGTATACGGGTATTACGGATACAGGCAGAGACGGGAGGGCTCGTGGTTACCATAGCTACCTCGTGAACCATTGACGGAAAGCATCCCCCTCGTGCAGCTGGTGGGGAGCCGATGCTCAAACCTCATTCGCCGTTGGGACGTGTGAGGAGGAGAAAAGTCTAGAGAAGAAGTCGACGCCCTTTAACCGCTAACTTTACCTCGATCCCTTCTGCTCAAGAACTCCCTCTACTACTCGTAACTGAGCTGGTGTAGCTCTCTGGGCCAATATAGAGGAAGAAAAGTGTGAAAATCTATACTTTTATCAGCGCTATGCGCGATGAGCAAGAAAATGCAGAGCAAAATATCGATTATCAATGTGTATTATCCGCTAATTTTACTTTATTAACCAGATATGTGATTAATAAACTTTTCATTTAATCAAGGATAAATATAATTTCCAATTCTGTTTATTTTTTCATAGCTCGAATTATTTTTTAAATCTCAGATTCAACATACAAATCTCGCATTTGCTGATTCACCACATTTACAATAATACTTCAAATAATAAAAATATATAATTTATACTTTTTTCTTTTAAAATCGTTAATATTGTAAGGAATGAATTATAGCAATCTTTGGCGTTTCTTTCATAAAAACTCAGTGAAATTAATACACAGCTCATCTGTTTTCTACTTGAGTGCTTATTAATGCAGACTAAACGACTGCTGTGCAGTATATGCCTTTATACGGATAATATGTACATTGTACGTATATATTAAGGTTTTCGTTAAATTGAATTCTCATTTTTTAGGATCTCTCAAAATTTGTTGGTAGTTTTCTCATAAAAAATAAGTCTCCAATACTTTAAAGGGCTCAAATCAATAAATTTCTTTCAGCGAATGAGTACCCGAGTGAGCCTGGAATGATAAATATTGCTATAACTCAGAATATTTATTGTTCTATGTATCTTGAAGGTATTTTTAAAATTGTGGCCGATTTTTTATGGCCGATGATTGGCATTTTGCTTCCTCATAGAGGAAGCTCTGTGATAGGCTCGAAAACGAGATTTTGAACCAGACCTCGTAGGACAATTTGGTTTACATATTTGTAAACTTGATTGAATTCTCAAAATGTTCGTATGTATGTATACACGGCCTTTTGACTAAGATTTTTTCGTAAATTTGGAAAAAAAAAATTTTTTTTCATTTTTTCACGTATAAATGCAGGAATCCATGATTACAGGAAATGTTATGGTGATTTTTAAATAATATTTAATTTTTTATACAAAAACAATATTCATTATTTAAAAAAAAATGTAATTGGTATTTTTTTATGAGGAAGCTCTTTGCCAATGAATTGGCAGCGGTTTTTTAATCAGTTTGTTTTAATTTTTACACTTTACAAGATCTCAATTTTTTCCTGAAAAGTACTTTATTGCATAAAATCAATTATATTTTTTGCCCTGTTTATTTTTTCGAAAATCAGAGATCTGACTTAAAACACTCAGTAAATTTTACTTTAACAATGCTAATTTGCATATAGATATCATTTTCTCGCACATTCGGTAACTCATTTGCTGAAAGACGATTTTTTTCATCTTATTTAAGTTCAAGGCCTTTAGAAGGAAGAAGAACTGATTGATTTGAGCAACATGAAATATTGGAGACTTGTTGTTTGTGAGAAAACTGCCGAAAAATTTTAGGAGATAATGAAAAAACGAGATTAGTAAATAATGTACACGCTAATGTGCATCTAATACTATGTAAACCTCTTCGTTTATTTTAATTTTTTCATTTCCTGCTGCTTTTTTAGATCGCTTAATGTTATAAAAACTAGTGGCACATCCAGTTGCAGAATGCTGAGTAAATCCAAACTACAACCCCATTATAACAACCCAGTTACCACCAGTTACTTGGTGCTCCAGGTTGGCCAAATGTGGTTAGCCACCTTTCACCCGATCACTACGATCTGAAAATAACACAACTTCCCGAAGAAGTTTTTACAGGGGCCAGATCGGCGACCTGGTGCACCAGGTCGGCTAAATATGGCAATCAGACCTTCAGTTGACCACCCTCAACAACCCCTAAAACTTTCAGAACATTCTGTAACGTCATTTTCTAGAAACCGTTGACACAAAATATGCCGAAATCTATTGAGCTGAAAGGATAAACGACTTCGCTTCGCTCAGTCTATCAACTAATTTTTATTAACATTTTTTGTAGGCTGTGAGACATTGATTTTTTTAAATCCAAAAATGTTTTAAAAAGTTTCGATTTCTAATACATCAATTCTGAATATATTTTAAGTATATCTTTTTTATAAATAAACATTGATGAAATAGAATCATTCCGACCTTCAATACGTTTTTTTTACTACAATCGGGTTAAATCAAAAAAGCATTTGTAGAAAATGTGAATAATGAAGTTATCAAAATTACATATTCCTACGCTGAAGATAAAGTCTTTTATAAAAGTATGAATAAAGTATAATGATAAAAATACAAATTAACTAACTGTTGAATACAGTGTGAAAGTGACTTATTGAGTGTTTAAACAAATTAATTTTTAGAAAAATCGAAATATCATCAAATAGGATTAAGGATGAAGTGTTTCAAAAGAATCAGTTTAATACTGTTTGAGTTACATTTCTCACTGATTTGATAAACGTCAAGTCGAGAAATCCATATTCAAAGACACACAAATTTCACTTTTCGAAATGACATTGTTAAAATTGGTGAGAAACGTAACTCATGAAGTATTGAACCGATCTTTTTGAAATTTTGCACACTTCTTTAATAATCATTTGAGCAGGTACTGATGTCGAGATACACTTGAAAGTATACAATCAAATAAAACAATACAAACAATTTTAATTTTTCAAGGACCATACATTTTTTTTTAAGGATGTAGTGATTCATTGAAATTTTTGATTACAGTTTTCGAAAGTTGAGCAATAGAACTTCAATTTAAGACCAAAAACGTTATGATTCATCGATTAATTACATAATTACATTGTGAAAATGTTATTTTGTCATTTTTAAAATTTTTTTTCAAGTTTTTACAAAGTGAAAATGGTGTAAGTGGTTGAAATATATGAGTAGTGATTTTAAAAACAGCACCAAAAATTATTACAAGCCTATGCTCTACAAATAAAAAATAAGCAGAATCGAATCTTAAAAACCATGTATAGTTTTTAGTAAATGTATATTGTGGGGCTAACACCCATTGATATATCAATGGGTGGGTTGCATAAAAAAATTTTTTTTTAATCAAGTTGTAGATTTTTACATTGTTTAAATGGTTTTTGGAATGCATGAGTAGTAATTTTAAAAGAAGAGCAACAAAAAAAGTTCTTTTTTATCATTTATAAATAAAAGTAGTAGCCATACTTCTTTTATGAGGAAGCTCTTTGCCAATGTATTGGCAGCGGTTTTCTATATTTTTTTCACGAGACTATCGACAGTTTTAATACTGACCGAACTTTCTGAATTTATAAAAATTTTAAAATGACTTTATTATCTAAAATTATTGTTTTGATTACTAAATACAATTTTGTGTTGTAATTACTTTATTTTCATACACGTTATGCTTAAATTTAAATTAATTTTACTCTGTTTGTAGAACGTAAAAGGGTGTATTTTATATCAAGCACCCTAACTTATTGATAAAAAGAGATTTTTTTCGATGTGTTCAAAGTTATTTGGATTGTTCTTGTGAATACTGAACCAAAAAATCGTTTCAAATAAAAATACATTTACTCATTTACTGTAAAGGTAGTAACTTAATGAATCTTAAAATCACGAATATTGTATTCCAATTATAATTAGCGTAAATTATTCGATATAATCGTAATAAGTGATAATTTTTTGTCGTGAATGATTGAAACACAGCTATGATTGTCCATATAATCGAAAAATGAGATTGCTTTGAATAATACGTACAGATCAAAAGTGTATAAATTCTTTAACGAACAAAAAATTCAGATGAAAAATAATAGGTCAAAGTGGTGAGAGTAAGTACACATCCTATGTGAGTCTGTAAAAGAAAACTGACAAACCCCCATTGGCAAGTAGTCGATCTGTGACGATCTGCTATGTCAACCCCATCCTTAGGGACGCCATGCTTCGAGCAGGATAAGATTGATGAGAACGATAGAAGTACTTATTGTATTTTTTTAGATTTGCGGTTAAAGCTGTTTCCTCTTTTTACGTCTTTGCGACAAGATGCGCCTGTGGTTATTTTTGATGAATTTGTTTTTTCGCATGTTGAGATATATTTTGTCTAGGAATTTAACAGAACTCTGTATACAATTTACTTTATTAATTAATAAATTTTTCTAAATTTCGTCGGGTTGTTTTGTAAGGGCTACATTTGTATCTAGTTGAAACAGGTAAATTCGTTGTTCTTATTCTTGAAAAACTATTGCAAAGTTTGTTTTTTTGACTTTAATTTAGTGTTCTGAAGTGTATTTTTCCAAAGTCAGTTGTACAGTAATAATCTGGAACCCTGTGGAATTCGAATCGTTAAAAAATAATCACCGAATTAAATCGAGTCGAGTGTTCTATGTAAACAAGATCCTGTTATATAGGCATTGCTCCCCGATGCCTATGCGATACACGCATACACAAACACATTCATAAGGGGAGAACACCAGAGATTCGTTGGAGAAAGACGACCCCCCTTTTGCTGATAATAGATGACACCCATGGGCACCGCAAATGAACCACGAAATGCTGCCGGTAGCACTGCAACCTGTCGTTGCTCTGTGCTATATACCAAAGAGGGATGCCGTCTACCCGGAGAGAAATTAAGTGACGTGCCAACCGCCTCGCTGTGCGTGTGTTCATGTACTGTACATGTGTGCACGCGTATGTTTATTTCGTAATAATAAATAAGGAAATACAATGTGTTCGAAGATATTTTTGATTGATAAAGTACCTATATAGGAGTAACTATATGCACCAAAAAAGAAAACAAATAAACGAATAAAAACTTGCAACTTGAATTTCAAAAGCGTATTTTTTGTTTCAAACATTTTTCATGAGTTGGGTTCAACTATTAATGAATTACAAACGAACGATTTTTCGATTCGAAAATCTGTTTTGCAATTTTCAGCCAAAAGTTTCCTACATTAAATGATCTATTTTTTTGTAAGAAAAAAAATAGCTAATAACAGATGAAAAGTATGAAAATCAACGTTCAATACATAGTTTAAACTATTATGATACTAGTAATCAGGTTTCAAAAATGGCTTTTATTTTTTTATGCATAAATTTAAATCGAAGTAAAGTTGACACGCAGGATAGCGTTGATTAAACGATTTCTTTTGTATATTTATATGAATTTTTGATAAGGCCAGCATACATACGTTAAAACAACAATTCAGATGTTCATGTATCGAATATTGAAGGGAGTCAGAACGTTTGTACCATCTGGACTTCTTTTAGCTAGTACTATAGATATAATATTCTTGTGGTTGCGTACTACTTGTTGTGAATTTATATATGACACGTTCGTACGAGTCTCCAATGATGCGACACCCTCGTTGAGTGATTTGGAAAATAAAAGCGAAAGATTGCTTCGCCTTGATGAGCTCAGAATGATAGATAACCCATCGATATTCAGTGCACAACTCATTATTTGATCTTTCTAATCTTGTTTCTTATCTGCAGTTGCAAAATGGTCCTTAACATAAACATACTAAATATGTTTAAAGTAAGTCCTAAAGTCGATGTAATAATAGCTAAATCAAACATGTGGTACTTTTAAAAATTGTGAATGATAAATTTAATATGGTTATATGAACTGAGCATCAAAAACAAGAGCTAAAATGAGAGCATAAGGCATAGAAAAACGCAGACAAACTCGACGATTCGTGACACCGACGCAATGCGTAATATAAATTCAAGAGATTCAAAAGATAAGGCATTATGATTTTAATGCACCAAATGTCGTTTCTGTTCTATATGTATTAGCTGGTGCTATGCTCGCTAGCATGCTGTATAATCGAGCGTGAAATTTGAAAGTTTCGAGGACTATATAATACCCGTGAGCGGTGATAAACTTCGTTTGACGTTTCACGCTACTTTTCGAAATTTTTCTTGACTGTGTAAGGTCGTTATAGTATGATGTACTGTTCGCAACCCCAATAGGGCAATATCACATAGATGGGTGGAAGTGGGATTACGAGCACATATGCCTATATTATGCTAACTAACGATTGTTCCAACCATGTCTAAAATGTATCAAATATATGTCAAATAAGGAAAAAATGTTAACGTAACACATCGTTGTTATTAAACTGTTTAAACAATGTTTCTTTAACAATTTTTTTTCGCTCCACCCTAATAAACATATCGTTTAACTCGTTGTTTATTATTTAACTTTGTTTAGTAAAGTTCATCAGTTGAAATTTATAAAAGTTCAAAAATCAATAAAAAATAGATATTTTTCAGCTTTTCATACAATGAACATTAACCAATGTCGACAATAAATCGCGTATACGCGTGATCGGTTATAAATTTAAGATAATCAAAACGCGGCTGCGATGGTTCAAATTAAAAATGACGTTATAGCTAGCTCTTGCCGCGTAGGGAAAATCGAGTTTTTGCACACTCGTCCAATGCATTAATTGTGAATTATTGCCAATCGCAGAGGAGGTAACTGAGGGGAAGAGAGATTGAATGATCGCTGCGCTCCCTACCTTTTGTTTATATTCGCCCAAGCTCGATCAAGATTTATACATATTATGCGAGTGTGATGCCTGTCATCGATCTCGGGCTTTGATTTTCCCGCCGTGACTTTAATGAAGAAATGTAGGGTCCTATACGCCGAGGTTTGAACAATAACAAAAAAAATTACGATAGTAAATTATTACTACTAGATCAATGGATTTATTAAGTTTATATGTTACCTTTTGGTGCATTATTTAATATGTCAATGATTTGTTACATATATATTTTTCGATTACCCAGTTCAAATTTTATGGAAAAACTGATTGAACGCGAGCTCAAACTTTGTTATAAAATAGACGCCTGTAATAAAGTACCTAAAAACATATTATATTATTACAGAGGTCAGGTGTCAGTTTGAAGAGATGCGCGTTGAACCGGAAATCAATGCTAAAATGTATCGATCGCAATTTCACGGCCCCAGTAAGCTTAGCTCCTTTCTCGTGAAATTACTATATACGCTTAAATGATTAGTTTTAGTAGTAGAATACGTTGAGCAAAACGATTAATGTACACGCACTCGCTCGAACCCTGTATTACATTAGCGGTGTTTAAAATGATTGCTCATTCAAATAGTTGATTTTACAAAGTGTAAATTTGAAAAATACGATTGATCACACCAGATTGCCTATCGATAAAGTTAGGTTTTAATAAAACAACAGCTCGGCCTAGTGCAATGAAGAATGAAAATTTACGGTTTTCCATTGAAACTGATGTCATAATTACAAACAAAAGCAAAAAAAAATATTCTTGATCTGTCGTACGTGATAGCTTGCACACGTTCAACTTTTAAACAATTTTTGGGTTGACCAGTATTGCAGAAATAAATAGTATGCTGGTTTGGTAAACAAGAAAAAGTAACGAAAAAGAGAAAAAAACATCGAGGAAAACAATACGTAAAGAGGGGTGGAAAGATAGATAAATGGATCCAGATACATATATGAGCGAAGGGTGAAATCCGCGAGTACGATGGTTAGCTTTTGCTCCCCGAGGCCTCTGCCCGGCCGCGTACATATGCGTATGGAGCATCCCGCACCCGTATACGTACACATACTGATTCGATTATGATAAATACACCGTATTGTCACCATAAATCACCGAGCTACACGTACGAGTTCCATCACGTATGTACAGACCGCGATACGTGTTTTTTTGTTGTTGTTGCTATACGTTCGTTTCTGCACTCTCGATGGAATTTTTCGTTTTTCCTCTAAATCATTTCTGGCCTCTTCGCTGATGTTTGCAGATGTCGATTGTCGAAAAAACCCGACAAACTGCTCATGAGGGACTTCTTCATCTACGCGCGTAATGTGCTATCAATCTATCGTCTATTTTTTTTTCTGTGGTTTTTGTTCGAGACATTTCTTTGTTTACTTCTCGATGTAAAAGCAATAGTATGAAATTTTTCTGACAACCGATCGATTGATTTTTGCCTAATTATATACAAGCCGATGTCAAAAAGTAAAATTAATCAAGCGAGTCCAAAGAAAACGAAGCGTGTCTCGATATAAATAATCGCTTCGATACGAATCGTGATGCACTCTGCGCTCGCACACGTTCTTTAATATATATTATATATATATCTCAATCGTTAACCATATAAACATAACTTTCAGGCACATCGAAAAGCAAGAGGATAAGACGATCCTCTGTGGGTCATTATGTACGATAATCGCTCTTTTCTCTCTCGCTCTCTCGCCTCTTCGGCAAGCTCGAGCGATTTGACCAAGATAAAAGTGATTTATATACAATAATTGGACCTCGTTTTCAAGATGAGCTACGATCTTTTTCTTGAATCGTTCGTAAATTTACACCATAATATAGCAAGGCCAGCTGCTGCCGTTTTTTTTTCATTCCGTATCACAATCCTTTCTTATCGATTGATTTTTCCAACGAAAACAACGCTCGATCACGAAAAACATGACAGCCATAGTGCATCTGCTCGCAGCTTAAATAGAGATGTCAGGAGCTACGGTGAAACATTTCCGAGATTCAATCGCCAACGCATCTCTACACTAAAATTTAATAGTCGATAATAGCGACACCTTCGATATAAATCATATCTATTTCCACCCACCAAAAAGTGAAATAATCGCCCTGAATTAAGGCAGTTGCAGTTCGTGGGTACGTGCTTGAATACATGTTTGTGTGAGCTCCTCCTACATCCCTGCATCTGGCCCTACTAAATGCACACACGTGCTAGACCGGATACGATTCATAATTTTTATTCAAGCTGGTGAAACTTATTTTAGCTAGGCCCTTTGACCCTGGCATGCAGCTCTGTGTACCGTTGACCACATGTCTTATGGCGTCTGCATTATTAATACCAATAGAGGATGTATTCCTTCTTGGAAGTACGCGTAGCTCTTTCGAGATCGTTTAATTTTCTATGTAATTAATTGTACATGAATATGCCTCTGAGTGCGGCGAAATGCATGTATTGGGTGATATATGGCGTGTATATTTAATTAGAGTAGTTAAAATGCTTTGATAATGAGACCAAGTGATTAGGTCTTTGTTTTCGCTGTCGGCACACAAAATGTTGGATCGTTTTATTAAAGCGGCAAAATGAAATTTGATTGAAATAGTTGAACGCTTGCCAGGTTGACTTTCCTATTCCATGCGGTTCTTTATCAATTTTCCCAACACGATCTGAGAGCTCTCATAAATAACGTTAGGTAAAATTCAAAGTATCCTAATTGGAGGCTTGCGCACGAGCATGCTTCGGCAAAAGAGAGACAGATTAGATTTGTAATAAAGCGAGCCTGAGGGCTACATTCGCTCGGCGCAAAACGGCTCTAGAGGGAGTCGTACCAAGACAGAAACTACAACGAAACAGATTTAAACTCGACTATATGCTTCGACCTTCCAAGTTAACTTTTAATTATTATGATAGTTAGCCATCGCAAAAAGCATCCGAATAACGCTAATATGTCTGCACAATTGCTGCATGACAATTATTTTTCAAAGAGTGGCTGTAGCACCATCACGAGCTACTCTCAGTGATTCAGTCCGTCTGAAAATTACTTAACTCTCGGATGATACATAAATTAAGAAGGAAAATCGTAAAAGGCCAACTCTCTCAGCTGCATAGAGACGCGAGAGCCAGAGTTGAGAGTTGAGCCAGTTAGCGTGAGAGTGCCCCAGGGGGCTGTACCATAGCAACGTGCGCAACCTTGCTCCTTTGCTAACGTAGTTAGCTTCTCTGTCTCTTAGTTTCTCTTGTTCACTACCTCTTTGGCGCTCTCTCTCTCTCTCTCTCTTTCTGTGCTTTTGCTCTTTCAACCCTTTACGACACCATATACCGTCGTTGCTTAATAGAATTACCCTCCGAGCCCGAGTTAGCCGTTAGATTGAAATCGCCATCGCATTTTTAAAATCCCATTAATTATAAGACGTACTCGAATTGCTCCTTTTTTATTCTCGCTATTCTTGACAAACGTCATCTTCGGAGTCTGAGTCGACAATTTTGATACTCTCGTCGCGTGTGGCGCAAAGTTTATGTATCGATTCATATCTCGCGTTGACCCGATTACACTGCAGCGGATAGCGGCGAAGATCGCAATATTACCGCACACACGTACGAGTCCATTAAATTCGCCTAAGTCCCGTGCGAAGCGATGCATCATCGCGATACGATTCAGACTCCTATGCGGATTACGCGAAATATGTTAGAGAACAGCGGACCACCCCTCTACGTCCGGGATTACATAGGCACACGATAAGCTAATTCTCTCTCGCGGGAGATTCGCGATGCGTATGTTTCTAGGCGGCTTGGTATTATAATTTTCCGGATTATATGAGTATAAGTCGATAAAGCGTGTCGAGTGCTGAAATTTGGTAGCTGCCTCTCTCTCTCTCTCTTCTCTCTCTCTCTCTCTCTCTCTCTCTCTCTTGACACGCACGATGGGGTTATTTGTCACGCTGGCTTGAACTTTTCCTACTTTGTTTTTGAATATATACAAACACGCGCGCTCACACTCGAACCCTGGGAAAGATTTTCTTATCTCAAATATAAATTATGTTTATTCAAGTCTGTGGTTTTGTGCGTATATTTACATTCGAAAACATCGGCAAAATAAGTAAAATTATGTTCACATACTGACGCGAGATCGATCGATTCGATCTCGTCTCTTTTTTTTGGCATGCTAAAGTCTTAATAAAGATTTTAATGTTTATATATGAATGATATGGCGCGGTACTGCATTGCTGCGAGCAGAACTCAAATGCGCGTAATGTTAGCACTCAGCTCGACACACATAATAATGGCATCTTTATCGCACTCGTGGGGATCCGCACCAAGAGGTGTACGGGTGTGCGTTTCTGCAGTCACGCACGTACATCAAGGCTCTTGGCAATATCGCAGTAACTCGTGCAAGCTTCTTCGATGCAGAATATATCTACACTTTGGGGACTACCGGGCAGTAAGAGCAGCTCCGCTGCATTCAATGTGTGGCCCATATCTCAGGGGCGACCACGGGCGACACTTTAATGAAAAATATCCTACGTATAAAGGACGGTGCCTGCCACTGGGACTATAAATACAATAGTTGTTTGTTCCTCGCACGAGGCTAAATGGAAGTACGCGACATGTCGAGTAAGACGCATTCAATTTCGCCTTACATGCTTAATTGAAATGAGTTGACTGAGCATTGCGATACTTTTTTCCAAATACTTTATACATCGAATTTAGATAGTATATGATTTTCAATCTCGAAAGAGTATTAAATAAAAACACGTGTCACAAAGTTGAATTTCCTTCACTCTTACATTGCGCGCAAAAGCAAAAAGCTGCGTGCGTATGCATACGAATCAGGAGTTAAGGCCAAGGGAAAATAAAATAAAAAAAGCAACCAAAAACGCCTCTTGTGTCCACGTAACAGCGCTGCGATAACACCTCCCCGGGGAGTTTAGACAAGCAAAACTTTTTCAGGGTACACGCAACTATAGCAAATAGCAGTGGTCAGCCCTTCGTATAAAAAATTCGCTAACTCAGCGAAAATATGCTTGAGATTTACTTCTTATGTTCGAAGTATAAAAGAGCGAGCGAAGTACTTCATCTTCGGTAGCATTCCCAGTCCTTAAAGTCTTCAGCCAATCTCTTTAACCTAAGTAAATTTTAATTCATCATTTATAAGATATTTAATATTAAGATTCTGAAAAATTTTAATTTGCTTACTTTGTTGGCTTGTATTGTAATTAATGAGCCATTAATATTTAATATTTTTTAAGAGTACCCCAGAAAAGCAAAATTAAGTTCAAAAAATAAAAATCCAACTTAAAACCTTAGCAAATCCATCCATCCAAATCCCAGAGGGCTAAAACTTAGAAAATCATCATTATTAAAGTACTCAGTTTCAAATTTATTTTTTGAATTTTCAAATATTTTATAATGTAGTTATTCATATCTTTATCTGTATACATAAACTATATTTGCTGTAAATAATTTTGTTTCGAAACATTAAGATACCAAAAAAAAATACTCCAAGCCTTCTTCATTTGTCCCTTTCTTCAAATCTAAAATTTATATGAAAAATTCTCGTTAATATACTCGTTAATGCATGAATGTTGAAAGTTTTTACCTAATTTTCTTATGAAATTTCGTAGTGAAAGAATACAGTATGCGTAAACGGACCAAAATGTACACTTAACCTGGAGGTATACAATAAATACACCTATATTTTTTACTTGGGTAACGAGAAATAAAGAATAATTGTCTATTATTTGACTTTTTCATCAATTTTCCAGCTTGATTTTATCTTCCTATTGATGTAGTATTTTTTTGCTTTGAAATCTCTTTTAAACTATCTGAACATGAAAAGTCCAACTAAATTATACTATTCACTGCAGTGAATTCCCAAAACGTTCTTTTTTCTAAACGCAATAGTGGCCGAATCGTTTGGGATTTATACATGCATGAGTACTGTGTAAAATATCGAAATTAAAGTCTCGAACAATCAGGACAATCGTAAAATTCTAAACGAGCTATTGCGTTGCAGCTGAAATAATAGGATTCAGAGCCCCGGGAAATTCGTTCATTTTTGAATACCTATAGCGGATATTATCTCGAGAGTATCTTTTAACAATGACATGAACATGTGCAAGAAGAGTTTTTTAAATTAAGGTTAAAATATCGACTTTTCAAAGTTTCGAAAAATGGTAAACCCAAGAATTACCCCTGAGGAAATGAAATTTGAATTAGTTACAAGTAGATATTTTAAAGTTGCCGCTTACAATTAATATTGTTCGTTAAAATTTATAATTGTTCACTTTAACAAATTTTTCAAGAATGATCAGTCGTGAAAAATATGCGTTTTTATTTAGCATTTAATCTTCTTTATATTATTACACTTCACTGTTATAAAATGAGATTAGTCAAAGAAAGAAAAAAAGTGAGCAAAGAAGGGCGCAGGAGGGAGAAAATTCAGCCCGTGAAAAGTAAACCAATTCCGTGGCTTGTTTAAAGCCCAAAGAATAAGGGTAGAAAAGCGCGCTATAGAGTAGTCTATGTTGGAGGCGGTGGCAGCAGTAGAGCGATATAAGCGAGCACAAGTCCCTCGAGTTATTTCGTGTAGGTAACGCGCCGTGAAATTACGATGATACGCGAATCAATGGACGCCCGGTTTGGTCCTGCGCGTTTCGCATTCGTGGGAAATATCTAGCTTCGTAACACGTACCCTTCCGCTTCTTGACTTTGCAACTTTAGTGAAATTTCCTTTCCTCTTTTTCTTTTCTCGTATTACGAGTGCGTGAAAATTATACGCATCTTTCGTTTTTCTCACACAGCCCTAAAAGGAAAACCAATCGGGGCCACTTATTTTGCTTTTATTTCGCTGTGAAATGAATATACTCGTGCGACGGATTTTAAGTGTAAGGTCTTTCGTATTTACTCGGGGCTTTTATATGGATGGTAAACACAAGACCACTCGATGAATACATAGTCGAATTACGAAAAATCGAAGCAAATAAAAGGATATTACGGAGTCCAAAAATCAACAACAGACCAAGCTACTGCGATTTTCTGGGTAAAAAAGGGCCTATTGCGCCCACACATAGGAAACTTGCCGAGTCCCGGGGGTGTCGTAAACAACGAAACGCTATGTTATCGCTTTGCACCATATGCAGGACTCGCCCACTTTTATTCTTTACCGGTTACGCATACCTACCGAGACGAATGAAGAAAAAAACGGGACTGCAACTTGGATGAATACGAATAACGTAGCGAGGAAAATAGGAAAAAATTACGTTTGATGCATTTCCTCGAGTTAAAATCGTTTGTGCAGACGATAAGTTAGAAATATATATTATCACTCGATAGATGAGTATATATACGCACAAAGCAATCTTGCATAAACCAATGGAAAAGCTTGGAGTAAGAAAAAAGAACGCCTTGTGCAGTCGGCAGGAAAAGATAGAGAAAGAGAGACTGGCGAGAAACACGATATTCTTTCTGATTTGCCGCTGATATTGCGGTGTACACGTAGTTTGCCTCATACTCCCTCTCTCTTTCTCTCTTTTTCTCTGGAAGAAGATGGGCGCACACGCCCACTGTGTAGTGTGCTCCCACTCACATCCATGCGCAAATATACACAAGCATAGGCGACTTATATTTATTTATGAAGAAAAGCTTGCTGCGAAATATGTGAGATACGAGTAGTCCTTAGGAATCAGTTCAGCTTCTTCTCATACGAAGGGGGCATTTTCATTTTCGCGTCATCTGAACTTTCTCTTCTGCTACATTAAGCTCGCTCGATGTTTTCTCTTTTCGCTTGTGAGCTGACTCTGCCCTCTCTTGTCTCTTATTTAATTCTTGAGACGTGAGTATTTTTTATCGCGAGCGCACTTTTTCCCTCGTGTCGCGCGGAGCAGTGAAAAATTAATACCTTCATCTTGATTATATCAAAATGAAGGCGATCATTTCTTACGATCATTTTTCATTATCGAGCCTACCGTTTGTCTCAAACTCCTACGCGCGAATTATTACAGACAAAATAATCGATAACCTAATTGACTTGTTTAACACCAAACCTT
This sequence comes from Trichogramma dendrolimi, assembly GCA_034770305.1. Classification (NCBI taxonomy): domain Eukaryota; kingdom Metazoa; phylum Arthropoda; class Insecta; order Hymenoptera; family Trichogrammatidae; genus Trichogramma; species Trichogramma dendrolimi. Next base: position 202,885 of record JAPMIB010000034.1, on the reverse strand, counting down.
GAAATCATCTCGTATCGACATCGTCGAAAGTATAATCTAATTAATTAATACCGCTGCAAAGTATAATCGACGCAATTCATTTTGCCCATTGCTCATTTCATGCTTATATCTCGCTACATGCAGAATATCTTAAAAAATATTACTTTTTTCATACGTTTTATTTTAAGAGGATTGAAGAACGATCAGTGAACCCCGTCGAACTCGGGACTGTTTCGAATGACAATTTTTTTTTACTCATTATGTTAAAAAGCAGAATTATAAGAAAAAAGACCAGATCTTTCTTTTATAAATTATCAAAAAATGGCGTTTCATATAGAAAAAGCAATATTGTTAGTTAAACCGCGAGAATAAACGGCGAATATGCGTATGCATCCAAACGAAATTGCAATCAAGTTGAATTCCAGGCTCGATAAATCATCACTTGTAGACTCGAGTCGGCCACGAATTTCTTATTTTTTTTCTCATACAGGGGCAATAATTCGCGCAAAGCGAGTACCATAACGCGCACACTCGCACATATTGCTTGTACTCGTTGCGGCTATATTCGCTCTTCGTCTAAGGGACGAATTTGTCATAACGACGATTAGTCAGCATTAGCAGCGGGCAAAGCTTGTAATGTTGCGCCTGCAAAATTTATCACAATTAACCAAAGCGCTCGTTTATAATGCCGCGGATAGGCCTCTCTTCTTTTCTCTTTACTTTTTTCGCAGTCACGATGTGTAGGGCACAATTGCTTTCGTAGGCGTGTCAAATATTTCGGAGCGAAAGGAAAAGTCGTAAATGTATGTGTTGTATGCCTGTACGTAAGTGTGCGTGTGTGTGGACAATCATAATATGATGCTGGCCACTTGGTACAAGTTTGATTCGTTTATTTACGAGAGTGCGGTACGCGTGTAACCGAGTCCATTTAGCGACGCTTAAGTATGATGAAGTGTACGCGCGGAGTGAGAGAGAGGGAGAGATCCTCGAATGTTGCTAAGCTATTTATGTACACACACACACACACACACACACACACACAGCTAGCTGAGAGAATCGATTAATATCGAGAATCTTAGCCGGGGATCAAATATAATGTAACTTAGACGCTATTAGAGCCTAAGTAATAAGGGTAGCTTCGCATTCGGTTCTTGGTAGTCTAATCATACCGGTATGTTTGTAACGAAGGGATTATTTAGCAAATACTTAAATTCAACAATATTGTAGTTGCACGGGGCGTGGAGCTTTCGTTAAGAATTAGGTAAAGCTTCGATAACATACATAATGATGAGCATTCGTCGAAGCTGAGACGCACTGATTCGCTAATCCGGGCAACAACGCGACGATAGATGGTATGTGCGGTCTGTATCAGCCCCTCGCGTTGCGGCAGCAACGCAAAGTCACCCTGCTCGCTCTCTTTGAAAGACAAACGCGCGCGACAAATTACGCGCGGATCATCTCTGAGCTTTGAGAGCCCCTTCAATTTCAGTACGTATGTAATAGCGTGCGCGGCTGCCAGTGAGCACGTATATGTAGGCAAGCGCAAAGACTTTTAAAAAAGTGCCCACGCGCTCTGGCGCTTCTCGCTCGCTCTTATTTTTTTTTATTTTATTATTCATTTATTTTACACTTGGCAGGTATATGCATCACGCGCTCCTGGCTCGTATAGAAATTTTTCATCATTGCGCTTGCTCGCAAAGAGAGCCCGATATAGGCAGCAGCGCTGGCAGAAGCGGATTATTTATGCGCGACACTTTTATTTTTCGCATGACGCGGGGGTGTGTGTTCGCGAAAGCCAAGTAATGGGATTAATAAAATGAGAGTGAAAAGAATGGCGATCTACTTTTTTGATGGGAATAACGACGTCGTGCGTTGCTTTTCATTTGCATTTTTGTTTTTCAGCCGACAGCACGGATAGATATAAATATACGCACAGTACACCTTTGGACGATATTTTTTAACGCTTGGCGAGATTTAATTTGAAGATATATCGCGAATGTATTCGTGTGCCTGCCATTTCCTGAAATTATTTTTTCGTCCTCGCGTACACCATGGTTGATGAAAAATAACGTCTCTGAATGTAAACAAGTGATATGCGAGCGAATAGCTTGGCATATTGCATGCGTAGCGATTATTAACTTATTATCGTCGTTTGATTTACACACGAATAAAGACCCGAGTCCCGAATTATCTTGTCACTTGATGGGGCCTTCATCGATGCTGCACAGATGCACCTTACAAATCTTATATTATACATACACTTATATGAAATAGTAATCATCGAAATATTGAGCAATATCTATAGAAATTCTGCTCACGTTGAATGAACGAACATGTGGCGGTGATAGCAGCTGCGGCGATTCGGAAAGCGATGACTTTTTGTATGCCTTCTGATGGTATTATATACACGTAGTTATGTGCTATATACCCCAAGGTGACCGTAAATCTGTCGTTTTCTTTTTTTCTTTTATTTGTTGCTGATTTTACTTGGGTTTTAGGTGTACAAAAGTACATGTAAGTGAATGTCACCCTCCAAATCTAAAAATACGTGGTCTAGGAATAATTGCTGAAATAACTTTGTTGTTCGTTTTGCTGCATCAATTATTATTTCTTTTCAAAATAGAGCTTACAATTTTAAGTCAAATTGAAAGCTGCACTTATACATTCATTGGTCCACGAATATATGCTCGCTGATTGTATTCAGGCACGATTTTTAAAGAAACCCAACCGCTCGTTCTTAAATAGACGATATTTTAATTTGAAAAAATCAGCCTATTAGCAACAGACCTGCAAGCAGTTTTACTCGCTATTCCTCTCAGCATTGCTTTCTGTGCTTAAAAAATCAATGGCTTTTTGTTGTCTATTCGTATGAGAATATAATTTTTTGAATTTTCACTTTGTCCTTATGATTGCTGCAGCCCGGTAGCGAAAATTTCATCGTGTACTCGGAGCGTCCGAGGCAAAAAGTTACCTCTAATAGTTACGTTTCTCAATACTTTTTATTATACATCCATATAGATTCGCCAATATTTTTCTTAGTTGCAATGCAGATCCGTACACGCAGTGCCAGGCTGTAGACGTGCGAGTAATCACGAGAGTAAGTCGTAAAGCGGCGCGTATTCCCTGCCTTGACTGCCGTTTATTTTAATTTCACCGCGCCTTTGTTCTTGGCCGCAAGAGATGCTCGCCTTGTGATTTGCAGCTTTCGAACCTTATGTATGTATATATATGTGTAAGACTGTATACGTAGCTCACGTTCCAACCCGTCTCTCTCGCCTTCCCGCATACTGCGTGCAAGTCGGTGAAAACTACGACTTTGATACCCTGACGTAATGATGATGTTCAGGTAGCTTTTAAGTTTCTCGCGAGTCAAGAGGTAGATGTTTATTTCTTGTACTTTTTTTTTCAAGTTCAATCGTCGTTACAAATTTAGTTTTAGTTAGGTAAATTCAATTTTTTCAATTGCTCATTAATCACACGGGCAAATGAGCTCCTTCTCAATCAATTGCCTTGCACGCGCCATAAAAACAAGAACCAAAAATGACGAGTAGCACTTTCCAATAACCATAAACTTCCTAGAGATATTAACTAACAATCCTTAGCGACGCGAGTGCACGCATACCATAAATCCAGCCAATTACGTATGATTAGCTACGCTCTCCCAAGCGCACACATAGGAGGATAAATAAGCTCGCGGCGCGTAATATAAAAGAAAAGCTACCTGTGATATCTGCTAGTTTCGTCGCAGTACAGTTCGAAGAAGCAAGAAGAAGACCAGTTGGAAGATGAAGACGTATACGCGCGCCTATGGAACATTTAAACCTTTGGAAGGCTGTACATAAGATTGGCTCCCTGTAATTATCGCCAAGGCGCGGCGCCTTGAGGTCTTCATTACAGGTCTTCTTCTCTGCGAAACTTTGCTGCTCTCGTATCGCGTATACATATATCCTTGTTATTTTCCGTCTTCGGTCTCTTTTGGATGAGAGGTAGAGGGGCAGGCGCGAAAAACCTCGTCCGCAGAAAGTTGCCATAAAGCTTTTGAGCAAACGAATAAAATTCACTCACTCGATTTAATCACATGAGATCCGGATCACAAATTTGATTCTGTCATTAAAACCAAAAAAAATACCTTTACTTCTTTTTTTAAAACTCATATATCAAGCCTCAAAAAATATTTTAGAAAATTTTTTAGCTTCTTCTATTGCGTAAATAAATTGTCAACTGCCGTTTCCTGTTCGCTTTCCGAATCGTGCTGGTATGGAGTTTCTCATCACCTCCGTGTACATACATCAGATAAAATTAAATTTACCCAATTCTAGTAAATATGCACAATGTAAAACTACACGCGTACGAGCGTCGTGAACAAAATTATTATCAGTACCTCGTATGATCCTTTTACCTTTTTTAAGCTTGTTGGCCCGCTCGCGGGGTGTCGCACATATAAGTTAATTGCTACGCTAAAATCATTTCTTCTTCCCCTATATATTTCAAAAATTCCCATAAACTCACATTGTAGTCAATCAATCCTGTAGCTGAAAATACGTTTATTTATTTTTTAGCGTGCCTAAGAAACGAAACTAAGAAATCGTTACCCCGTAACGACTCAATCTTTGGCTTTTCCATTCACTGACTCCTCAGAAAAGGAAGACAATATAATAGTGTAACTGATAGTAGTAATTTTCGGCTCACCAAGGCTATTTCTTCTTAGTGCGTGTACCGAACCTTTCTACGTCTCTTCTAATTAATTTGAGCAATTATAGCATCAACACTGGTAACCTCAATTATCTACCCCGAACTATGTCAGACGTTTCTACAAGGAGAAAATCTGTTGAAAAAAAGCAAAACAGCACAATTATCAAGCTTTTTCCTAACTAATATCACTTGCATACACTTTGCGTCTTAAAAATGAAATGCGTCACGTCACCGATGACATTATTGGCTTTGCGTTCTCTAGTAAAATCGTAATCTAATTTGTCCAGGTCGGTCCACCGCAAAAGCCACGCTACAGGCTTGTACCATGTACATACCAGCGGCTCAATGAAGTCATCGTGTAAATGTATCTATACAGCGAAGCGTTTACCGCAGCGTTTAATCATCATAAATTTCGCAAGAAACCGCAAACTGGCCCGCCTCGAACCTCCTCCTATACACACGAGTGCGTATCTCCTCTTTTCTTTTCATGCATACTTTGCTCTCTCTTCCTCTGTTCTCCCTGTCTCTCTTTCTTGTGCAGTATGCAAGTGCGTATATGCACGTCTTAGACAATAAGTCTTGGCCGTGATGTCTTCATTATTTGCGGTCGCGAGCCTTACGATGTACAAGCAAAAGCGCGTCGCCACCACGCACAACATATTATAAATATGGAACATAATGCATGGGCAGCAATTTTAATGATGAATTTTCGCTGTTCGAATTTTCCAAGATTTTTATTTCAAGTTCATTGATGTTTATTGAATATTCACATATTAGAAGAACAATCGAGATTCTAAGTGCTCAAGAGTTATACAACTTGATTATATTCCGAGTAATATTCTTGCACTAGAAATTGTCAGCCACGTGAAAATGCTCGGATTCGTTTTGTGCGTCACTTTCTCAATTTTGTGCATAACACGTTGACTCTGGGGCTCGATTCGTAATTTTCAGAGCTAACGCAGAAACTTGCTGTGTGTGTACACACTGCCATACGCAATTCATCAAAAAAAGCGTACGCACCTCTTTCAAGCTCGTCTCCGCGGCGCTGTACATCACTCTTTTCTTTCTCATCTAAATAATAATTACTCTAGAAGCAATAAAAATACGTTATTTCTAAGCGTGCTACGAGCTTTTGATGCAAAAAAGTGGCCAATTTGCCAGGTATATATTGTATACAAACGCGCTGTGCACAAACTCGCACCGAGTCAAAGGAAAAAAGCACTCCACGATCGAATATCAAACGGCGTTGCTGCACTGCTTCGTTCCTTTATATTGTATATGCATGATGCACTTTATGAGCCAGGCGGGATTTTCATTTGACTCGAATTAGATTTGACTTTATATTTTCGCAATCGTTTCTCTCTGTTTCTCTAATTTGAAAACTCGATGCGCTATATATGCACATGAGATACGGACTTGTATAATTCACACATCGAAGTCAAGCGAGAGACATAGTGAAATTGACGCGCGGATGGAAGTTGTTGGCTTTTCCTCGAAGCGAAATTGCTAAACGCCAGACGTGCAAAGTTTAATTCGATGCCGACTCGGCACGGCGCTGAGCACGAGTTACATCTCTGCGAAGATGATGTCATTACGTACGTGTTCGTAATTCGCATGGATTTGCGACACTCGACGAAGTGGTTTCGTACGATCGAAAATTAATGAAAAAATATCAATTGAAAGCGAAAAGAAACGATAAATAAATTCATTTTCTAACGAGGAAATGAGCCGAGAGTCCCTCTCGAGCGAATATTAAAAATGAGGCGAATATCTGTTGGCCCGACAAAAGCTGGTTCGAGTCAGGCAAAAAGAGCTGCTAAGGCGCGCGCGGCTCATAAACCATACAGCTTGGCGGCAGCTCTTGCGCGAGAAGGAGGTGCGAGCGCGAATCAATCTAAATTATAAATTCCACAGCAACACAATAGGATTCCCTGCAGCTTTTCGTACAACGCAGCAGATTCTCAGCATGTGAATAGCAAAAAGGCCAAGAAGAAGATGCTCGTTGCGTCGTGCACGCGCAGGCACAAGCACGTATTTCTTTGTATGGGTGTGAGCAGTTTTTTGTTGTTGTTTTGCACGTAGCAAAGTGTGCCTTGCGTCCCCACTCGTATTCTTTTAGAAATATCTCAATCTTTTGCTGACTGCTGAGAGTGCGAAGCTAATTCTCTCAAGCTGAAAACTAGACGGTAAATTATGCTTGTAGCAGTAAGCAAGTCGGGTAACTTGTATGCGATCAGAGCCGAATGGATTGATCGAGCGGCAGGCGGTGGCAGTAGCCACGCTATATCACTCGACGATGAGATACGACTTGTTATATAGCCACTTATGTTCGCTTCTCGAGCATTAACTCGCTTAATCCGATCATAAGAACGCAAAGGTGCGCCGATTATATTCTATCGCAGAATTATATACACTGCACGACTTGGATTTTTAAACAATAAGTTCGCGTGTGACCTTTTTTTTATTCGTTGCAGCTCATTGCTGGTATAATTGATCCGCAATTTGATTAACGACTAGATAAGACTTGTATGTGTATTTTCAACGGCCCATTTATGACGCAGCTGGCTTTTTTTTTTTGAGAGTAGTAAGTACCTGTGTTTTATTATCTTGGTACAAATTCGTTACAGTATTAAATTGGTACGAAAAGAAAAAAAAATGATAGAGCAGGATTATAACGCAAAATGCGTTAGTGTATGTCTCGCGTGCGGTTGCTCTCGATGGGCGCAGTAGAACGCGCGCAAGCATCCAAAAGTGAGCGATCCCGATCCCCTTGGGCAATTCGACAACCATAAAAGTCAAGTTTATTCCGGGGCGATAATGCTTGTAATCCTAATATAATTCCGCTTTTCTGGGTGTGTTGGTATTATATCTACTATGTATTCGAGCTGATTCTGCTTAACAGCGCACAGTTGGCAACCTTCCGCCCTTGCATTGTAGTACGCTCTTGTGCCTATATTCCGTTTTAGTACCGAGATTTTCCTCCATTACTTTTTCTCTTTCATTCTCTACGTGAAAATACATTCTTACTCATTGTTTTTTTTCTTCATTTTTTCTTTCTAATGCTTGAAGATAATCAAGACACGATTACGTTTAATTTTTTTTAACAAATTACGGCTGGAAATTCTACGAAAAAAGATGCACAAATTAATAATTTTATCATACCAGTGTAAATATATTTCTATATGAGCACAATGTTCTTCGAGATAAAAAGGAAAATGTCTCGGTTAAAGATGCGCACGCGTGAAACGACGCAGCCAGTGCGAACGTACAAGTCCTTTGCCTCACTCCCGCATTCAATCAGGATGATAGATGATGTGATTTTTTTACTTCGGCATTACCGGCGGGGAGTGAATCTATTCCATCCATCGGGTCCATTTTCTTGCGTCCGCGAGTGCAGTGTACACTGTTGAAAAGTCTTGAGCACACCAGAGCGCGAAAATTCATTTCCCTATTACGGTACGCCATGTCAGACGCGTGATGTATGAATTGTTTGATAGGATGCTGTCGCGCAAGCGCAAGACTCGGTGATTTATAATTCGGAACTGACTAGAAAGAGAGAAACAAAAGAAGATGTAGTGTTGGAAAATATGACTTGGAGCTGAGCATATTCGAGTATGCTATAAGCTCAAGAGCAGCGGTTGTAGAAAAATAGACTGCACTTTTACCTAGCTCGCGAGATCATTATGAAGGTATTGCAAAGCAATGATAAGTTTATGCAACTATGGCTAATGCTAGAGGGGGCGGTCAAAGGCGCGTGCGGCCAACATCGATCATCTCTTTTTGAACTCGACGCGATAATGAAAATAAGCCCCTAATATACCCTCGTCACCTAATCTATAGTTGATATCACGCTGGGCTGCTCTTACAAATGCGTTATATCATGGCGTAAATCGCATAACAGGATGGCCCCGTGGAAGCGAGGTCGCGTGCCGCCCGAGTTACGCTGTCTGCACAGGCAAATATTTCGACCGGCGAAAATCGATCGCAAAGTGAATCTTCGCAGCTCGTGCAGCTGCGCACGTGGCCGATTTCGCGAGATTTTATTCTTCTTATTGACCCACACTCGCAAACCGATGAGATTACATATATTCAGCCAAAAATTTGATCTTAAAAGCCTGGCCAGCCAGCTTTAATGGGCTCCTTTAGAATGCCGCTATACGCGCTACAATGGGAGCTCGAAACTATCGCCCAGCCATGCTGCGCGGTCTCCTCCGAAAATTAGGAAAGCGTCGTTATTATCCAGGGGCAGATAAATTACGCGTTCCGGTGTAGCTATTCCATAGTAGGAGAATTCGCGTCCGCAGTGCCCGAGGCGGCTGCGGCGGCGGTTCTAGCAGCAGGCCTCCCTCGCCGTCGGATTTTTTTAATCGTCCTACGGAGTGAAGCACTGCACCCAGGAGACCCCTGCGCTTCCAGTACGCACATATACCTTGCTCCGCCTGATCTGCACTTCGTCTGCGGCCTGTAAATATATATACAAGAGCAGCGAGTTCTGTCATTTTAAATCACGCTCGCCCTGCAGTCGAGGTGTCGTGCTTGGCTTGTAATACAACTGCGTAGCTCTACCGACAAGGGGGGAGCGGCACGCTGCGTATTACGCCAACACCAGTTCGGCCTGATTCTCTTTATTCATGCTCATTCGAGGGATGTTTGCTATGTGGTGAAAATATCATTACGGTAACTACAATTTTACTTGACGATTCTTGCACTGCAATCGATACAGTTTGAAATTCAGAAAACACTTTGCCATACGAGTGCTGTTTGGTCAAAAATAAACTGATATCCAAAAAGTGAACAACAATTTCATTATTAAATATATATCAATTACATTTTTAATATGTAGGATTATGTGTCTTGCAATTAACGAGATTGCGAGAATTAATTGCTACTGTATGAAATAAGAATAAATTTATTAGACCACAATAATGGCGCGCATAAATTATATATGTATATATTTTATAAATCATGTGTGTTTATATATTAAAAGGAAAGTTGTTGAAATAGTGTGTGAATATAATTACTGCAAAACTTAAGTATGCACATAAACGTAAGTTCGCGTTTCTTTACGCATATCCTTCACGCCTTGAGCGCATTTTTTCTTCAGTTTGAAATTTTAATTGCTCTAAAGCTTTTATCGCGACACAACATCCCGAAAATTATGATATTAATTTAGCAATAAATAAACTCGTAAATTAGCCGCCGCTTTTGCAGCTCTTTGACGAAACAATTATGCGTGGCTTCATGCATTTATTTATTTAATTAACGCGCGCTGTGCGATCAAAGTGTTGATAAGTAGAAAAATGCACGGCCAGCAGTAATTAGCAAAGTTGTTACCCAACTGCAGTCTTGAACTTTTAAAATCCAGCTGAAAGGAAAACACATTTCACACCCTTTTGTGCAGCAGCGGTATGGTATTAGTATTTTCATTATGTCTTTTTTTGTTGCAGCAGCAGCAACGGCAGACACGCTACGAGCTTTAAATCACTCGCGCGCAAATGAGTCGATGATTGATGGTGATTTATTTGTTGTTAATCAAGCGCGAGTTTATTATTATAATACATATAGATGTAAGGGGCCATCATTGTGCTGCTCTGTTCTCCGAGATGTAACTGTCCAAGTGATTACTCTGTACGCAACTTGAGTGCTATTATCTTTCTCGTGTTTGTAAGCAATGGTACTTTTACTAATTACGCGAAGAATAATCTCGACTTCTACGAATTTCATGTCTCGGCAACTTTTCCTTATTAATTATGGCCAACGTAAGGGGTTTTTTATGCTTCTGAAATGGCAAATCATCATTTATTCATATCTGGCAAGTAAGCGAATTTTCAGCACAGCACAAACGCGCGTAAAACGACTGAAAGTTGAATGAATCTCTTGGCGCGCGCGCACGCAAGCATGTGTCTAGGCTAGTATAAAAAGCATCGGACCCTTGAGAGGTTTTCTGGCTTTCTCGCAACGTTAGAGATGTATTCTGTAAAGTAGAAACCCGATCGAGTGCGACAAATTCACGCTTCTCTCTCGTACGTATTTTGGATAATAGAACGTCGTATAGAATAGAACGCGAAGCGCGTCTCGCTCCGTTTGGTAAAAACATTTGCAAGTTCGCCAGAACGCTTGCCTTGCGCAGGCGCGAATTGCTCAATAAAGATGCGATGTTTTGTCTTGCCAGTTAATCGTAAAAACCTCGAGAACGATCTAAACAAATGTCGAGGGCGAGCAGATTGAGAAACATCGCGTATCATTTTAAAATTAAAATCGGCTCAAGAAATGACGTCAACGTCTTTCAATTTGACGTTTGATGGACCGATGTTGCATAGTGCAAGGAAAAATCAAATGAGTTTATATGCAAATGTACGAAGACGCTTCCGGTGGCGGCGCTCCGAAGAACAAACTCAATGAGCGCTAATGATGTATTAGACGGTTTGAGTACTCATTAATTAATAATCACACGAGGCGAAGTAACGAACAACGATCAGACACGCCGCTATCTACAAGGGAAGCGAGAGGTCGACCTTTCCTCGCTTTTCTTACTTTTCAGGCAACGCGCACTTATTGAGGCGAGCACTTGCGCATTGCGATACGCTATGTATGCGAAGTTGATTATTTATTATTGTCTCAATAAACTTTGATGATTATTAATTGAATTTTACGAGCGACAGAGAGTGTGAATTCATTTCAAAGCGATTGACATATCAGAAAAGTCACAACGATGGCAAAGCATTGTCTTTGTATGTGTATGTGCGTGTCTGTGTGTGCCAGAGGGTGCACGACCTTTGCAAATCTGCGCGGTAGAGATAAGATCGTCTAAAAATGTAAATAAGCACGTAGACGCACGCACCGTGCGAGCAAAACAAAGATTCCGCGCCAAGAACAAAAAAATAAAAGCCTATACTTGGCTCCGCGAGTTTTCTTCTCTCGGAGTACGCGCGTACATGCCTGCCAGCTATGTTATTTTCACAGCGCGCGCAGCGGCAGCAAGAGAAAAAAAACTTGATTTTTCTCCTCTTCATGCGAATATAATATATGTGTGCGTGGTGTATACGCACACCCTCTCATTCGTCCGAGAAAAAAAATATCATCCCTCGGTGTGTCTCGAGGCGTGTCAAATTGCCACTTTAGCGTGTCGTCCCCTGTATATAATGTATATTATGCTTATATTGTATGTATGCGTGTGTGTACTGTATACTACAGTGCCATATTAGATGCGTTGTCAGCGCCATCCCTTTCTGTAACAGCACGTGGCGCACTTTTTATTAGCATACGACTCCGATGCAGTGCGTACACAGACTATAAGTTAAAATTTTCATTTGCGATGCGACGGAAAAGTCGGAAAATGAGCTACTCTGAAACATTGTTCCGAGCAGCACACCTCAATCATTATAGGCACCTATTCCTTTTTCTCTCTCACTCTATAACGTCAAAGTCCCTCTTAAAAACACGAGAACGAGTTGCTCCCCCTTGGCTTTAATGCGCGCTAGGGGTGAGTTTCGGCACGCGGTGACTCGTGCCACGCGCGCTAGGTTAAGCAAACTATCGATTATGGGATTTCACACTAAGTACCTATAGGATTACCAGGTCGAGTTGGCTCGATAAACCCACTGGATTTGTTGTTCTTTTCAACGTTGCAGTGTGCAAAGATGCGCCACTGGTGATAATCTTTGACGCCTGAGAAGGGTCATGAGTATGAAATACGCAACTCGTACTTTGGTCAAGTTCCTATGAGTATATAGTAGAACAAGAGAGAATACCTGATAAGCTGAGCTTGCTTATTATTCTACAGACTTATCATTGCAATATGTCTCGACTTACCATTTGAATTTCCAATTTCATCGCTTAAAAAAAAATAAAGACAAAATCACTGCGCACTAATCGAGCCAAGACAAACAAATTGTGGCCGCACGAGACTGCGTGTAGACACAATTTTCACGCTTTATTAAAATTATGTATGTATCGCAAACAAACTTATAGCGTGTGGTTCCCATGAAACGTGTGTTGCTTTTGCAAGGGGGATAATTGCGCGTGTGCCAATGGATTCGTCGCGGTTCAAATCGAAATTGCTAAACAATTTGGGAACCAATCTCTTTGGACTTTTCTCATATTTCAGCGCGTAAGGAAATTTTCGTGAGAAAAGTCGTACGATCGATAATTCGTGCGCGTAAATGAGAAAAATTATGATGATTCATTATATAGCAGATTGGGGCTCGAAAGATAGCGCAGCGACGCAATCTATTTCTTCATTCATGAAAATGAGATCAATGCGCCGCGCGTAAAGCGCACTGCAATAATCAATATTGCTAATGAAATGAAACGGCCAAAGTTATTGGCTTATCTGTTCTTGAATGAAGCTCAAGCGTAACGAGCAGCACAGCACTCGATAAGAAAGTGCACAACTTTCAAGTTTCACTGTTATTTGCTTTAACTTTTGCGAGCGCATTTATGCACATACAAAGCGGGACTCGAGGCGACGATAATCGAGCTTAGAAAATCGCAAACGTATATTTAAAGCGGAACCTTTGAAGTGAGCAAGTGAGCGGTGTAACGACGATGACCGAGAGCTATATTAATGCTGCAGTAATGAGGCGTCGCGAATTCGTAGCTCCGATCTTGCAGCTCGCGTACACTCTCTGTGCGTTACGGGCGACTTTTGAAAATGGAATTGGACAAATTTCCAACGCATAGCGCAAACGACAAACGAGAGAAAAGCATCAGAAAAGACATGGCAACTCAATAAAGCCGAACTGTTTCCTATTGGACAAGGTAGTGTGCAGCGTGGACGTAATTGTTTGGCGATTTTTGAGTAAAATGAAACTTGGAATGCGGCTGCAGCTATCATTCTATTAATTCTGAAAGAGGAAAGGGAAGAAAGAAAAATAATACAATAATAACAAGAGTCCGGCGAGATCCGATCGGGAAGAAATAGCACATCGCATATTATACATTATAAAGAGCCGTTCAATTTGAACGTTCAAAGTTAAACGTCGAGTGAGAGGGAGAATTTGAAAAATGACGATAATGGATGCAGCGAGAGAAAATAATGAGAGCTTGAATTGCACTTGCGCGCACACTTGTGTGTGTGTGTGTGTGTGTGTGTGTGTGTGTGTGTGTGTGTGTATTGTAAAAGAGCAAAACAGCTGGCCTCGTACACACAACGCGGAAAGAGTATTACATGCTTGCAGACGTCGTTGCCGTATATATGTACAAGTAAGTATACATTTTATCCATATAACGTGCTCACCATTAGCCTGCAACGAAGAAGACGACGGTCGCGACGACGCCGAGCAGTCCGTGCGCCCACATTGGCGCACATATAAGTGGGCAAACGTGTGAGCGTGCACGTGTTTCTATATAAACAATATATATACGTGGCTGCCCATCGATGTTCCAGCGCGCTCTTAAGTATAAGCCTTGGCTTGCGAAAACGAGACAAGTGAGGCAAGAGCGCACACCCGAGAGCGCCCGGCCAGCCACTAATGGAGCCATTATTGTCGGATAACTTCATCCACGTCTTTCGAAGCTTGCGCTGGCTACGAGCGACATTATAATACCCGTGACTTTATGTCTGTATCTAGCAGCAGGTATACGCGATCTGTGCGCTTCAGCGTCGCTTTATCCGACTCGCGTGTGCCCGCCGTCTTTGCTATACATGCATTTAATACGCAGCGGATAGTAGGTGCGCGATAAGCTCGGGCTATTTATCCACATTATGGATTACTTATGTCGCTAGTTGATTAACAAGTTACACGCGCGGACCGAACAGCACATCATCTTTCAGGAAATTGCTCATTTGCATAATGCATGCATTTTTAGCAGGGCGCACAATTTCACTCGTTCTTTTCGTCCGTGCTCGATAGCTCGAGCGCTCCAATCAAATTACCAAGATTGATTTCTATCGCTGCTATATGCTTCTTCTAGCCTCGCTTATTCGCTGTGAAAAAAAATTAGCTAGGCGCGTTTTTGTGCGCGCCCCCTTGAAGCGGAGAAAAGATTGACCACCTTGGATGGTAATAGGAGCCTGATTACGAAGCACTTGCCTCGCCAATTCGACGGTCTACCTCCTCTTTATATCAATATCTCTTAAATTTGCCTCTAGCACCATACTATGCACAATTCCCTATACATGTTATATAGCAAGAGAGTAAAACGAGTTTATCCTCCTGCTCGCTCGCTTGCTTTATAAATACGTGGCAACGAGCGACGTTTATTCCCTTCATCGTCTTCTCCTCGTTTTTTATAATTATAATTTTTTTAATTTTTTTTAGAAAAAGAAAGAAAAAGAACTTGTACTCTCTCGTCATGGTGTGAGCTAAAAATCAATGTCGATGTTCCTGCGTTTTGCAGCACACAGCGGCCCTTTTTTGCTCTCTCGCTCGTGAGTGTTTGTGTGTGTGTGTGTGCGCGGGCGCTTCATTTTCAATAGCAGGCCGATTATTTTAATGATATATAGACACGAGCTCGAGAGAGCTTATACCGGACCGGTTACTTACTCGTATATCGTCGATGACTTTATTTTCTGTCTTCAGTGCACGACGATCACGATCTTGAATAAGAACATTTTGTACAGCCTTGCGTAATAATACTTGTCGGTATAGCTCGCATAATGAGCGTTTCAATTGTTGAACGAGCGATCGAATTGTTAGCAGAAATTTCAGCACATTTCTGACCCGATTGTTTTATTAAATGCGTAAAAAATTTGTTAAAATTCAACTTTTGATCAGCGAAAAAACATTCTCGACAGGTTCTCTCTTTCTCTCTCTCTCTCTCTCTCTCTCTCTCTCTCTGACATTCGAGAGCAGTATCCTAATGCAAATTCGAAAGGACTCGACCGAAAAAAGCTCGGAAAAAAAGCTTATTCGCTGGGCTGTATCCGTCGGGAAAAACCGGCAGCGTCAGCTCATCTGCATCGGATGGTATACAAAAAAAGAGGAAGCTAGCTGTATCAAGTGCATGTAGTGATCGTCTGGTGGAAAAGACATCTTGAATCCCAGAGGACATGCTTTCTCTCTATCTCACTGTTTCTCTTTTAGTCCAGGCGAGTGTTATCATTGCTCTGATATATCGAAACGTGCTCGTTGAGCGTGGCATTGACTCTCGAGGATCCAGACTTCAATTTCGATCGTGCTCCATATGTACCGAGCTTACCTCGTGGACTTTTTTACAATCGACTTCTACTTAATTCCTTCAGAGCCTTTGTGAATTTTTGGCGCTACAAAGCCGTTATCACTGCGTTTCGACGGTGACTTTACTCGCGGGAAAATATTATACAGCACGATCGCTCCGCTCATGTTTATATAGTCAACGCACGAGCTGTATACTACTAGCTGAATAAAGTTGTTAGAAAATATTATCGTGGTTGCAAAAATTACTCTGGTCGTTTAGCCGCACAATTATTGACCGATGAGATACTTTTCTCATATTTCTAAAATAGTATTTTGGGTTAAAGGGAGAAAAAATCCAACTGCTAGTTTAGACATAACGCTATATCGTATTATACATTTAATAGGATGATCTCTACTTTCCAAAGTACTTGGATTCTTGCTCCTTGCCCGTTTTCGAAAATTTCATTTTCACAATTCAAAAGTTTCCTTTGAAAAATTCACACGTGTTAATTGATTAACTAAAAAAAATTGTTTTCCTTTGCATTTTTGTCAAGAGTCGTACCTTTTCGAGATAAAAACGTACAAAGATAAATAATGCAATGATGAAAAATGACTAGAAGTCATTATGTGAAAAATTCAAGTCCCTAAAAACCTACGTTTTTAATCTAAGCGATTTTAGAACTTGAAAAGAAACATATTAAACGATGAAATTCAAAGAAAAAAAGGCTTAGAATGATTACAGTATGAGCATGCATTTTTTCAGATTTATTTGAGAAGTTTTTCGAAAATATCAATATGTGGGTGTAGTAGTTAAAACTCGATTGACGCGCAACCTCACAGGCGCATAAAAATGTTTCTCAAACTCCGAGATGCTGTAGGAAATTAATTTTTTCAATTCTTTAAAAATCGGCGCTAGTATATCTATAGTACGTTCGAAAAATCTCAATACGCATGCGAGGAGCAATGTACTCTCGACTCGGCAATATAGATCAAGCAAGATGCTCTCTCTCTTTCTTTCTCTCTCTGCTACGCTTGGCGAACGTATAATAAGAGTGTGATTAGCATTATTTACGACCGGTTAACTATTAACCCATAAATCAAAGCCCCTGAGACGCAACGGCTTACATCTCTTTCGCTCTTTCTTCTCGCGAAATCTTTTTGCGCGAGTGCGAAGGGTTCTTTATTCGCTCGCTCCTCGACTGTATATATGTATGTACGTGTCGGCCTGTGTCGGTAAAGTGCGAAGCACAGAGCGAGGCTATATTATACGGCAAGGCAAGAGCTTATCATTATTCTTACTGGTACATTGCTATAGTGAGCACATTTTCGTTGACAGTATCTTTTTTTTCGATGTCGATGACAACAAAAACATGAAGAAATGTAATAATAAGTTAATTATCAGACACATACATGTGTCTTAATCATTTTTATGGTCTTCATGCTGTTATGTAATGACTTTTATTTCGCGCGGAATTGCAATAAAAGTTCTTAATTTACTCAAGATCGTTTGAAGATAAATGTTTTAAGCTATATAATTGCAGAGAACTTAAAATTGCCTATTATATGATCATGATGCTTTGATTATAACTAAAATCAGCGAAAAATTTGAATTCATTTATATATCTGAACATTATTAAAATTCATAGTATTTGATTCCAATGTCGACTAGATAAACGACTATGAACCATACAAAAAAATAATTTCTAATAATATGATTTTCTCTTGCCGAAGTAATAGATATTCGTTTTAGCATTGCTCAAACTCGACTTTGAACACTTGCAAATGAATTCTACATCTGCTGCTAATATGCACAACATTTACACGAATGTTAACTGCAAAAATTTCTTTTTAGTTTCAAGTATAAAATGCTGTAGTGCTTGCTAAAGTGAGTCAAGTGCGAGCGAGTCAGTCAGAGAAACCATCAATAAGGCATGATCACTTGCAGAAAATTATGAAGTGCCAATCGCAAAAAGATGGGCTTGCTTTGCATGTACTGTACAGGAGCGCATATAATTCGTGGAAAAATCGATCCCCGCGCGTTCGAGTTCGATTTCGTAAGTGGAATGTTTCGTTTTTCTGTTTTTCTGTTTTTCTTTGTCTTTTTCTTGCTCCAACCGGCTCATACGATCGCGCGAGTAGAATGCCGAGCACGCTCCGACAGTTAGTTCTGATTAGCAGCGGTGCTGGCTTCAACATGACGTATACCGCGTACTTTGGCGTGCTTCGCATACGATATACGCAGCATAGTTCGGACCCTTTCACCTGCTCCCTTTCGTCTCTGCTTTTTTTTCTATAATATATTTTGAGCTTTCGCGACGAATCGCTAGCTTGGCGCTTTAATTCGTGCCCCATCTCAACGAGCTGAGAGACATAATTATATAATCTTACGTTCAAAACTGATTCTCGTGTCGTTGGTATACGATGTATATATATATATTATATTAGGGGGGCGAGCCCTAGTATGTAAAAAAAAAAAAAACGCGCCGAGTTTTTTACCTCTGTGGTGGCGTGGATTCAAAAACATGATCATTTCAATTTTTAAGTTTACAACAAATCTGAAGAGTATAGAGATATTAAAAAGCCTTAATAGTCTGCAGTAAACATATTTTGTTTACTATTTTATATTTATACCGCTATTTGAAATTTTTTTGCTTCCTCAGAGAGGAAGCTTTGTGATAGGCGTCAAAATCAAGTTTTGATATAGAAGTCATAGGACAATTTCGAACACGTATTCGGAATCTTCATTAAATTCTGAACAAATGTCTGTATGGATGTGTGTGTGGGTGTGTGTTTTTTTTTTTGGATGTGGGCAGAGTGAACTCTGCAGCCAGTGGCCCTTCGAAACGAGTACCTCACTGGAAACCGTCGTTGAACATTACTTCAGTGGGGACCCTATAGAGCTTCTCTGCTACATCTGTGTCTTTTCCGTACATCCCCCGTCCACCGCACGGTGATTAGGGGTTCGGGAACCAGAAGCGTCGTCTTCTTCTTACAGCATCGTCCGGATCGTTTTCACACCTCTTGCTCCTCTTGCCTCAGTCTGGTGACGACTGATTGCGCGAAAGACGCTACCGCCATCCAATTGCTTGCGGTCTCGAGCATGAGCCTGACGATGTTTTCAGGCTCGATTTCTTCTTGGAGGACTTGTTGAAGTCTCTCCCTCTCTTCGTAGAATCGCGGGCAGTGAAAGAACACATGCTCCGCGTCTTCTATTATGGTAGGGCAGGCCGGGCAGAGTGCGCTAAGGGTGTTGTCATAGCGCTGTCTATGGCTTCTGAAGTAGCCATGCTCGGTCAGGTGTTGTGTGAGATGTTTGTCCAGTTCTCCGTGTCCCCTCTCGACCCATTCCGTGATGTTCGGGATTAGCCGGTGTGTCCATCGGCCCTTTGAGGCCCGGTACCACCGGTCCTGCGACCTGTTCAGCTTCTCTCTTCTCTCTTCCTCCTTGACGTCCTCGGGGCGGCGCTGATATATGCGCGCTCGCTCATCCGCTAGCAACGCCAGCGGTGGTACGCCGGCTATTACGTACGTCGCGTCGTAGGAGACGTGTGGTCGTCCGCTGATCACGAGCAGACAGGCTCGTCGATGTACAGACTCTACCTGGCGTATGTAGGCCTGCGTCCTTGTCGCGCATCTCCAGATGGGTGCTCCATACAGGAATCGAGTCGACGACATGGGCATAGAGCACGCGTCGGCTACTTCTGGGCCCACCGATGTTGGGCATGATCTTCGCGAGGGCTCCAGCCACTCTTGCTGCCTTTTCGCTGACGATTCGGAGATGTTGGTCGAACCTCAGCCTGGAGTCGATGTGTAGGCCCAGGTAGCGGATGCCAGGGTCGACATTATGCTGCAGTCGCCCACTGTGATGGTGATGGTCTCCATTTTCTTCCTGCTACTGATGAGAAGGGCCTCGGTCTTGTGGTCAGCCGTTTCTAGGCTGAGATCTTGAAGCGCGCCACGCACCTGCGCGATGGCAGAGTTCAGATCGTGTTCGATCTGCCACAAGTGCTTGGCCACGGCCACCAGGGCGATGTCGTCCGCGAAGCCTACGATTCTTACGTTGCCTCTGAAGTTGAGGCACAGAACGGTGTCGTACATGACGTTCCACAGGATAGAGCCCAAGACAGACCCCTGCGTTACGCCTGCTGTGACTCTGTAGGACTCTGGTCAGTCGTTCGTATCGCAGTCAAGCAGCCTCGCTGAGAGATAGCTTCTGATTATTCTCAGCAGGTACTCAGGTACGCGCATTCGGCGTAGAGCGGCGTTGATGTTGTTCCACCGAGCCGAATTAAGGGCCAGACCTACCCACTCAGTCGGTATTCAGTACAAAAATATTTTGTCCTCATTTTACTTAATGAATAGTTAATAAATCATCTCAAAACTTAGTAATAACGTTCAGAGGATTGACACAATTATGCCTGTGCTCTTGTTTTCCCGTAATTGTCTGTCTTTTCCAGCACGCGGGAAAGACACTGGTTTGCAGGAACGCCGTACACCTGCAAGAAGATGTCAGGGTGCGTGGCAATGGCGATCTTGATAGCAGCGTTTGGTACTCCGTCCGGCCCCAGGCGCAGTGTTATCCTTGATCTTCCCGCATGCTCCTGGAAGTTCTTCCATTGTGATGGCTGGTACAATTGATCCTGTTTGGAGTGGTGGAGACAGAGCTGGCTCGTCAGGCACACGAGGAAAGAGAGCAGCCACTATGCGGCGCACCATGGACGGTGAGCTTGGTGAATTTGCTCTCGGTCCTCTGAGACGGGACATGACTGTCTCGTATGGTTTGCCCCATAAATCTTCGTTGACCTCGTCGCACAGTTTGTTCCTGCATAGGCGCTTGCTGGTCTTGATAGCAGCGCGCAGGAGACGTCTTGCGGAGGTATAGCTCGCTCGGCAGGCTTCTTCATTTGGCCGGCCACGCGCTCTCTGGGCAAGCCTTCGTGCTCGCAGACATGAGCACCGGAGGTCAGCGATCTCGCTTGTCCACCAGTATACTGCGCCACAACGGCGTCGTGCCTTGGTCATAGACGCGTCTTATGCACTGGTAATGGCAGCCATGAGCCTCATTGCCATCTCTTCAGTAGGCCCGGGTGGAACCGCGGCACCGGCCATCATGGCCGTGAGGCGCCACTCCGTGTCGAGGCTGCGCGCGTTCCACTTGCAGCTTTGGCGCGTCGCGGGTCTAGGCGGTCTGGCGATCTCTATCTCAAACACGATGGCTTGATGGTCGCTATGCGTGTAGAGCTCACTTACGGCCCATGATGTAACTTGGGAAGCGAGTGTGTCGCTGGCGAAGGTGAGATCTACGACCGTGTAGCCCAGTGCACCGGTGAATGTTGGTGTATCTCCGGTGTTCAGGAGTACAGCTTCGAGGGGGGCGAGCGCGTCCAGGAGAGTGGTGGCGCGCTGTCTCGTCGCTCGGCATCCCCACTCCGTTGACCAGGCGTTGAAGTCGCCAGCAATGATGAGCGGTCTCTTGCCTCGGGCTTCCTCGGTGATGTTGGTGAGAAATAGCGGAGAAGTCAACATCAGCGAGTCTTGGTGGTGCGTAGACGCTGAAAAAGTAGATTCCGCTGATACGGGCCCAGGTGAAAAAGGGACGCGCTCTTGCTGGGTGTTCCTGCACCAGGCTACCTCCCTGGACCCAGATGGCGGCTTGGCTGTTGGCATCGACGAGCCATGTATAGGGTGGATCGAGGTTCTTGTACTGCATCACACACTATGGCCACGTTGATGCGCTGCTCACGGATGGCTTGGCTCAGGAGATCCTGAGCAGCCTTGCAGTGATTGAGGTTAAGCTGTACAATCCTCATCTCGGCGGCTTGAGTGTTCTTCTGTCAAGAGGGCAGTATCGGCCTGTGGACGCATGGTCGTGGGCAACGCTTTTTTCTCGGCAGAGAACGCACAGTGGGTTGTTCTTGCAGTCCTTTATTTGGTGGCCTGCTTGTCCGCAGCGGAAACAGTGCCCCGAGCGATCAGGTCCCTTACAGCGGGCTGAGACGTGACCAGGGCTCCAGCAGTGGTAGCAGCGCGGAGCATCATCACGACCACGGATGCGGCAGTTGACCCAGCTAATCCGTATGTGGCCGAGTTTCAGTGCCTTGGCGGCTAGGTCGTCCGGGAGCGCGGCGGCAGCCGCCTGCGTCCCAGCGTACGCTTTCCGTAGTGTCCTGACTACTTCCTTGTTGAGAATCGGGGCGCCCAGCGATGTGCTCAGCGCGTCGGTGATCTCCTCCTTGATGGCACACTCATCGAGATCCCTGATCTCGATCATGGTAGTATGCTGTAGAGCGCTGGCAGTGGCCACGTCACCGAGGACTTGGTCCAATTTCGCGCGTGTGTGTGTGTATGTACGTCTGGTGGTCTGGAACCAGTGTAACTTTTGAACTGAGACACGTAGCAAGAAGTGGTTCGGCTTGTTTTGAAGGATTTGTGTGTCGCATGAATCGTCAAAAACTTATTTTAGGATCCACCGAATATTTAAATTATATGTGACAATTATTTTCAGATTAAGAAGTTGACTGATTGTGTGGCTTATATGAACTGGTAGTAATATGAAAAAACATTGTAGTAACAATAATTATAACGTTTGTGACGAAATTACTTAA
This sequence comes from Trichogramma dendrolimi, assembly GCA_034770305.1. Classification (NCBI taxonomy): domain Eukaryota; kingdom Metazoa; phylum Arthropoda; class Insecta; order Hymenoptera; family Trichogrammatidae; genus Trichogramma; species Trichogramma dendrolimi. Next base: position 180,510 of record JAPMIB010000034.1, on the reverse strand, counting down.
ATTATCATTTTAAATTATTTTATTATTTTTAAATTATTTTTTTTATAACGCTCAACAATATCGAAAAAAACCAGAGTAACCCGAATAGTCATAATTGTCACATTTATGACCTGATTATTTAAATTATTCTCGTATAAAAATGCTCAACAATAACAGTATCATCAAATAAATAAATAAATATAAGCTTCATACTTTATTTCATACAAATTTCATACTATGACCATTGTGTAAAAACGCTCAACAATATCAACACTGTTTAAAAAAAAAATAAATAAATAAATAAAAAAAAAAAGTCCAGGTACTGTGATCATCAAGTGCTGATCACGTGATCAAAAGGTACAGGTCACGTGATCATCGCGTGACGTCATCATCTGGCGGCGATTCTCTCTATATTATAAAATAATATCGCCTTTATTATTTTATACCTATATTATTTTATAATATCGAGATATATATATATATATATATGTTGGTACACGATACGATACAATATTGTACATTTATAGCACTGTGCTAAGTTCACATTTATGCCCCCTTTTCCGAGCCTTTTCTGGTAGCGCGAAATGAGGTTATGCGAACACAGCGGTGCCAGAATGTGCGACTTATGCCACAGAAAAGCGTGCCATAAATGTGAACTTATGCCACGCAGTGCTATAAAGTACGATTATGCAACTTGTATAAATAAGTTTTTTCTGCAAAACGAGGGGTTGCAGCACAAGCCGAATAGAAGACGAGTCCAGCGAGGAAAGCATATGCTCACCCTTTGCATAATATACTAATAATATGCCGTTTTGCATTTGTTACGTCGTCCGCATTTGTTTTGATGATAACTGTACTAAAGTATCACGTGAGAGTTTGTGTCGATGAATAATTGAGTAATCCAAGGTCAATCGATATTATATTTTACAGGTATAGATCGATTCTACGTGCCATTTATCGATGTAGGATGTATAAAATAGTCATTATCAGAATTGAATAGACAATTATTATAGCCTTGTAAATTCAAACTTGTAGTATTGAGCGCGCGACAGTAATTGATTGTAAAATTTCCATTAATATACAGTTTGATGTTGCTTAACGAAAATCCACATATAATTTCTACGAATAAATGTATTGAATAATTAGCCTAACCTTGAGTTGCTGAAAATAGATAATATGTATGATAATTGTAATTTACTTTGGTAAAAAATTATATTAATTTTTAAATAAGATTTACCAAAGCATAAAAGTTATCTTAGCGTTACTTAATTAGTAACTAAGTAAAAAAAAGAGTAATCTATGGCGTACAAAAGTATCTCTTGCAGAGCCAAGAAGTTGTAAAGAGAGGCGAACGAGAACGTCGTGCAAGTTGGAGAGTCCTTAATTTACGCTTCAGCCGTATAGTTGCATTTCTCTTGGTGAGGTCCTCTTCCTTGACTTATATATACCGCTATACAGACACCACACACATACATACGCACGTCGTTGAAACTTTGCTGGAGATTAAAACGCTTTAGTAATTAACTGGCACTCCTCACCTTCTAACGTGCTAACAGTTAGTGCAGCTAGATATCCCGTAGTGCTCCTTATACTTCCAGTTTCTCGCTCACTCTTTTACTCGTTTATGTTTGTATTTATGTATAGAACATGAGCGAGCTGAGTCTGTGCAGTTGTTTTGCTAATGAACTTACTTTTCGTTGGCTATTGTTTGTCAAGTGGCTCTGGACTTTATTTTTGTAAACTGTACGATTATTAAAATAAGCTTTAATTTTTTCCGTCGATTCAACTTTAAACCAACGTAAATCGAGCAGATCAGCAGTCATGTTAGTAAGTTGACAGAGAAAAAAACGCCCATCAGTCACAATTTAAAAGCTTATACGTCGTAAATCCCTGCTATCTCTGTTGCTCTTTGGTGAGCGAGTCAATCAAAAAAGAAGAAATCACGCTGGCATGGCGCGCATGATTGTCACTCTTTGCGACACGAGCAAGTATCGAGTCTATATCGCCGAAAAACCGCAGCCACCGCTGCGCGTCGCACAGTGTATTTAGGGGCTCTTGATGGCACAGCGGCAGGAGCCGAGTTACCCAGGGCAACGTGCCGCGGAGTAGTCGTTGCTACGGGCAACCGCACCACTACTCCTCTCATCTCTCTGTGAGGGATTCAATTCCATGTGTAGCTCGAGAAAGCTTCCAGCAGATCTCAATGCTCCTACACTCGGCTGCCCAGTCGAATAATTAATCAATACGCTGGGCTCCATATCTGTAATTTGTCGATCAATGAAATCATTCAATTATTCGATATGAGCGGAAAATTTTATCGAGTACATTTTTCATTATAAGTACGAGAGCTGCAATAAATTCGTAGCTGATTACTAATTTTAATGCATCGTGCCGTTTGTCACTTATGAGATGAGTCACGGTAGAGAAAAGACTGCGCATACCGAGAGAACAGTTGTGTGTACACTTTAGATAACAAGTAACTCATATAATACATGTATACATGCGCGTGCGAGCTGAGCGTGCAGAGCCGTCGCATCCCTGCCTCGGCATATCTCTTTAACGACTTATGGGACTATCAGCGGAGAATATTTATGTCGACGTTATTATGGCGCTGCGACTGAATTGCCGCTTAAATGTCCATATATTCGTGCGTTATTTCGCATTTGTTTATATTTATTATTCGTCGACTTGTCGATTCAGCGACATTTTCTTCTCTGGCCTGCGGACTTGCGCCGAAACGTTTAGCGCGACAAATGCTCGCTAATGCATCTGCGCGCCGCTCGAAGCGATCGATCGAACCTCTCATTTTCGAAACCAGTAATTTTTCCGATCCTCGGAAGTTGGCGTGAACTATTCTCACGTCGTTCGGCGAATATTCTGCACCCTGCTATTATGTAAATTTGAATGGTCTGTTTACGCGTGTGTGAGTCGAAAAACTTGACTTAATTGACGCTGCAACAAATTAAAGCATCGCAATATTCGTATTAGTATAAATACATGCTTACGATTGAATGCTTGCAATCGCTCATATTTACGAGCGGTTTGATATTACAAGCTCGAGCGCAAAAACGAAAGACGGTAAAGCAAGCAGGGGGAAAAAATGAAAAAAAGAAGCAGAAGAGGAAGAAGGAGAGCTTGTAGGCTTCATGAAAAATTGATCGAGTGGCGATATCTCACGTTTAAAAGCAAGCGTAAGGGCACGCGTCGACTATACATCAAAAAAGCCCAGGCAGCTCGACTCGAAAGCAGAGCTTTCTAATGCGCGAAGCTTAAATAACGATACACTGCGCGAGGCGTCGGACGAATAGCAAATAACGTTCTGGAGATTACTGCTCTCTTATACCTCTTACTTGTGCTTGCCAGCATGATTTCCTTCTTTTTCCTCTTTTTTTACTTTGTAGCAAGGGGATTGCATGAGCCGCCTGAAAAGAAAGACACTTGCTTATGCATGAATTGCGTACGAGTCTACGACGGACCGCTGCTCATTCTGCTGATACCCGCATAGTTCAAAGATTTGACTCGACGCTTTAGTAATTTCATCTTTCTCAACTCGAATGCATAAATTTCCTAAGTCGCGGCCGTTCAAGCCTAATAATTCACATCTTATCGAGGGTCTTGAGTCGTTCTCATCGTAGCGTAGGCACAAAGCGACAACAAAAAAATTTAGTGTAGGTATGTAAAGGAAGAGAAAATAAAAAAATGAGATGCCAACGAGCCACAGAGTCATTGTATACTTCCGTCTCCGGAGCGCGAATTCCCGCGCGAGTCAATTTGTGACGGAGACGGTGCAAGCGCGACTAACAAGCTGCAGCAGCAAGATTACCTTTTCATTATTTTCTAAGAAAAAAGTCAAGAATGATGCACGCGGACTGCGAGAGAAATAAAATCTTCTGTTGATGATGAGGTTCAAAAAGGAAAAAAAAAGTTACGTAACTCGCTGAGGTACAACAGCAGCTGCAGCGTGAAGTTGACTTCCGCTTATTTGTTGTTTCTTTTGTTACGAAAAGAAAAAATTGAATAAATAATAATAAAACTAAGTGAATGAATAAATATAATCTTGAACTGGTTGTGATCGCTTTCAATGAATAAATTCCAAATCATTAATAGACAAATTGTCGAAAATAAAAAAAAGTTGCGCGCTTCTTATATATCCTCACGCTGGAGACCGGAACATATTACGCGTGCTCTCGAAGGGAGGGCTAATTTTAATTTTCTAATTTTTCCTTGCCTGAGGCGCGCGTCCGCGCGTAATGTAGTATATATATCTTCTACAACTCCCACAAGTCTTACCGGCGTCCGTATAGACCCCGAAAGTCGTAAGCGCACGACTAATTTTCTCCGAGGAAGAGAAAAGACGTATAATTACTTAACGCCTCCGACGACGACCATCTTTACTTTCTGTCTCTCTCTTTCTCTCTTGCTCTCCGATATATATCTGCGACAGCTTTTAATAACATGAAAGATAATGTACATGGGCAAAGTACAAGTATATCAACTAATGAAAAGAACCTTCCAGACAATAAAAATTATTTTGAAGAATCATTCCATTATTACTGTGTTTAATTGTGTTTTCGATTCAATTAATTTCCTATACATTGAGTGGCTTTTTTTACCGTAACTAAATCTCTTTCTTGCCTCCACAACCAAGGTAATAAGTTTTTGGCTAGAAAAGATAATTCATGATTTGCACTTTTAAGACGGAGTTTTGTTGGTTAATAATAATATATTGTATAAATAATGAACCGCCAATTCTGATCTCCAGCGTTCAGATTCAATTTTTTCTTGAAGCCAAAGTTTGTTATTCATTAAAGTATATGAAGATTGATGTTTTTCCTTTCCGCTGGTTCGCACGCGCTACTATAGGGTGCTTGTATATTGAGAAAATTTTATTCAGCAAGCACCTTAACGCTTGTGCGAATTTCAAATGAAAAAGTATATCGAAAAGCTGCTCAAGTTGAAATCAATTCTCTGGCAAAAGCTCGTCCTCTTTTTTTTAGTCCATTGAATTCGGAGCTGCGTTCAAAATCACACGTAGTAGGGCCAAAAGTGTGCCTTATCAGCTTCAATAAAGCTCCACTTGACCTGGAAAGCCGCCAAATTATCTTTTCTCTCTTTCTTTCGGCTGGCTCAGGTTCTTTTCTCCATCTGTGGCGCAAAATAAATAAGAGAAACACAGAGAGTCGGTATAGGTGTGGCGGAGGTTAAAACGATTAATACGACGAGCGAAAGAGGGAATAAATTGATCAAGTACGAGAAAGAGAGCAAGAGAGAAAGAAGGAAAAGGGAAAGAGAAAGAGGTGAAGTAGCGGGGAGGAGGAGCTATCTTGTGGCAGCCCAATTGATTCATCCCCACTGCCGCGCGACCGATTCAATTGCTCGGCTGCGGGCTCAGGCACATAGACTGGCGGCTCGCGCTCGAGGAGAAGGCAGCAAAAAAAAAGGCTAGAACGAGTAGCAGGCGTGGCTGTGGCTCAGCAAAGACGACGCCTACCGAGCTCGATGGCTCCACCAATGGTGGTGGAACGCGGCGCGCATATGCTGCCAGCTTTACACACGCAGAGCGAGTCGCGTGCACGTACGCGTCACGCACACATTCGCAACGGCTTCGCGCGCTGCCAGCAGCGGCGAGTTCGTGTTTCTGCTTCTGCTGGACAGATAGTGTTGTGCCGTCGCCTCGCGTGTGTGTTGCTGCAGAGAGGCTGCTCGTCGCCCCCTGCGCTGCATTTCATGCAGATGCTCTCACGGTTGCTGCTTCCTTTTTCTTTGCACCTATCGTCAGCTGATGTTTGGCTAATTTCGAACATCTTGACACATCGACGAGAATCAATACGATGTTGCTATGAGCTTTTCTTTATTCGTGTTCGCACTGCGACGTAACAACTTTTCGCGAGAGTTCGTGCGTTAGATTCGATGATGGAAGGGTCATTGAATGAACACCTAGCAAATATGAGCGAGTCGGAAGTAACTGCAGCCTGTGAAATATGTGAAAATGAAGCCGCTTCGAAGAGCAGACAATGAGCAGGAGCTGCTGAGGCCTGTCATTGTCCTTGGTATTGTTTTTCATAGTGCCAGTTGTTGGATTGAGCAGGACATGCTCCGCGCAATTTTTGTGATAATGCGTGACTGTGACAAAGCGACGTGACTTTAGTTCACGCAAAATTAATCTACGTATTTACGGCAAGTTTGACGACCCTTGATAATTGATTTTCCGCCAGGCGGAAAAATCTTGCTTTTACATAACAACCTGCTAGCCTTACCAAAGTTATTTTTAGTAAATATAAGAAGTGATGTGTTATAAAGACAGTGCAGCATATTTGAAGCCAAGTAGTAACAAAACCGGGTCAATCAAGTAAGTGCGCGCGTGTGTCAAAAAAAAGTATACATACATATAGATATATGTGCACACATAAGTAAACATATACGTACATGGCGTGCTAGTGGCGTTATTCCTCGAGAACGACAAGCGGCATCTGTGAAAATTGTGTCGGCTCGACCCCGCCGAGACTTTGGTTATATCGGGCAAACGGAAGGCCGTCGCGGTCGGGCTGCACTTGAACTGCAGCCGCGACGAGCAGAAAACGGCCTCAAAGCTGATTCCGAACATGGTACTCGAACCGGGCGGCGGTCTGTCGTTTCCGCCGCCGCCGGGCGCAGCAGCGGCCTCGAGCGGCTCCAGCACGTCGACGGCCGCTGGCCCCGTGGTGGCCGCCAGTCCGCTCAGGCTGTTCCAGCGAGCCTCCCCGGTCTTTCCCTTTCACATACCCGGCTGGCATCACCCGGTGCTGGGCCAGGTGCAAAATCAGGTGCAGCAGTCGATGCAGGCCGCCGCGGCGCGCTTTCTCAGCCATCATCATCCGCATCACGGACACCCGGGCCTGACTAGTCATCCGTTGTCGGTATCTGGCATTGCCGCCCATCACCCGGCCACGCACCATCTGCATCAGAGCCACGATAACAACGACGACGACGACGATAAAAAAGGTAAGTGCTCCCTTTTTTCGCTCCAGAGTATTATTCGTATCAAAGATCGAAGCATACACCTATTCTTTTCAATCACGCTCTCCAAATAAGTACCTAGCTTAAGTTTTTACATCAATTAATTCCAAATATTCATTTGCTGCTCGTTTTTTAACACAAGTACGAGAATGTAGCACCTATCAATGATTCGTTGTAATCGATTCATTCACCTAAAACTATTAACGAATTCGGTAAATTAAATGTTTCCAAATAATCAGGTATTTGTTAAAAAATTTTGGAGATTTTGATAAAAAGCACCTATGGATGTTTGCGCGCGCATCGATTTTTCAACAAAGGTGTCGAAACAAAGACGAGAAAGTGGTCTACGGGGATTTCCGTAAGCTGGTCAATCATAAGATCGTTCTACGAGCGCACATACATCCCGTGGGATCGCTTACAAATACAGGCACCGTACGTATATTCGTTCACGTATGTACAGGAAAAAACAGACGATCTTGTACATTATGTTGGCGCGATTTACCGACGGTACGATCCTCGTATTCACCTTGAGAATAAAAACACCATGTCTCGAGAGGAGAAACGCATTGGAGGGTGCAAACGTTGCCTACGTGATTTGAGTGTACATACGCTTTTGAGCTCGATTGATTTTACGTTTATCGCTGCATTTCGCGCATCATACTTTTACGCGGCGGTGACTTTTCGAATCTGTGCGTAACTGAGAAGATAGATTGCGTGTCGCGTCAATCATACGAATTAAAACTAAAAGCATCGATTAAATCAATAACTCTTACTGTCATGATGATCAAACTAAATATGATCTAGTCATCGTCTGAAGCCCAATTTAAAAGAGCCATTTTTATAGTAGCTTTCTATTTTAGCTAAATATTGTAAATAAACGAAAACTTTAACAGTATTAGAACACTTTATTTTTTTCGTTTATTATAGCGCAGGATTCAAGATTCCTTGGTGCAACAGCAGCCGCTCGATCGTTAAATGTCTTTATTAGCCCATCGTTAAAGCACCTCTCACCTTTTCTTTTTTAGATAAGTTCTTTCTTTTTTTTTATATGGCTTAATTTTTCTATATTTTGCGCTCCAGAGTATAATAGTGCGTATTATTAATACCGAGAAGCTGTTGTACACACGCAATTTTTGATTCTCCAATCGAAAGTTTTATAATTTTTTTCAAAACAGATGGTCACGCGAACGTCCGTCTGTGCAAGAGAATTTTTGAGGCTAACCGTTTGCGAAAAAAGAAAAAAAGGATATTTTTGTGACGTTCGAAAGAGGGGCTGCGAGTCTAGTGTACAGGCCTAGCATAAATAAACGTATCAACAGCAGTTTTGGAATTGAAAAGACTAGCATTTAACTTTTTCAATGAACTCCAAAGTCGAACCAGTCTAGCCATTTGTGCCCTCGAGCTTGATTATATACATATTATAATCGTGGATATATAGAAAGTAGTTTAGTGAAAAAAAAAGAAAAAAAATTGCGTGGCGCTTGTTCTCTGTCGAAAAGCTATTCTAAAAAAATATCGCAAAACATGCATAGAGAGATAGTTCATGACGTGTGTATGCCAATCATATCCACCTGAAAAGTCTTTGTATACATTCGTATATTCGTATACGTGTACACAATGATGGAAAGAGAGAAAATAGCCAAGAGTTGCACACAGGTTGTGAATAGGAAGGGGAAAGAAAGTATGGAGGGAAGAAAGGTGAGGTGGGGAGGGGTAATAACTTAATTTAAACTAAACTACAGTTTAATAATTCTCGAGCTGAGCGCGGTGCACTGAGGAGAGAGAGAGAGAGAGAGAGAGAGAGTTGAGCGAGTGCAGGGCCACGGCGTGGCGAAGAAGAGATGCCTGCAACCGGCAATTTCCGAGCCGCCGTTAACTGCCGGTCGTTAGTCCCTTTTCAAAACTCCTTTTTCTCTGCTTACGAAGCTTGCCTTTATATAATATATATATATATATATATGTATATATACATGTATACGTATGTACATTATGTATACATATATATATACATGCCGCGCACGCGTTTTAACCTTTTTTCGTTTTCTATCTTTCTCTGCTTCTTCGCCCATGCTACGTGCTATGTATATGCAGCTACCAACCCTCGGGCACTCGGCCCGAGTATGTGATGCTTTTTCCCTTCCTCTCTTTCTTTCTCTGCGCCCAGTGGTACTCTCTCATGTATATTATATAGTATGTACAGCTTGCTGTTGATTTTTTCTTACCCTCTATGCTCTCGCTCGCGAACACATGCTTTTTTTCTTTGCTTGCTCCGCGTGAGCTCTTGTTTTTCGGTAAGAGAATTTTTATTGCCTCGAAATGGGTGCCTGGAGAACGCTCAAAATTGATTTGTCTTTAATCTACTGTACGAAACTAGCGCAACCTGAGCTTTTTTTTATTCTTGTTTACACATGGACAACCAAGTTTTTAATGCACTTGGACTGCTAAATTCTTCTATGATTAGTGCTAATACTCTTTTCTCGGAATGCGATGGTGCGTAATGAATTATTTTCTCAACATCCAATAATAATTTCTCGATTGAATTCATATGAGTCGGTGAGTAACTTAACAATGAGACCGTGCTCAACTTTCAATAAATAAAACTATCACTGAGTCCGAAGATTTGATTATATTTATTTATATTAAATACATATCAGCAGTAGCTGGACTTCGGAGAAATTAAGTCTATCAAACGCGCGTTTGTCTTGTATTTTTCTTTCTAACTTTTATCAAGCGAAGCGTGTTCGAAAAAAACTCGCATGTTTATTGAAATACGGCTTGGGGTAAAAGTTATCAAAGAATTGAAAAAATATTCCACCGTCGTCGGAGATTGCTGCGAGTAACGAGTATATATTTAAACATGTATATTTCATTGATGACCTACCGTCCATCAACTACATCGATAAAAAAGAACTGACTTATTAATATCAAAATTCTAGATTTAGTGCACTCGCGCGAGGCGCTATCGCAATTTTCGGTTCGATAAACTTTTCAACGTCCACTGCACAAAGCTTAAGCCATGCTCGGCCTTAAAACAGCCAAATCTGTTTTATCTCGTTACTGAAAATTTAATCATACCATTAATGCTGGAGTACGTAAAACAGCATGAAAGAGAGAAATATCAGGCGGCTTCTTACTAACAATATACGCAAAATTAGTATTTAATAATAAACATTCTGTCTAGAGGGATATCTCTATTTTCATTCATTGCTTATATGTAGCGGGTGTGCGTCGTCAAATTCATGCGTCAAAAATATCTTAATCTTAGCTAAAAATTATCGGGCAGCGGTTTCTTCATGCAATCTGTTTTTTGTTTTGTATTCGAGTCAGTAGTTCCAATGTTAATGATAGATGAGGCCAATTATTAATATACCAATGCAATCTTAATCAATGATTCGAGCAGGAAAATTGATCAAATTCGAAAATCGTTGGCGTGAATGATAACTCTAAATTTACTTAAGCGACAGCATACGAAATGATTACTTTTTATATTCCAAAAATTATAGGATCCGATATTCCGAGAGGGCGTGAATCGAGCGTAGAAAGTCAATCAATCATTCGCTCATGGTATAACTGGTTTTTGCGTAGCTCGCGCACATATGCTCACTTAAGAAGGCGTAATAATAAATAGAATCGTATTCAATACCATTTTCAAACTTTTGCAGTGATGCCAGTTGTAATTTTTATTTTTATCAATTCATTGCAAAAAATCGACAAATTTTCGTAAAAATTATTACGATCTGTTTTCTCGCCAATTATTGTATTCGCTTTGGTATTATGTAGCCAAGCTTTCACTATATCTCGTGAATATTATAATCATATTAAACTGTTTTATTGCGATTTTTTTGCCAGACAATGCGCACCACGGAAACCGCAAAAATTTAATTACGGTATCTTGACGCCACGAACGCATATGCGATTGACTTTCGAATGATTACGATCGTTTCTTTTGAGAGCGCAATTACTTACACTCTATGGTGTAAGCAAGCAGTCTCTGAATTAGCGACCAATCAACAAGTTCACCAGTTTCAATTTAATCATTGAAAGAGTTGCGTTACTGTATCGCAATTTTCGTTTATCTCAATCAAAGATAACCAATTAATATTTTATGTGTAGCACAGTGATTAAAGCTCGACTGACATTGATAATTTTTAATCTAGCTAGTTTCATTTAAAAATTTTGCCTATTCATATTGCGCAATCATCTTTTACTTAATGAAAAATGAAGAATGCCTGTAGAAGTGATGCATGCAATCTAAATGTCAAATGTTATAATGTGAGTTTGTTTGCAAATGTACAAAAAAAAGAGCTAATGCCGATCGGAGTTTGTTATATTTGACAATTTCCAAGTAGAAAATACATCGCTATACAAAATTTTACTATACTTTCATCAAAAGTATACTTTTCTTGTATTTTTGAATTACTTGATAATTATTTCAACAATAAAAAAATCGTTTTCGTAGCCGAAGAAAAATTAAAAAAACGTTCGAGCTCTGAATAAAAATTGCCAAAACGCAAGGTTGCATGCAGCAGTCGACTGAAAACAAGCTGATTTACTTTTGTTTCGCTCAAGTCCGCTCGTCATAACGTCTCGCTCGACTCTAATTATCTCAACAGTGTTTATGCGGATAAACATCTTGGCTCAAAATATTACTTTCAATCTTTTTTAGCCCTTTCTACTGTAGCTGTTTTTAGCAGCTCGGCTGTTTTCGTGTATCATATTCTCGTCAAAAAGGCATAAATATAATTATACGTTTTTTTCTGTCATTTGCATCCATTAATTATCATCGAATATCTCGGCTATGGATTTTTCTAGTTAGCATACTTTGAACTTTATAATGCGGCTCAAGCGCAAAGCTGTAATTAACCTAAACTTTTGCTATTTGATTCAATCAACGATACATGCACTCGCTCGCGCGAGATTTTCCACCGTCTATAAGAACTCGAATATCAATTATTATCTGTAAGGCGTGAAAAAAGAATGCGAATGATCGCATGTACACGTCCTGTTGCGCATTATCAATAAAGCTGCTAACGCACCGAGCTAGCGACGTAATTGCGCGCACAGTGAATCATTGTACGGGTCGCGTATTGTGTAATTTTCACCTTTTTTACTTGTCGTTACTACGCGTGCATAACATTATATTGATTGATTATTTCGCACGCGGTCGTAACCTTCGTAGCAAGCCGCTGATGAAATATTGTTCATACAAACATGCAGCGTTATTCTAGCGATGAATAATTAATTAATCACTCGACATCCGTAACGAGTTCTTTCAATTATATCGAAGGCATGCACTCGATAACTCGCAATACACTCGCATGCAACACACATAATATCCTCAAAGACGCTTGATTCTGAGAAAAAGTAAGTCAAGTCTCATTTATATTTCGCAAGCTCACATCGTCGTTATTTATTCTCCTATCGTGTACTTTTCATTGATAGCTAAGTATCTGAATACGTATATGCAGCAGTTTTGTCGTTTAACACGTTCTGTCGTACAGCATAATAACTATGCTAGCTGGACATTTCTCGTTAAATAATTGAATGATAATTGCTATTCATTGACTGAGATGCGTGCAGCCGACATTGTATGATTGTTTATTGGTTCGCGCGCCACGCCGAGAGAAGCCAGACGCGATAATACATTATTTGTTCTCGTCGTGCGCAATTTAAACGCTCCCAGGTGAGTTTTCTTTATATTTTTACACTCGTATCCTAGATAATAGGAAAAATGTCAAAGAAATTCAGCAGGTTATCATCGCTCGATAAATGTGGCTGCGTGCGCGCCCCTGATCGTCGTCGATTTAAAACAATCGACACGCAAACGTTTGCCCGTTCATATATAGCGCAGTTCATTAGACTGCGCGTTTGAAAATGAGCAGTGACCGAAGTAATAATGCTGATTTCGAGGCCTGTTATTAAGTGCATGCGCGTGAACTCGGCGTACGATCGTCGCCGATAACGACGCATGGGAGTATACGCAATATATATACGAGCGAGGCAAAGCCCCTCCCGGTTGGCGTTATGCGCGGCCGCCGTTGCGCCGAGCGAATGCTGTAGCTCACTAGGTTTCGTTGGGACACTTTGAGGCGAAGGCGAAACAATAATCGATTCTCTCGTTCTGCTGATCGAACTCGAGCGCCAGATGGTAAATACGTATTAAATTTTCCACGAGTGAAAATAACTCGAACAGGCGCGCGTCCGATATCGTTAGTTTCTGTAATCATACTCGGCACTGCTCTCGCAAGTATCTGACAAGCGGCTTCGAACGTGTAACACGCGAGCATACATTCTAGATGCGCGTGCGCGTATTGAGTTTCCGATTGCTGTAAATATAACTACGTACACACACACACACGTATTTATACGCAGTTTGTTCGTGCGCACATATAGAGACCCGCGGAGAGTGGCAGCACGTTTGCTCGCTAGAATCAACGCAATCCTAATCCTAATGCGATCTGCGCATATAAATCACTCGAATTTCTTGCCACTTTAACTTGTGCCAGCAGCAGCGCCGAAGCACCCTGCGCGAGAACAGTTTCTTTTCCCTATATGAACGCGAGAACCAATAAATCTATTCGCGGATTGTCGTACGTGTCTGTAGATGCGCTAGCCAGTGGCAATAAAGTCGCCGCGCGCGACTATATTATACAACGTACCTATGTTTTCGTGAATTTCCTTGGTAATTATTTTTCTTTTATCATTCTCGCAGAGTTTGCTCGAAATTTTGCTTGCCAAACGGCTTTGGCGATTTTGTGCAGCGTATAAACTCGCTTCCGTACACATCACGCAGCGGCTGGCCTATCTGACGAAGCGATCGTTCGTCCTCTCTTGAACGCCGCTAACGACGTCTCAATTTTATGGTCGAAAAATGTAAAAATCCACGCACCTCGTGCAGTTTCGTAGGGCGCCTCCTTTTCCTTGGCCGCAGTCTCTGTAGGTTCAACGGGAGGGAGAAAGGCTTGTAATAATCGACGAGAGAGAAAGAGAGAGTCCAAGGGATCGACATACACACGCGAGCCTCTCTAGTATTAATGTATAATTAACCGAGCACGTTGTAAGATTTTATCGCAGAAAGCTTGGGTTCGCGCCCAGTCGAGTTTGTGTATGTACGTTGCACACACACACACACACACACACACACACACACACACACACACACACACTCACACATACACACACACACACACATCACACAATGAGATTAAGGAAGGGCAAGAAAAAAAGCATCTGTATATATATGAAGAGAAGTGGGCGCGGGAAAATAGAAAATTACTCAATACCAAGCAAAAGCACACGCGGTCGAGTTTAAATCGATTTCGGAGAAATTGCAAGCGCGGCTCATTGTGAAAATAATTGCGCGTACGAGTGAGAGCTTGTCAATTATACAGTAGTGTATGTGCACATAGGCGAACGCGCGCCACGTACAAGTTGATGGAGATGTAACGAGGTGCGCGCGATTTTAACGACTGATTGTTTTTACATCGGGCTCGTATCCATCGTTATTATTTATTACCGTTTAATTGTTAAATTCTCGCATGTGGCGTATATAATCAATTACAAATATGCACGTTTGACCCGTTATAAATATTCATTGGAAAAGCTGACAGGGAGAAGGGGAACAAGGACTGGAGAGAAGCACGTTATTATAGGCAGGTAAAAAAGAGGTTCTTTTACCTTATTAAAAGTGATATTTAATTCGAGACTTTTGGCCGAGAGACTTTCGACGAGGCATATACGCGTTGCCCAGGCGTCAGAAGGATTGATGGTGTCTAAATGCAAATGCGGCTTGCGCACATATAGGTGTACGTGCTCGCACGCAAAAGAGAGGAAAGATCCCACCTACCGACGCCTTATATGCCAGTTAACGCCTTACAACTTAATAATCCACCTATCTCTCGCGCGTTTCTTTCATTCGCTTGTGCATGCGCCGCTATACGTATCGCATTATATTATGCGCAGTAACGTTTAATGCTTTATAATTCGATCTATAAAGTAATGCAATTAATATGGTATAGGCTAAGAGACAATAGCTGCGCGTTCTACTACAATATGTCGTTTTCCTCTCTATAGCGATCTATTCTGCAAAGGATTGATTAATCCCTTTGCAAAGATTAATCGCTCGACTCGTTCTCCAGGCCGAATGGCATAATTACCTAAGCATCCTGTATAGTACGCTCTCGTTTCAGTAAAATTTCATCCTTCTTTGACTCTCTGGGCCTCGATCACATTTTTCACGCGCTATTTGTAATACAAAATCAGATAAATAACATTATATTAAGACATCTGTGAGCACCAAGTAACTGCTCCAATAAATCTCTTTTGATCGCGTGCGCGCGCTGCATATAGGTAGGCAGAGCCGCGCAAGGGTATCTCTTGCGAGACAGGAATTAACTAATTGTTCGGATACTGCCTCTGCGAGCTCGTGCGCACAGGCCATGATTACAAGTTGCTTCTGCTGCCACCGCACTCGTGAACACGCTCCTTGCGCACGTGGAAAAAACAAAAGCTGAGCCTGCAGTCTTTGCAGTTAAAAGCCCCGCGTATGCTCATGACACTACTTCTCTTTCCCTCTTTCTTTTTACTTCTCCTCTGACCAATCATCTAATCAATCAAGTTTTGAATTCTCATGCTACTCTTTTTTTCCATCGTCTAGTAGATATTTATTTCTTTGATAGCTTAATTAATTCGCATTCAAACTAGAGTCGTGTTTAACATGCTCGCTTTAAAGAAACGAGCCTAATGAAGTGAAAAAGGAGACGCCCAAGGTGTACGTAGGTGTTGCTGCGGGCACAATGCTATACATCGGCTAACGAGGCTGCTGAGACGCCCCAAAATGGTCGTTGACTACGACAACGACGACGACAACAACGATGTCGTTTAACCATTGTCGAAGCAGAGGTGTAACAAAAACGAGGCAGATTGATGCTCGTAATGTTGTTTCGCCTATTATACGCTGCTTTGAACGACCAGTTAAGGAGACAAGTGCCACGTACAATATCTTGAGGACGTACTCGTTCATAGCGCTGATGAGCTTATAAATATATAATATCGTCCGATTTTCTCACGATATATTTTACTTTTATACATATATGTTGTTTTGAATCAAGCTTTTCATGAACATTGCATGTCAATAACCTCCGGTAAATATACAATTCTCCAATCTTGGATACTGAATTACGGAGCTAATATTATGACGCGGTGCACGCCGTGTTTTACACAAACACGTTCGACGCCGCGCATTCCGACGCTCACGGCGAAACGAGTTCATCTTAAACAATTATAAAGCCTCAGCGAGTGTATGATTACTCTCTCGTCATGTGTGCGCGCATCCCATCTAGCCTCGTTGGAATTCAAAGAAGTTTGGGGCAAATTAAAAAATGAGACGAGTAGCGCGTAACGTCGATTGTTCATGTATACATCTTTTTAAAAGCTATCCGTCTGTAAAAGTAAAATTATGTGACGTATCAAATCCTGCAACCAATCGATTATTCGAAAAATCCTCTTTTCAAATTTCGCAAAGAAATACGCTGCTCGTTGCGCGCCATTTGAATGTGTAATTTTTTGTAGATCGCGCGAAATGTGGAGAAGATCACGTGTTTTTTTTTAAACGAGTGCGATCATTTGCGCCTCGCGTGTGTATACGCGCCTCGAGGAGTGTACCGGCAGCAACTCGGAGTGTGTAATTTCAATTTAATTGCATGTTATTTTGAGTTTGAGCGAGCTGAGCGCTTTATTAAACGCGCCGCGACGAGCCTTAGGGTTTTTTTACAACCAAGGCTATTGATGAATTCATTTTGAATCGAGCTATACGCGTGAGTGCGTGAGCAGGATAGTAAAAAAATATATATTTGAAATTACATACAGGGCGCATTTTGTTAGTTTATGAAGTTTTCATTTGTTTAATAACAATAACTCAATTTTTTAGTAAGGCGTTGCACATGCTCGCATTGATGACAATTTTGTATGAGCTCATTACAAGTGCCAATCAACTTTTATTCGCCAAGTAAAAGATATGAAAAAAAAAAAAAAAATTCGTGAGAAATTTTATGTCTCTTCACGAATCTGAGTACGAGTTACGACTGATTGGTTGGCTTTTTCATCATAAATTCAAGCACGTTATCGTCTCTCGTGCGCATGTATCCAGTCGAAGGTGTTAATATCTAAGAAAACTTTTTAATCCTCGAAACCTGTCAAGCAGTTGATATTAAGATTTTATTACGAGTTCGATCAATTACCATGAATAAGCAGCTTACAATATATGTATATATATATATATATATATATATATATATATATATATATATATATAATATATATATATATATATATATATATAATCGTCATGTGCACTTTTTCCTCATGTCTCTTTTATCAAGAATATTTCACGCGGGCTTTTAATACATCGATCTCTTCTACGACATTCTATATTTATGTATACATATTATATTGCATATATGTCGTCGGTACTTAATTTAATTACCTAACAACGTCCATATTATATTGACATTCGAAGCACATAGCCAAGTTTTAAAACTGCACATGAGCCTTCTTCGGTCATGAAATTGTATAATTTGACAAGAGAACATTACTTGCTACGTAACATCCAATAAACTAAAGCCTGAAAAATGATAATACTTGAATCGAATTCTTGAAATTGAATTGCTTTTTGAGCACGATGTATTTCAAAGTTTAAAATTTGCCAGGAATTAAGTGGTTTTACTCAGCCATCGTTACAAATGACCCTTAATTACATAGTGGTCCTTAAGCATGTGTACGTCGGTGTGAAAAATAATCAGTTCTACTGCTTTTACAAAATCATTATTTATACGCTTCTTGGGGTCGCAAATCTCTTAGTCGGTCTGGAAGAAAGAGAGGTGCTATTTGTAGCATTACAAATTTCTCTATTGTTTCAATTTACTAATACACCCACTGCACGAATAATTATTTTACCTCTGTAGCGTGCGTGCGTGTGTGTTATATGATTGTCGACGTGTGAGTGAGATTATTTGCATGCGTGCGTCTCGCGAGCTAGAAATGAAAAAATTAATTTTTAAAATGCCGTGCACGAAACCTTATTATTTATATGCAAACTAGGCAAGCGTGTATGCGCGCAGGGAAATGATGTTGTAGCTCTTTTTCGCAAGTCCAAATGACCACAGAACACGAAATCATTGCATGTTATGCTATAAAAGCCATGACACAAACTCGGTTGTTCTTAAAATTAAGAAATTTATCTACTTTTACGGGCTCGTTCAATCAAAATATTCCATTAAGTCTCGATAATCAATGCAAAAAAGACACGTAATTACATTTTTTAGAGAACACTTTTGCCGAGTCGATAATTTGTTTCTACTTATGATAACATCTAATCAACGTAGAGAGATTTTCATTCAACAACTAATGTATAAATGAGCAATTCTCAATCAAACAAAATACAAATTTTTACGCTCGTAAAATAGCAGAGCTCGATAATATTACCTTTCTTGACTGCGTTCATTCTTAGAATAGCAACAGCCGTTAATTTTATCATCTCGCCAATTCCCTTCCCTATAACTCTGCTCACGAAGATGAATCGATCAAGTAAATTACTTCACGGGAAATGTGATGCAAATACGGACTTGACTCATTTCATTTCCAGTAGATTGTTGAATAATAATTTACAAATATTTGGGTGAGCGAGTAATAGTTGAAATTCAAAATAAAATTGCGAATATATTTTTTTTGCTTCGAATTCAAAATAAATAGTAGGGTCTCCTTGAAAATACGTATTTATCCGATACTTGCATATTTAAATAATAGAATACTACGAACAACATTACAAAATAAATCCATTTCCAAGATCTATTTCAAACAAATTCAATTCTTGCCTGTGTGCGACCGATAATCTTATTTTGAAAGTGATAATAAATGCGCCATGAATTAAACTGTAAACCTACGAGATGCTTTGAAAAATCGATGAGGCATGTTACAATTAATGCTGGACTGTACATTTTTCTTGTTGGCAGGCTGCGATGGTGAGAGCGACGATGGTAGTAGCAAAAGACGCCGCAGCCGGACCAACTTCAACAGCTGGCAACTCGAAGAGCTCGAACGGGCCTTTTTGACGAGCCATTACCCCGACGTTTTCATGAGGGAGGCGCTGGCAGTCAGACTCGAGCTGAAGGAAAGTCGTGTTGCGGTAAGTTTCTCCTTTGCTTTTAAATTTTAATACTTGTCTAAATTTTTACGAGTATTCTTGTGCTAATGTGCTTCACGACCCGAAGATGTAATAAATTAATCTAATAAGGCCCTTATCGTATGATTGATTCGACTGCGCCGAATAATTGTTCCTGTATGCATACATACGTGCTCAAATTAATTGACCATAACACATTTATAGGTTATGCGTCTATAAAAACACAGTATTATAAGTAAATTTTTTAGCTTATCCAATTTTTTGCGGGGACCGGAAACTCTATTGATCGAGGGTTCGTAAATTATTCGCTTTTTTTGTTTCTTTCAGGAGCAATTCGGCCTCATGGGAGTACAATGATTTTATAGGGAAGCCCAAGCGTACACTTGATACGAAAAGATGAGCTTGTCAGGAAATATAAAATTGTGCCAAAATTTGAACAATTTTACATTTCTAAATACCAAGAGCCATGCCAAATACGTATAGTTTTGTTTTGATTTGAGCAATTTGAAAGCAATTAATAGTCTTGAGGCGTTCATTTAACAACAATTAGGTTATTCAAATCACATTAATGTTAAAAAGCTAAATTGATGCAATTTGTAACCAGTAGCAGTGCATCGTAAGAGGATAAATCTTCAAAAAAGTTACCAAAGTGACACGCGCACGTACCCATAACATGAACATGGTAATAAAGATTGTGGACTATACTTCGTTCGAATATTTTCATATAAGTGTGATAGTTGACAACGCATGTACATTGTATAAACGTACAATACACGAGTACACATGTGGAGCAGGGGTCAGACTTCAATTTCACGGCTGGTTGAGTTGATCGTGAAGCAGCTCTCCTTCTTTCTTCGCCCCTCCCTATGAATCGTAACATACGTTACTTTCGGTTCCTGGCATATTTATTATTAGTATATATGCCCTCACAGATGCGCTCGGTGGAACCCACATCGGCGCGTACGTTCTCTTTTCGGCTTTCGAATGTCTTTGCATTTCAATCGGTGAATATCAGCGCTTACATTATTTGGACATGCGAATTAACCATCGGCGCGCGTTTGGTCGGATTTATCTTTTGAGTTGTTTATATGTATCGCGAAATATTATCAACCCCTCTAACACACGTGGCCAGACGTGCGCGCACTAAGTCTTCTGCTGAGTCACAAAAGCTTGCGTATCTGCAACCAATCGCGCTGCTCTCTCGTATTATCGAGATTTGCTTCTTGATGTTCGGATAATGAAGTTACTTTTATCGCCTTCACTCGACATTAGGATATAAATCTTCGCTTTCTCTCGTTGTTTTGATTGTTCATGCGCTGCAACGCTGATGCGGATTTTCATCCGATTCGATGAGTTGACGAGCCAAAAAGTGATAAAATATATTACCGTCACGTAAGAATTAGAAGAAATGCAAACGTACATTACCTTGGCTTGAAATATTAAATCAAGAGGATGTTTTTACGTTCGCCAAGATCGAATTATATAAATAAATGCTACTACAACCCATTGAGTTTCTTTTCAATTTACCCTTTATTGATATTCATTTTGTGATACCATACATATTTTCAATTACGCAATTTGATATTTATGTTTTGAGATATGTATGGAGCATCTGACGCATTTATTGATAAAGAAAAACTTGCTGGCATTATCGTGACTGCGCGTTAATACACATAGTATAGAAAAAAGACATTAAATATATTAGCGTGGCTAGGCAATCGCACGTAGGCATTATAAGCTAGCGTGACTCCTGCCGGTATCGCGTGTCAAGTTCTATCAAGTGCGAAAAAAGCGCAAACTTCTGTCAACTTCTCCCACTTTCCTGATTGGCCACGGCAAAAGTCAAAATACTCGCTTGAACAGATTTGCTCTATATGTATGTACCCATAATACGCTTAATCAAAGGGCTTTGCAAAAAGTATGTATCCCGAGTAATTAGATGGATAATTAGTTAAAGACGCGAGACTTTCTGAGCGTGATACATGTATTCGCATTTTCAACTTTAAAAGCTCAACTTTTTTCGTCCAGAAATGTGCTAGATTATTATTATTTCTCTCTTTCTCTCGCCGCAATTTTTCACAAAATACAAATAGTTAAAAGTACATTTAGATTAATCTGTCATAGAGTTAGACATATCTATTGGAAATTTATTTCGTTTTTTTCATGCGTGCTTCATTTTCTCATTCACTTGTGTTGGCAATCTTTACTTGATTATAACGAACGTATGTTCATTCAATTTTGTGCAAAGATAAAAAATGTATTATAACACTCATTTCTTTGTGATATTTTTAAATAAATATGCTCATAGTTCATCACAGAATTGAGTATGTGCAACGATTGCTGTGATAAGTTACATTACGAAAAATACATGAATGCGCAAGCTAGTATGGCTTTAATTAATTGAATTTCGACTCTTAGATCTTAATTTGACTTGAATTCATACATATATATTTTTTCTGGTTTATCCCAGTACAATTTGAATTTTTGAAGAAAGTTATAAATATGATCAAGTCTTGGTGTCTGGGTATTTTGGATTGATAATTTTGTTCTACTTGACGAGGAAATTAATTTTGCGTTCTTGGCTCATTATCGCTTGAATGATAAAAACGAGGCGTTTATAAATTTATCAATATCTGGTTATTTACGACAGAACTGTATCGTTTTTTCACTCCGTTTAAATTATCATTTTATTATTCGATTAGATTCAATTAAGCCCACAATCAACCCATTACTTTTCAATTTTTCCTACGCACATTTATAACAAATTTTTTATCTTCATTTTCGGTAAGGATAAATCTTACATGATACTATTTAAAATTTTTTTTACAGTACTATAACTACTTGAGAAAAACTGTTCAAAAATGTTCATTTTTTAAAACCCAAATTATTTTCAGAAACATTTTGAAAAAATCCGGCAACAAACTGTTGGTTTGATTGAAGTTATAAAAAACGTTTCATGGAATTTCAGCTACACTTATAGAGAAGCATGTATGCACAAAATACGCACACAGTGTTGTTATCGCGTGAAAAAAAACGAAAACCCGTGACACGCGACTGCAGGGGCCAACAACGTATAATTTTCGTCTATCCACATATACATGTATACACACTCACACAAACTCGTATATAATGGAGTAGATCGATTTCGAGTTGGATTCTCGCGTGCGCGTATACTGCTGCAAACAAAAATGTCTTTATATACGATATGTACTCCCCTTTTTTCTCGTGTAGACGAGTTGCCGAATGTTATATTGTTATGTTTTACGAGGTTAAAACGAGCGCTAATCGAAGGTGATGGTTTTTTTTTGTTTCATCAACAGGTCTGGTTTCAAAATCGACGAGCCAAATGGCGCAAGAAGGAGCACACGAAAAAAGGGCCAGGCAGGCCGGCGCACAACGCGCATCCGCAGAGCTGCAGTGGCGAGCCGATACCGCCGGAGGAATTGCGCAGAAAGGAACGCGACAGGCGGCAAAAGAAGCTCATGAAGGCCCTCGAAAGGCAGCAAAGAAAATTGGCGGCTAAGGTGAGAACGAAGAAATCTAAATTAATCTTACGTGCACGCACACAAACTCACACACATCACGTGCGTGTGTATGACCTGTGTTATTCTCGGCTCTTAAAGCAAATTTTTTACATGCAAGAATCATTCAGTGTTGTGCTAATGAAAAAAAGAGCCCGCGGGAACCGTGTGTTGCCGCTGTTAAACGCGAGACAAGTTAATAAGAGACCAGGCTATTTCTCGCACAGCCCGAGAAGTGTTTAAATTAAAACATAGATAAATGTGCTCTTTCTTTGTATTTTTTTTACACTATGTATATGTTCTCGAAACCGGGCTCGTGTCGGGAAATTAATTCTCGTGCCCGAGAGGGCGCAGCTGATTAGGTCATTTGCATACTTTTATTTTTGATAAATTAAAGGTTGCTGGCTCGAGTTTTTGGTCTAGCTCATGTAGCTGCTCGGCCAATGCGATCGAGAATTATGTTCCGGTTTTAAACTCGTACTTTGTTATTTAAAAATAGAAAATGAATGATATATTATTCAGCTTATTTAGCAAATTGTCACATTGATTACTGTTAACAGGGTATTACGGTGGATTTGACGACGTTGAAAGCCGAGTGGGAATCACGAAACGCAGCCGCTGCGTCGGGTAGTGGCTCGAATTCTCTAAATGGGGGCTTCCTCAACAACAATAACAGCAGCACGAACAATAACAATGAAGGCCTGCTCGAAGCGAATGAAGAAATTGACGTTGTCGGTGGATTGGATTCTTGCAGCGAGAGCGGCAGCGAGCGAGTTGACGATTCGGCGGCCGACGGCTCGATCGATGGGGAATCGTATCCGGCGACGCGGATCGCGCCTCAGCTGAGCGACGTAGAGCATCAGCGGAGGTTATCGACTCAGCTCGGTCAACATCATTTGCACTTGAATCATCAGCAAGGCATACACAATTGGGGTCTTAGCTTGCTTGAGCGACGTCGGGAGTTGATCAAAGCGAGCTCCGCCGCTGCCGACGGGCAACAGACCTCGTCGTCGCAACGAAGGAGTAGTTGCGGACCCGATGACGAGCCACAAAGTGGTAGTATAGATCTGTCGGTTAAGGGTAGGGAGGACAGGCGTCGTTTGAATCCTTTTTCCATCGACAGTCTCTTGGGCAATCACAAAAACGTAAGTGTGATTGAGTTAAGTAGCAGCAGCAGCCACGTTACCGGCAAGGACTTTAAGTCACCGGCCGCATCGCCAGTCAGCTCGGCCAATTCGGTACCCACATCGCCGAGTCTCGCGTAGTCCTGGCTTCGATGGTGGAGGGAGGCTTCTTGAGGATGAGACTGAATTTATGGTTTATCCGTTCTCGACCGGTCAGGTCTATGGATGAGATCAACCTTTTATCATAAGCAAGTGATGAGTGAATAATTTAAAACATCTGAATCTGAATTATATATGACTGTGTGAATGTGATGAATCGATTTAGAAACCTAAAAAATTTATTATAACTAATGATTTGTACATAGATAGAAAAAGTACGTAGAATTTCCAAATAATGCAGTGCATCGATAAGACGACACGAATAAGGATCTTTCCTCGCTGATGTGCATATAAAAAAGTAAGAAACGTGTATGATTGTGCACAATGTATAATATATCAGCGAATGAGTAAATAAGAAGACTCATGTCGCTTTTAACATATCCTAAAAGGAGGTTTTGCTTAAAAATTTTGCATAATGCCTTTATTAAGTGGAGTAAAACATCAGAAAACTTTTCCCTCGGATACTCTTGCAATTCACTCACGTCGGCTAATTTACCCAATTGTCCTTCATACTGGTTGCGGGTTTGCTTGTGGTGCACCATTAATCCCCATTACATAGATAAATTAAAAATTCACCGTGCAATAAAGTCATTTCAAGAGAGAAGATATCAGTTGTACGAAATTATAAGAACAACATTTTTTAGAATAAAAAATTTATAATAACATAGATACATTGAGAAATTTAGCAGTAATCTTTATAATTTTCTATTTCATTTTTACTGAATTGGTTATTTATCAAGACTCAAAATCAATTTTTATATCAAGTTATCCCATGCAAATGGATTTTATCATATAAATCATAAAGTTTAAAACTACGATCGTGACAAAGCATAAAATTATTCAAAAACATTATACAAAATAATTTTTGGAAGTTCAATCGATTTTTTATAAAAAAGAAGTATTTTATTTTAATTAAATTCTGCAAAATCTTATTTAATCAAATCATTTTAATGAATATGCTAGACATTGATTACCCTGAGGTATAGATACAAACGAATGTAGCAAAATTAAGAAAAATAAGTAAAAGTTTTTCTTTTTTTGTTTCTCAGTGTAGCAACGTTGGATTGCGTGCGTACATTTGCGTGAGAAAAGTGTAATGTTTTTGTGAAATGAAAAAAGTATGTTATCATATAAAGAATTTCCGAATAAAGAAATAATATTGATTAAGGTGCAAAAATTATATTATGATAGAGCGTAAAAAATGTATTTATATTGTAAATAGTTTTGGAAGCGACAGTAGTAATTTAATCGACGTGTTAGCTATTACATGTATAACAGATAAATATTGGCCTCGAAACGGACCATTCTGAAAAAACGATATACATTTTGAAGCAATAGTCGATGAATTTAAAGTATATTTGGGAGAAAAATTAACAAATCACAACTGTAAAGATCATAAGGGAAAAAATATTCGAATGAATGATGCATAGACCATAGCAAATCCATTCTAAATAGAAATAAATGTTAAGTACAGTGTAGCGTAACAAAATAAAAAAATTTCAACTTCATTGACATCGTAGTTGCCATAAAACTGAGATTCGAAAAAAACCGACTACATTATAACCAATAAAAAAAAATATATTAATTTATTCTCAAAAAAATTGCAGCAAAGTTATTATTTTGCCTTATCTTACCAGCATTATTTTCAGTTATTTTACGAGCTCTTCACTACTCCAAAATCTATGCCCATATCGAAATGTGCAAAATTGCCAGTGTTTAATAAAGAAGATTATATTTTTGATACACTCACTTGTGTGAACATTTACGTAAAAATTCCGAATCATTTGAGATCCAACAAATCAAAACTTTTCACGATATAACCAACTTTCAGCCTTATAACTACTCAAACTAACACAAGTCTATTAAGCAATAGTTTACCACAAGCCCTGATCAGCCAAGACAAAACAAAGGAGATTCTTTCTTAGCTATAATGAGCGTCTATCATTAAATTATTTATCTGAACATTTTTTGGTCGATCTATCTTTTCATTGTTTACTAACGGCGAAATCTTAGACGACTTAATCACAATACGCCTGAAAAGCTTCGACAACATATACCCTTGGACGCGCGATATTAACGAGTCAGCCGCGAGGCGAAGTTCCTTGACTCCTCTCGATCGATCGCTTTTTTGCTGGTACGCACGTGCAAACACGAATTATCACACATGCACACATACACACAAATGTACGAAAGGCTATTGTATGCGCACGTTGCATTCACACGCAATCTATATAATATCATTTATGCTTATTGCCGGCTGTGTTAGTGAGAAGTCTCTATTATCGCGTGCAAAATTGACGAGTATATAATATAATGTCATCGTGCAGCGTGAGCACATAAATCGGATTCTATAAGTGACGAAAGATTGTGCGGCGGAGAAAATTACCCACAATTTATTCTGCGTAATTTTTTTGAATGAAAATTGCTACTTTAGAATTTTACGAGAATTTCGCAGTTTTTAACTATACTCATAGGCCAAGTTTTTTACTATTACAGTGTTAAATTATGCAAATTGCATTGAATGCACGAAATTCTTTAACTGCGATTTTTCGTCTATTTAAAAATTTATTAAAATACTCAACTTCAGTTTAATTTTCCTACGATGTGCAGCAGGTGTCAAAAAGTACTTGCAGATGACGTATAAATAAATTCACAGTATCTGCTGTACAACCTGATGCCAAGAAGTCGTAAATCAAGTCTGCGTATATTCAAGTGTGCTGGCTCAAAGACCGAAGAGATAATTCCAAATGATGAGCGTTGCGAGATGACTTTATTAAAGCGATTTTCACGCATTTTCGAAACGCTTGTAGGTCGTAAAACTTTAAGTGTTTCCTTTACCCAAGATCAATGTTACGAGGAAGGATAATCGATCGATCCTCATGAGTGACTCTCGCACGATCATTGTAATTTGAATGCAAAAGATTATCATTTTAGAGCCCTGCGAGTTTTACGACACACCGGCATACATATGCGGATTATCGATTTTACCAACATACGCGAGCGCAGGTATACTTGGTTCATTTGTAAAATTGAATAAGCCGAGCGTACGATATTTATACAAGGCAAATGCTCGTATGTGTACGTCTTTGGCATATGTATTGTACACGCGCCGAATTGGTAATTATTTAATTATTATACGGACAGATGGTTAAATTATATCCTCTGGAGTCAAGATTTTAATTATCTCTCTATATTTAATTAAAAATAAGTATCAGAAGCTATGCTATAGATACACTTTATAGATGTATCTTGATATCCTCGACATTGAACGGAAACACTGTCGATATGCATGTATACCATTATTATACTCGAGTCGTTTAGATCGCTCATAAAGGCAAAAATGTCCAAATAGTTTGCACACGACTTTTCAATATTTTCTTTTCAGCAAAAAGTGAGAGAAAGAGAGATGGTGCAATACACCCAGTCTTAGCATTCCATTGAATTATCGCTCTGGCTTAAAAGGAAAAAATCTTGTTGCCTGTAACACTACGAGCGAAAGCGTGCAGATAAATAGGCGGAAACGCGCGATCTTATAATAACAATTTACGTGAGTATATAAATCGCATAAAAAGAGAAATAACAAAGACCAGTAGAAATAAAGATAGGTATCGTTTTGGGTAATAGCCAATCCATATAATATTGGTCAAAGATTTAAAATCGATCAAAATTTGAAAACTTGTGTGTATGTGAGTATATAGATTCTTATGCATTCTAGTTGGCTGGTAATAATCACCATAATCTTGGTGTCTCGATCTTAACTCTCAAAAGAACTAGCTTATATTGTTCAGCTTTTTTTTCGCGCCTTGGACCCACCCACGTACGTCGCTCGCGTACTTTACTAATTCTCGGGGCCGTAAGGCTGTACACATGCATATGGATTATTGTACTCATGGTGTTATTACCTTTATCGCTGCTCTTGTCTCTCTCCCTCTCTCTCCCTCTCTCTCTCTTCGAGATATATTGAATATATGTTTGCAGTCATAACTCATAATTACTCGGGCCTAGGAAATATTGTATTAAAAGAGATCGAGCCCCACGAGTATATGTATGAAAGTGTATGAGTGTGATTTTCGCTCTGAGCTGGTAAGTCGAAGCAATTATCGTAGGTACAGACGATGCTATATCAATAATTTACAAAAAAAAGTGAAAAAATGAAGTAGGTACAGGGCAAGGACTTGTAGATAAAATGATTATTTATCATTAATTTTATCTTCGCTGAGTTGAACAGTGCGAATAATTTTTACGAAGGGTAAAACGAATGAAGTAAGCGATCGAGATGAGTTATTAGATAATTATTTTTTGACAAAAAAATGTAAATTTCATTGGTCTGCTTGATACATTTCCATTGTAATTACTAAATGATTTTGGCGAGGTTTTATACATCACCTCAAAGCAAACTGTGCGGTCGTGCAGTTATATCGCTTGGGATGTGCGTGCACTTAATTGTATCGTTGCCGTGTGTAGAAATTTAGCTTCTTCTACCTTTTTTTCTTCTACCTAAATTAAAATGATAAATGACTTTGTTGAACGTGTCTGGTGTGATTAGATTGTTAGTGGTATACTAAATGTATTGCTTAAAACTTGATTAAGCAGCGATTGAAGCATAGTGAAGCAAGAGAGTCATTATAATCTATAGCATGTGTTTAATTATTCATACAAATGTATGTTTGAATCGACATGGATTTTTTACATTCATTGAGATTTTGAGACTGGCTTTACAACTTTTATGCTATCGTGTACTTAATATTGACAAATTTGTTTATATATAACCTTCATAATACGAACGCAAGATGGGCCAAGATACGAGATTAATTGGCGCTTCTGGCAAGAGAAAATGAGAGAGAGAGAGAGAGAGAGAGAGAGCGAGAGAGAGAGAGAGAGGAAGAGAGAAGAGAGAGAGGAGAGAGAGAAGAGCGCATATAAACCCTTTAAAGAGACGATGCGCCAAAGATGTCGAATTTTAATATCGAAAAATTTTTATATACGTACGTGCGCCAAGATCCACTGTAACAGATATGACGTAGCGAATATTATAAGGCGATTTATAGGTCTTTACACAGCAAGCACAATGTTGCCAGTTTTTCGTTGACTCTATTCTCTTTCTTCGTGGTGGCTGAATCTCTTTCTGATGTGTGTTGCTATAGCACATCAAACATGTACATAAGACGAGGGAAAGCCATAAAGATTGAATCGAGGTTCGTGCAAGTCGAGGTCAGCTTCCATAACGGCGCGAGTAAAATTAAAATGCAACGACTTGCCCCAGCCTCAGCTTTTATATATGTATTATAATCTCTTTCGTTCAAAATTACGCGCATACGAAATTCCTCGATTGAATATTTATGGTCATGTACATATAGTTGAGTGAAGAGGGAAAATTGCGGGCATTTTATATATGTAAGGGGGATTATTTATTATTGCTTGAAGGCTTCGATACGTGTATGCGCTGGCGAGAGTTGTACGCTCACATCCGATAAGCCACTACTGGAATGCAACTGAATTTCTATTTGGGAGGTATGCAAAAGTTACATAACAAAGCGTAAAAATCGAGTTAATTTTGAAAATTCGCAAGCTAATTAATTACTATGTATTTGCGTAATTCAATATTCTGTTTAACTCATTCATCATTTATATATAAAACTACAATCCGCAATAGCTGATAATTAGATATACTTTTACTATTCTTTATTTAGAATTCAAATATGCAGTGGATACGAGGGTCCGAGGTACAGTACCATTTGATAAGTATCGTATATTCGAACCATCCACAGGCTCAAACTCTGACTATATCGACTACACGTGTAAAATTTATCTCGCACGCGCACCCGTGCCAACGTATATAAATACCTAAAAGATGTGGGCGAGTGCTTGTGTTATATGTCTATACATATATACATAGACCGTTTGATGGCGGTCTGCCAAGTACAAGTGAGAGAAGGAGAGAGAAGTAAATCTAAATTTACGAGGCAGTACCGCCTCTTACTGGCACCTCCTTGAGTACAGCCCACATCTCAGTCAGTCTCTGTAGCACACACATATTCTCTCTAAACTTGTGCCTGTCTCTCTCTCTCTCTCTCTCTCTCTCTTGCTCTCGGTACCTGGTGACTACCCCCCTCCCGCGCTCTAAAAGAAGTTTCCCCTCTCGCGCAAGTATGTACATGCACAGCGCAGAGGGGCAGAATGCTCGCTTAAGGTTGCTCATAATTCTCATAATAAATCGCTTTAGAATGGCGCATATATATAGACGCAGCCGCTTGTTTCTCTCATCGAAGATGCACTCGAGCGAGAGAGAGAAAGAGAGAGAATCAGCGGCTTCTTTCTACATCTTTACCCAGCAAGAGAGACAGCAACAGCAATAGTTTGAGACAAGAGAGTGAGATAAAGATATTCGAATATACTGTAAGAGCCGCTTTTGAAGTTTCCTATGTACCAAAGACAGCGAGTCATCTTCACACTTTACGAGTTTATTTTCACGAGAATCCAACACATGTGCATAAATTTTTAAGTTATGGTTGAAATCTTAAATGCATATCTACAAATTTTTATACGAACAAAAAAAATAGACAAACATATCAGTCAAAATCTAATCAAATTCAATTCGGATATTTATGACCAAAATTTCACAGTTTCCTTGCGATGTAAACCACCATCTCTTTCATTTTTGCAATAAATCACTAAATCTCAGAGATACGAAAATCTGCAAGTATCGAAAAATTTTTTAAAAAGTTGAAAAATTACCATTTTATGGTATAAATGATATAAGCAAAACTTTCTAGCGCGCCATTCTTGCGTGTTTTGACAACTGGTGTTTATGGGTCTGACTATTCAGGGCATATTCGTGCACGAAATTTTTGATTTTCGTGTACGAAATTCTAAAATTTGTAAACAAAACTCCAAATAACCCTAGTTTCCCTGAAAAACCCGAATACCCCTGAATAACCCGTTTGGCATTCGATTTTATTTCTATCCGTATGAGCACCACTGAAAGGGCCTTTGGTGGAAACAAAAATTCAAGGATATTTGCTTGATTCCATCCGTGGAACGTTATGTATAATAGGAGCTGAAAAATGGTGGGTTCAATGGGATTATGTTATCTTTTTTATCTATCTATACTTAAAACCTAAAAGTATAAAATTTGCTGTGAAATAGTAATAATTGCACAGTTTACACTATTCAAAAGAATTTCGAGGGCAGGTTATACTACTAAAGTCGTTAGATTTGAACAGTGTTTTTGTAGAGAGGCAAAAAGACTGGATGCCCATGTATGTGTTTGTAAACATGTTGGCGCTGGCAAATATATGATTGAATGGTTGTTGTATGAGAGTTGAGTATGATAAATTGGGAAATTTGATATAGAATTGAATGTTCTAATTTTATTTTTTTTCATACCCCAGGAGAATGAAAAGTTTATTACCTATTCGTCAGAGCTAAGTCCAGGGTAACGGGTTTTTTATTTTCATCTCATTGTCGGGTTCATACAGATAAGCTATGACGATCGCGTTACGTCGTCACAACTCTCTCGCCACCTCAGCCACACTAATGTGAAATATACAGTTCGACTTATGTTTTTTCCACGCAGCAGTAGCAGCGAGACGCATGTGTGCGAGTATGTGTGAGTGGGCATACTGCGTATCGCGAAACACATGATGCCAGTGAATATTTTGGAGCAGGGGTGAATTCACTCCTATGAGCCGCGTGAACGTGAGTCGCGCGGCGAGATCGTTTTCGGACGCTGGAAAGACCACATCGACGTGGTCCCGAGATCGCGAAGAAATCGCGTCGGGTGTAATTTTATCGCGCCGTACGTTGCAAGTGCGTGTACCCGATGCACGACCCGGACTAGCGTGAACGAGTAGCGCCGAATGTCGCGGGTGCGTGCCGTACGACTTGGACTCGCGTGTACGCCTTCGGACGGGCTTGATTGGCGGGACACGTGAAGTGGTTTCGCGTGCTTGGATCTCCACGTGGTTTGCTTGTACGCTGCAACGGATTGACGCTCGATTCTGCGTATCGCGGGCATGAGTGCAGCAGCACGGACAGAGCGAGAGGGACGAATTGACCAAGGCGACGACGAAGTACCCAACGAACTGTAAGTACCACTTGAGTACCCAGCCCTCTCTAAACGTGTGCAATCGCGATTCCGGTGTGTGAGGAATGAATATCCGCGATTGCGCTGCTGCGTGCGCTGTAACTGTCGATCCAGAACTTGAAACTTAATAATAATTCATTTCTTTAATCATCCTGTGTTAATTCTCCAATTATTATTTGGCAACGCTTTCCCGCTTAACTTCATCCTAGGTTGGACCGCGACGCCGCCGCGATCGGTGCGAAATTCGCACCGAGTACTGAGCCAGCCGGCGAACAGAGCGAGGACGCGCATCGCCTAGGATCACCCTACGAATATTGTAACGGTCACAGAAACCATTACAAAGAAAAAGTGTGTTCATCAGTCGTCTAGCCGCTCGAGAGTAAAGCTAAGCTTGGTACGAAGAGGTTTGATGTGTTGATTACCCGTCGATATTGGTTAAGGGGTAACAGGGGGCTTAAAATTGAAAAAAATTTTATTTCATTTTCGAGTAGGATTTTTTGTCCCCTTTTCATTGTATTTTTTGAAATTTCAAAATTCCAATTTCAAATACTTTGCGTATTACATTTTTTCTTCTTTTGCGTTTTCTGGCGTTTTACGTTTTTGCAAAATGGACCGCTGTTGTCGTTATATTCAGAGCATACCGATTGAGTTACAGCACCAAGGTCGCGTACACTTCTTCAGAACATCAATGGTTACGGTCACAACCTCGGGCGTACACTCCGTACGATCCGACACATAAGTCACGCAGCTCAAACACTTGAGCGCAATTTTTTTTTCATTGTACGTTTTTTTTGTCATCTTGATTGGAAATCTACAGATTGAAACTGACGTATGAGTTCGCTCACCTCGTCCGAGGTTGCGACCATAACCATTCATGTTCTGAAGAAGTGTACGCGACTCTGGTACCGTAACTTAATCGCTACGCTCTGAATGTTACAAGAGGTGGCCAAAAACACTACGCGCCAGAAAACGCAAAAAAAGAAAAAAATTAACACGCAAAGTATAGGAAAAAGGCTCACGGAAACAGATATATCTCAGTGAAAAATCCAATTTTTTGAAGCTCCGAAGAATTCAATCGAAAGGGGACAAAATATCCTATTCAAAATTCTAATAAAAAAAATTTTGAGTTTTATGTGTACGTGTACCCTTAAGTTAAAAAAATGTAACATTTTCTATGTTTTTTTGCATCATTTAGAATGAAAAAAACCATAATGGAAGTCCAGGGTGTCGATGTAGCATCCAAGATCACTAAAACGTATTTTCAGCTTTGAAAACGCCTTACCGTAGGATTCCAAAGTGAGTTTATGACCAATCTTCATGACAGATATTTTAAAATCTTTTTAAAAGTACCCACTTCCACTTAAGTGTAACAGAATTTTGAAAAATGTCTTAGAAACAGTTTTTTTAAGACTATAAATGTTAAAAAAATCAAATAAAGCGAAAACTTCATACATAAAAATGCTTGACAACAGCGGTCGATTTTGCAAAAACGTAAAACGTCAGAAAACACAAAAGAAGAAAAAATCTAACACGCAAAGTATACGGAATTGGCTCACGGAAACAGCTGTATCTCAATGAATAATCAAAATTTTGGAATTTCGAAAAATGCAATGGAAAGGGGACAAAAATCCTACTCGAAAATGAATTAAAATTTTTTTCGATTTTAAGCTACCTGTTAGCCCTTAAGTTCTAGGTTGGCAAACAGTGCCCGGGTGAAAGGGTCGTCGTCATCGACATGGAGAAGCGCATGACTCTATGTTTAAACTTTAATCGAGCACGGTGCGGCGCATTAGATTCGTGATTTTGGTATTAGGCAAATATAGCTTGTGTAGGCCGCGAGATGCTGCTACGTGAATTTTACGTTATTTAAATTATGGACAGAGTTCTAAATTTAGGTCATTTACCTTACAGGTTAAGATCGTCATTTAATTTGTTGATTCCTTTTCACATTGTGCAGGTGGATAGAAGGGATAGCAGCGCTAGCGTCGATTTTAACATGTGCTCTTATGGAAATGACTTCCATTATGCCAGCGGCGCTCATCGAACTAAATTTCTCCTCATAACTAAATTATGGTCATCAACAAACTAACCGATTAAATTTGACAGCTCAAAACCCATGATTTTTATCCTTTATATGCTATATACTGTGGCAGAGCTTACCCCGGGCAAGCTGTGCCTTATGTTCTTATTTAACAAAAATAATGATAAAGGGTTTATTTAGAGCACCAGCCAAAATAATACTTATATCTACGACTCTAAGACAATCAGTTATTATGTTTCCATGGTTTTTCGCGTACTGATCAAATGTCTTTTACGCGATGGGTGTAGGCGTTCGAAGGAGGCTGAACACGACACGAGAGAGAGTACTCTCTTGGCAGGATATTACTTGAAGTCGACTTACTCGTCGGAGACTTGGCTCGATGATAGTCAACGGCTGGATCTGGTAGAAGCGCCGATGGTTTATGTCGAACAGAGGGTGGCCACACTCGAAGTCTTTCGCACACAGTGATCAAAGCCCCATGCGGCCATACTAGTGTAATCGGTCGCTGTCAGGTACAGAGTGTCAAATCCTGCTTCACGCTCTCATCATTAGGCACAGTAGCCGGTAGCGCCGTCTGCTTCGCTAATTCACACGGCTCGATTCACGAAAACCAGAATGTAGCTGTCGATCATCAGCCATATGTCCATCCAAGCTATCAATACGCATCACACAAGCCCGATTCATGTCTCTTTGGCGTAATACTAACAATGTATCTCGCATACGCACATTTAGGCCACGACAAAGGAGAGGAAAAAAGGGTTTCTGCCACCTACTGGATTCTGCCGTGACAGGTGTGGCACGATAACACGCTACCGTGATACCATACTTGTAATGCCGGAACTGGCATTATCTGTTGGGCCGCCCTGACGAACCATCGTCGACTTGCCGAGTATATTATTAGTTATAAGAATCGTTATTAATCAATGTATTTTGAATATGATTTCATGTGAGCGCCAAGTGTGAAAATATAGAACGTAAACACGCGTATAAGTTGAGATACGAGAGCGTACATATGAACAGAGAAGAGAGTCGAAGATTTGCTTTGAGATCGAACGGAGCTCGAGCGTGTGAGTTGAGCGTGACATCCTCGGGGATGTCTACGTCGGATTGACGAGTACCGCGCGGGTAGTAAGATCCTACGTCGCCCCAGTGAAGAGGGCGAGTGCCGGTACGAGTCGACCCGAGTGCGCGAGAGAGAACCAGTGGATCCAACGGCCGAGCAGACCACAAGGACGACCAAGGGCGGATCTGAACCAGGAGAAGATCTCGACATCGTGCGGTGAGTCGGGCGGCCCAGCCTTCGGTCGTTGTGTTTGTGAGTCGTACGCGCCAACGCGCCCACCAGGGCTACGATCGTCACGTCTGCCGTCGACCGGGTATGCGGGTACTCTCTGAGGCCGTGTAGAATGTTTATAGAATGAGAATAAACGTGGTAGTTGTTATTGTTAAGAGTGAGTAATTATTTGTGAATGTGTGTGTGAGAATATCTCCCCTTCCCGTATTGCATGCATTCCACAGGTAGACCCTGGACGTACAGGAACGGACCTGCAGCCCAAAAGGATATACGTAACCGAACGGGTACGTCAGGGTAAGGATCGAGAATATAGGTTACATACTAATCATATTTATCGACATAATTTTTTATTTTCAGACTGTTATAGAATTATAGTTATATAGATTAAAATAAAGTTATACTTAAAAAATACATTTCAGGATAATAATAATAATAATAATAATAATAATAGAATAATAAAATCTAATAATAATAATAATATAATAATAATAAAATAATAAGAATAATAATAATAATAATAATAATAATAATAATAAAATAATATAATATAATAATAATAATAATAATATAATAATATAATAATAATATAATAATAATAATAATAATAATAATAATAATAATATAATAATAATAATAATAATAATAATACTAATAATAATAATAATAATAATAATAATAACATAATAATAATAATATAATAATAATAATAATAATAATCATAATACTAATAATAATATATATAATAATAATTTCAAAAAGTCATCTGAAGCTAATTTCTTCTTCTACGGAATAGGTGTAACTTATTTACTACTTCGGTAGCAGAAATATGTCTTATTGTCACATTTTACGATGTATTATTTCTCCATTAATGTTTACTATAATTACTGTAATTATATATCAGTGCCACAGAAAGATCTAAAGTTAAACATTTATGTTAGACCCGTTATCCGGTTCATAAATAATGCCGTGTAATCATTGAATTACAAAAAGGACACAGATATTTTAATAATATATACTCGAACCAATATGATGAACTTTATCTCGAGAAACTAACATTCGTAATAATGCTTACTAATTCTGTGAATTAGTTCATACGGTCTCACAGTCGAATAGTATATTACTGACCTAGGCTGCGAAAAACAGAAAAGTCTCAGGGTACGTGTAATTAGCGGCCGAGGCAAATAAACACGTTCCCTGAGGCTTTCTGTTTTCGCAGCTTGGGCCTGTTTACTATTTTTCATACCCCGTGGCCCGAAAATAGCTGTCCCTAGTTTGCGCAGCGGCTGGAAAGTAGTCACTTTCGGGCCACTGGTATGAAACATTTTTTTATTACTTTCGTAAAAAAGTTTATTCGTCGTACTGTAAAAAATATTAATTGCCTTCATGCCAAAGTAAGATCTGTAAATTGTATAAGGAAGGCGAAAAAATAAAGCTAACATTTTATTCACAAGTTATGCTCTTAATATTAATTTTTAGAGATTCTCTAGAGAGAGAGAGAGAGAGAGAGAGAGAGAGAGAGAGAGAGAGAGAGAGAGAGAGAGAGAGAGAGAGATAGAGAGAGAAGAGAGACAGATCAGTTGCTATGTAGACAAAGGAGTTCTTCATGGCACTCGTGTGTACCGGTCCATGGTGGAGAGATCGTGGATTAGATCTGAGTGGGTCACGCTGGTCCAACACACCAGCCGCACGGGTGAACTTTTGTGAGAGATATAGTGGATTGTCGTGGGATATCACCGATACTGCAAGTGTAGCAATAAAGTACTGACGGCGGTGTTCAACCGACAACCAGCCCAGTTGGTGCCGATAGGGGGTTACGTGCTCTCTCCAGCCAATGTTTCCAAAAACAAAGCGAACGCAAGCATTTAGTGCTCGTTGTAGTTGCAGGTTCTCATCATTGAATAAGTCGTGGTAAACAGCGCAGGCATAATCAAAATGGGGAAATATGAGTGACTGTACTAGATCCTTACGATTTTGCATAGTGAGTGCATGCCTGTAGTGCCTTAAGGATCTGAGAGCGCCAAAAACCCTAGCCACAATGGTGTCCACCTGTTTGGACCAGTCGAGCTTAGACTGTATCCATACACCCAGGCATTTTACCTCCGTACTATATTCGATCTGCGTGGTACCAAGTGTGATCCTAGGCGCCATTCGGAGATCAATCCGTCTCAGGAACGGGTCGCTACCAATCAATATAGCCTTCGTCTTTATAGCATTCAACGAGAGGCCGTTGGCCTGTGCCCACTCCGACACCAAGCACTCAAGTCACGATTTACTCTACTAATCGCTTGGTCAAACGCATATAACGGGAATGAGTGGTAGACCTGCAAGTCATCGGCAAACATCATGTGTTTGGAGATTTGAAGTTTGGTGGGCAGATCATTGACAAACAGTGAGAAGAGCAGAGGGCCCAGTACACTTCCCTGAGGCACACCCGACGTCGTAGGAAGCCATGATGATATTTTACCGTCATTCTGTGCTACAGCCTGTGTTCGTCCCCTGAGGTACGAGCAAACCAACGAATAGTTCGATTCGAAAAGTTCAATTTTCTCAGTTTAGCGAGAAGAAGTTGGTGTGGGACCGTGTCGAAGGCTTTGGAGAAGTCATCAGGACGAGAACTGTAATCCTGCCACTCGATGCACGCCTCGTATCATCCATGACCCCCAGCAGCGCAGTTTGTGTACTATGACCACGTCTGAAACCCGATTGTCGAGGGTTTAGCAGACAGTTTTCATCCAAAAGGATATCACCTGATTGTATACAACCTTTCGCACAGCTTGGACAGTTCGCACAATTTGGCAATCGGCCTCGTGTGTGACAGGGACGTCACGGCACGCTGCTTTGCCAATGGCATGATAAGGGTCTGAAGCCAGGCGCGCGGGAAAGCTCCCATTTCGATGGAAAGATTTACAATTCTGACTAGTGGCTCAATCAGAGCCGGCGTTGCCACCTTGATCATGTGCACAGAGATACCATCAGGACCCACCGCTCGTGAGCTTGATTTGCGCGCAATTTTTAACATTTCAGCAGGGTGGTGGGACCCAGGTCAAAGACCGGGCGATTCAAGTCAACGGGTAGAGCAAGTTGAGCGAGCAGGTCGTCATCTGATAATGGTGGGGAGGCTGATGAGATGGTTGCGAAGTGACTATTTAATTCGTCTAGTGAAAATGCGCCCACCGGTGAGGGGAGCTCCGAAGAAGCAAGACCAAGTTTGCGAAACTCGAACCACCTAGATTTGGCGTTGGGTGCCGACAATATCCTATTTGCGATGTAGTCGTTTTTAGCTTTGTCAAGTCTGGCTTTGACTAGATTACGGAGTTTTTTGTAGTTATAGATGTCAATTTGTAATTCTGAGTCTGAGGCACGTTTATAGGCACGGTCTCGATCTTTCATAAGCTGGCGCAAGTCGGGTGCCACCCACGGTTTCCCACGTGTGCGCACCGTAAAGGTCTTCAGTGGTGCAATAGTGTCGAACGCAGAGAGCAATCCAGTTACAAGAGATGTGACGGCTGCATCTACACCAGATTCGCAAGAAGCAAGATCAGGTGAGACGGCAGCAAATTGTGACGTCAAGAGATCCTGTAGTCTGCCAGGGTTTACCGATCCGAGTCTCCTTGATTGGATAGTATTTGGAGGTTTAGGTGGCTTGACGGGTACACAGTAGTGAAGCTCTATCAGATCATGAGCTGATAAAAATGGTGCTGAGGTCTTGCTGTAATGACTCACAGAAGTAGAGTCGCCAACTATGAATAAGTCAAGCCAGGTATGCACGACACCGTTTACAGACATGGGATGATGTGTGGGTTCAGACGGAACTATGGAGAGCGTGAGTGAGTTTACGAGACTTCTAAAATTTATTGCATTTTGGTTTAATACAGCTAGATTTGTGTTAAAGTCACCAGTGACGATTATATTGCCATAGTTGGAGGATACTGTAGTGAGGGCATCGAAGAAGGATTGAAGTTGGGTACAGTGAGGTCTTGCATAGACCACGGCAAACAACAGTAATACATTCAAGTAGCCCAACTCCAAGATGAGAAATTCTGGCGTGTTGTCATAGCTTGGGTCCGATTTGATGAGGATTCTGGCATTGATACTACTACGGACATACACGGCAACTCCACCTCCCTCCTTACCCTTTCTGCTGTTTGTAAATATGTTGTAGCCTTCGAGTCGTACTCTAGAATCGGCAATTTCAGATGTGAGAAAAGTTTCGCCTATGGCAAATACATCATAGTTATAGGTTAGGCAGCGATTTTCTACGGCATTGAGGTTTGGAAGCAGTCTCTCCACATTCGCATGTGCTATAAAGATAGAGTTGGATTGAGTGGGATTGATTGTAGGTGGAGCGGCGACAGAGGTCGCGACTAACCGTCATTTTTCTCTTCGCTTGAGAGCTTTAAGATCACCTACTGATGCAATGGGTATAAGTTCAGACTTGTTCGTGGCTCTCATGAAGACAGTGAGATTGCGTACAACTGGTCTGGCGTAGTTGAGAGCATGTGCCGCAGTGTAGGCATTGTTCAACAAGGCATGAACCTCTCTGGGCCAGAGTGCTCGGAGTCTCAATTTTCCGTCGCCACCAGCACCAAAGAGGGTTTGAACATTAATGGATGCCAGTCTCGAGGCGCTTGACAGGCAGTCATCTCTAGTGCTGGGGGATGCAAGCTTCACAACTATTGCCCTAGTGTCGTCCTTACGTGCTTCATTCGCAATCTTCGGCTTCCAGTCACGAGTATGAGACACAAATCTGTTAAAGTTGACAAGGCCCATTGCTGTGAAAACACTGTCTAGAAGTTGTTCGTTTGCGAGATCTGCGGAGGACGGTATGCCAGACAGCAGAATCTCACATGTATCGGTCACATGAGGAGTCGCAACCACAGCTCCCCCCACAGACAAGGTCCTGGCTTCCCTCAACCTCTCGTGTATGCCGGTTATCTCATGTGAGTGCTGAGAAGATAGTCCCTCTTGTGCCGACATGCGCGCGTCCAGACTCTCAACAGCTGTTTCGAGGCCTGTGATACGCGTGGAGATCTCTTCGAATTGGGCATCGAGTTTGTTGTTGATAGCTTCGTTGTTGGAGTCTATTTTGCTGTGTAGTGTCTGGACGAAGTCCTTAAACCAGGTCGGAACCTCCTCAGGAAGTTTGGACATTTCTGCGTCGCACAGGGGTGTAAGTGTATCCACAGTGCAGTCTTCGATTAGGCCACGAGCCTTGTCCAAAGTCACCTTGCGAGATGTGGCACTAGCAGCCTTCGTGATGATGCTCGCCTTGGAGGACTCTACCAGCGTATCAGAGCTCACCTGCTCGACTATGGCACTAAAAGTTCGAATGCAACAATCTTTGGCTCCCGCCTTGCGTATGTAAGGGCCAGCACAGCCTGGATGTACGCAGTAATGACAAGCGTTGCACTGATGATAATCTCTCGCGATGTTCTTCGTACATCTAGCGCATTCGGGCATTGCCTAAAGATCGAGACATCATGATAGGAAAAAAGAATTAGCTCACGTAGATAGAAAGGTTCGAAACAAAGAAATTGGTGTTTGTAGATGAGGTGAGTAATGAAAAGATGCAAAGAACGGTGAGATGAGTGAACGAGAGCAGTATGAGAGCGATGCAACAGACACAGTTTAACACGAACCAAAATCAATATTTGCACTGTAGTCACTTTTATGAGATGGAGCAAGTATGTGTAACGACACACTCATGTAGCACGTGTAACGCACGAATAGTCTGCGACGGGTCTCGCACAGAAATGTCAACAAACACTCGCAGATTTCACCACACAGCAGTCTACAGCACGGCAGCAGCCGACACAGCAGACAGTAAGCGACGTGACACTATCAGACAGTCCGCTACACCAGTCGACAGTAGTAGCGCGTCTGCGCATTAGAAGTTGATGGTCAAGCAGGATTCTTCCTTACCCATAACCCCAAAACACGAGTATCCGGCTCCTCGCTGGGCTCCTCGTTCACCCCAAGTCTTAGTCCCACGACTCTCACACCTCGTTTGGCTCCTTGATTCCACTGAACCTGTTCCGGCAACCGGTGATACAAACGCTGAGAGGAAGATGCGCAGATTCACATGAGTCGATTTCCGCGCCAAGCTTGCGAGAAGACGACTGAGGAAAAGACCACTAACCTCCAATTGGATGCTGGCTGACACTTTATGATAAAAAATGATCGCTTGCAAGGACGATGCGGCAACAATTTCGCGGCAGCGGCCTTGCAGAAGATAGCATGCAAGATTTTTCTGAAAAAATAGGTGCCCGTAGGCAAAAAAACTGAAGCAAAAACCAAAATACCACAGAGCTCTATAGATGTACGTGTTACTAGACTCACCGAGAGAGAGAGAGAGAGAGAGAGAGAGAGAGATACACCGAGCATTTTGATTTCACATTTAAATAACATTGACAAAAGTGTTTTAATCTTCCGTAGCTCACTCTAAAACCATCTGAAAATAAATAAATAAAATACTTGAAGGAACAGTTTCCTCAGATTTTTATCAAAGAATGAGGAAAACCGTAGATTTTTGATAAACAGCCAAGTAGAATAATTGAATTTTAAGTTATGATAGCGCATCCCACAAAATTAGCTGTATCTCAGCAAATTTAAAGAATTTTTCAAATCGGAAAACAATATTTTTTAGGTACAAAATATTTTCTTTTAACGTAACAAAAAATATTGACATTGTTTTTCTCGAAAACTATTAACTTTAGAGAAAAATTTGATGGGACAAAACTGTCTTAGATTTGATTAAGAAATATCCTCGAATTTTTTCTGAGTTTTCGAAAGCAATTTGGGGAAACTTGATTTCCATAGAAACGGTGGATATTTCCATAGAAATTGAAAAATCCCTAAATGAGATGCATGATTAACTGGGCATGCTTATGAAGAAAGAGGCAAACAAAGCTGACTGATATAACAAAAACAGATCATCACGTGTTCCAGCGGCGTTAGAACATTGGTTTGAATGTCGAATATATAAATATATAGTACTTAAATTCATATAAAAGCATAGAATAATTTAATCAACACGCCATTAAGACAAAAAGTCTCTACATCTCTCTTTCTCTCTAATTGACTTCTACTTACCACCAATACTCTTTTACATTCTGGTTCTTTTCTTTTTCTACAATGGTCGCCGTTTGTTATACTTTCTGAGCAATAAAATATACTTTTGTTATGTAGCCTGGCTGCAATTCTTATTATAAATAAAAAACCACTGCCAATGTATTGGTAAGTAGCTTCCTCATACTTTTTTTTTAACTTGAAAACGATTTGGAAATATTAATATCATCTTTTCTAATTTGTTCACCAAAAAGTTTCTATCATAAATTATTACTGTTTGTGGAATCAATTACCAACGTTCTTCTATTCTTTGATATATAATTTTTATCGAATTTTTTTCACGATGACGTAACAATTAAGGTAGTTCCCTCAAAAAAAAAAAAAAATTGTCATACCAGCGGCCCGAAAGTAACTACTTCCTTGCCACTGCGCAAAGCGAGAAGAGCGATTTTCGGGCCACTGTGTATGAAAAATAGTATACAGGCCTATGCCGCGAAAAAATAAAGCCCCAGAGCACGTGTTTATCGGCCTCGGATACTAGTTACACGTACTCTGGGACTTTTTTGTTTTTCACGGCCTAAGGCAGTAATATACTATTGGAAATATTAATATCATCTTTTCTAATTGGTTCACAAAACAGTTTCCATCATAAATTATTACTGTTTGTGGAATCAAATGTCAACGTTCTTCTATTCTTTGATATATAATTTTTATCGAATTTTTTTCACGATGACGTAACAATTAAGGTAGTTCCCTCAAAAAAAAAAAATCTTTTCATACCAGCGGCCTGAAAGTGACTATTTCCCTACCACTGCGCAAAGCGGGAAGAGCGATTTTCGGGCCACTGTGTATGAATAATAGTATACAGGCCTATGTCGCGAAAAAAGAAAGCCCCAGAGCACGTGTTTATCGGCCTCGGCTTCGCCTCGGATAAAAATTACACGTACTCTGGGACTTTTTTGTTTTTCACGGCCTAGGGCAGAAATATACTATTGGAAATATTAATATCATCTTTTCTAATTTGTTCACAAAACAGTTTTAATCATAAATTATTTCTCAACCAAACGATACGAAAAAGAAAGAAAAAAAAAATTTTTTTAAAAATCGAAAAAAAAAAAAAAATCTTTTTTGTTCGTTTATCGTTAAATCAAATTTTCTGGCTTCATCCTTAATTCATCCATAAACAATATTTTGACACATCATAAATTTTGAACACGAAACTACACAAAACTGAGAAAAAAGAAAAAATCATAAAAACCAAATTTCATTTTCAAAACGTAACTTTTCAAACTTACGGTGAATCTGTACACTTTCTATCTTAAATCAAAGGTTAAAAGCTCTTCCTTAAAACAAGTATTACTTTTATTAAAAAAAACCAGTTTGTTTTAGAACAAATATGACAAAACTAAAAAAAAACATGAAAAAAAAATTTTTTTCTTGAAAATCCCTCATAACTTTTTAAATACTTAACGCAGAACTAAAAATGATGTTTTGGCTTCTTCCTTACATCAAAACGAATAAAATGAGATATCTACAGTAATGATACGAACTACCGTCATCGGAATATCACTGCGCACATCCCAACACACGCACATACACACACACACACACACACACACATACAGACATAAGACGCCTCGATGGCTCAGTTGGTAAAGGGCTCAGGCCTCTTGCTTGCTGAATCTGAGAGTGTCGTCTAGGGCGTGGGTTCGATCCCCACTGGGGGAAATTTCATCCGTGATTT
The DNA here is from genome assembly GCA_034770305.1 of Trichogramma dendrolimi. Lineage (NCBI taxonomy): Eukaryota > Metazoa > Arthropoda > Insecta > Hymenoptera > Trichogrammatidae > Trichogramma > Trichogramma dendrolimi. The sequence continues at coordinate 136,320 of JAPMIB010000034.1, read as the reverse complement.
TTCCCCCGGTGTGGTCGAGCCCGTGCCCGAGGTGGTTCGGATTCCACTATAAACTGTAGGTCCACGGCTGTAGGCAGCCTCCTGGAGGGTGAAATATCCTCCAATCACCCTGCGGCCCAAGTTGAGAAGAATTCCCGCAAGATGGAGCCCGAAAGCCAGAACTCCTAGTGCTGATGTTGGCTAACGAAGTGCATCATTCAGGAGGAAAAGCGCCAACACAAGGAAGAGCACCGACCCCTCGGCTCCAAGGTGGTATCCTAAGGGATGGAGCCCGATATCAGAACTTCTAGTGCTGGCGCTGACCGACGGAGTTTTTCACTCATCATGGAGGAAGCCAGAAAAGCGAGAGGTGCTCGCAAGATGGCAAATCAAGAAGCGGGGAAAGTTCTTTCCGGACTCGTGGGACGGTGTCGGGCGTGAGACCTAGGTCGCCACTTCTCTCACGAAGATGGCACTAGTCCTGTTGGTTGACGAGTTCTGTCGAAGGTACCCAAAGAAGAAAAACATCAGCACAAGGGAGAGCACCGACAAAGACGGCCCCGGAAGGCGGGAATGACGCTGGATGAGGGCTTCGCGGGGCGAGCGAGGGATCTCCAACAAGTTGATACGGTTCCTGAACCCCTAATCTCCGCGCCTTAGCGTGCGGTGGATGGGGGATGTAGGGAAATGACCAATAACATCGATGCAGCAGCACTGCTAATAAAGGCACCCACTGAAGTAATGTCTAACGATAGTTCCGGTGGGAATCATGCCTGAAAGTTGGAAGGGCCACTGGTGCAAGGGTTTACCCGGCCCACGTCCTCTCCATAAAAAAAAAAAAAAAAAAAAAAAAAAAAAACACATACAGACATGTGTCAGCAATTCGATCTAGTTTAAGAATATATATGTAAAAGTTCTCTACGATTATTAGTTATGAAAGTCGAAAATCGGCCCGTCACAAAGCTTCCTCTATGAGGAAGCAAAATTTAATAAAATATAATGATGCAAATAAAAAAATTACGATAAAACTTAAAAACCAATTATAAATAGAATGATTCTTACTATATAATCGATGTATGAATTTATAATCATTTTCACTCGATTGAAAAATTTCAAACTTGAAATGGTCTTTTATGAGGAGTTTTAAAGTTTGCCAATCTAAATTCGACTACGTAAATGATTCAATTGATTTGAATATATGTATATCAACTGGACAGTAGGGTGGTTCGCTTTTGCAAAAATGTTCAAAATCGCGTTTACGTCATGGTGATTCTTAAAGTTCAAGTCTTTAAGAAAAGAAAGCTGGGTTCAGAATCTCTGAGAAGTGTCGGGAACCGGTGTCGATCGATTTTTGAAGTTTAAAAACGTGCTCCAAAATAGGAGCAAAATCGGTCAACCATTCAATTTATTTCAAATTCTGTTCAGAGAGTAAAAATCATCTTAACAATACATTTCCCTATGTATTTTTGTCTGCAAAAATCGAACGCCGTAGTCATTTTTACTCTACGACTTCGTTTCCATCGATAAAAATGTACTTTTTTGATGTTTTTTTTTTGCGTAAAAATCCAAAAATCGTTTTTGCAACGTTTTTAAAATGAACGGAAAAAATCTAAAAAAATGTTTGACACTACCGAAATGTAGGATTCTTTATGACGAATCCATCGGTGTATATTAGTATATACTTTAAAATTATTTTCGTTCATAAAAATGCAAATTTTCGATTTTTTTTGGCTGAATTCGACGAAAAATCTCGAAAACGAGATGTTTTCGAAAAAATTTGAAAAAAATCGTTTTTTCCTAAAACGATGTTTTAGGACAAAAATCAAAACGTCATTAAATTTTTTTCGATTTTTTCTATACATTTTTAAACGTTGCAAAGACGCTTTTTGGATTTTTACGCAAAAAAAAAAAATCAAAAAAGTACATTTTTATCGATGAAAACGAAGTCGTAGAGTAAAACTGACTACAGGGTTCGATTTTGCAGACAAAAATACATAAAAAATATATTGTTAAGATGATTTTTACTCTCTGAACAGAGTTTGAAATAATTTGAATGGTTGACCGATTTTGCTCCTATTTTGGAGCACGTTTTTAAACTTCAAAAATCGATCGACACCGGTTCCCGACACTTTTCAGAGATTCTAAATCCGGCTTTCTTTTCTTAAAGACTTGAACTTTAAGAATCACCATGACGTAAACGCGATTTTAAACATTTTTGTAAAAGCGAACCACCCTACTGGACAGTTTGGATAAGTAGCAACATCATTGAAAAATGTGTATTATTTAAACATAGGATCAATTACTTGGTGTGCAAGCAGAGGTTAATTAACAAGCACGTGAAGGATGAGTCTCGTGTGCATCGTCGTCTGTTGACTCTGCTCAATAATTTATAGTTATTAATTTATGTAATAGAGCCATCCGTTCCAAGGCAGAGATTAATGAAGCCCTACGCCACTTTCGAGGTATATACACGCGTTTATATTTTTGCCTAGTCATTGCGTTTGTGCATTTCTTGATATTTGAGTAGCAAAATTCTCGTGATATTTGCTCGAGTATGGGCGTGATCCAAACTTCGAATGTAATTGCTGCCCGGACTTTTATTTATGATGATAAGCTGAAGGGGACAAACCAGTGTTAAATCCTTTAGTGGTAATTATGCAAATCAAAATGCATTGATTAAAGGGACACATACACCTTAAACTCAAAAAAAATTTTATTAGATTTTTGAATAGGTTTTTCCTCTTCTTGCCATTGCATTCTTCGGAACTCCAAAAAGTTGATTTTTCACTGAAATATAGCTGTTTCCATGAGCCTCTTTCCTAAACTTTGGATGTTACATTTTTTCTTCTTTTGCGCTTTTTATCGAGTCATGTTTTTGATCACCTGTCGTAATTTTCAAAGGGTACCAATTGAGCTTCAGTACCAGGGTCGCGTACACTTTTGTCAGAACATCAATGGTCACAACCGCAACCTCCGGTGAGACGATTGAAAATGTTGAATCCTCAGCACGTATAGTTAATCACTCACTTTTTTTTCATTTTACGTTATTGCCGAAATTTAAGTCATAAAAACACTGTTTCAGAGTGACCTATAAGTTCAACCGTCTCGCCCGAGGTTGCGTTTGTGACCATTGATGTTTTGAAGAAGTGTACGCGACCTTGGTGCTAAAACTCATTTGGTACCCTCTGAAAATTACAAGAGGTGGCTAAAAACACTATGCGCCAGAAAACGCAAAAAAAAAAAATTTAACACGCAAAGTATAGGAAAAAGGCTCACGGAAACAGATATATCTCAGTGAAAAATCAATTTTTTGAAGCTCCGAAGAATTCAATGGAAAGGGGACAAAATATCCTACTCAAAATTCTAATAAAAAAAATTTTGAGTTTTATGTGTACGTGTACCCTTAAGTTTAAAAAAATGTAACATTTTCTATGTTTTTTTGCATCATTTTGAATGAAATAAACAATAATGGAAGTCCAGAGTATCAATGTATCATCCAAGATTACTAAAACGTCTTTTCAGCTTTGAAAACGCCTTACCGTAGGATTCCAAAGTGAGTTTATGACCAATCTTCACGATAGATTACTTAAAATCTGTCATGAAGATTGGTCATAAACTCACTTTGGAATCCTACGGTAAGGCGTTTTCAAAGCTGAAAAGACGTTTTAGTGATCTTGGATGCTACACCGACACCCTGGACTTCCATTATGGTTTTTTTCATTCTAAATGTTACATTTTTGTAAACTGAATTTATGCATTTTTATTTGCATAATTATCGCTTAAGGGGACCTCCCTCCTCCAAATTAAAAAGAAAAAATGTTTTTTCAAAGATTTATTTGTAATAGAATAAAACTACATATCTTAATGAAACTTTTTATACATACTTTATTGACCTTATACTATATAAAAAAATTTTCTATAATTTGTTGGCAGTCAGTGTCGTCTGCTACAATTGCTTTAAAAGAACACGAAAAAAAATTGTGGCGGGAACGATTAAGAAAAAACCAATCATTTCATCAACCTAAAATCTTAACACGATAATCTGCCTATATTACTGCTCAGAATGAACTAGAATGGACATAATCGGCATTATATTTTTGGAGATATGAACAATTTTCAAAGAAAAAGTTCGATTTTCGAAAAAACGCCACCATTTTTTTATGTTTTAACCTATGATTTTCATTCTAGTTCATTCTGAGCAGTAACATAGACAGATTATTGTGTTAAAATTTCAGGGTGATAAAGTGAATGGTTTTTTCTTAATCGTTCCCGCCACGGTTTTTTCATGTTTTTTTAAAATAATTTTAGCAGACGACACTGGGTGGCAAAAAATTATAAAAATTTTTTTTATGTAGTATAAGGTCAATAAAGTTTGTATAAAAAGTTTCATTATGATACGTCGTTTTATTCTATTACAAATAAATCTTTGAAAAAACATTTTTTTTCAATTTGGAGGAGGGAGGTCCCCAATCTTAAAAACATCAAGATGAAGGTCGCCATAGAGCCTTTTAGAGAAATATTCACTAGAAGTTTCAGAAAACTGGATCGAAATGTCGATTTTTGGGCTGAGGTACGGATCTCCTTAATGTTAGAGTACTGTAATAGCGCAATGTGAGTCCCAAAGGCGTTGCTAGAAAATATCCGCAATTAAAGAATTTTTGAATAAATATTTCAGATTTTATTAGTCCTTAAGTATAATTTATTAATAATGGCATAAGTTTAAAATTCATCCCACGAGGCCAAAATTCTCCGTTGTTGTGCGATGTATCTTTCAGTCATTTCAGGGCATAAGTTAAAAGATCGGCACATCACAAAAAATATTGCATGTCCTGAAGTCATTGTTTAATCGTTCGAGTACCGAAAGTCGAAACTTTGCCGCTACTTTTAAGTTTTCGTATGCAATTTGTGCGAATAAGCTTTTTCAACCAGTTCAGATCCTGTAACCCCTCATTTGGCAAAAAAAATATATTCGCACCCGTTGCATGCCGTAGTATTATAATATATATTAGCATAAAGTACTAATAATAAAGTGCCAAATAATCCAACTAGAGATAGTTCACTACTTTTTTAACTGAAAAATACGAGTAGTTATGATTTTAAATGTGAACTTAGTACAGCGGTATAAAATTGCGTACGATACTGGTGTCATAGGAGTTTTTTAGTCTGTTATTATATTTAAAGAAAATTTGTAAGCATTGAAGGTCAATCAAAGATTGCTGTTTGATATTTTAAAATTTACACGTCCTTAATAGCGATTATTAATCGTATTACATCTTAAAAAACAGGTCCTCTCGAACATGCGAAAAACAGAAGCCGTTGGGCAAACCTGTTAATGTTTATGAATGCATATTTATAGCGACAAATATTTAATTTAGTCTGGCTTGGTCGTAAATTTAGCGATTACCGTTTTCGCTTATTAAAATCTCAACGTGGTCTGTTTCTCATTTTCTTTTATTCTAACGGATTCTCACTTTTATGAATTTTAATTTCACTAAATTTTATTGATATAATCCATGATGCTTCTTCAAAAAGTGAAACAGACAAATAAAATGTTAAACCCTTGAACGCCTGAATTGACCATTTCTGGATAACATTTTTAGCGATGTATTACATCAATTTAAAATTGTTTAAGAAACTTTTGATGTCTTTATGTAGGTAAAATTTAAAGTGCTTTTCGAATCCATTTAGATTTGGCCAATAGACAACCCTATTATAACAATCCTATTATAATAACCCAGTTTTCAACACGACTGTTTCTTTGATTCTGATGCATACAACTCGTTCACAGTATGATTAGAACTATATGTTTAACTCGCGAGTAAAGCCATTTCGAGTATTTTTAAAAGCGTTAAGTTTGCGATAAGAACTTCGAAATAATATACCAATTACTTCACAAGCATACCCAATGAGAATTAATAATTATTATTGTTGGTGCACCAGGTCGACGAAATGTGGTTTGACGTCTTTTACCCAGTCAGTACAACCCAAAAATAACGAAAATACTTGAAGAAGTTTTTACAGAGGCCAGATCGGCGACCCGGTGCACCAGGTCGACGGAATGTGGCAATCAGACCTTCAGATGATCACCCTCAACAACCCCTAAAACTTTCATAACATTTCGTGACGTCGTTCTCTAGAAACCGTTGACCTGAACCTGAACAAAAAAAAGTTATTGGACAAAAAGTGTTTAGAATTGATCAAAGAACACGTATGAACTTTTTCAGAATTTTAGGAGCGATTTTTGGATATCACCACTTTTTTGAAATCCAAAAATATCTCCAAAAAATCTGAAAAAATTTAGACGTATTTTTTTTATTATTTTTAAATACTTTTTGTTTCATAAATTCTTTTCGTAAAGTTGATAGTTATCTAGTAAAAAATTGTTACAATCATTTCATGACTTTCAGGTATTCGGGAGTCACATTTATGATCTCTATATTGAATTTCGTAATTATAACTATTTTACAATAAAGTATACTTATCATCTATATGCATTAGATGCTCGAGGGAACCTTTTTTCATGTTGAAATTTGAGTTAAACGAGTTTTTTTTCTCAAAATTTGATGTTTTTTTTTTACAAAATTGTTAATAAATTTTTAGTAAATACGTTTTCAAAATTTCTGTCGTCGGATTCGAAAAGTACTAGTATTTTACAAAAAAAATGACATCTCAAAAAGTTTCTTAAACAATTTTAAGTTGATGTAATACTTTGCTAAAAAAGTTATCCAGAAATGGTCAATTCAGGCGTTCAAGGTTTAATGTTATATTGGCGAAAATGAAAAATTCGTTTCGCAGTCAAGTAGTCTAAGATCGATTGCGAATATAATATATTTGATACACGCTACTCGATACTAATTTTAAGGTGTCCTCTTAACCCAACACACATTCTTGCTTCACAAGTCAGGTCGCACACGCGAACAAGCGCAAAAGCGTAAAGTTTCGTAAGGAGCGCTGACTTGTTGGCTGGCTCACGTGAAGCAAACGATAAAAAAGAAACCGATTTGAAAGGCCCCCCTGATTCGACAACAGACGTACAGCCAAGCTATATATATATATATATATGGGCTAAGCCATAGTTAGCGTGATGGTCAAAAAATTTTTTTTTCTCAAATTATGTACTTTTGAAGAGTACATTGAAAAGGGAAAATCCTGAAAGTTTCAGCCCTCTAGGTCCAACCCTATTGGATTTTCAGGGTCTTAAAGTTGAATTTTCTTTCTCTGCTGATATTCTTCTTGCAATTCAGATTTTCTGGGGTTAACACGAAAAAATTGTTCAATCATGGTTTTTAATGTAAAATTTGATGTAGAATTCAAATTTGTACTTGAAAATCATATATACAACTTCTAGTCCCATAAAAATGATATTTTCAGGCAGTAATTATAGAGCTGTACAAAAATAAATGTGTTCGTCTCCTTCGATTAGTCCCATATTGTAATATGTTCATCGATACATCAAAATACATCTTCTGATAAATTTTGGTTATCGGCAGACAAACAGAATTCATTATTGAGCTCAATATGAGTCAAGAAACATGGTTTTTCTCTAATTTTCCTTGATTCTTGAACCATGATTTAAACCATGATTGAACAATTTTTTCGTGTTAACCCCAGAAAATCAGAATTGCAAGCAGAATATCAGCAGTAAAAGAAAATTCAACTTTAAGGCCCTGAATATCCAATAGGGTTGGACCTAGGGGGCTGAAACTTTCAGGATTTCCACTTTTCAATGTACTCTTCAAAAGTACATAATTTGGAAAAAAATTTTTTTTGACCATTACGCTAACTGGGTCGCCCATATATAGCCACTGACGATGACGAGATGATCGCTTAATTTACTCAAACAGCTGCCGCTTCTTCTTTTCCATCTTGAAATATACCTTCGCAAGAAGCAGACTAAAAAAGAGAATGTAATTTCGGACGGTACGCATGCGAGAATGGTGAAAATGAAATGTTAACAAAGGCATTAATTAGTGGTTGGCACAGACGCGCAGGAATTGCCTTTGCCAACACCTTATGCCTTCTTCTTTCCTTGTAAAGATCTAAAGTTTAATGAGGCATTATTGAAAACAACGAAGCTCGTAGAATTGATTTTTAAGTATTAATTTATAGATCTGAATACTGAGCCGAGTATTTGGAAGAAAAAGATCAGAAAAGAAAAAAATTAGTCAAGTTTAGGAGTGCACGAGCGAGAAAATAAAAAAATATAAAAATTAAACTCTTGTACGGCAGAAGAAGCAGAAGAAAGAGACGCGCGAGAAGAAAGAAATATACGAGAACACACATCTTAATCCTATGGTGAACGATTATTTATGAAGGTATAAGAAGACGTCGACTGCATCTTTTGAATTTTGCATATGCCGACTCGATGGTGCTAACAAAAGGTACGGTTGGTAAAAAATAAGATTTTTGCGTTATATATTCGTCTTAATACTTATATTTGTAATAATTCATGCAACGGAATTGATTTCGGAAGCAATTGTTGAGAGTTATAGAAAACATAATTTTGTCGAGCATTAGAGAGATTTAACAGCTTTGAAGGTATATCTCTCTGCTGAAGGTTTCTCATAAATCTTCAAAATTGTCAATTAATCTATTAAGTACACGTGGCCTTTTGCTCGGGCATGATTAAAAAAGAAATTGTACACCTCAAAATATCTTTTTACATTAATCACTAGCAAAAGTTATACTCTAACATTTAAACTAATAAATTAGGTATTTACAATTTTGCTTGCCAAGCTTTGTTGTAGTTGTTTAGCCTAGGATATGTTTTCCTCAATTTGCAGGAACAATAAAAAAATAATTATTTCCCGCGTGCCTAGGTACAATCGTAGGAATGAGTCGAAGGTCAGTTGCGCATGAAAGAAAAGACTTGTGTATAAATAAGTAAGTCGAAAAATCTTCCCTCTCTCACTCTCTCTCTTCTTTGACGGCTCAACTCGCAGCGCGCGTGCGTCTGTGTGAGGGTATGCATGGAGCGAGAAATGAGAAAGAGTAATAAATTGGTGGTAAGATTATTCTCGACGTGCATTAAGACGTCAAGCGGGGCGACGAACGCACGCGCGAGCGAACGGGAGAAATAGAGAGAGAGAGAGAAGATACAACTGCCGCTGCAGCTTGAAAAGTATGGCCTGACACCTTCACCACACGGCTGCGCATGTGTATCATATACATATATATATATATATATAATATATATATATATATATATATATATATATATGGGCTAAGCTATAGTTAGCGTGATGGTAAAAAAAATTTTTTTCTTAAATTATGTACTTTTGAAGAGTACATTGAAAAGTAAAAATCCTGAAAGTTTCAGCCCCCTAGGTCCAACCCTATTGGATATTTAGGGCCTTAAAGTTGAATTTTCTTTTTCTGCTGATATTCTGCTTGCAATTCTGATTTTCTGGGGTTAACATGAAAAAATTGTTCAATCATGGTTTTTAATGTAAAATTTGATGTAGAATTCAAATTTGTACTTAAAAATCATATATACAACTTCTAGACCCATAAAAATGAGCCATTCAGGTATTAATCATATAGGGGTACAAAAATAAATGTGTTCGTCTCATTCGATTAGGCATACTGTAATATGTTCATCGATACTTCAAAATACAACTTCTGATAAATTTTAGTTGTCGTCAGACAAACAGAATTCATTATTGAGCTTAATATGAGTCAAGAATCAAGGAAAATTAGAGAAAAACCATGTTTTTTGACTCATATTGAGCTCAATAATGAAGTCTGTTTGTCTGCCGATAACTAAAATTTATCAGAAGTTGTATTTTGAAGTAACTATGAACATATTACAGTATGCCTAATCGAAGGAGACGAACACATTTAGTTTTGTACCCCTATATGATTAATACCTGAATGGCTCATTTTTATGGGTCTAGAAGTTGTATATATGATTTTTAAGTACAAATTTGAATTCTACATCAAATTTTACATTAAAAACCATGATTGAACTATTTTTTCATGTTAACCCCAGAAAATCAGAATTGCAAGCAGAATATCAGCAGAAAAAGAAAATTCAACTTTAAGGCCCTAAATATCCAATAGGGTTGGACCTAGAGGGCTGAAACTTTCAGGATTTTCACTTTTCAATGTACTCTTCAAAAGTACATAATTCCAGAAAAAAATTTTTTTTGACCATCACGCTAACTATGGCTTAGCCCATATATATATATACATTCATGTATTTGGTGCCGCTGCCGTCGCTGCTGCGTATTTTTTTCTTTCTCTACCTTCTTCTTGTGCACCTCATAAGCACAGGTATACGCAATTCATGTGTGTGTATACATGAATGCAACTGTATCTTCATTTTACTTTCTAATTTGTGCCAAATTGTGTATATTCATATCGTAACTTCACTTTGATCTACAGTTTGGTATTTTCAACATACGAATCGCATGTGCTTCTCTCCTTTGTTACGTGAGTCAACTCATAACTTATGACTTTAATTATCGCAGTGGCAACAGTATGATCAGCAGCAATAGGGGATTACTTTCGCACGTCTACACATCATTACATATCTTAAGTTCTTGAGCGTATAAGCGATGGATATCGAGACGTTGAGCTGCGTACAATCGATGGTGTGCAGAGATGACGATGATAATCGTACTGATGATGACGATGATGTTGCTCGTGTGTATGTATTTGGGTTTATAAACTGTTTTTGAGACAGATACGTTGGTTCCTCTGGCAATTTTCATACGCACATCAATGCGTATACTAGCGCATTATCTGCACTTGCTAACGCTCGTTCAGTATTTTAGCCTTTTTTGAGAAATTTCTGATTCTGATTTCGAAAAAAAAATACTATAATAGTTCTTTATATTATATATGAGTAATTCCTCTTTAATTTTAAAATAAGAGCTCTAAAAAAACACAAAAATTTGGGCACACCTTGTTCGAAATGAATTTTTCTTACTATTTATGAAAAATATTAATTAAAAATGGTCCCGTTACTCCTCTAGATGCATAGTTTTTTTTTGGGATTTCAATTTTTTAATTTTTAACGTGTAAAAAAAGTAAATTTTTCATTCAAATTTGTTTAGTAAGTTACCGCACACTAAAAAATGTTCAATTATCCGTGAATGGGTCAATTTCAATGGCATACAGTTCTGTGTGAGCTCATTTTTTTATTATTGCTAGGACTTTTTTACCATGTCGACCAATTACAAAAAAATCTATCGTCTTTTACAATATTTAAGTAAAATAAGTGAGAAATTTTTTTTTCAATATCGAATTTGTTTAAAAAGCACCCTTAAAAGAGTTCGAAACAATGGGTGTACCCTATTCTAAACTAAATTTTTCAAAAGTACATTAAAAAAAGGAGATTCTAAGAAAATTTCAAATCAATATGATGATCGTTTTTTTTTGTACAGCTATAATTTTTTTTTGAAAGTATGATTTAGGTCTCAAGAGTAAAATCGATTTTCAACTCCACCATACTCGGGAGACGTAGCTTGAATTTTTTTTAAAAAAAAGTTGAATGCCTAAAAATGCCTAATAAATATTTTGGTACATTTTCAAGGGTGTCCCACGTATATAAGTCGAGCTATACATAGTTCGTTAGATTTCAAAACTAACGAAGAATTACTCATATACTATAGTACCATTACATTACTATTATAGTTCTGTTATAGTACTATTACAGTACTGAAACGAAATCAGATATTTTGAGGATTGAAGCAATTTCTTCAGCTTTACTATATAATATATGAGAGATGTTTAACTTGTTCAACAAAAAATTCTTAAAACGTGTTTAATGAGATGTGTGTATCATTGTTTATGCCTGTGTCAAACCCGAATTATATCACAATAAAATGTGTCCGGTGTCTGATGTGTGTCGGATTTTAGATTTCGCGGGGTCTTGAGCGATCCTTTGAATGCTGCGTGCTCGTGAGGAGTTAAAATTTATCTCAAGCTAGTGTGTAATGAAGTTCTTTGGAAAGTAATTGAAATAAATTTATAAATATATTTGAAAAGATTGTTCAAGTTTAATGTAAATTTCAAAAAAAAAATTCTGCAAAAATATTGATTATCAGAGTAATTTAATTTATCGGGAATAATAAAAAACACGAATTGTTCTTTTAAAAGAGCTAAGCAATAGGATAAATGTGATTAAGTCTTTGGGGATGAGAACTGAAGCATAAAATGAGAGTCTGGGCAGTACACAGCGATCGTAACTGAGAAAAAAAGTGAAACACGCCTGCAACATCAATGTTTACGAGGTCTTATTATATGCAAGGAAAAAATGATTTGCTTACACCTTCTGGGCAGTATTGTGTTGCATACGAGTGTTCTGTCTTGGTTACTAAAGGATTTGGAATCTTTTGAAGAGAAGAAATGTAGATAATTTTTCAACTGGCTTCGTAGATGTTATTTTAAGCATTTTTAAATACATAAAAATTATATTTTACAAAGCTTTATTTAGCAGTACTTTTCCCGATCCCTAATCTTAGTTTGCTTCAAATGCTTCTGCTGTGACCCTGATCATTCTTCACATTCTCAATCTGCGCGTATTTTATAAATCCATTTAATAAAATTTATTTGGCAACATAACATGCAGTACTTTCGAAAATTATTTTTCTCTTCTTTTCCATTACATTATTCTTATACATTTTTCTGGGGGTTTTATTTTTTTCAAAAATTGCATTGACATGTCTTAATTTTCAATATAATCCATTTTAGCTACGTCTAGGTGGTGTTAGAACATTAATGTTTAAGGTTACAACTAATGCAAAAATGATGGGATATAAGTAGATTGATCAGTACAATACATATTTACCTATTTAATTTTTAATTTTTTTTATTTCGTAATCTCTATCATATCATAATTTTAGTAGGGTAAACTGTCCAGTTAATGACCGAATTGTTGTTTTTCAGCGTTAGAAAAAGTAGAAAATATGAATGATTGCGCTTAGAAAAAAACTAAATAAATCATCGCGTAGCTAATTAAATGTTAACCCGATTAAAAATTAAAGGAAAATTATTTTAGCATCGATAATGTTATTAAAAATGATGATTTCACTATAGTCACCTCGAAAACGCCTGTTAATACCACTTCCAGAAAATGACCGGGATACGTCTAGTAAATGACCGGTATACTCTCTTATACGTTTTTATCAAAATTAAACCCTACCCTTTGTTTAGATAATTAAATTTAATCATAGATCCTCGTTACTTGTTCAGTGCTGGTCCAATCAGTACCGTTCAAATTGATTTTATTCAATAATCAGTCGAAGTAGATTAATGGCAAAACTAATCTTTACCCTATTGTATGCGCAAAAAAGTGGTCATTAGTTAGCTGGTTGCCTTGTCCAGTTAATGATCGCAAAAAATTTTCAGAACTTGTTTATTTATAGTTAAAAATAAACAAGTATTGCAAAAAAATTTTCAATATGGTAAACTGCCCCGTTTCTGATCACCTACCAGTTGATGACCACTTGATGAATAATTACTTATAAATTGAATATACGAATTTTAATCTAATTTATAATGTTTGTCCAACATTAAGCAATGTTATATCTACAGTTTGATTAAACTTTCGACCCATATAAATTATATTAACTATAAGTACTGAAAATTTTTTGCGGTCATTAACTGTACAAGGCAACCAGCTAATTAATGACCACTTTTTTGCGCATACAATAGGGTAAAGATTAGTCTTGCCATTAATCTACTTCGACTGATTATTGAATAAAATCAATTTGAACGGTACTGATTGGACCAGCACTGAACAAGTAACGAGGATCTATGATTAAATTTAATTATCTAAACAAAGGGTAGGGTTTAATTTTGATAAAAACGTATAAGAGAGTATATCGGTCATTTACTAGACGTATCCCGGTCTAGTATATTATATTATTAACAGGCGTTTTCGAGGTGACTATAGTGAAATCATCATTTTTTAATAACATTATCGATGCTAAAATAATTTTCCTTTATTTTTAATTGGGTTAACATTTAATTAGCTACGCGATGATTTATGTAGTTTTTTTCTAAACGCAATCATTCATTTTTTCTACTTTTTCTAACGCTGAAAAACAACAATTTGGTCATTAACTGGACAGTTTACCCTAGTACTTTATGGATCATAATTTAATTTTTGATAACATATCTTTTTCTATTATTATACGAATTATAATTGAAAACTAAACTTCGTGGTAACTTTTAAATTAAATAATCTTCCTCGCACGTACGCATAAAATAATATCAATGATATTTTTTATCATTGTGATAAAATATTTTTTCTTTTGCCATTGTTGTTTTTGTGTTTGCATAACTGCTTTGGTTTTATAAAATATCAAGCCAAATAAAGACGTCTCTTTCCTCACACCTCCTTTGCTATAAACGGCGGTATTCGGTCAAAGGAACCCGCAGGGGGTGCGCGTATACTACACTGGCATCTCTGGAACCTGAGTAGCTAATTGATACATAAAATTACTTCTCTCTCTCACACACACCACAACACACACACACACACACACACACACACACACACACATACATACACTCTTTCTCTCTTTCTCTCTCTTGCATCTTGTATTTTGATTTTTTTCTTATACCTTTCTTTCTTTTTCACAATGATTTAACCTCTTTCACTTTTTTACAGCTCGCGGTATTGAATAGTGTGCATGTGGAAAGAAGCGAATTTCAAAGTGTAGTGTGAAGATGATTGGTCGCGCACTCGAAAGCAGTACATCTCTTTGGAAGCGATTTATGTATACAGATGTATAAAAGTGTGGAGTAGAGGCATATAAATTAATTATTTAATTTACATTTTAGATTCTATTTTTAATGAAAACGCTCAATATGTATTGCATATATAATTTTTAATTAACGAAAAATTATAAAATTTCCTTAATATTACCGCCAACGTCAAGGAATCTAATCTTTAAATAACATTCAGAGGTGATCATGGATAATAAATTATACCTAAAAATTACCACTCTAATTTTGCTACACATCTTCTTTTCAAAATGATGACTTGAACAAAATAATTTTAAATTGATTTGTAAACTTTTTTTCAAAAACCACCAATTTTAGAAAAAAGTTTAAGAACAAAAAGGTTTTACAAGGAACACTCTTAAATGTTTCATAGTAATTTTGATAAATTGGATTTGACGATCTTTTCAATTGATCAAAAATTAATTCCGAAAATTGGAAACAATTTGCGAGTGTATCTTGTTCAATTCTAAAAATAATTTTGATCTAATGAAAATTTTGCTAACGTAGATAGATTTCTAGAAAACAATCGATAATGTTTCAGTAAAATAATTTTTGTTCAACCCTCAAACGTCCAAAATTGCAATTTTGCGCATAAATTTTCTATCGTTTCAAAACCCTTAAAAAGTTAATGTC
Organism: Trichogramma dendrolimi; assembly: GCA_034770305.1. Taxonomy (NCBI): domain Eukaryota; kingdom Metazoa; phylum Arthropoda; class Insecta; order Hymenoptera; family Trichogrammatidae; genus Trichogramma; species Trichogramma dendrolimi. The sequence goes on along the minus strand of JAPMIB010000034.1, from coordinate 120,969 downwards.
AGATACAATAGTTCAGTTTTCAATTTGGTTTTCAAAAAGCTATATTTTTTCCATTGGAGTCAAATGGATACTGAAATAGGAGACAATCGAATATCAGAATTGATGGGGACAGAATTTTTTTCGAGTTTAGGAAATGACTCGATCACGAGAAAAGACGAGTCAAAATTTTGTTTTTTTCAAGCGTTAATAGGTTAATAAGATATATAATAAAAAAAAAGTTGTAGCAAGAAATTGCAAAATAATGTAGTTTGTGCCGAGAAGAATATTCACCGAAACCTTGGAATATGGTGTTAACCCTATTTATTAAGAGATAACACCACTCTAAGATTTTCAAATTCGATGTTTTTTACATTGAAAGCTCCTTTTGGGTGCCTAGAATGATGCCAAATTGATTTAATCGGTAAGAATAATTTTAAGATTTTTTATTTTTTGAATTTCCGACACTGGCATATGAGGCATTTTTAATCCAAGCTTCCTAATGCGGCAGCGGCACAGCACTTTTAATTGCTTAATTTCTAATTCACCGAAAAACTCCCTGAACGCACTTGAAAAAAATATGTGACATACTGCTTACATGGGAAATTTTCTCAAATTTCTGATGATATACTCAGACTTTTTCGAAAAACTCAATTTTCACCGGAAAATTTCAAAAATAAATTTTCAACATTAAATATCTCAAAAAGCCTAATATTATTCAAGAACCGCTGCCAATTTATTGGCAAAGAGCTTCCTCATAAAAAATTATATTAATGAAAGGACTTGGTTATTAAAGGTGAATTCGTATTTCATTGTTGAAATACGTTCGGTTGTTGCCTAACTTCCCGGTAAATGTCATTATTCAAAAATTACACTAATTCAAGATCGCCAATTTCGCTCTATAAAAGACCATAATACAAATTTCGTTTTGAGTTCTAACTTTTTTTAATCCGTGAATCTCTACATTTTTGGTCTTAAATTAAAACTTGGCTGCTCACCTTCAATTTTAATGAACAAAAAAAATATAAATCACTTCATTATACATAAACAAACCGAAAAAAATTATTCCCAAAATAACAAATTTTACAACACAATACAATACAGAATAAATTTTTAACTTCTCGATGGATCCTAAAAAGATTTTTCGACACTTCTTACGAAACACATATCATTCAAAACAAGCCGAACAATCTCAGACTACGTGTCTCCGTTCAAAAGTTACACTAATTCAGGATGGCCACTTTTGCTCTATAACGTACCAAAACTAGAACTTTTTGTTTAAGATGTAATTCGCTTAATATTCGGTCAATCTTTACGTTTTTGGTCTTAAATTACAGCTTGACTGCTCCGCTAACATTATACTGATTGAAAAATAAACATTCCTTCATATATCATGAAAAAATCGAAAAAAAAAAATTTCCAAAAAAATCCTGTTTTCAAAACCATAAAAAAAAATCATAACTTTTTAACTAATAGATGGATCCTAAAATAAGTTTTTGACGCTTCTTACGACAAACAAATCCTTCAAAAAAAGCCGTACAACTTTTCGCTACGTGTTTCCGTTCAAAAGTTACACTGGTTCCATACCACCAGACGTACATACATACACACACACACACACACACACACACACACTCATACAGACATTTGTTCAGAATTCAATGAAGATACCAAATATGTAAACGAAATTGTCCTAGGACATCTAAATCAAAACTTGGTTTTGACGCCTATCACAAAGCTTCCTCTATGAGGAAGAAATTTTTTAAAATGAGGAAATTTTCCATCCAAACAGTATATCACATTTTCTTGCTTCCTCACAGAGGAAGCTTTGTGATAGGCGTCAAAATCAACTTTTGATCTAGAACTCGTAGGACAATTTTGCATACATAGTCAGAATCGTCATTGAATTCTGAACAATTGTCTGTATGGATGTGTGAGTTTTTTTTTTTTTTTTTTTCCTACTCCACCCCATTCGGACACTCACTGGTAACCGCCGTTAGGCATTGCTTCGGTGAGGCCGGGGTTAGTTGAGCATTTCTGCTACTTCTGTGTTAGTCGTTGTTTTTCCATACATCCCCCATCCATCGCATAGTGATATGCGACGATTAGGGGTTCAGGGACTCATCTTTTTTTTGTACTTGGTGAACCTCCGATCCTGCGCGAAGCCATCTCTCGATTGTCGTATCCCCTTTTTCAGAGCCGTCTACTGCGTGGTCACACATTGCTGGCGTCTCCTCCTGAGTTGAGTATTAGAACTCGCTGTCTAGTGCCCTCTTGTGAGTGTGGTTCTCGCTTCTGTCGCCGATGGCAAGTGCCCGATTGCTCTGTCGGCTACATCATGTGAGTGTGGTTCTCGCTTCCAGCGCTACCCTTTGAGTCTCCGCGAGTTTTTGATACTCCTTTCTGTTGCCATCTGGTGAGTGTGGTTCTCGCTTCAGGCGCCGTCGCGCCAGCCAACCGGCGCCCTCTTGTGAGTGTGGTTCTCGCTTCTGACTTCATCAAGGGAGTGTTGTGCTCCATCTATTGCCAGCCTTGTGTGTCCTCGCCTCGGGCTCCTACTTATGGTTATCCTATTCGCTTCAAGCTCGCACAGTGATCGGAGTTTTTACCGCTTCGGAGGCTGATGACATAGCCCGGGTCTTCTTTTGAGTGGTACCCGCTCCACCTCGGGCACGGGCTCGACCACCGGGGGAAAAATCACGGATGAAATTCCCCCAGTGGGGATCGAACCCACGCCCTAGACGACACTCTCAATTCAGCAAGCAAGAGGCCTGAGCCCTTTACCAACTGAGCCATCGAGGCGTCCATGGATGTGTGTGTGTGTGTTGTGTGTGTATGTGCGTCTGGTGGGCTGGAACCATGTAACTTTTAACGGAGACACGTATCGAGAAGGTTCAGCTTGTTTTGAAGGATTTGTGTGTCGTATGAAGCGTCAAAAACTTATTTATGATCCACCGAGTAGTTGAAAAGTTATGATTTTTTTTATCGTGTTGTAAACTCGGTTTTTTTGGAAAAAAATTTTTTTTTTTTTTTTTATTATGTATAAATGAAGAAATTGTATACTTTTATTCGGTATAATTAAGAGAAGCAGCCAATCTTAATTTAAGACCAAAAAACGTAGAGATTCATGGAATATAAAAAAAGTTAGAACCAAAACAAAAAGTCTTTTTGCTCCGTTATAGAGCAAAAGCGGCGATCTGGAATTAGTGTAACTTTTGAACGGAGATACGCAGCGACAAGTGGTTTGGCTTGTTTTGAAGGATTTGTGTGTCGCATGAAGCCCCAAAAAACTATTTTATGATCTAACCGAGTAGTTAAAAAGTTATGCTTTTGTATCGTTTTTGTAAATGGATTTTTGGAAAAAAATTTTTTTTCGTTTTTTCATGTAAACTGAAGGATTATTATTTTTATGTTTTGATCGGTTAGTTCAAGCGGAGCAGCCAATATTTATAAGACAAAACTCGGAGATTCACGGATATAAAAAAAGTTAGGACTCAAAATGAAAATTTGTATTTTTGCTCCTTATAGCACAAACGCGGACGTCTTGATCCAGTGTACCTTTGAACAGAGACACGTAGCGTGAAATTGAGCAAGGGAAACTTTTACAAGGGATCTTTACAAAATTATAGAAATCTCTAAGTTTTTTATAGTTCTGTACACAAAAATGAAATAGAAATTTATCTTTCAACAATCAGACTAATATCATTTTTTATGAGGAAGCTATTTGCCAATAAATTGGCAGCGGTTTTTCAATTGCGTTCAGGGAGGTTTTAGGGGAGTTAGAAATTAAGCAATTTCGCCTAAAATTGCCGTGCGGCTGCCGTGTTAGAACACTTGGCGTAAAACGCCTCATATACAAGAGCCAATGAGTAAGAAAAATTCAAACGCGAATTTCTCGAAATTACATTTTTTGACAGTTCCGGACAAAAATCTCGGGAACCATTGCATGGATTGAGCTGAAATTTTACCATGAGCTTAAACAAAACATTTTGAAGTGAGGCATTTAGCTATTTTCGATTAATTTTTACAAACAATTTTTTGACGAAATTTTTTTGGCAAAAAATGAACTTTTTTGGGAAGCTCTCTTGGAAAAAATCTCTTTCTTATAAATTTACGATATCTCCGTCATTTTGTAATAAAAATCAATGGAAATTTTTTCTTTGAATACTTCAAGACATATTATTATCCCTCAACGTCTCAAAGGATTTAAAAAAATCCTGGAATGGTGTTAACCCTTAAACGATTAATTAAAAAAAAAATTAATAACATTAACCCAAAAAAATTAATTTTCGAAACCAATCCTTGTTATATCATCATAGAATATTGATAAAAAAGATAAGTAATACTTCGATGAATACAATGCCAAATTTTGAGTTGACATGGATAGAGATAAGTGATTTTGCAGATCAGTTTATTCCTATTTTATTAACAACTTCTTCATTTTCTTATTGCTGCAAGTTCGCTGAGTATTTTTTTACCCGCATTAAAGTAACGTAATAAATAACTCGATATTAAAGAGGTGTGAAAGTACATATTTTCCCGTCATATTCTGCGCACTGATGAATTCATTATCTACTCATATAAACATACGTACAAAGAAGAAATGAATATGTTGGTACAAACGCGCTCATACGTGTTCAATTTAGTTGCTATTTTTTTTTTTTCATTTTAGTTAATTTATTTGACGATGACGGATTTGCTTGCCTTCTTCGTAAACCCATAACTCTTCACCACGAAGAGTAATTCCGTTATAAAAGTAGGCTACATTAAGTGCACAGCAAAGTACAAGGTACCGGGATCGAATCACGTTTTGAAATTTTTATGGAAGGCTAATAAATAATAATAATAATAATAATAATAATAATAATATAATAATAATAATATATAATAATGATAATGATAATATATAATAATAAATAATAATAATAATAATAATAAGAATAATAACATGCCCAATCAGTTATAATTGTTGCAAAAGAGGTTTTGGTGAAACCATGAGCGTTCAAAAAGTTATTCAAAAATGAATAATTGCTCGCAATTTTTCACCACGACACGCACACGTATGTGTTCGCATGTATAGCCAAGTATCACACATTTCAAATTTATCTCTCTCTTTTTCTTCGCCAACAGTTATTTACTTCTTTCATTCTCCTCTTCTCTCGTTCGTGTATGTATAGAATCGCGGTCTCTTTCTCTTTCGCTGAAGCGGCATAAGCCCAAAGAGCGGCGCACGAAATTACATCTTGAGACATGAAAGCTGAAAAGGCGGACAATACGAGTATATGTATGTATATACACTCACAGATACTGAGGATGATACCGGTGGTGGGGTACACGGGATAAGTCCAAGAAGGCGTGGTTCTTCGTACTGCCGCTGCTACAGTGATTCAGCACACAAGCAAACCGTATATATACAATAATATTTGCCAGGCATTCGAGTGAGAGAGCAGCGCTAAACAACGACCCAGCTGGGTCGCGGGGCAGCTTTACAACCGTTTAGTGTTTTACGGTCTTTTTATGAGCACGAGCTCTCTGAAGATTATACCGAGAGCGAGAGACTTCTCTCTGCCTCTCTTTTCCTTCTCGCTCTATTTCTCTCCTTTTTTCTCGCCCAACCAGCCTCTGTCTCTGCTGCAACATTTGCAAGTATGCAGATATACATTTTCAGAGCAAAATTTCGATGCGCTTCTTTGCTTTACATGCATGCACTTACAGTTCTCACTCGTGTAATTGCGTGGATGTTATCGAAGTTTTAAAGTGAGTAAGAGAGAGAGAGAAAGAGAGAGAAAGAGTTAGGTGCATCGGAGCAATCTCACTGAGTGATCAAGACCCCCTGACAAAAGAATTTACTGCGCACAGCTTGTTTATGCATTATCGATAAGCGCCCAGCCCACGTGCGATCGCCTGCTAATAAGTGATATAGACCTTGCTACACTCTGCCCGCCCGCACATCTATCTAAAGATACTATTACTTCTCGGTAATATCCTTATGGGTGGGTATCGATTCACCTTTATAGGCAGGCTATTTGGCTAATTTATGAACATATCCAGACACAATATAATACAGATGAGAAAAAAAAATTCACCTTTTGATATTTATGGTGATTTTCAATTTTTAAAAGTTGTCCAAAAATTAAATTCTAGATTCGATTTGCTCAGCCGAATATGATTGATGACTCGAACACGCCAACTCAAGTACAAGTTAAAACAACGAATAATCAATTGTTCTTAGATCATGACTAACGACTTCTCATATACGCGTTCGCTAATATGTAAACTTCAATCGATTAATTTACACCCGGGTCCGCGTGAAAATGCCGCGAATATACTGCAAGGTGTTTCCAAAGATAAGTCTCTTACTGTACTCAATTCGACAAGCCTATCGATCAATCTCTGTCCGAGCCATCCGAAAATATCCTCAGCAACACAAACTTTCTTTGATTAGTCACCGTAGTTACACAAGTAGTGTACAGTCTGTCTGCAGCGGACCTCTTTAGAACGGGTATAAATCATGAGCTTGCTGCGCTTTTTTGAGCGCTCGAACCGCATACCACCCTATTGTCTCTGATCTTTGGAGATTCCTCTCTCGGCAAAAGAGGAAAGGAATTTCGATTATCGAAAGAGCCTTAACGATCGGTTAACACGTCAGGATCCGCCTACCTACGGGAGAGAAAACAAGCTGCGAAATTCGCATATACTCAGAGGCGGTGGTCAGACTCAAGCTCATAAATATAAACTTTCGAGCCTTTTTGCATTTAAATTAATTTACGCCGATTAATTTTTAATTAAAGAAAGGCCTCCAAAACCATGCGTATTCTCTCATTCTTTTTCTCTTTTGAACTGGCCTGCAACGCAGGTGAGACGTATTATTTTCATAACCTTTCAGAGGTAGCATTCGTTTAAACGGACAGATTTATAAAACGCTTGACTTATCGTGATAAGTTTTTTTTATTTTTTCTGCCACACCAAAAATCACTTAGAGACTATTTTTTTGGTACAAATTAACGATGAAACAAAAATACGTCGCCTCCGTTGCAACACCACAGAATATGGTTTTGCAAACTAAGAATATTTGTATTATATGCATTATATGACTCGAACAAAGAAGGCCGTATAATATTCGAGCGTGTCTCTAGGCACAAAAATTTGCAAAAAAAATTGCACCTGAATTTTTATATTAATTTGTCCAGTAAAACTATTACAATTCGTGTATGCATACAATCAATCGGTTAATATGTAGTGTATGCATGCATAATGAAACGAGCAAAAACTTTAGCGTGACTCTGCCTTTTTTTTTGTAAACATCAACAAAAGTATATCACTCTACCAACAACCCGCTAAAGTCCAATTAAATTAAAACACCTCGTGTGCTGACTTTTCCACACAACATGCGATTGCAACGATCATCGCATGTCCATCTTGTATGCGCCACGTATGTTATAAACAGGGGGAAAAATAATGAAGAAACTAGCTACGAACGAAAATGTATAAGAAACAGCTGCTGACGCGCATTCATATAGTTCGCGGGATAATTATGAATCCTTCCGGGAGTAGTGCGAACCCCCTGGTAGAATATAGTAGTAGCAACTCAAGGAAATACTTTTTGCCAGAGAGAGATAAGTGCGTTCAGATTATAACTCGTTTGCTCGCAAATAGCTATATGTATTACACATTCATAAACATATTGAATGTATATATTTTAATTTTTTATAAACTCGATTGGTTGATTTTACACTTGACCGAACGACAAAAAGCTCGTTCAGAGTGCGAGTGGGCTTCATAGCCTCATATAAACGTCACATTCATTTGCACTATTTAATGCAAGTAATTATGCGAGAGCTCGCTTACAATTAAGCGTGCTCTTTTTTGTTTCTTAACGCCCGATCAGATTTTGAAAAAAAAATGACGAGCATAAATTTGAAACTCTTGTATGGGCTCCTATGTAAGTTTACGCCTACCTATAACGATATTTTAATTAAAGCCGTACAGTGAACAGAGTGCAAAAAAGAGAGGCAAAAGAAGAAGCTACTCTGATTCTCGCAAGAAATTCAATCTCACGATAATAAATGATGGTCTGACTAACACCTTCTATAACATAACATGCTGTATACTGCCTGCATCTTCACTTTACTCGTCTCGATGGGATTGTGATAGTTATGTGTAACGTATAAATGAAGTAAATACTTAAGTAAACCATTGTGTAGAGTGCTGATATTATCATCTATGAAACTGAAGCCATCTTTATGTATTTTAAGTACCTTTATTGTTCATATAATCAGCATTTTATTAACTGAATGTTACATGTGTAAAAATCGAAAAAAAGCTTGACATTAGCATAAATCTGCTGTAAAATTCAAGTCAGTCACTACTGCGGTTTGCTCAATAAGCATACGTCGCCTTTCGCGCCAAACAACTCAATTCGTCCTCTGCTACCTACTCCTCCTCTTCGCATCTCGCTTATTTTCAAACGCCTGAACACTTAATGTATACATGCCTTATATGCGTGTATGCAGCTCAAAGATCTTGTTCGCACTTGGCAGAGAAGAAAATTGAATTAGTGACGAAGCTCTGAAAGTAGCTCGAGAGCTCTGCAACTCTCATAATTGCTTTTTTCGCTTCTTATGTGGCAAGTCATCGATACATATTTTATATTTGTATGCTTGAACGTGAATATCCCTCTTTTTCCATCTCGCGCAGAAAGGGATACAAATTGCCACTGCTTTTATTCTTCTTCTTCTTCGTCTTCTCTCTCTCTCTTTCTCTCTCTTTCTTTCTCTCTCTCTCTCTCCTCTCTCGCTCTATCTCTCTCTTTCTCTTAGTAAGTATGGCAACACGCACAAATTTTTTCATCTCAGTTTTCTGCTTTTTATACTGACTCCACCTGCCTACGAGAATTTTTCTTACAGTTTCTTGCAAGCTTATATTGCTAGCTTTAACTGCAGCTAGACAAATGACCCTACTGTTTCCCTTTCATGGTATAAAATCTATTCGTTATTACCTACCCTGTACTCGTAAGGTTAGTTTTTCTCTTCATAGCTTTTTATACAATCCCGCTACCTGAGTACTAAGCCAAGGTTCAGGAAAAATGAAGAACCAAGGTTTAGGGAGAACGAAGAGCCAAGAACACCTAATATTTTGTGCAAACCCTGTTCATCGCCGATGAATTTAGTCTATTGTCTACTAGTGGCTGCGAATGTTCGAGTGAATGTTTACTTCTAACGGCGCACTGCTACTTGACTTGAGTTGGTGCAAATTGTTCATATACAGAGTGATTTGCAGGGCTTCTGCGTTCATTACCCTATACACTTTATATAGGCTTTATATATGCTCTATATACTTTATATTTGCTGAGATTAAACAACAGTTTTATCATACCCTAATGTTTTCAGAAATGTGTTAAGAATTTTGTATTTATTTATTCGAGGATCTAGATTGAGTAGGAGGCCTTTCTTGAAAAAATGCATAGAAAAGAAGTTTTAAAATTTGTCAAAAAATTCAATAATGAACATTTTCACATTTTTTAATCATTTTTTTTGCAGTAAGAATCAAAAACTAAAATCTCTATAAATATTTACGTAAATTTGCTTGTCTATGATAGGGTAAGAAGTGTAAATCATACGAGTGAATTTTCCGTATAATACTATTAATTTACTTATGTTGCAAGTTGTCAAATAGTGAAAAATGAGCATATAAATATGAGAGCTATATCGCGTCAACTCTCCCCCCTTGAAAAAATGAAGTGAAAACTAAGTATGTACTTTTGAAGGGGTTACCGACATAATCTCCGCAAGACAATCTCTCCGCAACAAAATATCTGACACACAAAATATTACAAAATTACCCAAAATAACTCGTTAAAGTAATAAAGTAATATTTATAAATACCTGAAAAACAAAATTTTAAAAATGTGGCGGAGATTTTGTCGTGCTCCCCTTTTGAAGAGTTCATTGAAAAAAAATAAAGATCCTAAAAATTGCAGCCCTCTAAATCCAAACGTCATGGATATGCAAGGGTTCAAAGTTGAAATTTCATTTTGTCCAGAATTTCGAATAAATTGAACTTATTGTTTGTATTTTGATTTTCATAACCTCTATAAACAAGATATTCCCAAAAAGTAAATTTAAGGGGATCGACCTGTGTTAAAAACTTTAACCTCTTCTGACCGGCAACTAGAACCCGCAATCGAAAAAAATTTTTCTGTATTGAATTGGTATTCTGTTATACTAAATACAATAATTGTACATAAAAATATCGATTGCAATGCTTACCGCTGTGTTTATATGTGCATGTACACCAGGGGTCCACTTTTTCAAAAATCGTTTGTATCTCAGGGGATACATCGGAATCTGAAAGTTTGGGGTTTAAAACGAAGTTTCCTTCAAACTAGTACTCACAAAAATTATTTTAGATGGTGTCGATAGATTTTTGAAGTTTAAAAGCGTGGTCCTAAAAAGGAGCAAAATTGGTGGACCATAAAATATATTTCGAACTCTGTTTTGAGAGTAAAAATAATCTTAACAATACATTTTTTTACGTATTTTTGTCTGTAGAATCGAATTCCGTAGTCAGTTTTTACCTAGGAGTATGATTTCATTGAAAAAAATACACTTTTTCGATCGTTTTTTTCACAAATTTCGAAAATAGTATATTTCTCAACGCAGGAGTGCACATATGGTTTTTTTAGCAAAACGAGGGATTATAGAACAAGCCGAAGGCGAGTGCTGATACGAGTTTTGTTAAAAAACCATATCTGCACCAGTTGATGATACTAGTTTTCAAATGAACAGAAAAAATCTAGAAAATTTTTTTACACTATTAAAATATAGGATTTTTTTGACAAACGCAACGATATATATCGAGGAGCGCGTGTCGCGCTCCGAATGGCAAGTATGGCAGACGAGAGCAGCGTCACTCCACGCTCCTCATATACGCGAGAATCGCGATTTTCGGGACCCGCGAAAACAACCTAACGTTATTATTTGAAATCTATAAAAGATACGATAATTCTGATTCGGTAAATCGATTCCTCGTAAAAAGTGACCAAAAATAGTGTATTCATAGTCTCCGAAAAACGCAGTATTAACTAAATACGAATGATAAAAGAAAAAATCCCCGACGAAAAAACGCTCTCACGCAAAACGCGGTCTCACGCGGTCTCACGTAGTCTCACGGCCAACTTCATCATCGATTTAATTAATTAATAAGGCTAAATGTATCTATGTATAGATGCTGCGCATCGATTTGATATGTATGAGTTTTATTTAAACAATACATGTAGATTTTTCTCTCGACATCAAGATTCTCGCAATTATCCTGGGTAGCCCGGTCGGGGCACCAGGTCGAACTCGAAACTCGAAGATGACTTTCTCCACGAAATTACAGGTTCTACGCGAGAATATTACTCTAGAATGACCGCTCGAAGCATCAGGTTGATATCCGGAATCGACGACGACTTTCTCTAGGAAGCCGCGATTTTGCCGAGGAAATATCACCCCGCGTAACCCGCTCGGCGCACAAGGTCAAAATCTGGCCTCGGCGATGACAGTCTCCAGGAAGTCGCGATGTTTTCGCTCAAATATCGTCCTGGGTAGCCCGCTCACGCACTAGGTCGAAATCCGGACTCGACTACGACTTTCTCCAGGTAGTAACTAAGAATTTGGAGCACAGGGTCGAAAAATTTTGAAACTCAGTTTCTATTTACAAGTATCATAAGCATACTTAATATATTACTCATAAATTAATCAAAAATCGTTTAAATTATTTTTTCCAAAGTACATATGGGAGAAAGTATGTTAGGTTAGTCCTCATAATTAAATGCTACCTTTAAAATAATTTTCTCAAGTATTCAATTAGTAATCTCGATTTGTGCACCATTAACAATATCTCGACTATGATGTTATTGAAATCAAATTAATTTTGTCAAGTATTTATTAAGCTAACATTTTCATTTTTTAAACTGTAAGACCACTGAAAGGTTTGTGATTGAGTTATTAAAAACCATGGTAATACTTTTTTCAAAAGTATAAATAAGGGCAAGTATGACAGTCTGATCCATATAATTAAAGCCTGACTCTAAAATTTTTTCTTTTTTTCAAATTGTTGAAATTATTAATCTCAATCCCACTTTTGATTAATTACGTAGCTATGATAGTAATGAAATCAAATATATTACTACAACTATTCAGCATAACCGAAAATTTCATTATTTAAACTATAAATACACTGTAAGTTTATAATACAATAATTAATAATATCATTGGTAAAAATTATAGTAAACTTAACTTTACTTATGACTCTACTTGCCCGGCCGTCTTGGTCAAATTCAAACGTTCGACACACCATACTCCGATGAAAATTTACAAAAAAATGTATGATAAAGTTAATGATCTTAAATAAAAACATTTAGCTATTCGCCCAAAAAAATGTGGTAATCATACACTACATGATATTGTAAAGGATAAAATTTTATCGAGACGGCCGGGCAAGTAGAGTCATAAGTAAAGTTAAGTTTACTATAATTTTTACCAATGATATTATTAATTATTGTATTATAAACTTACAGTGTATTTATAGTTTAAATAATGAAATTTTCGGTTATGCTGAATAGTTGTCGTAATATATTTGATTTCATTACTATCATAGCTAAGTAATTAATCAAAAGTGGGATTGAGATTAATAATTTCAACAATTTGAAAAAAAGAAAAAATTTTAGAGTTAGGCTTTAATTATATGGATCAGACTGTCATACTTGCCCTTATTTATACTTTTGAAAAAAGTATTACCATGGTTTTTAATAACTCAATCACAAATTATTATACACTTTAAAATTATTTTAATGCAGAAAAATACTTCTTTATCCCAAAAAACGTTATTAAAAAATTAAAAAATCGTATAATCACTCATGAAACAAAATTGCGTACATCTATCTGATAGGTTTTTTTTCACATTTCCAACACCGTTTTTAGATTTTAAAAATTCGCACGTTTCGCTGAGATACAGCTGTTTTTGTACCATGCACTTTTGTGCTAGCCAAAAAAAATCAAGCTTTTTGGTCATTAATGGGTTAATTCTCTTTTCTACTATAGTTTCTTTACTTCTCATTTTACCATCATCACCTGCACTTTGACACATTCCACTTAATGCAACACTGTGCTCCATATTATTATTATATTAAATTAAATACCTTCAATATACTGTAATTTATTGTTATCAACAATTGATATACTTATTGTAAATGCGACCGTACTAGATGGGGTTTACCCTGAGGCCGAATAAAGTTTTTCAATCAGTCAATCAATCAATCAATCTCTCTCTCTCTCTCTCTCAGGTATAACTTGCACGCAAACTATTGCAAGGCCACTGCCGCAGTTACAGTACCGCACTGACCTTGCTTCTCCACTTTTTAAGAAAAAACAAGCACGAATTGTTCAAGGAGGTTATGAGTGAATTCGGCATACTTCTCGAATTTTCGTCGTCATCGTCCCCCACTGTACGCCGTATCGAGAAATCCCGACTGAATTAGAGCATGTGACAGTGAACTTCCTAGCGGCCTTAATTTTGTCGAGATACAAGTTGTTTTAGTAAGATGCATTTTTGTAGCTGAAAATCCAGAAATTCGGCTTCGGGTTCTCAAAAAATCACGTTTTTCCTCACACTTTACAACATTTTGAGAAATATATAGGAGCTACCAAAACTAAATTTAAGCCAAAATTTTGCAAAAATTACACCAAAAAATTAGCGTAAATTTAGTTTTGGTAGCTCCTATATATTTCTCAGAATGTTGTAAAGTGTGAGGAAAAATGTGATTTTTTGAGAACCCGAAGCTGAATTACTGAATTTTCAGCTACAAAAACGCATCTTACAAAAACAGCTGTATCTCGACGAAATTAAGGCCGTTTTAAAATCTGAATACAGCGTTGGAAAGGTGAAACAAAAACCTATCAAACAGTGCATTGGCATTTTTCAGTAGGTGATCTTGCTGAGCCGTTTTTTTTTTGAAGAAACAAATGCACTTTTCTTGATTTACACAAAAACCAAGTTTTTCGGCACAAAACTGCTCATAACATCTGAAATAATGCACCAATCTCAATTTTTACGCCGGATTCTGAAAGGTGATAACATTTTGCATCGAAATACGTGTATTTAGTTCATAGTTGTCAAATTTTTTTTGGGGTTGGCTCAGACATTCGTATAATACGAGAAAACGACTTTTTCATTTAATTTAATGTTAATCAAACCCGTTTTGTGGCACGGGTTTTTTTCAACCATATGAGCTGAAATTTGGTAGAGGTCTTTTTTTTGGGGGTTTGAAACGTTTGAGGGGGCGTCACGTCGATTTAAAAAAATTTTTTTTTTTATTGTCAGTCTAGTATATAGTGACCTGTAATATCAACGCTTATTTTAGAGACTTATGGACAGGCTACCGTGTTTACGTTGTGCACGCATCGAAGCTGTTCGTTTCTTGGCAGATTTCGTCTGCTCTGTTGTCTCCGCATTTGCATTCTTACACAATACCATCTTAAACCACTTCTCAAATTCTTTCACACTTTTACTTTCAACATGTCTAATTCTGATTATTTCTTGCCCCCCAGCATGGTGCACAGCGTTTTCCAGTAAATTGACAGAGCAAAACGACACTCTTTCCAGACACTTGTCTGAGATAATTGCGAAACTGGACAGCATTGTTACACGTGTGAATCTACTATCAGAAGAGGTTTCTAGTCTAAATGCGGCAGCGATATCGGACATTAATGGCGAGATTGAGGTGGTTAAAAGCTCCATCAAATCACTTCAGCCGTCGTAGATAAACACTCTGCCTACAACCACTCATTTAAGAGACGACTGCGAGGTTTTGTTGTCAGGTCTGCCAACAGACCTCAATATTCCAGACAAAGAGATACTCAATAAAACACCCTCTGCCATTGGCCTCAATAACCACATACATTTCATAGCATCAACACGAAACTGGACACATAAAAAGACAAACCCCACAAACAGCAATAGTATTCTTAAGGAGGTTCGATAGCACTTTAGAGGGGCAGGCGGGGCGAGGGGATCGCCTAATCTGTGTTATTGTGTTTATGTGCACAATGTAATAAAAAAATGTAGACATCCTGAATGATGTAAAGATAATCATGTATTAAATTTTTATTGAAAAATAGAATCATGACTGATTCATTAATATTATAAATGAATATTATATGTTTGTACATCTGGTATGTTTTTATTTTTCCTTAGGCTTCGACTACCTCTTCAATGCTCTACAATCTCTTCAACATCTTCCAATTCACTATCTCCACCATATTCAAATCCCATAATTCTCCACCGATAGAAGAATGTATAGAAGAAGAACCAGAAAAATTAGATGAAAATGTTAATAAAATAGTTTCTATTTCCGCAAGCTTCGATCAAGGCTGGAACACACGTTCAAATGGATATGTCTACGATAGTTTGAGTGGCACAGGGCACATGATAGTCAAGAAGTCAGGAAAAGTAATCGATTATTCTACAAGAAACCGTAAATGTCGCACGTGTGATGCAGGTCATGATCCACACGATCATGACTGCAGGCTCAATTATTACGGCACAGCAAAGGCTATGGAATCCGATGTTGCTGTTCAATTAGTAACATCAAGTTCAGTTCTCAAAGAGAAAAACGTAGAAATTGGAGTGTTTATTGCTGATAATGACAGCTCTGGCTTTAGTGCAATAAAAAAAGCAGCCATCCACCAAGTGGTAAAGCAGGCTGATCGAAACCACACTGTCAAGGGTGTAAAAAATCTACTTTATAAAGTAAAAGAAAATAAAAGTAAGGATCCTGATAGAGAATTATCACATGAGACCATTGAATATTTACGTTATTCATTCAGTTGTGAAATAGGACGGAATGAAGGAAACTTAGAAGGACTGAAAGCTGCCATAAGAAATATTCCGAATCACGAATTCAATATCCATGATAACTGCAATAGTGAATGGTGCCGCTATGAAAAAGATAAGGAAAATTTTGAATTCCGAAGAATTGGAGGTGGATTCCAAAATGCAGTTTTATTTGACGAGTTAACAAGTTTATCTAATAAATTGGCTGGGAAAGCAGATCTGTTTGTTTTTAATGGCTCTAATCAGAGTAATGAAAGTTTGAACAATATTATTGCCAGAAAAGCTCCTAAAGGTTTGTCATATGGCCAATCTGAGTCTTACGATTATAGAGTAGCTTGTGCAATTTTACAAAAAAATCAAGGGGAAAAATATGTCCAGAATGTTATGACTAACTGTAATTTGAGTCCTGGAAGTAACACCGCAAAACATTGCGAACGCATTGAAAAGTCTGCTCGATTGAGAGCCGACATAGCGAAAACGTCAGCTGCTAAGCTTCGTCGGATCGAGCTAAAAAGAGATAGATCTCAACTTAAAAATAAACGTGAATGTATAGAAGGACAAACCTATGAAAGTAACATGGATTTAATACAATCACATGCACCTGAAAATAATGATAATATTACTGATTTAGAATTACAATTTTATTGTAATATTAATAGCGATTGTTATGCTTTAGTTTTTTTTGATACCGAAACCGGAGGTTTTCATATAAATGATGATATATTGCAAATAGGCCTCAAGTACAAAGAATTTAAATTTAATCGGTATATCAAACCATCAAAATGTGTTCATCCAAAGGCATCTGCGTCTAATGGTCTAACAAACGAATACGGCGCTTTATATTTTCGAGGCGTCAGAATTGACTCATCACCTCTGAAAAATGTTGTTGAGGATATGCTTGCTTTTCTGAAAGAAATTGGCAAACCTTGTATACTAGTTGCTCATAACGCTATTTTTGATGCCCAGAGAATTTTAACAAAAATTAAATCATTATCAATGATAGATGAGTGTGAGGAAATATTAATTGGCTTTAGTGATACTTATTCGTTATTCCAAAAATGTTTCCCAGACCAAAAAAATGAAAAAAACGGATATAAATTAACTGTACTAGTTGAACGTTTTACAGATTTATCTACTAAAAATGCCCACGATGCGATAGTAGATGTATTATTTTTAGAAAAATTAGTGTATATGTATCTTAGTTATGATGAACTTATTGATAATTTAAAAACCGTTGATCATTATATAGAATCTCTAAATATAAAAGATAGACATGATACGCATATAGAATCATTAGGTCCTTTAGTTGGAATGATATCTAGTGGAATGTTGAAAAGATTGGCTTCTGCCGGTATATGTTATAGCATGTTAGTTGATGAGTATCTAAAAGGAGAAGAAACTGTGATAAATTTACTTGAGAAGGGAATCGATGGAAAATCTGAAGTAATGAAGAGTCCTAAGATAATAAATGATATATTGTACTTTTTAAAACTTTTAATTGATTAATAATGTTCACTATTATTAAGAGTCATAAAATAATAAATTATATACTGTACTGTTTGAAAGTTGTAATAGCAAATGTTGAACTAGAATAAATGAATAATTATACTGTTTAAAAATTGTTATAAAAAATGTTAAACTATAATGTTCACTATTACGTACTTTCCATATGAATAAACAATTTTAAATTGATATTTATTTAAACTGTTTTGATTCGTAGACCCTTTAAAATAAATATTTTATAACGAACGTGCATGTTTCAGTCGTATCCTTGCGCCTACATATCCGACTAAACGTCATACTTGCTTTGCGACGTTGCCATGTTTCTCTTACGTGTGATGGATCGCTCAATACATGGCATTGGAATTCTCGTAAATATATTGTTTATTGAGCATTCGGTGTTGTAAAACGGTTTTTTTTATCAAAACAAACAATACCTTCTTGGCCTTCTAAAAAATAGTTTTTTTTTCATTTTTTAAGTCTGGTTCGGTTGTATAATGGCTTTTTCGTGTCATTGTTGTAAGATTCCCCATAAGACCCATGTATAAGAAGTCGTTTTTGACTTTTTATTTCTCGAAAACTAGATTGTGGATCAATCTAAGATTTTAACTGTACATTCATTTCTTATCAAAGATTGAAATAAAAAAGTTTCAGTCGGTTTTAAAGACATCAAGTTTACTATCGAACCTCCTTAAAACTCGATCACTTGTTTTTAAATGCGTATCCTCAAATACCCGTAAACACATCATATCTCAAGCAGTCAAACTTTCAACTACTAATTCTCAAACCCTTTTCAGTTCAGGTATTTTACTAAGCTCTCTCTTCGCCCATTATGGCCCAAAGAAATCCATCTTCTTCTTAATAAAGCTTGCTCAATATCCCAACAGATAAATTTTGCCACACCAATTGTCCGTAATCTCGCCGTCTTTATGCGAAAAACCACAAATTCTGAATTACTACCAATGAGAACAGAAGAAGCTCCCACCCACCTATTAAACTGCAATACCTAATAATATTTCGGTGACTCTTTCTCCTCAACGCCAAACTCTTCACTGCAATATATTCATGTCAACATCAATTCATCACTTTAGCAATCAATCATTTTTTTTTCAACGTCAAATTTAAGTCTAATATAAGTCTAATATTAAGTCTAATATACATCTGGTGTGCCGCAAGGCTCCACACCTGCGCCCATACTGTTCGCAGCATACATTGATACGCTTACGCATGTGCAACGTCACTGCACGTCCACTCACATGCTCTTTGCTGATGACCTTCAGATATATCTACAGTGCCCGTCAACTGAGCTTGATGTAACCATCATGAGACTCAAAGAGGACGCGCAAATTGTCTCCGATTGGGCGCACACAAATGGACTGAGTCTCAATGTTGCCAAGACGAAGGCAATCCTCTTCGCATCGAATCAGTATCTCATGCGCATTGACCTCAACCGTATCGGTAGGATCAGCCTAAATGGCACAGTCGTCCCCTTTGAAGATAGAGTTGTCAATCTGGGTCTGGTAATGACCCCTTCTCTTTCTTGGGATGCTCACGTCAGAGGCATTTCATCTCGCATCCATGGAGTGCTTCATCGCCTGCGAGCCGGGGCTGGCTTTTTGCCTGTCAACGTCAAAAAGATGCTTGTTAACGCCTTCATTATGCCTCATTTTGATTATGCCTGCCTCGCCCTCATCGACATCTCTGCTTCATTGGACATTAAACTCAGACGATTACTAAATGCATGCATGCGATACATCTTCCAGCTCCCTAGAGACGCTGTGCTTCGACCGTATTACGACAGGCTTGATTGGCTGCTCCCGTCACAGAGACGTGAATACTTTTTGAATATTCAAACGTTTAAAGCGCTCAATGGACTATGCCCTGATTACATCTCGCGCTTTTATCACTGGACTGGCAGCGAGGTCCGTAGATCGGCGAGAATCGCAGGTGGAGCACCGACGATTGAGGTTCCATTCGCGGATTCATCAACACTGAAATCAGGATTTTCTATAAGAGCAGCCAACGCGTGGAATGCACTGCCTGCCCAAATGCGTTCATCAGGATCGATGGCGTCGTTCAAGAGCTCACTTCGCCATTACTTGAGGAGACAGCATATTGCCCAATAAAGTGAACATCATTTTATATGCTTTTCAATGAACTTGTTCTTAACCATTGCTATCAAGTTTAACTATGTCTCTTCTATACTCTTTGTTAGTGTACTTTTTATACGATGTATCTGCTTATTATTTTTGTTTACTCAAGCTTAATTTTTGCAACTATCTATTTCATGTATCATATGTGCTTATTGTCTTTTGTAAATACCTATTATTGTAATTTATATTGCTAATTGCCATTCGGTCTTTCGACCTTGGTTAATAAACTGTTCAAATCAAATCTCTCTCTCTCTCTCTCTCTCTCTCTCTCTCTCTCTCTCTCTCTCTCTCTTGGTCTTCCCCCACCTGGATTATGCTTGTGCAACTTACGATGACCTATTCGACTACCAGAACATCCAACTCCATCGTGCTCTCAACGCGTGCGTACGGTTCGTAGTCGGTTCCATTGGTCGACGTGAGCGTGTAACACCGTACCGTCTTGGACTGGGCTGGCTGTCGGTGGATCTGAGGCGCCGATATTTTATCGCTTCCATCGCGTACACCTGCCTTGCGCAGGGTACCCCCTACCTGGTGAAGAACTTCAGACTGGCTGTGAACAGTGGAATTGAGCGATTCTCTCCTCGTCTACCCTGACGAACGCTTACCATCGGTCTGTGGATACTGCTGCACTTCAAAACTCATTTACTTACACAGCTACGGACCTCATAAATGATCTCTTTCCTGAAACCATCCTTTTCGACCCTCGCCTCATTTCACGAACTAAACAGACCATATTTTCCAAACTGCTCGCCATCGACAACGGTAATTCACAAATTCAGATTTAACTCAACCCAGGCTCAAACATCTCATTCGCTTTTCCATCCAACTCAGCTTTTTATTTGTTCATAATATCATCAACTGCTCCATGTCATGTCAATTCAGATCGAATCGAATGTACATTTCATAAATCAATCTACTACTGTTTTTGTAATCTACTATTTATGCTACTGTTGCTTCGATTAAATTTATAAATAATTTTGTTAAACATATGTATCTCTAAAGTGCACACAGGGTTCGCCCTAAGCCTAATAAAGAATCGATCTATCTATCTCTCTCTCTCTCTCTCTCTCTCTCTCTCTCTCTTTCTCTCTCTCTGCGGGACCGACGCTCCCCGCGGGACTGAATATCAGTGGCGAAATTGTGCCCTTTTCGGACGAGATCAAGACCCTGGGTGTCTTATTATCAGGAAAGTTCAACTGGGATCGACAGATAGCTTTTATGACCTCGAAAGTTCACCACTCTCTCTATGCTCTGCGCTTCTACAAGCACACCCTCTCTCGCAAAATACGTCTGATGCTGGTAGGCGCTCTGGTGGCACCTCACCTGGACTACCCAGCACCACTGTTGACTGACCTGACAAAGGAGCAGACTTTAGCTCTTCAGCGCCTGCAGAATGCCTGTATCCGCTTTATATATGGCACAATACCCAGGACGGCTCATGTCACTCCCTATCGACTGGCTCTGGGATGGCTCTCGGCTGGGGGACGCAGAGAGGTCATCAAGTGCTCCCTAGCATCTCGCATCATCAGAGATGCTTCGCCGGGCTATCTCAGAAGAGGCTTTCGAGTCATCGGAGTGCCCACTGAGACTGAGGAAATCAGGCAGTCCGCACGACGCCGACCCCCGGTGCTCTACAATAAGGCGCCCCGCACCGCATCATTAGATCCCTCATTTGCATTTTCATCTGCCATAGCAATAAATAAACTCCCTTTTATCATGAATATCCTCTCCCCGCCTCCTCGCTTCAAGCTCCTTCACACCTCCTTCCTTATGCAGCACGAGAAGGCGGAGTGGTTGCGGTGATGCCGGACGGAGGGCCTTGCCCCTGTCCCGCCCGAACTGACTCAAGTGCTAAATTTAAACTCAAACTCGGCTTAAGCCAAAATTGCGCGATGGAACAACGATCTATGTTTATTAAATGTGCCATACCCTCTGTACTTACAACATTTCTGTGATCAGTATTATTAGTAATTGTACTTCTACTGTCTGTTTGAACTGCCGTTGAGCCACATGTGGTTATACCTCAAGGCCCCAATAAATCTTTAATCAATCAATCAATCAATCAATCTCTCTGTGGCTGCGGCTCCTCGTGTGACTGACACCTGTGAGATTACGCTGTCTGGCATAGCGTCCTCCGCAGATCTCGCAAATGAGCAACTTTTACTGTGTATTCACAGCAATGGGCCTCATTAACTTCAACAGATTTGGGTCTCACACTCGTGATTGAAAGCCAAAGATGTCGAATGAAGAACGCAAGGACGACACTAGGGCAATAGTTGAGAAGCTTTCTTCCCCCGGCACTATGACTGTCTGTCGAACAGACTCTTTTCGGTGCTGGTGGTGATGGGAAGCTGAGACTCCGTGCACTCTGGCCCAGAGAGGTTCAGCCCCATGGTGGGATGGTGACTGTGACCGCGCCAAGAGGCTGCAAAGGTTGGCCTTTAAGCGGTTCCAGTTTTCTCAAAAATGTTATGAATAGTACACTAAATCTTAAACCTCCTCACATACTTAACTACCTGCAGCCTGACGCCAATCTCGATATCGCACTAGTTAAAATAACCACCCCTTGGATCCCTACAAACCCTGATATCGTACCTGAAAGTTTACCCAATGATTTTCTAGATTCACAAATTAGTTCCTTGGAATTCAATGGCCCTTTGGAACAAAATAATGAAAAATCCTCTCCAGGTGTCAATGGCATAAGCTTTGAAACCATTAACAAAGTGCCGGTTAAATTCAAGCTTCTTCTTCTGAATTGATGCAACTTTATGTACTTCCAGAGTGTCTTTCCGAAAACCTGGTGAAAGGTGTACTTGCATTTTATAAATAAACCGGAGGGCAAAAGTTATCGCCCCATATCTTTGAACATCTTGCCTTTGCAAGCTTCTTGAGACGATGCTCAAGAACAGACTTCAGGGGTAGGACGAAAATAATAACTTGTTACCCATGAGTCAACATGGCTTTCGTAGGGGCTACTCATGTATCGACAATCTTACCAATTTAATAATTACCATCGAATCTGCCTTTCAGGAGAAGTCTTCGCCACCTTCCTTGATATAGAAGGCGCTTTTTATAATGCAAATATTGACATTCTGATGCAAAGACTCTCTGCTCGCATGAATGTCCGCACTCAAAATCTTCAAGTTTCTCTCAGGCACTTGGTAGGGAGCCCACCCCGAAACTCTCCTTATCATTTACAAGAGTTACGTGCGTTCGATTATCAACGACGGCATTTTCATATACTACCCCAAAAACTTGGTCTTGAGAGACAAAATTCAGTATGCGGCTATTAGGACGGCACTGGGCCTTAGAATTAGTACCCCCACGAACATCCTCGAATCGAAAAATACCTCGATTCGCGAAAGGTTGTTCTTTTTGTGTTGCTGTTACCTCACGAAAATGTATAGTAATATTCAATTTGAGCCCACTATAGCGATTTACAACTTCTACAATAGATTTAAAAATAAATATTTCAACAGACTTTTTCCCAAACTCTTAATTAACTTTTACAATTCCAAGTTTCCAATCTACACTGCCAATCACTATAATATTTACAATCACAATTTTTCGACAACCTTTGTTGAATCCCTTTCAATTGATATGAATATTGGAAAATCTCTTACTTCCACACCAAATCTAAATCAAGCAATCAAGGAATTTATCGAGAGACACGAGGCTGTTGCAATTTTCACAGACGTAGTAAAAAGAATCTGCTCCCTTCACTGGAACTGCCTGTCTTTGTCCATCGACGAACTTTCAACGCATCTGAGCCTCCCTGCTCTAGCATCTATATTCCCGGCTGAATGCGTAGCTTTTGACGAAGCTTTAAGCTATGGGTCAACGCTTAAAAACTCGAACCTAATTATTCTGAGCGACTCTTTGAGAGCCCTGCAAAGCCTGAGTTCCTCGCTCCTAGACATAAGTTCCAATCATATTTTGTTTGAAATTAAAAAAAAGGTCAAACTTTTCAAGGATCAGTTGCCCAACAACTCTATAATTTTTGCTTGAGTTCCCTACCACAATGAACACGTCGATGCTCTGGCCAAGGTCGGAACCGACGGCTCGTATGCTGCCGACCTCCGAGTTCCTTAGAACAATTTTATAAACTTTATTGATGCAAAAGTGCACTTTCAAAGATTTTGTGAACTGTATTTGGCAAAGGTGCAATTATGACGATTTTATTTTGATTGATGTAAAGATACACTTGTGAAAATTTTATGAGTGGTATGTGGCAAAGGTGCAATCATAAAGGCAGAGGTACGCTTTATTATTGCTTCTGGTCGAGGGACGGGAGAGAACTGACTTCATTGTAAGTGAAGTTTCAAAGTCGAAGTTCTCTCACTTCGGGTCTGCGGGTCCTATTGCTGCACGTGTTCCTTCGTCATCTCTTTTTAGCCTTTGTTCCAACAGTAGCTTTCAGCCTCTTCGCAGAGGTAGCCGAAACTTGAGAGCTTCTGTCTCACGAATCGCGCTAGTATGCTTATCGCTCATAAAATACGACACGCTTCTTCCGGTCTCACATATTGCTTATTTATGATTTATTATATATTTTATATAGTTTATTATATTTGCATCCAGTCGGGGTTTCCATACATGGCGGGTAATAAGTCTATAAATACATACGTAACAGAGCTCATGCATTCCCCGCGAAGACTCCCTTGATTCTACCGCAAACCATTGCCTAGGTCGGGCATAGTCACCATCAGCCGTATGAGAGCCAACCACCACGGGTTGGCTGAAACTTTGTTTGGGAAGAATATAATTGATGACCCTAGTTGCCATTGCGGTTCTGAGGAGGAGTTACTGAACCATGTGATCTGGAACTGCAAGCTGTATGAAGAAGAAAGAAAGGAGATGATGAAAGATTTTTGAAAGCTGGGCCTTCTGCCTCCTCTCAATATTGAAAGCATAGTGGCCGGGCCTCGAGTCGAAGCATGCCTGGTTGTATGTAGTTTTTTTTACCAAGTGCGGTCTAAGAGTTTAAGCTAAAATTGCTCATCCCGTTTCAAAGTCTACGATAAATATGTAAATTAAAAGATTGCGACTAAAAAAGAACACACTCCATGTAAATTTCACCCTATGTAATATGCAATAATGTAATAATAATGTAAAAAATGTTTTTTGCTCAATAAATAGACAAAGTGAATACCTCAAATGAGGTCAAAACACTATAATATAAAAAAAAGCTCTCTCTCTCTCTCTTTCTTGTCTCTCTTCTGTCGAAATTGTCCTCACCTATGTCGCCGTCTGATACGCGTCCTATCTCAATGCTGCCTGAGCTGTCGAAGGTCTTGGAGCGACTTGCTCATTCACAGCTCGATGCTCACCTCATGGAGCAGAGGTTTTTTGATGCTCAGCAACATGGTTTTCGGCCGTTGCACTCCACTCAGACGGCTCTTCTCGAACTGACAGACTTTGTGAGATCACGATGACAAGAGGATGATTACCTTGCTTGTTTCTTTTGATTTTTCGATGGCATTTGATGCGATGGATCATCGTCTGTTGATTTGTAAGCTACGCGAGATGGGCTGTGACAGTACTGCGGTTCGCTGGTTTGCCAGCTATCTATCCGACCGGTCCATTGCGGTGCAGAGAGAGGATGGCTCTTTGACGCCTGATAGTCGAATCACGTCTGGTGTGCCTCAAGGCAGCGTTCTTGGTCCCCTACTTTTTACTCTTTTTATAAACGATCTACCGCAGGTACTGAAGAGATCTCGTCACATCATCTACGCTGACGATACACAAATTTATGCACACGCTAGGCCTAAGCGTATAAATCATCTCATTGATGCCATCAATGCGGATGCGAATGTAGTGGCAGACCGGGCGGCACGTAACAATCTGAGGCTAAATCCCACTAAAACGACTGCAATTTTTCTTGGCAGTCTATCGTACATGTCGCGAATAGATTTTGAGATGGTTCGGAGAGTCTCTATTAAGGGGACATTCCCATTGCAAATTTTGAAAAAATCGATTTTTTTTACATAAAAGCGTTCTTTAACATCATGAAAATACTCTGTTAAAATTTTATAACGAAATTTATAAAGGAAAAAAAGTTATGGTCGATTACGCGAAGAGACTCGCGCACTTTACGTGTAGAGAGCGGTGCGCGTGGCCCGATCGGTTTACTTTAAGGGGACACACCTGTGTTAAACCCTATGATTATAAAAATATGAAAATTATATGTCATTATTATAATTTATTGTTTTTGATGTAAAAATATGTTTTTACAAGACTTTTTACATAAAAAATATGACTCTAGTACCTAAAATCATTTATGTTAGTCCAGGATTCATCTACAATGATTTATTATTTTTTAGATGTGTGCCACATGATTCTGAATGCAATTCTTGACCAATTTGTATCTATGCGGTCTCAAAAGCTTTGTAATTTAATTCTCTTGCACCTAAGTGAAACAGATTTTTGATAAGATTTTTTGTTCAATCTATCAGTCTTTAAATACAGCAATTAGCGTTGATAAAATAGTTCAAAAAAAATTCAAAAAATTTCCCAAGCCTCTTATCAAAATTCTGTTTCACTTAGGTGGAAGAGAATTAAATTACAAAGCTTTTGAGACCGCATAGATACAAATTGGTCAAGATTGCATTCAGAATCATGTGGCACACATCTAAAAATAATAAATCATTGTAGATGAATCCTGGACGAACATAAATGATTTTAGGTACTAGAGTCATATTTTTGATGTAAAAAGTCTTGTAAAAACATATTTTTACATCAAAAACAATAAATTATAATAATGACTTTAATTTTCATATTTTTCCAATCATAGGGTTTAACACAGGTGTCCCCTTAATTGTATACGTCATTTGTTTGTATTTATATCCTATCTATGAAAGTTTTTGATTTATTTACATAATTACGAAGAATTCGTTAGTGTCTTAGTAGCTTTATTCTCGAATAGAGCTTCATTTCTCATACATTATAACGTGTTAGAAAATTAAATTTTAAAAAAATGTATCTACGATGACCCCCGCAAATGGTGGTGGTTCAAAAACTAAACGAAAAAGGAAACGAAAGCATTACTGTTACAAAGAAAATTTAGAGGAAATCAATTCACAGAGAAAGAGGACGGAGAATTACCAAGTACTTCGGCTAAAAGTTAAAAAAGAATAATGATTTAAAAACTCCTACTTACTTTCCATCAATTTTGTGATTCTGTGCTTTAATTGTTTTTTCTACACTTTCTGAATATGTTAAGTGTAACAATTGCAATGGTTAAATTTTGTTCACACAACAAAGAAGCAGAGGTGTTGGGTGGCAATTATGTCTTGAATGTTCATGTGGACAAAAATTTATTAAATCGTCTCCATCGATTTCAAATAATATCTTTGAAATAAATCAAAGAATAGTTTTTGTAACGAGAGTTCTTGGCTTGGGTCATAATGGATTAACATCTTTCTTGAGTTTGATGGATATTAATTCTAGTTTTTCGCATAATTTATATTATGGTGCTATCTCAAGAATCCATAACGCCTCTAAACAATGTTTCGACTTTGTACACAAAAAGCCGTTAACGAAGAAATCAAATTGAACGAAGAAACGGTAATACGCCTACTTATCTCTCAGTGTCAGGAGGTGGAACATGGATGAAAAGAGGATTCACATCTTTAATTTGTGTATTTACTATAGTTGGTAAATATTCGGAAAAGTGTTAGATTTGAATGTTAAATCATCATTCTGTTTAGCTTGTAGTCAACATAAAAAAATACAATGAAGTGAGTTTACAATGTGGTATGAACATAAAGAATGCTCGGCTCTCACTGGATCTTCAGGTAACGGATGTGACTCAGCCATTACAATTTTCAACGATCAAAGAATTTTATAATGTTTTTATAATTCTATCGGAGATGGAGACAGTAAAACGTATACGAATATAGTCGATGCAAAGCCTTACGGCGATGAATTCATAGTAATAATTAGAATGCGTTCTTCACGTAGGCAAGCGTATGTACCGAAGACTAGTTGGAGTAAAGAAAAATTTAACAATTTTGGAAAAAGAAGAAAAAAAAGCCGTGGCAGATGCAGGTAATAATAACATTTCTACCGAAAAGCCAGTGCCGAAGAAAAGGGGTAGACGGACAAAATCCGAGATTAGATATGATAAATCTGCATTATCAAAACCTCTCAAAGCAACTAAATTAACTTTAAAAATCATTCGAGAAATGTCTGTTTTTTATAGTCTTGCCATTCAAAGATATCCGGATTCAGTTGAAAATATGAAAAAAGAGATTCTCGCTGGTTATTACCATAGGATATCTACGAATGAGTTTCCTCAACACGAGTACTGCAATGAAGAGTGGTGTCGTTACTTACAAAGTAAAAGAAACAATAAGCCTTATACTCATAAGAATCTCTTAGCAATGACGACCTACTAAAGAGATGTCTCGGCAACAACACACAAAATGCGAATGAAAGTTACAATAATTTAATTTGGCAAATTACTCCCAAAACAAAATTTTCAAGTAAAAGTGTTGTGGAAATAGCAGCTTGGATTTCAGCTTGTTCATTTAACGAAGGAGCAAAAATTTATCTGAAAATTATGAACCTCATGGGTATCAAGATTGGAGAAAAAGCAACCACATGGTTTGAAAATATTAATAAGAGCCAAATCAATCAAGCAAAAAGACGCAGTAGTTTGGAGTCTAAAGAAGGTCGAATGGAAAGAAAAAAAGCATTGTCAAATCGTGCAAAACTTTTAACAGAGACAGAAGGATTGCAATATGGCCCAGGAATTGCAGAATAGAGTTTATAAATATTTTTTTTTTGCGTAAAAATTTTTTTTCCAATTTTTTTTGTAATAAATTTTTTTTTTTTTAAACAATTTTTTTTTATAATTTTTTTAAACTGATACTAGATTCTGAAAGAACACATTTAAAAACCTCTAGGTATGAATTTTCAAGAAACTTTATCTATGACTTTTTTACGATGTAAAATCCATGCCGAAATTGTACCCTTGAACCTTGATTAATTCAAAAAACTTTAACGCGTTTTTCTCGAAATCACTTTTTTCAGCTCTTGCCAGCGATTGAGAAAAAACTACTAGTCCAATCTATACGTTTAACGTCTCATTTAATCGTTACAACTTTCTCTAGAAGACAAACCTCTAAAAAGTTGAAAAAATCATCCCCAATTTTTTTTATGGGGTGAATTCAAAATCGTAAAATTGAAAATATCAATTTTTTAGAGGTTTGTCTTCTAGAAAAGTTGTAGCGATTAAAATGAGACGTTAAAAGAAGATCGGACTTATAGTTTTCTCTCAATCGCTGGCAAGAGCCGAAACGGATTTCAGCAAATTCCGTCTACAGCCAACAAAATGTGTCTTAAGTCCCATAAAAAAATTTTTTTTGTAGTTTAAAATATAAGGAACAATACCCAAAAGGTCCAGAATGAATAAAATTAATAGTTTTCAACAAAAAAAATATTTAAAAAGTGAATTTTTTTACAATTTGCAATGGGAATGTCCTCTTGTTTCCCTATTGAATACACGACCTCTATAGAGTCTTGGCGTTGCAATACACCCTTGCTTGCGCTGGGATGCTAAGGTGACTCAATTGTCTCAAGATCGCACTTTGCTCTGCGATCTCTGCGTTTTCACCGTCGCTCTTTCAGAATCTGAAACTCCAGCGTTTGGTGTTAGGCTCCAGCGTTAGGTTTGTATTGAATGACGTGAGCATGTAAGGCCATATCGACTTGCGCTTGGCTGGCTATCTGTGAGACGTCGTAGGGAGTATCTTATCGCGATGCTTGCGATAAATATAATAAGAAATCGAGCACCTGCCAGTCTTGCAGATCGTTTTGTGCTGGCATCCTCTCAAACCTTCGTCGTTCTGCTCGACGTCTGACGCCACCTCTGTGCTATTCTGCACCTAGGACAACCTCGATGAATAACTCGTTTTTTATCACTGCGTCCAAGATACTGAATTCACTGCCTTTTGGTATCGATTTTGTAGACATTACCGTTGACCATAGCACCTCACTTTTCGATCATTTTCTGGCACTGGACAAGGCGGACTGGTTCGATCGCTGTCAGTCAGAAAACCTTACTTTGATCCCTCCTGCCTTGGAGGGAAGACTGATAGTTGCAACGGGGAGAGCCTGAGCTTTTTCAGTCTTTCTACAGTTTATGCACAAGTTTTTCTCGTGTATTATTAATAAGTCTAAGTCTTTACGATTGATTATATTATTTTATTGTACTATCGTAAACAATTGTAAATATATTGTATATATCTCTCTATATTGTGACTATAGGTCACGTTACGTCATCGCCGCCTTTCAGTAAAAAGGTCACGTGATTTTACTTAACCCGAAATTTTATTTATTTTGAAGAACATAATGCACCAAATTTATAATATTTAAAATCGTATCATTTGGGGTAATATAGTACTTTTTTTTCACAAATTTAATATAACCCAATGTTGTTAAATGTAAATAATTAGGAACCGTGTATAAATCATTATAAAAATTTTGAATATTATTTGTTTTTTCAGTGTAAAGGTCAATAATTTTTAGGTGTAAAACCTGATAAAAATGTTCCATTCCGTTAGGTTTAAGCAAATTTTCTAGATAACTATTATACCCGGCCTCAAATATTTCAATATTATGATTATATAAATTTAAAATTTCAACCGAGTTCCGTTACATAAACCATCATTGATACTTAATTTACGTCACGGGATGATGACGTCACGTGATGATGACGTCACGGGATGATTCATGGTGGTAGCAGAAAGGTCAAAAGGTCAAAAGGTCAAAAGGTCACATGACGTCATCACGTGATCATCACGTGACTTTGACCTTTCGATCACGTAATCATCACATGATCATCACGTGACTTTGACCTTTCGATCACGTAATCATCACATGATCATCACGTGACTTTGACCTGTCGATGATGATCACGTGATGATCACGTGACTTTGACCGGTCGATCACGTGATCATTACGGTCAAAGGTCAAAATCACGTAATGATTACGTGATGACGTAATGTGACCTTTTGACCTTTTGATCACGTGATGTATTTGATCAAGAAGTAAATACATTTGTCTATATATCGGTCATAAAACAACAAAGGTTATAAAAAAAGGTACACTATTGTAATTCGGTGAAAATTTCACGTGTTCGATCACGTGATGTATATTTTGGTTTTTTCCTATATTGTTGAGCGTTTGTTCATATTATTGTTTAACAAGTCATAAATGTGATAATTATGGTTATTTTGGTCACTATTTTGGTAACAAGTCATAAATGTGATAATTATGGTTATTTTGGTTTTAAAAAGTAATATGATTTTTTATAATATTTCCACATCACCTAAGGAATCAGTTCATTCATGGTTTTTTATAAAATTTTTTCAAAAGGTAAATATTATTACATTCGTCTATATATAATCAAGTCATAAATGTGATAATTATGGTTATTGTGGTTTATAAACACAACTAACCAAGATTTACTACAAATATAGAAAAAATAAACGCTCACGTCGTTTTCGGAGCCACTAGACGAACCAATGTCTGCTCACAGCTCGTGGATGGGAAGGGAGTTTATGTCCGAATCAGGAAAGATAAGATCCGCGCCACTTTTCTGTTGTCGATTTAACCTGATCGCTGGTGACTTTCAGTGACGTCCTCTTATGAGTAATGAATGACTTTGGTTTCTTGTTTACTAACTTGACTTCTGGTCGCAGCAAGCTAGGGTCGAATAAACGGCGGTTAAATATGCCACATGATTTGAAATTACCACTACAACTACTACATTACATTTACAAATAGTCACATTATTACTCAGCAATGTTGTTCGCGCAATAAACACGAAAACACAGCAATACGAAATGCACAGCTTGCACTGACTTCGTCGTCAAGCTCGACAAGCTCACTTAACCAACAAATGTTTAGCAGTCGCAAATATTATTATTAATTTATTAAATACACGCACAACTCAATATTTCGCTGCTAATTCTGTTACGCTTACAACACGCAACCAGATTAGTTCACTAGCTTCTCCAATTATGACAAAGCTTTGATCTTCATTGACCCTGCACAGTCAACGTAAATTCCAACGAAATGATAGAAATAACAATGAGAGCATTTTCGCCGCGCAGAGATTGTATATACATACCATAAAATTTCGATAATTCGAACTTCGATAATTCACAATTCTCGATAATTCTACTTCAAACTCTGTTTTTAGCGTTTTCGATCAAAATTCAATGTTAATTTACCTCATTAATTCGAACAATATCATAATTCGAAATTTTGATAATTCGACCTGAAATTTTGAATTTAAACTCAGAATACCATATAAATTACTTCGATAATTATAAATTATGTTTGATGTTGAGATCGATCCATTATGAGGACAAAGTGGTAGTATGAACTATGAATCGACCGCGGCTTGGATTACAATGCTGGATCATATTAGCAAAACAGTCCATCCATAGAATTTTCGAACTGTCAAAAGAAATCCTATAAAACACATCAAACAAAAAAACTTAAAACATTTTTAGATAATACATTGTCTCTAGAATGTTATCAAGAATGGATGATTTCACGGTTCAACGTCAAAAGATGTTTTAGTCACACGTAAAATATTGCTGATATTTTAAATAAGATGCAGAAATTGAAACATGAATCATCTTATAATGATAAAGAAGAAGGAGAAAAATGTAGGGTCCAGCGCCGGCAAAGTCCTCTCAACATGATCTCGCAAAGATGCATATTACACAACTTCTGATGCTTATTGGAGAGACTATGCGACAATTATCGAGAAACCGAAAATTCGTAATACTCCGTATACACAATTCGTTTGGCCACCTCTTCGAGTCGTAACCTTATCAGGTTGTAGAGCAACAAACTGGGATTTTCATATTTATCATCATTTTTTTCGATTTAATAAAGAACTTATCGTCGTCGTACCAACATTTTTCAAGATCTATAACCTTTTTAAACAATCCATGCTTGGAGATAAATTTCATGATAGTTCGGACATCACATCCATCCAACTCATATCCTCTATTTTTAAGTTACTCGACGACGTCTACAGCACCATACGTTATTATAAATTTGAAACAATAGTAATAACCACTATCCGCGTCAAACCTCGTACAAAAGTAACTGTCGGTGGGAAAAACGAAGCTAGATAGATAATAACCATGATCTAAAAGCCCACCGACTACATTCGAGTTAAGATTTGCCACAGCCAACTGTAGCGGTGTCGGGCAAAACTTGTCTGGAGCATCGATCTACACCGACTGCTACACGCCATCGTTGACCTCGAAGAATACGTCCAACTCGTCGTATTCATCATGACGATCCTGACAACAAACGTCCAGGAAAGTAGATCTTTCCTTATTAGCCAAGTTCTTATCGGCACCATGTCTCAGCAAATATTAGCTCAAATCGCCAAGAGCCGAGTATAACGGTGTGTAATTACCTAACTTGCTCTGGGCATTGACTTGCACCGGCTGATTTTTTTTGGTTGCACATATCGAATATCATCTTCATCAAGTAGTCGTCGCTGTGATCCTTGGTTTAATATTTATTTAATTCTTTTTATTAAAAATATTTAAAAGGGGTACACACTAATGTATATACTTCAAACATTAACGAGACTTAGAACCGTTAAAAAATATATGTCTCAGCAAATAGCTCAAATCGCCAAGAGCCGAGTATAACGGTGTGTAATTACCTAACTTGCTCTGGGCATTGACTTGCACCGGCTGATTTTTTTTGGTTGCACATATCGAATATCATCTTCATCAAGTAGTCGTCGCTGTGATCCTTGGTTTAATATTTATTTAATTCTTTTTATTAAAAATATTTAAAAAGGGGTACACACTAATGTATATACTTCAAACATTAACGAGACTTAGAACCGTTAAAAAATATATGGGGAAATAAATATAATAAATAATCAGCAGACAATGTAAACAAATACTGGTTCTTTTCAGTACAAAATTTCCATTACATAGCAATGACGACAACTTTTGTTGCTGTTCAATAAAATACTTGCGTATACTCGCATATCATAGATATAAAAAAAAAATACTCCCTCATTCGTTGATCATATGTGCCATTAAAAAACAGTGTTAAACACTACACCCGCCCCGCAACACACACATTGATCGATTACATGAATAAAAAATTTCGAAAAAATCTATAACACTTATCAGTCAACCTCGATATACATTCACAACCAACTTCAATACGTAGAAGATTCACACAAATAACAACTTAGGCTATTGAAGCTAAAGCAACGAAGTGTTCATTGCAGTATTAAAATAATTATTTTAGTGTTGTGAAAGTTTCATCTACAAAATGTCTAAGAGGAAAAATGACAGTACAGCATCGGAACAAGTACCAACCAAAAAACCCAAGGAGATTGAATATTCGTCAAATACATATTTGGATTCCATAGAAATTGGTGACAAACATGGGTAAGTATTCTCATGTTGATAATATCGGCTGGTCTGGAGATACGATTCTCCTTGTGCGACGAAGAAAATCATGTTTGCGGCGTCCCACATCCCGCACTCGAAACAGTACCTCAATTATGTAATATAATGCGTACGCACGCGTCATCGACTCGCATATACATCGCACGATTACGTACAAGCCGCGTTATCAGACCGCATTACTTGTCACGAGAGCAGAGATAGGGTCCAGCTGTCCCTCCTTGACGTCCAATAACGTATCAATCCTCTCGGTGTCGCGTTGCGTACGTGTGAGCGTGCCCGTGCCCGTGTCTTGGCAAATGCGAACTTCACCTGCGCCAAATAATTGTCATCTACGAGTAGTGTACCTCGATAAATACGCTGATTGCGAAACGGCAGCGCTTACATCTATATAATAATTCCTTCGAATATGTCAAGATGCGTGCGAAACCTTAAATGCTACACATTTTCATTTTTTCGGATCGACGCGAGCGAGTCGCGTGGCAGATATTACAAAGCTAATTGACGCAAAGTCTTTGCTCCACGAACAGCTGTGTCGACAAACAGATCTACAGCTCGAGCGCCTACTCGCACGATATTCCGCCTTTTTCACAAATATCACATCCAATTTGCTCGCGAGCGTTAAAGGGAGTCATACACCAATTGGTTCTTATTGGGCATTTTTGTGATATACATCACAGTTTGATGTCAACCTATATTTTCAACATCAATTTGACATCTTAGGACCCTACAAAATGTGGAAAAAAGTGTCAGAATAGACCCCTGCATCTAAAAATAGCTTATTTTTGCTATTTTAGGATTTTGGCACTGTGCGCAAGGTTCAGACCAGAGTTTTTGAGGTACAGCCCTGTAGTACGTCTCAAAATCTCCATAAAATTACACTTTATGGGCTGAGTTTTCTGAAATTTTGATTTAGACCTTTATATCAGTTCTGTTACTTAATATGAGCACAAAAAACACAATAAATTTTCTTGAATATTGCTTTTTTTCACATCTATTGGTGTAAAAACTTTTTTATAACTTAAATCAAAATTTCACAAAACTAAGCCCATAATGTGTAATTTTATGAAGATTTTGAGACGTACTAGAAGTCTCTATGATGAAAATTGACTGAGAAACCCTGCGCACACTGGACTAAAATGTGAAAAATTAAACTTTCCAGGAGAAGCAAAAGAAAGAATATATGTTTAAAACATTGAAATCTTTCACTACACATTCTTAGTGGCCCACACATAAATCTCACTCACACTTTACTAATTCTCAGACTAATTTGAGCTTTTTCACATCATTATATTAGCCCATAATGTGTAATTTTATGAAGATTTTGAGACGTACTAGAGGTCTCTATGATGAAAATTGACTGAGAAACCCTGCGCACACTGGACTAAAATGTGAAAAATTAAACTTTCCAGGAGAAGCAAAAGAAAGAATTTATTTTTAAAACATTGAAATCTTTCACTACACATTCTTAGTGGCCCACACATAAATCTCACTCACACTTTACTAATTCTCAGACTAATTTGAGCTTTTTCACATCATTTCACTGATTTGTTTCTATATAAACTTCGCTCAACCCACATAAAATTCAGGCATCATGCGTGCATTCAGTTTCTCAGTGCTGCATGTTGTAAAGTACTGTCCACAAATGTTTTAGATTTCAAAGTTGCATTTGAACATTATTATTTCAAATGTCTTTTCTAAAAATGAAACATGCAGTCATGTAAAGTATATTTTAACTGTATCACTTGTAAGAAGATATGTTTTACTGTAAATCAATCACTACACTGCAGCACTGACAAACAATATAAACTAAATAAAATTAAGAATCTTTATTTTTCTGTAAGGTAATGAAATACTCTAAATTTTTATGAAAATACACTTCCAAAATAACTTCAACTTCAACTCTGAAATATAAAATATCACTCACACAGCCTCATTACACAGCTGATTTATGTTAACATTTTAGTTGCGCATGTGACATTTTTATCAATTGCATCTTCACATGAGCAACATAATTAATCTTTCTGCTACTTCTGCTGGCGCAGTTCAATACTGCTATATAAGAGAGGCTAGCTTTTTATTTACAAATTTGATTCTCAAATTTGAACACCAGAGGCAGCACTTACAGCAGTAATACTGGCAGCTGAACGCCTTAAAAATGCCCTTTTCGAAATATTCGACATTAAACGTTTCCCGGCGATTTTCCCGAGGAAAATGGAAAATTTTTGAAAATATGACCCCACCATCAGAAAACTGAGGTAATTTCTTATCGAAATAATGGGTTCCTTTTTTCTTTTAGGTGCATTTAGTAAGTTTTACAGCGAGTTAGAAATAGTGAGATTTCGTCTAATAATGCCGCGCGGGCGAGCCATTCGAGACTTGACGTAATATGGCTTATACACATATAATAATAAATAATTTGTTTTGAGGGCTAAAAATTTGGGAAATGATACTTCAAATGTCAAAGAATCGAAAGCAAACATAAAAAAAAAATCGATTTTTGGGTCAAATTTGGTGTATATCTTCCCTTAAATGCGCGCTTAAACTATTAAATTTAATTACCTTATAATGTACTATTACAGAATTGTCATAGGCTATGTCGAAACTATTTTTGATGAAGAAGAACATACTACAAAAGATCAATCACGCACTTTTAAGCTTCGAAAATTTCTGCTGAACAACACAATGGGTTACAAAATTCAATGTAGTGCATACAACGACAACATTAAAAAATTTCTAACTGATTTGCAAGAAAAAGAGGTAAAAAAAA
This sequence comes from Trichogramma dendrolimi, assembly GCA_034770305.1. Taxonomy (NCBI): domain Eukaryota; kingdom Metazoa; phylum Arthropoda; class Insecta; order Hymenoptera; family Trichogrammatidae; genus Trichogramma; species Trichogramma dendrolimi. The sequence continues at coordinate 84,223 of JAPMIB010000034.1, read as the reverse complement.
ATAATAACATTATTAGATAAGTAAACTAAAAAATAAATAATAATCATTAAAATTAAAAAATCTAAACTAAATATATAATTACACATTCATATTATTTTTTCTATAGAAAATCATGATAACAGATGCCCACATCGTAGAAAAAACCCGATTTTCCCAAGGCTCAGCTCCCTTCGACATAAATTTAATGTTGACGACAGAAATAGAAAAGATTGGCATATTCGTGCCGACAAAGAAAATTAAGAAAGTGAACTTCGATAACATCAGAGCATCATTAGGAAACATAATAAGTAAAATAATTACAAAAATAAAATCCTTACAATATTCAATGCTTATACATCAAATATTTTGGCAGACATCCAGGGCTACTTAAGAAGCACGTTTCGTTTCATTAATAACAAAACAAAAACCGAATCGGTAGCGACCATAACAGACGGAACTTGGAAATTAATAATATCAATAACAACAAGTGAAGATTTGAATTTTGAAAGAGGGGCAAAATTAGATATAACCGGAGAATTGGACTACAAAGGCATTTTATCGATAACGATAATAATAATAAAATTATACTTACTTTAATTATTCATTTCAATATTCGTTTACAGATGACGATTTCCATCTTCACATACAAAACATAAAAACATAACAATAATTGAAGGGTCAACAATGGATTTGGAGGACTTAATAAAAGGGAGTAGACGTATAGTAAGAAATTAAAAAAAAATGTACTTTTTCCAAATTATTTGTATAAACAAATTTTTTCTCGTTTAATGACCAATATACTTTCAGAAAACCTCGTGGATTAGGCCTACTGGGGAAACCACTTTAAAAAAAACGCGCCAAGTTTGTTACCTCAAAGGTGGTGTGGAAATACAAACGCTTCAAATGCTAATACTACTTTATAATTTAACAATAATCAATTATCACATTTATGACACCTCTAATAGAAAAAATTATTTTAAGAATATATTACAATTAATTACATAATGATAATATAATCAAAACACATATATTTTTATATTAAAATCAACATAATTTTAAAAGTTTTTCAGCGAGGGGGGTTGGCGCGCGCAGCGCGCAGGGGGGCCCGCCCCCCTAGTATATATATATATATATATACTAGGGGGGCTGCGCCCCCCTGCTCGCTCCGCTCGCCAACCCCCCCAGTTGACCAATATAGATAAGATTAAAATTAAAAATAAGCAAAAAGAAAATATGTATGAAAAAATGACTCAATAGTATAGTAAAATAATAAAATCGTGGCAAGATTTCTCATCGCATCTATTGGATAACAATAAATTTTTAATATCACATTACGAAAAAACATAAAATTTCAACTGAAATTGACCATAATAACCAATTTTTGTAAAATTCTCATTTCTCCCCAAAATTCTGAATATTTTTCCAATTTTATTTATAAGGTATCTAACAATTTTTCAATAACTTTGCTACTCCACAATTTTGGCTGATTTCACCTTTCACACAGATATTAAAAAGTTTGTTTTCATAAATTTTTCAATCCTATGTTGAGGGTTCTAACAATTTTTCAAAATTGTTTTCAATAAATCACCAAGAGTAGTAAGTATCTCTCCTGCACATGGGTTATAGATTCATGTAGGCCTTTTCAAAAAGGAGTGATTGATAGAGAAAAAAAATGAATTGGAAATTAGCCATCTAAAAATATTTGAAAAAAATAGGAATTGATTGTATATTTAGAAATGATAATTAATTGTCCTCTGGTTATTTCACACTTCTATATCTTCATTACAATAATGTTTTTATTTCTGTTCACACAATCTTAGTGAATTTTCCCTCAAATTTTTATGGAATTGCAGTGTCGAAAATCGTAGCAACATTTCTGATCCTACAATTGACTGAAACGCAATAACGATTTACAGTATTCTACGCACGACCTTTTTTAAAAATCTCTGATGGAATCGAATGACAAATTTTCCTTGTCATATTTATTTAGAAAAAAATGAGAAAATTAGCAAAAATTAAAATTTCCTTTCATACAGTTGGAAAAATAAATTCAATCGTTTGTTGAAATGAATATTCCAATTCAAATGCTAATCATTTTTTGAAAAACTTTTCAATAACCTTGCTACTATCACAATGTTTGTGAAGTATCCCTCCCGCAAATTAAAGCAGGAAATTCAGCGGTTTGTTAAAACGAATTTCCCAATTTCATATGCGTGAAGCATTTATTAATTTTTCAAAAACTTTGCCTACTCCCAAATTTTAATGAATGATCGTTTTCACACATTTCACCCGCTAACGCCCAGACGGACAGAATTTTTCTTTTGAAGTCTGTAATTAAGGGGAGTCATACACCAATTCACTCTTCTTTGTCATTATTGTGATATAAACCACAGTTTAATGTCAATCTACATTTTCAACATAAAATTGACATCTTTGAGCACTAAAAAATGTGAAAAAAGTTGCAGAATAGGCCATTGCATCTAAAATAGCTCATTTTTGCTATTTTAGCCTTTCGGCACTGTGTGCAAGGTTCAGATCAGAGTTATGCAGGGGAGTTTCTAATAGGTATCAAAATCTTCAGAAAAGTATCCTTTATGGGCTGAGTTTTGTGGAATTTTGATTTAGACCTTCATATCAGTTCTATTATTCAATATGTGCTCAAAAACATTAATACATTTTTTTTATTTCTTGCTTTTTCACATTTGTTGGCATACAAACTTTTGTATGACTCTAATCAAAATTCCACAAAACTCAGCCCATAAAGGATACTTTTCTGAAGAGTTTGATACCTATTAGAAACTCTCACCTGCATAACTCTGATTTGAACCTTGCACAGGGCCGAAAGGCTAAAATAGCAAAAATGAGCTATTTTTAGATGCAAATGCCTATTCTACAACTTTTTTCACATTTTTTAGGCTCAAAGATGTCAATTTCATGTTGAAAATGTAGATTGACATTAAACTTTGGTTTATATCACAAAAATGACAAAGAAGAGTGAATTGGTGTATGACTCCCCTTAAATCATCTTATCGGAGCGAGAAAAATTCTTGAGTACTCATTTTCTATGTAAAATTTAATGTACATTTTGAATATGGGTTTATAATTAACTTCTGATAAATATTAAAAAAGTTATAAACAAGAAGCTCAAGATACTTTTCTCATTAAAAAATGTAGCATGTATTTTGAGTCGCGTGCAATCGGCCATCGATGAAGCTCTCGATCAAGATCCGATCGTCATGCGAAGTTTGCGATTTCGACACAACTGTGAGCAATGGCTTCGTACCAACAATTGTATAAAGATTTAAGCAAACATTCTAAACAATCGCGATTAACAGACTACTTTAAAAAATCCTAATTTACTCTATTTTTTTTGTACTACATTTAATTATAGCATTTTGTACAATAACAGTTATGTAAAACTTCAACCAATCAGGTTTCACCTCAATTTAGATATACCAATTACCCGTTTTCATGATTTCATGTTCCCGGTTTCTGTATTCGCGGTGTTTTTTGGATACGCATTATCCGCGAATACTGAGGAATGCCTGTATTCAGTGGTTAGGGAAAATAAATTAGGCATATCAAAAATTTTGATGAATAATCCTTTTCTTTAGTTATATAGTAGATTCAGCGGTTCAAATTCCCAATTCTGTATGTATTTCCATCCTACTCAGGACGAATAATAATGTTTACAATAATAGCTCACCCACGTGGGGGAGTGGGGAGCCGTGGGGAGCAATTTACAAAATGGGGAGCAATGGGAGCAGTAGTTAAAAAGTGCCAAAATCACGTGAAAAATGAACAAAAGACACGTAAAAATAGGGCCTTTTAAAAATTGTGGTAAATGTGGGGGAGCTATGGAAATAAGGTGTGGAGACCTTACAACTATAGAGTATAGATATATATAATATATATGTATTATTGCTATGTGGGCCACATGGGGTTCTACCCGATCAAATAAACCAAATCAATCAATCTCTCTTCATCTCTCTCTCTCTCTCTCTCTCTCTCTCTCTGGCGGTAAGTGCCTACACGAGTCTTGTCGAGCTCTCCAAATTGTTGTTTTTTTTCTGTCGCCAACTGCCCTCGGGCATTTCTTTTTGCAGATTTCTTGCGTGCTCTAATTTGCAAGGTCATGTCTGCAAGCTTAATGCTTCATCACCCTTGCTTTTCAATAAAACAAGGAAAAACTGCATGCCCAAGGATGAGCTGTCACCATCAAATTGCGAGCTTTTTACAAAGCCTCAACACCAAGCTTGACAACATAACTATACACATGCAGTCGATTGAAACGTCGACTACTTGATTTGAGGGTACAATCGAAGTGCAGGAGTCTCGCTCCAATCAAAATACTGCAGACATTGCGATCGGTGGGGAGGTTGCCGAGGTAAAGGGGTCCCTTCAATCGATCCTGACCTCGGGACAGCTCGGCCCATCGGCGAGCTCACACTTGTCCGATACGTGTGAGATATTACTCACCGGACCCCCAGGCGATGTTGACTTATCGAAGGAGGAGGTGCTCGGCAGAGTCTTTACGGCCATGGGACTGAAGCACTACCATAGATTCGTTGCGCATACCCACCAATGGGAGCCGAAAAACAGTCATGGAACTACGCCGGCCAACAGCAAAGCCTTTGTGTTTGCACTGTCTTCTCAGAGCACCCGAGATCACTGCATCAAGAGCTCGTTCAAGTTGGCGTCGATTAGTGTGAATAAACTTTTTGGTGTGGGTGATGGAAAAATAAGACTCCGACCACTGTGGCCACTCGAGGTCTTTAACTTACTCAATAAAGCTTATGAAACAGCATACAAACTCAACTATACCCAGCCAAAGGTCAAGAACCTGACAGTCTTCATGAACGAAACTGCAGGAGCTAAGCTCATCCCTATCCAAACTGAGAGAGATCTCCAATCACTAAAGCCCAGGCAAAAGTGACGGGCTTCAGGTCGAGTATCGGGATCATCGTTGCCATCATTCTCAATCGCACATTCCAATGTAAATAGACTTGGCTATCATCTCAATGAAGTTCAACATCGACTCATCTCAAAGAACTACGACATTTTTGCTCTCACAGAAACGTTCCTAACTGATGAAACCTCCGACTCTTTGCCACATGTTGATGGCTATCAAATTCTCCGAAATGATAGAGAGGACAGAAGTGGTGGGGGCGTAGCCATCTATGTGCGCGACACTCTCCAAATTAAGATTCTGGCCAAATCCACAGCTACCTATGATAACACACCAGAATACATGATACTCGACCTCGATTCACCATACCAACACTTGTTGTTCGCCGCTGTCTATATGAGGCCACACTGTACACAAGTGAAATCTTTCTTCAATGTGCTTTCCACGTTTTCACGGAAGTATAATCACACCGTCCTCATTGCTGACTTCAATCACAACTTACTAGCCTCAAGCCAGTCCGAAATCGTAAAATTCCGAAGGCACATCGAGAATTTGTCGCTTTGTGTTGTGCCATCTGATTCAACTGATCACCCGATGACGAAGGATGGTATCAAGCATACTTGACTGGACCTCTACATTGTTGATGATCTGAGGTCGGTTGTAGAATACACTTAAGAATACACTTAGAAAGTACTATTATGCAAAAAAACCACCCAATCTGAGTTGTTACCAATAAGGTCTGAAGAAGCTTTGACTCATTTTCACACGGTAATACATAAAAATTCCTTACTTACCCTTTTTTCACCGCAAATCTTTCTTATCATTATCAATACACCAGTACTTCTATCAACTTCATAGAAACACACGTTATAATTAAAAGTATAACTTCTAAACTATAATTACAATCAAAACTTTACTCTAGAAAAATTCAAAATCGTGGTAATACTTTTTTCAAAAGATTAGATGAGTGCAAGTATGACAGTCTTATCCTTGTTACTTGAGTCTATCTCCAAAATACTTTTTTTTCTCATTTCGGAAAGGTTCAATCTCAATTTGGGATTGATATTATACGCAGCTATGAGTAATGAAATCAAATATATTCCGACAACTATTTAGACAAACTGAAACTTTTTTTCCTAAGGATAAACACACTAAGCTTGAGTAGAATGATTTAATAGTGATCATGTAAAATTAATAATTGTATTAAAAAAATCTTACTCATGACTCTACTTGCCCGGCTCTCGATCAAAAACTATGTGAACTTTACAATATAATATAGCGAAGGCTATTTTTACATTTGATGAAATTTCGATAAATGAATAGTTCATTTATTTTATAATTATGCATTCGAATTTTCAGTTAAATTTATCAATTTTGATCGAGACGGCCGGGCAAGTAGAGTCATGAGTAAGATTTTTTTAATACAATTATTAATTTTACATGATCACTATTAAATCATTCTACTCAAGCTTAGTGTGTTTATCCTTAGGAAAAAAGTTTCAGTTTGTCTAAATAGTTGTCGGAATATATTTGATTTCATTACTATCATAGCTGCGTATAATAATTCAATCCCAAATTGAGATTGAACCTTTCCGAAATGAGAAAAAAAGTATTTTGGAGATAGACTCAAGTAACAAGGATAAGACTGTCATACTTGCACTCATCTAATCTTTTGAAAAAGTATTACCACGATTTTGAATTTTTCAGAGTAAAGTTTTGATTGTAATTATAGTTTGAAAAAGGAAAATTTTAGTTGGGCTAAATAATTGTCAATATATTTGATTTCATTACTATCATAGATAGAAACCGTTCAATTGCAATTGAAATTAGACTTCCAAATTGAGAAAAAAAATTATGAGTTGGACTAAAATTTTAAAGATAAGACTGTCATACTTGCACTTATCTAATCTTTTGAAAAAAAGTATTACCGCGATTTTGAATTATTTTATGTTAACGTTAGTAGTCTAGCTTCAATTTCCGAAATAAATATGTTAGTTTCACTGTTTATCCAGTATTTCAATAATTGAATTTTAGATTTTCAAAGTTCATTTCAATAATTTTAAAACTAGAAGTTTAAATTGAACATTTATTGAAGAAAATGATTTTACACCTACTAGTCAAATTTGAGATGAAAAAAATCGAAACTTTTGATTTGCCATGACAAGTATACTTATCATTCTAAACAAATTATGATTCTTTGCATTATTATATTTGGACTTTATTTCCAAATTTTGAGAGATACCAGATAGCATTCTGAGTCCCTCAGGTTACTTAGAGTATCGATAAATCGCGACTTTCTTGAAAAGTTGTTGTTTCTTGAAAAAGTTCGAATTTACACCTAGAGCACCGATCGTGACACCCGAGAGTTAATTTGGCGAAAAAACATTGACTCCCTCGGGGAAAGTCATCGCCGAGTACGTACTCATACCTAGTTCCCCGATCGGGCCACCCGGAGAAATAATCTTGCGAAAAAAACGTCGACTTCCTCGGGAAAGTCATCGCCGAGTTCGAATTTACACCTAGAGCACAGATCGTGTCACCCGGAGAGATAATCTTGCGAAAAACGTCGACTTCCTCGGGGATAGTCACTCCTGAGTGTATACCTAGTGTCCCGATCGTGCCACTCGGAGAGATAATTTTGCGAAAAACGTCGACTTCCTCGGGGAATGTCATCGCCAAGTCCGTGCTCATACCTAAAGCATGTCGATACTGCTGTACGTAGCTATCCCCAGCTATGCGTTAGACGTGAACATAACCCGCATCTGCTTTTTTAAATTACTATACAAACATCGGCGGCGTATATAGCTCGTGAACATAGCCAATGGTCTGAACCACTTTTTGGTCTGAACACTTTTTAGCTGAGAAGAATTTTAGCGAAGTGTATTTTTTTTCAATAGCTCGTATTTCGTTAATATAAACTTTTTTCGGTATGTTATATACATCGTTGGGTCCATTTTTACTAAGGATTCCATAGCACTTTACAGAATTAAGATATCCATTATCAAATTCAAATGAGAGTGGAAAATAGTTTTCGCGGGATACGAAAAACTCAACTGCGATGTATATGAGGAAGCGTACGCCGCAGCTCTCTCTCTGCCATACTTGCCAGAGGGAGCGGGAAGCGCGCTCCTCAATTCCTATTATCTACTATTATAAGTTACTAGTACAAATATTGTTGTTCTTAGAAATTCCTACTATTAATATCGTCATTATTCTTTATATTATTTTGTATATAATTTTATTGTTAATCATTGAAATTGCTCAAGTGCAAACAGAGTTCGCCATGAGACTAATAAAGTATTTAAATCTTAAATTTTGAATATTTCTCTCTCTCTCTTTCTCTTTTTTAACCTGTCTCTCATACAACTCACTTAGCGCTCGATCCAAGTTCTACACGTGCTCCTTTCGATCGAAGGGATAATAATTTTGCTTCGACCAGCACAGGCTATAATTTACACAAAAATCTGAAATTATAACAATATTGCATTCAACAGAACGCGCAAGCATCAATATAATTTCTGACCAGATTGTGACGTGATAATAAAAAAATGTACAACCTGGGGTTCTCTCTCTCTCTCTCTCTCTCTCTCTCTCTCGCTTCCTTTTTTTCTCTTACCATATACTGCATGAATAATAAATCAAACGAATCAATCAAAGCTTCAATGAAAAAGCTATAACCAAGTGAGTGAACAGGCACATAATTGCCGATATAGCTCGCCCGAGTCTCAATATCTTCAAGTAATTCGCAAGCATCGCGCAAAATACCTGATAAAAACTACAAGCTTTGTAGCAAGCGCCTTCGAAATATATAAGTTTACTCTCTCTCTTTCTCTCTCTCTTTTTCTTTCTTTCGCTGATCTCTACCGTAAAAAACAACTAAGAAGAGTATGTATACCATTTTGTTCATGCTTATAGAGTTGAGAAACGAAAAACAGATTGCGGCATGAAAAAAGAAAGTCTTCGCGCGTGGTCAGAAGTCGACGATGACGATCTTTGGCGTTACATGGAGAATGTGAGGTCCCTTGAGGCTATCTCGGGATGTATGAGGGCGTGCGAGTTCAACTAAGATGAAGTCTGTCCCTATAAAGTGGCAGTAAAAGACTTGACCAAGCTCTGTCGTGCTTATGTGAACACCTAAATTTAGGCTGTCAGGCTGTGAATGTCAACAGATGAACGTCATTTCTCCTGTAGATTCCTAGATCCTGAAATTTGCCAGACGATTCGCACAGTGGTTTCTAAGACCTAATACCACCTCTGCTACAATCCTATGGTTTGACTTCTTTTCAATGTATAGCTCAGAAGAATTCCAACAAATCATAGAAAAAATAATAATCATGCTTCTAAAAAGCCTAACTTATTTACAGTGATTTACGGAAAAACGTACGAGGGACCTTTTTTGTAACGTTTTTGATTTTTGAATCAAGAATTCAAGCACGGATTTTTGAAACATTTGGAAAAAAGAAGTGACATGAGCAGCGAGCACTCTAAAAGTTTGTAACTATACAGAGAAACATACTAATCCAAATCTAATTGAGTTGGGTTCGGACTTGCGTCACTGAAAAATTTACATAGCTTCCTCAGAGAATCAACAGATACCTCCTAATTCATGTAATGTACCTTTTAGTCGTATGGTTAAAAAAGTCCAAGGGTACAGAAAAACTTGCTAAAAGCATTGAAAAAGGCCATATAAGTGAAAAATCGACAAAAGTAGTCATTAGTTAATCCTCTATCTACTGAGCAAGAAATTATTGAAATATTCGCTGTAAATGTGAATTTCAGAAAAATGTCTACTTCTAGCTTTGGAAAAAGGGTGATAGACACTCTCAAAAATTCTTATATAGGACTTAATAGAATCACACACAAGTTTTTCAAGTTAGAGGAAAAAAATTTTTTTAGACATTCGATTTCACTAAGAATCGACAAAATGCATGCCTAAGAAGTAACAGTTGAACAGCTACACGCGTTATTCGAATTAGGGGTAAATTCTCCGACTACAGGGTTTTCGTGTGCGGTATCACTTTGTAATTTAATATCGTCCACTAATTCGTTTGTCGGTAGAGCGACTACAAACAGAAGCTCTAGATAAGAAAGTCGTTTCGAAAGCATAGTCACGCGTAAACGCTGAAGTGTATGTATGTATGTATGTATGTATGTATGTATGTATGTATGTATAAAACACAGTGGCAATAGCACAGAAGAGAATAGGACGATGAATGGGTTGAGCGGCTATTTAGGAGACTGCCCGCGATCTCATTTGTCAGCGTTGAGGGTCACGCATTACGCTCATATGCAACAGAAACTCATGATGCTAGCGTTAAAATATTGAATGTTAAGTTCGAGAGTAGATGATGCTTTGACAAATCTTTTCTTTCTCATAAAAATTTAGATTGCCATCCAATAACAGAGTTTATTTGTTTTTTCGAAACTTCAATTTATTGAATTTCATTCACTTATTTTGTTTTGTGATTTGTTGAAAGGCTCTTTTCCATTTTCATACTTATCTAAGGTATACATTTTTTAAAATTTTTTATCAAAGGACTAAATATCAAATCGTTATGAATTTTGTATAATGTATTTGAAAAAAATTATTTTTATTATTTTATCGTGCGGCAGTTGAAGTTATATTTTCCGTTGATTTGGTCGAGGGCTTTTTGATGAACCACTAAAATGAAATTCTTTTAAATCAAATATTTTTATGATTATAATTTATTTTCATACAAAGAATTTAGCTGCTTGGAATCAATAAAAAGTTCAAAATATATATCCGCAGAATCTAAGCATTATAATCAACAATCACAGTAGTTTGTTCATTTGTTTTAGCTAAATTTGACGTGAAAGCGTATGTAAGATCTGGTAATAGAACGAGAAAATACCACAGCACTGAAATCACTTTTTCGATATTACATTTTTACCCAAATGTTGATTTTGCTTCCTTATCGAGAAAGCTGTGTGACGGGTTCAAAATCGACTTTAGTCAATTTTTGTGTCTGGTAAATTTGTGTGTGTATGTGTGAGTGTGTTTTTTTTTTTGAAGGAGGGAAATCCTATTTACGGATTCAACATGCGACCCTTGATTGTCGCATGAATATGTCGGACTCGAGTAGTGTACTGTTGTTCGTGTACAAATGTTGTTGGTGGGCAAGTAATGTGCCTCTCTACTAATACCGACTAAAACCTACCTTGTCTCCTGACTCTTTCTTCCCAGCGGGACCACCGCTAGGCATTACTTCGCGAGGGAGGCTCGAGCTACGTGCTCACTTCAGGAGTGTTATCTTCTATTCTTCATCGTCTTTTTCTTACCGCATCGTCCGGTCATCTTCTTCTGGCCCTCTCTTCGCCCCTCAGTCATGTCAGAGTGGGCAAGAGAGGACACTTCCAGCCAGTTGGGTTCAGCGTCGAGCATAAACCCTATCAGCGTCTCGGGCTCCAAGGCCCTTGAAAAGGCGATTGAGCACCCCTCTTTCCTCCGCGAATCGGGCAGCGAAAATGACATCTCGGCATCTTCCACTGCCAGGACGACCGGGCCCGGTCACTCGTGTCGTTGTTTGTCCGACACGGTATGACCTGAAGCAACCGTGACCAGTCGGAGCTGCGTGAGGTGGTAGTTCACTTCTCCGTGCCTCCCTCAATCCACGGAATGATGTTCGGGATGAGTCGGTAGGTCCGCCGACCCTTCGTCGAGCGGGTCCATTGGGCCTGCCATTTCTCGATCGTCTTAGTCCGTTCTTTACTCCCAACGTTTTTGAGGCGGCGATGATACAGCCTCGAGCGCTCGTCGATGAGTGTTGCGCAGTGTGCTGTCAAGAACGTAGGAGGCCCTGTGTGAAATACTGCAAAACCCGCAGATCGGTGTGTGTGTGTGTGTGTGAGTGTGTGTGTGTAGATGTTTGTATGTAGAATGAGTTTTCATACCAGCGGCCCGAAAGTGACTATTTCCCTGCCGCTGCGCAAAGCGGGAAGAGCGATTTTCGGGCCACTGTGTATGAAAAATAGTATACAGGCCTATGTCGCGAAAAAAGAAAGCCCCAGAGCACGTGTTTATCGTTACACTAACAACACATACTCTGGAAACTAATTAAACGTACTCTGAGACTTTTCTGTTTTTTGCGGCTAGGGCAGCAATATACTATTTTTCGAAAACGGGACGTTGAAATGTGATTTTGAAAGATGAGCCGGCAAGCTTGAATTCTAGATAGAAAATCAATTTTAGTTTTTTTTTCACAGAGATTAAGTTTGAATAATTGCTTTATTAGCATTTATAAATAAAAGAGGAACGATACTTTTTTATCAGGAAACTCTTGGCCAATGAAATGACAGCGGTTTTTATTTAAAGTGCTACAACTAAAAATTAAATTACTTAAAATATTATTCAGAAATAATCTCCAATTAAATGACTTTTGAATCTATTCCAAAATAATCTTTAATACAACACTTATTGTTGAAAATGAACACTCACTTGAAAAACGAAAATTACACAAATAATTGTTATAGACAAAAATTCTTTCTAGAGCGGTGGGTTTTGTTTGATGTTTAAAATGAATTGATAATGGAGATGAAAAATAAGTATACAAAAAAGGCTTACGAAAGGTACCGTGTCTCTGTTGAAAAATCTAATTTTAGGAGTTTTAAAAAATGGAAAGGGGAAAAAATCCTTTTCGGAAATTGTATAAAAAATGGTAGATTTAAAGTTGCCTATAAGCCCTTAAGTTTATCGACGAGTACATCACGTTATTGGAAAACTCATTGAAATCCGCAAGAAAAATGCATCTCCCATAAACAATATGACTGGAGATAAGTTTGTAGTTATAAATCGCATTGAGCTATTGTTTATTAGAATGTTCCTTTCATATAGCATAACAAAGATGAAAATTTATTTAATAAAAACTTGATTATTTTTTTTTTTTATTTATTTATTTTTTTTTTTCTATAACGAATGAACTAATTTGTAACTATAAAAAAACATCTACAACTCCTGTAAAAAAAATAGTTGCTCGTAATCCTTTACCGCTTATAGTTATGAAATAAAATCGAATAACAATCTTTAATAAGACTCTTTACAAACTCGAATAAGACTCTTTACAAATTGAAAATCATGATTACTTCCATCTACAGTCTTGATCACAAACTACTATCAGTGTCTAATTCCAGTTTCCTAAAATCGTGCCCCGCCATCTTTATAGACTTGGGTTACTTGCGTTACTTAAATAAAGATACACTATTTATCATTACGATTGATTCTGAAGATATTCATTTAAAACATAATTATAAAAATAAAGTAGTTTTTTGAAAATACATTTTATTGGAAAGTGCACTTACATATTGTACTATGATACGTACGAAGTGTTCTGAGAAAGATAAGCAAAGAAATCATTTTTAACTAATTTTTGTATAATAACCGCATTTTATCAGTAAATATTACAAATAGCACTTTTTTGTACTAGTAGAAAAATCAAAGAAAATTCGATGGAATTAATCATTTGTAATTAAAATTGTAAATGCTACTTACTCACTGATTGATATAGTAACTGATTTCTCTATGACGTCATAATTTCAGCAATTAGCAGGTAATGTATCAATTATTAATAAATGACAATATATAATTTTTTATTAGAAAAAACATTTTTATGCTTAGCTATCTATTTTACACGCATGACGATTGTATTTTATTGGCATTTCAACATTGGCAATTTATTTCATCTCCTGTATGAAAAATTTTAAGAAAAACAGGGGTTAGATGTACAAATGAAAATGACAATAATGGCCACAAATTCATGATCTGTGCTATCAGTTAGTTTCTTGGAAATTTGATATGTTTAGAAGTCTTTCAAACCTTAATTAATAATTGTTCACTAATATTATACTGATATACTGATTGCGCAAGGAATCGTTGAAATTTCATTAAGCCTGATCATTGAAAACTCTTTTACAGGATTGTTTAAATACATTTTACTTTTGGTTAACACTTTCTTTGATTAGTTATACATCGTCAATGCACTGAGACATTTCATTTCCTTAAATAAATTATTCTCTAAGATTGTTTAACGGCAAGTGAAAGTTTACAAGGAATATTTGTCTATAATACACACATTCATGCTGCAAACTCATAAGACTTTATTAACATGAATAATCATAGTGTTTGAGGGTTAATAAGGTAATATACAAAAGCACAGCATATTTGATTATCCGTGAATGAATCAAAGCATTGTGAAAATTACAATTTAATTAAGGGTGCTTTTGTATACTACGTTTAGCTACTCATTTTATACATATGAATTACATGTGATAATTTTTTTACTCATTAATGTTTACTATTTATGTACAATGTCACACTCATTAAACGAGTTGATTCAGTATAGAAATTAGCTTTATTTATATATTTATATATTCATTTTATATATAATATATATATAATATTATTGAAGATATCGTTAATTTTTGAACTGTTATAACAAGTAGCCACGTACTTGAAACGAAAAGAATTTCGTAATTACTTATAAAATCACTTGAAATAATCATTTATAAATTCTAAATTAAAAATATATTACTATTTTTATTCAATTCTTTGATTGAGTTTTTTAAAGAAATCTTTTTTTGCTTTTATAACGTGACCAATGTCCACGTAAAAATATTTTAGAACATCGCTTATATCGTCGAATCATTAAAATCCACGCATATGTATGCGTTGTAACAAATTTTTCAAAATTGGTACTCTCAGTAAAAAATTACAGTGATTCAAGGCACTGTAAAATCAACAGTTTTCAGTCTACGTGAGAAATATAAAAAATAAAATTATTAATCGTAAGCGACTTTCGCAATTCGGCAGTGATTTAAGAATTGTTAATCGATTTTGAAAAGGTTTTTTGGCATCTGCATTTCTCTTTATATGGAATAATATATAAAACTTTTGCATTTACTTTCCTCGTTCTATTATAATCATATGTTCATAAAAACACTAACAGTTTATGCATATGTGACCAATTTCATCACGATATACGATTCCCGAAACAACAACAATTAGTAATAACATCATTCTTACGTATACACCTTCATTATTTCACGGAACAAAGCTTAGATCCATGTGGATCTCTAGCAACCCTTAAAGTGGAGTTTCATCATTCCTCAGTTATCTATTTGGTGATATCTTCGTCGACGGTCATACTGCACTACCAGCACAAAAGTTACCCTTTGCGGATGCTACTTGACCAGTGTTTCTTCCATCGACATTGACACCTCGTCCTCGCCGATTTTCGCACTCCAGAGTGCTGAGGTATTTTGGGCTATTTGTGAATTTGAAATGATTTTTCTTTTAGGATTTTGCAGTGTCATACTACGTTGATTTGACGAGCTCGTTCCCGGTTCAGCCACCCTCAGCATGCCCGAGTGTATGGTACCGCAATTTTGGTGGACATACTGCTGCGACGCTTGAGTATGTCCTTGGCGATGATGCGGATGATGATGTTTTAGAGTTATTGGAACGGTTTGACCGGCCAAGTTATTGTACCTACTATCTAACCATATTGAATATCCAAGGATCAACTACTATCGAGTGTTCTCCGTTTGCAATAAAATTGCCAGCTTCCTTATCGGCAAATGCTAAAGGAGGTTGCTGCTGTACCGACTGTTGCTGAGGCTGGTCGTTGGTTACAATTGTTGTCGTTTCTACGGGTGGGAGAGGAAAATCACCGAATCTCGCCGGAGGCTCTTGACAGCTTGGATGCTCTTTGTCTTCGGCAAACGTCACCACGTTCTGTCGAGGTTCCGACAGTAGCCTTGAATCCACGGGGTTACCTTCTTTATCGATATAGCCGCTAGGTCGAGAATCAATCACAGCATTAGGATCGCTTTGATCTTGTACCGGAAAACTCTGCCCAGCCACGACGAATCGCGACTCAACGATCTTTGTCTCCGGGTAGGCCGGCAACATGTGTGCTGACAAGTCGGCTTTCTCTACGTAGCTTATGGCTGATTGGGGATTAGAAGCACAAATGTCGGGTGCAGTTTTGCACAATAAAGAAGTTCCATCTTCAGCAATTCGCATTGGACCTGCAAAAACTGAAAATTTCAAATTTTTTACTTGTTTTAAAAAAAAACTTGATTTGAGCTTGCAAAAATACATGTCGTATTAAAGCTCTCCAGCCACCACTTGCTCGCTCACCGTCGCTCATTCTTATAAACTGCATATTTGAACGTATTACCTGGGGCTTTTAAAGGCTGATGATGATTATGATTCACGCCAGCGGAACAAGGAGCTGGTCCTGAGGATTTTTGATGAGCTCTAACCAAATACTCTGAACTGAGGCCTCTTTGCTCGCGCAACTTTCTCTCAGCACCAGGCACCATCACTCGCACCTACGAATTCAAGCGAAAAGTTAGCCACCAGCATAGCAGAGTTGTATACTTGTATTCATCGTTACACACACACACACACACACACACCACACACACACACACACACACACACCACACACACACCACACACACACACACACACACACACACACACACCACACACACACACACACACACACACACACACACACACACACACACCACAACACACACACACACACACACACACACTCACACACCACACACACACACACCACACACAACACACACACACACACACACACAACCACACACACACACACACACACACACACACACATATATATCTGCCTATATGTATATAGTACTAAGGAAAAAATTTTTTTTCCAACTTGGTATACCTCCTCCGCCTCCTCCTCAATACTCCTCATTTTGAAAAATACCATGTTCCCGTGTTTTTTGGCCTCTAAAGTGTTGTTTTTACGTGTTTTTTGAACCTCATATAATTGCTCCTCACATGATCCTCCTCCCGTACCTCCTGTGTTCCTCCTCTCGTTCCTCTTTATTCCTCCTCCTTACCTCCACCTATACCTCCTCAATTCCTCCTCATTTAAAAAAATTCCTCCTCCTACCCTCCTCCTATACCTCCTCAATTACTCCTCATTTGCTCCTCTAATTTTTTTTGGTACCCAAAATTTAAATTTATAAATTAATTCAAAAAGTTTAAACCTATAATAACTGCATTCGTATCAATGCACTTTAGGGTAATAATAATTAACAGTTAGATATCGTTTCCACAGCACCTATGAATAATGTTAATTCAAGTTTTATTCTACGCTATTTTTTTTCGCCATAAAATTGTAGCGTTGAGTTTAACCTGTGATAACAATATTCAAGAGGTAGATATATCGGCGCGTTTTTGCTTCCTCATAGAGGAAGCTCTGTGATAGGCTCGAAAACGAGATTTTGAACCAGACTTCGTAGGACAATTTGGTTTACATATTTGTAAACTAGATTGAATTCTCAACAAATGTCCGTATGTATGTATGTGTGTGTGTGTGTGTGTGTGTGTGTGTGTGTGTGTGTGTGTGTGTGTGTGTGTGTGTGTGTGTGTGTGTGTGTGTGTGTGTATGTACGTATGTCCGAAGCAAAATCTCGAAAATGTTATGGTTCATTGTATAAATTTCAATTGCATTCATTGTGGTTTGTAGTAATAATGAGGCCAGAAAAAGGTTTTTGGCGATACACGGGGAAAAAAATTTTTTTTTCGATTTTTTGATTTTTTTTTTGTAAATTTTTTTAATTTTTTCACGTATATTGCTGGAATTATCTCAATTTTTGTTGTCATCATGAGAGCAGAGCAGTCAATTTTAATTTAAGACCAAATAGATAAAGATTCACCGAACATCATGAAAACCGCTGCTAAATCATTGGCATAGTGTTTTTTTTCATTTTTTCACGTATAAATGCAGGTATCCATGATTACAGGAATGTTATGGTGATTTTTAAATAAATATTTAATTTTTATCAAAAACAATATTCATTATTTAAAAAAAAATGTAATTGGTTTTTTATGAGGAAGCTCTTTGCCAATGAATTGGCAGCGGTTTTTTTATTGTGGTTTCCCTTAATTTATTTTCATAAAAAATTATATTTTTTGGTCCTGTACTATGTTTTTGTTTAGAAAAAAATATATATTATTATAAAATAACTTAAAGGTCTAATCCACTTTCGAAAAGGTTTTTTTTATGCGATAATCTTTTTTCGAAAATTAATATCTTGCTGGACAAAAAATGTGTGTTGAAGTATTGTATAATGTATGTTATTAATTTTTTTGTTGTCGATGTATTAGCTGACTGAAACAGTTTTTTTTTTTTAGTCGCTTTATTAGCAGACTGAAGTTTTGTCTAATTTAGTTTATTAATTTTGTATAGCCGCTATATTAGCAACTGAGGCAGTTATGATGTAGTGTACTATGTAAAGTACCTTTCGATATCACATTAAGAACATAAGCACTACTGAATTTTCTGTTATTAGCGAGATGACACATTTTTTGTCCTCATAAAGATAATTCAAGCATCAAATTGAATATCTGTAATTTTATTTTTTATATTTTTTTTGTGCAGTCGTTTTGTTAGCAGACTAAAAAGTTTTGTATATATTGTATTGTAAAATCACGTACTGTTTAATTTTTTTCTATTTCAGTTACAACTTAAAAATTTCTCTCCATACAACATTTTCAATAATATCGCAGTTTTCAGAATCATTTTGAATAAAAATTTTATCATAATTTTTACACTGAGATAGGGCAACATATAATTGTCCATGAGAAAATAATGGTCTATTAATGTATAAGCCTACTTCGTCAAAACTTTGACCTTGTGATTTGTTAATGGTCATAGCAAAAGCTAATATTATTGGGAATTGTTTTCTGTAAGCTATGAAAGGATAATCGGAACTTTCGTCTGTTTTTAATGTAATTTTTGGAATGAAAACTTCATTTCCAACTTTTTCCTGTTAGAATTTCTGCTTTTATATTGTATTCATATAATTGTGCAATTTTCAATCGTGTTCCGTTGCACAGACCATCATTTACACTTAAATTTCGAATTAACATAATGACAATTAATTTTTAATTTCAGTTCATGTGGAGGTAACCCATCAGTAACGCTGTTTATAACTTCGATAGGCCATTTTAATTCAATGTCATCATCGCATTGATCAGAACATTTATAAGTTGCATAATCAGTACTGTAATAAGTATGGAATCATTTGGCATCATGTTTAATATTCTGTTATTGAGATTTGTAACATCCTCATTATGAGACGCCAAAATAACTTTATTTAATTTTTGTTCAAAATCTATTTTACCATATATTTTTGTACACACGTCTCCAGTCACCCGAATTGGTGGTATTTCAAATGTTTCAATTTTTCCTTTACCTATGTTGAGCAGTAAAGAAATAAATTTTTTTCCCTTGCTCTCATATTAGTTTTTAATTTTTCTATATGAAACAATGACAAATGCGAACATTTTATACTTTCTTCTATTATAGTTTGTGGATTACTATGTTTAATTACAGGAAGAATTTGACGAAAATCCCCATCTAATACAATTTTTTACCACCAAAAGGTTCGTTTTTATCACTGAGATCTCTAAGAGTTAAATCTACAATTTCTAACGCTTTTTTCGGTATCATTGATGCTTCATCCCATATTATAATGTCCGCTTGATATAGTCTTTGTTTTTCTGTTTTTGATTTAAAACGAATGCTTTCAACTTGATCCAAATTTAAAGGTAAATTGAAAGTTTTATGACTTGTCATTCCTTTAGGTGATAAAATTGATGCAATGCCAGTCCAAGCCATTGATAAAATTTTTTTTCCCAAAGATAAATAATAAAATATGATAGTTTTATATAAAATGTTTTTCCTGATCCTCCCGGCCCATCTATGAAAAATATTTTTGTATCGGTTTTTATAATTTTATTGAAAATTTTTTTTGGTCTTTATTTAATGTTGAAAATAATGTATGAAATTTTTGATCATTTTTCTAACGTCATTTCCGAATCGTTATTTAGGTCCATTACATCTTGCGGTTCTGGCAATCCAAAATGTGAACATGATAAATTTTCTAAATTAATAATTATTCATTTCGGCAATGATTGATTCAATTTATTAGTTTTAAAATCTTCCGAAAATATTCAAAATATTTATTCCAAATAAATAACCCATCTATATTTTCGCTTAATAAATACAAAGCTAAAAATTTTCTCAATTGACGTGGTAACATAATTGTAACTGCTTCTTCAAATATTTTTAAAATATGTAAATCATGTTTTACAAGATGCATAGCAATAGCAGCTTCTTTATAAGTCTTATATTGAATTTTTTTGTGCAATCGTAATTTTTCAAAACTGGTCGCTCCTTTTTTTCTATTTAAAATTTTAAATGAAACCTTTCACTATCTTTTGGAGATACCAAGTTCAATCTTCCAATAGCTGTATATTTTTTTTTCTTATACGTTTTGTCCAACTTTTTGTATTTACATTAAAATTGTAATGTTCTGGAATATTAACGTACTTAATCTTTTTGGCCTTTTCATCAATTTTATTTAATTCAAACCATGCTGTTAATGTAGTATCATATTTGTATATAGATTTTTCCATTTCGTAATTTATAGATGATGGATCAAAAACACAATTTTGTTGATTGTCTAAATGTACTGCTAAATTTACAGCTTTATGGCTTCTACCACAAATAGGATATTCTTGTAAACGCAGGCTGCCTCCATTGGGCTAAGATATCTTCCATCAATAAAATTATTGATTTCATCTATAATTTATGATTTATCTTTTCTTTGAATTTTACAAGATGCTCTGTCTCCACCTTTGTGAATATAGTTAAATATGTATTTGATACTTTATCGATGCACAATACTCAATGTTAATGTGATATTTATATTTTTTTAATAAAAAAGAATTGTACGGAAGAACCATAGAATTGTCTACAGGTACCATTTTTTTTATAACTTTATTGAATTGAAAATGCTCTTCATTACTATTGTCTCTTCTTCTAATAAAGGATAACCGTTTTTTTGAAAAGTTGTAGAATCTCTGAAAGATTTTGGAAAATTTTTTTTACAAATTTTTCCATTTTTATTATTGCATGATGATTTGTTATGATGAGGTCCATGTAACATTAATTTTGTCACACATTGGTATAGTTCCGGATCATGAGATTTTGAAGGAATTTCAGCTGATATATACGAGTCAAGTTTTTCAATATTTTTCAAATCATTATCAGGTCGTAAAGTTAATATTAAATGAGCATGTGGAAGGACCCGTTTTTGAAATTCTATTGTCCATACATATGCTAATGTCACACCAAAAATATAGTTTTCAGTAATATCAAATAATAATTCATTAAATTTGGTCTACAAAAAACTACATTAGCATATACTAACATTTTAGTACAAATTATAAAATGTAGTAATTAAATTGACGCATTTGACTTTGTGTGGCTCTCTAGGATAATTGAACATTGTCCTCATCGGTCCAATTTGTTGAAAATCAAATGTCATTACTGTTTTTTATTGTTCAAAAAATTTTTAACAGCCTCAGTGACGTGAAAATAACATTATGAAAATACCATATATTAGTGTATTTTTGTTATTTTCAACTCTTGGCCATTTATGTTTCATCTCTAAATGCTCTGTTTTCATAACTTTCTATGTGAACCGTTTGAACAATGAATTGGCACTTTTGACTTTGTGTGGCTCTCTGGGATAATTGAACATTATCCTCATGAGTACAATTCGATGAAAAATTCAAATTGAATTCAAATTGAATAGTAACTGAAAATTCAATGACTGTTTCATATACAGGGTGTCCCAAAAGTATGGAAACCTCTGAAAAGCGGTCAAAATAAACGGGGAAAAAAATCGATAACCCTACATCCGACGTATTTTTTCACGGACAATCCAATGGTGACCTCAGATTCGACCTTGAACATAACCTCAATGCTGCAGTAACTCAAAAATCGTTTTTTCAAATGTGACCCCCATTTTTTGTAACAGATTTGAAAAGAGCGGAAAATTTCACGTCAAAATGTTTGTTTTGTTTTTTTTGGAGGTGATTTTAAGGGCGTTACAGACGCAAATAAAATCCCAATTTAACTTAGAATCAAGCTTAAGTAAAGGCTTTTTTTCTAATTGTACAGCCTCCAAAATGACCTTGACAAAAATAGCAAAATACATATTTTCACGTAAAATTTTCCGCTCTTTTCAATAGTGACCTTACATATGACCTTGAACATAACCTATACGCTACGGTGAACCAAACATCGATTATTCGCGTGGTGACCCTAATTTTTTATAACAGATTTGAAACGAGCGAAAAATTTCACGTTCAACTGTATATATATATTTTTTATGGTCATTTTGGAGGCGGTACATTTAGAAGAAAAGCCCTTACTCGAACTCAATTTTAGCTTAAATTGGAATTTTATTTGCATCTGTAACGCCCTTTACATGACCTCGAAAAAAAAACAAAACATACGTTTTGACGAGAAATTTTCCGCTGTTTTCAAATCTGCAATAAAAAATAGGGGTTACATTTGAAAAATCGATTTTTGAGTTACTGCAGCTTTGAGGTTATGTTCAAAGTCGAATCTCCAAACTGCTGTTTCCATACATTTCTATATGAACCGTTTGAAAAATTGAGTTTAAACTTTCAGAAGTTTTTGTACTCAAGAATAGCTACAAACGCGAGCACTTTAATAGGTATTAGAAAAAATTTGTATTTTTTCCAGGCTATATACCTAGCAGAATCGTAGTTCAATGATATTAAAAAATAAATGTGTATATGCGGCTAGCAAATTAGGTACAACTTATTAGAAAAATCTGAAAGTGCTTGCGTTTGTAACCACAAAAATAATAAACAATATAAGACCATGATTGAATCAACAGTTCCAGCTAGATCCTACAGCACAGGTATACCTCTCAGAACTGGAGGCTTGCTTAATCAAGGAATGTTCTATGGTGACTAAGACCTCAATTTTTATATTTCTGAGTAAAAAAATTTGGAAAGAAAATGGACAAAAGAGGATTTTCTGTATAATCCAAAAAAAATTTCTATCTTCATTTTTAATATATTTTTTGTAAATGTAGCTTTAAATTACCTTTCCCCGTTAACACTGATCATATTCCTAACATTTTTGTTCGCAATCTTTCAAACATCAATGTATTAACAAACAAAATTTTTAAAACAATGATTCTTAAATATGCATATACTTATATTAGTATATACTTATTATCATATGCATATACTTCTACAGCATATACTTCTATTTATAGGATTTAACAATTCAGAAAGAATACGTGTACGAAATTTTTATTTTAGCAATACGATTTTTTAACCTTGATACAATAAAATTAAAAAATCTTAACTTAACATTATTTTCGTGAACAGTAATAAACAATTTTATAAACACATTTCGGATGAATAATAATTTCCTTTAATTTAATTAGACGTTTTCGAATTGCATATTCTTTCAATTTTTAAATTTAGATCCAAATGGATCAAATTTAGTAGATGACTATTTGGAATATGAAGACAAATATAATAATTATTTGGAAGATTTAAAACCCGATACTTTAGAAATTATGTGATAATTTAAAAAAGATTATCTAAGTTCGAAAAAAATTAAAAAAAAAACAAAAAATTAACTAAGAAATGCATCGATAAATTTAATTACGGTAACAATAGACCAATCAACACAATGCACTAACATACGATAATGAACAGATCAAACGATTATTGTTTAAATTTTACCATATCATATAAATTTAAATTATAAAATTTCTAAACATATAAAGTTTTTTTCATTGCTTATTGTCACAATTTATTGAATTTAACTACCATATTTCAAAATGTTAGAAAATGACGGACAATAACAATAAAAGAAAATTTATGGGGAACCACTTAAAAAAACGCGCCGATATATCTACCTCTTGAATAGAGTTCATTTTGTACAAATAAACACTATCATTTTATGGCGAAAAAATTAGCGTTAAATGTACCATAAATGAACTTCTTTCATAGGTGGTGTGGAAACGATATAGCACCTAAATAAAATAATAAAAAAAGTTTTAAATAACTACATATTCAAAACTATATAATAATATTTTATTCGTTTTTTTTAACCATGGGGGGTTGGCGAGCGGAGCGAGCAGGGGGGCGGAGCCCCCAGTATATATATCATGCTACCCCCAGCCGAACTAACCTTTTTCGTCCCCCGGCGGCCAAAACGAAAAAGTTAATTTCTGCTGGGGGATTCATGAAAAATAGTATACGCACCTATGAAGCGAAAAAAGAAAGCCTCAGAGCTCGTGTTTATCAACCTCGGCTTCGCCTCGGACGATAATTACACATGCTCTGAGGCTTTCCAGTTTTTCTCTCCCTAGGCACGTAATATACTATTTCATGCTATCCCAGCCGAAACTAACATTTTTCGTCCCGGCGGCCAAAACGAAAAAGTTAATTTCTGCTGGGGGATTCATGAAAAATAGTATACGCACCTATGAAGCGAAAAAAAAGCCTCAGAGCTCATGTTTATATTTTCAAAATTACACGGATAATTACACTGGCTCTGAGGCTTTCCAGTTTTTCGCTCCCTAGGCACGTAATATACTATTTTCAGTAATTTTTAGTGTTGCGCTCAAATACTACTGGTAACTCGATATTGACTCGAATCTAATCATAGTATATATGGATTTAAAGAGGACAAAATTTCCAAGAAACCAAAAAAAATTAGTGTCTATACGTTAAATAGCCCATGATAGAAGCATTTGAAAATCGACAACATTTGATGAAATTTTTTGTTGCGATAATTTTGTTGCCTAGTGAAATTGTATTACATTTTTCATTTAAACCTCCCTCAACCTTATTTTTTTCGCAGTTTCGCAATTGGTGGATCATAAAATATTTTGGAAAAAAATACAAAAGTTTATTTTAATGTAAAACTTTTCACTCTTTTCAAATCGGTCATAAAAATGGGGGTTCTCCTTAGAAAAACCCGATTTTTGGATCGCTGGAGCTTCAAGGTTACGTTCAAGGTCAAATTCAAGGTCACCGTTGTATTCCTCATCAAAAAAACATTGGCTAAGGGGTTTTTGAAATTTTTTTTACGCTTATTTTGCGATACTCACAAGTGTTTTTATACTTCACCCATGCTAAATCGTGATTTTTCATATGCAGTGCACAAAAATGCATATAGAAAAATCCACTATCAAAATTCTTCGTGTTCACGCATTTTTTATGTTTCTAGGACTCCAAAGAACGCTTTCCCGTACCACGAAAAAATTTTTAGTGTCGATTTGAGCCCGTGAAATGGAAGAAAAATTCTGGATTTGCTTTATATATATTGAAGTAATAGTCAGACGTGCATACACAAGGAGAGAAGATAATGCATTCATATAAAGATGGTAAATATTAGCCTCTAACGGAGTGAGAGGTGTTGTACGTCCGTATTTAGTACACATACTTATAGGAGCTAAAACGCACTGTTCACTGGTACTATAAGACTCGTGCCAAGCTCTCTCTCTCTCTCTCTCTCTCTCTCTCTCTCTCTTGCGTACATGTGAAGTGTATCGTAACGATAAATGCACATGATGTTTTGCTCGTGAAATACTGCACTGCCTATACTGCATCGGTGTCGTAGTATATTCATCGACCCAGCGCGGAAGGTATCTCTTTCAATTTGTAGCATGAAGGATACTTACTCGCACGCAGCGCAAAAAGGTATCTAACTCGAGCGTAGAAGCCAAAAGGTAGCTTATTCAAACGAAGTGGCAAGAAAGTTTTTGCTCGCTGAATTTAAGTTGGTAATGCAGCCGCCGATGAAATTTTGTTTCAACATTCAACATTCAACATTTAATTCAAAGTTATGTAAAGCCGATAACTTCTACTTTCCTCTCGGAACATACAAGTTCTCCATAAGTGGTAAATTGAGTCGAAATCGCGGTGAGATTGATTTGTTTGCTCGCATTACAAATCGATGAAAATCATTACACTAGCTTACTTGTTATTTTTCTTTTTTTTGCTCTAATACAAAAGAAAAATTTTTTCATGCTACCCCAGCCGAAACTAACCTTTTTCGTCCCTGCGGCCAAAACGAAAAAGTTAATTTCGGCTCGGGGATTCATGAAAAATAGTATACGGACCTATGAAGCGAAAAAGAAAGCCTCAGAGCTCATGTTTATCAACCTCGGCTTCGCCTCGGCCGAATTACACTGGCTCTGAGGCTTTCCAGTTTTTCGCTCCCTAGGCACGTAATATACTATATCATTTACGGCTGCATTGCCAACCTAAATTCAGCGCGTCAAAAATTTCTTGACACTTCGTTTGAATGAGCTACCTTTTTGCTTCTACGCTTAAGTTAGATACCTTTCTACGCTGGGGCAACGATATACACTGCTCAACAAAATTATCGCAACAATAATTTCGATTGAAATTTTGTCAATTTTCAAATGGTTCGATCTTCGTCTATTTTGATTGAATTTTTATTTATTTTTTGGACATTTTTTGCTCTTTAAATCCATATATATGGGCTATATCACGTCAACTGTGTGAAAGAATATAAAAAAATCATGTTTCAATAATTTTTTTATATTCACTCTTGGGAAGCAGAATAAAATATGAAAAATCAAATTCCAACTCTGATCCAAGAGGGGGGGGGGGGGGGGGGGGGGCAGTTGACGTGATATGGCCCATATACTATGAATGGATTTGAGTCAATATCGAGTTATCAGTAGTATTTGAGCGCAACACTAAAAATTACTGAAAAAAATTAATTGTTGAAAGTTTAAATTAGGGGTGTTCGGGTACATGAGTATTGGGGTCGGGTCGGATTCGTGCCTACTCGAAACTCGGTTAAGCTAAAAAATTAGGGTAAGCCAACAAAATTTGGGTTAGGCCGATAATTTTTAAGTCGAATGAACTTAATAATTTTATTGTTA
Source organism: Trichogramma dendrolimi (assembly GCA_034770305.1). Taxonomy (NCBI): domain Eukaryota; kingdom Metazoa; phylum Arthropoda; class Insecta; order Hymenoptera; family Trichogrammatidae; genus Trichogramma; species Trichogramma dendrolimi. The sequence goes on along the minus strand of JAPMIB010000034.1, from coordinate 57,489 downwards.
AACATAATATCCGAGCTTTTGAAACGATAGTGATTATACCCATGTGAGAAAAACATCATTGAAAAGAGGGTATATAGGTGGTAGTAACTAAGTCCAAAATATTTTTGACATAGTTTGGCTATTTAATCGCATTCTTTTGGTATCATTCAAAGGAAAAGTCTTCAGTTGGGATTTAAATTTTTTACAAGAAATCTTTCTAACACAGAGTTAAGGCTAAAGCGAACGAACTTATATAAAGGTCCGATTAGTGTGATTAAAATTAAATCGGGTAAGCTCGAAAAATTCGAATGTTCCGATCCGACCTGACACCGTCCCGACGGACGGGTTGGATAAAAATGTCGGGTAGCCCGATTTTTCGGGTACTCAGACACCTCTAGATTAAACTATACCCGTAATACAGTAATTTTTTAATCAAAATCTAACATACACCACCGCAAAAATCTCTGTTCAACTTGTAATTAAAAAAAAGACTTCTTTATGACATGTAGGTAAAATACTGTTTTAGTCTAATTGAAGACAATATTTTACCTTTATGACATAAAACAAGGGGCAATTGAAGACAAATTTATCATTATTAGTTCTGTATCGTTTTTTTGCGCCCTGTAGGCCGTTTTGAAGGTACCATTTGAAGTACGTAAAATGCATCGTATAGCTGAAATTGACTTTATTTTTTTTGGCACTTTGATAAACAAATTACTGTAGTATAGGTATACGCTTAAATGATCGATTTCTTCAGTAATTTTTAATGTTGCGCTCAAATACTACTTGTACAATCAAAATAGACAATGATAGAAGCATTTGAAAATTGACAAAATTTCGATGGAAATTTTTGTTGCGATAACTATGTGGCGCAGAGTACTAATATTTATCACTCTTTAATACTCAAGCTATTTTTGAATGGATTCGCTTTTTTACATAAAGGACGTTAAAAACATTAAGTATTATATAGTTATAGAAGAGTCTGTACTGATCGCACATCTTAACATATTCATTATTCATCAGAGGAGCTTTCACTCCTCAGATACATGAAAGAACGAAAAAATATGCGTATTCGTAACTAATGGCCAACATTACAGTTATACATATGCGCACGTGGGAGGGAAAGGTAAGAGAAAAAGGAAAGATAGATAGAGGGTTTGCGCGCTTGACAATTATTATTATCCGCATTCAGGGCACGTACCATGTCCTCGACAGTGGGAAAACGAGCCATGTAGCCGGATATAGTGAGAAGAGCTGCAACCTCGGACAGGATGAGTGCCAAGCCGGATAGTTGAAGGCACCATCCGTATTGGTAGTGAGGCAAACTCGTGTTCTCGGACTTGTTGTTGGACGGACGATGACGGTAACGTCGAGGACGAGCTGGATTTCTGTGGAATATCCCATGTGGCCTCTGACAGTGACGAGGCTAGCGTAATTAGACCACCACCCAGCGACAGGCCTGCAAAATACGAGCAAGAGATTATATTCATGTATATACGCATGAAGAGTCGAGTATTATGATGGCACAATTTTCTATCATACCAGTTCGATTCAATCGGCTTTTATTTTATGGATTTCGAAAATCGACTGGAAAAACAGGCGATAAGATAAACATAACTCAATTTGTTGTGCCTTTGTCTTGAGAGAAATCGAGCGCGTGCCTTATACATTCGCTTCCATGTTCGAGTGTGTGTACGAGCGTCTTTAACGAGTTGCGGAAGCTTTAGATATATACACCCCCAAGAACTGCACTAGAGAGTATGAGAAAACAATATTGGGACTCGAGTACGGGCGCTCACTCGACTTTCTCTCCCTTGTCCCTCTTCTGCTGCTTTTTTTATCTCAACCCGCACTGTGTATTCTTTACTCTTTTTCTCTTTTTTGAGAAGCAATTCTCTAGTAAAACTCTCAACTCGTCCTTCTTTTCCTTTACTTACGCTGCTGCTGCCATTCGCCATTTTTATGACGGATTGCGCGTAGTGTAGGTATATATTCTTTTATAATATCTTTATCTATATAATGGTTGAAATATGAGAGCTTTGAGAGAAAGAAAGAGAAAGAAAGAGAGAGAGAGAGAGAGAGAGAGAGAGAGAGAGAGAGAGAGAGAGAGAAAGGGAATTCGAACAACAGTGACAGGAGTGGCAAGGCAAGACTGATAAGTAGGATATGCGCTATGTACGCCACGCGCTGTATAAGGGTCTGGAACAGGCAATTTCTCAATTTCCCACTAAGAAGATTTGTTATATTGCACCGAGTCTGCCTGCTGTCATGGTTTTCCGCAACAGGCAGACGACAACGCCACCAGTAGCATCTTTGTCGTTTGGCGAATCACCACGAGCCCCTCTGTCGCCTAATGATGATATAACTTTTAATCAGAGAAATCACCGTCATCATCATCGAACTCATCAGCATAGCTGCAACTGCGCACGTGAAAGACAATAGCAGGAACGATTCAAAAAATTATTTTGGTACCTAATCCAGCGCCGATTGCAATATCTTGGCTACTGTCAGTTTATGTGTATAAGCATGTAATGAGATATAATTAAATTTATACTTTCATTAATGAGAATGCAAATGGGGATGGGTGTGTACGGTACGCCCCTGTAATACCTTGCGTGCAATTATTAATGGTTACGAGCAGCGAGTATGTGCTGTTGCAAGCCACGCCATCGTGTACACTAACCGTTTGATAAACGAATTTATAACTATACCTATGCGTCGCTACTCGCTTGAAAATTTTATATAGGATATATATATATATGGGCAAAGCCACGTCAAGCTTGATATATCAAAAAAATCAATAGAAAGTAAGTATGTACTCTTAAGAAATACATTGAAAAATTATAGTTTTCAAATTTGAACCCACTAGTTCTATCCCTCATGAATCTACAGAGCCTCATGACTTACAATTATTTATGTAAAATTTGATAAGGAATTCAAATTCGTAGCAAAACAATCATATTTATAATCTCAAACCCCCCTAAATTTAATAAAATAGCTTTAAAGTCTAAAAATAAGGTTATCCGTTTTCTTTTATTAGAAGAATTCTTTTCTTTTCTTAGTCTAGAATTGAAATATGCTCTTCGAAATATTAAAATACAACTTTTTCAAAAATGTTGTGATCAACTGACAATAAGATACTATTTGATAGAGAAAAGTGAGAAAAAAGGCATGTGTCTTTATCCTTTGACTGCTGCAAATTTTATGAAAAATTGTATTTTGGTTATTTAAATTTTTATACACTGCCGTCCAATCACTTTTGCCCTACCTGAGCTAAAAATGAGTAAACTTATCAATTATTATTAGTTTTATTAATGCTTCAATAGTTGGACTTGTAGAAAAAATCTGAGACAATAGATTTGAAAGTTTTTACATGACCTTCCAATCCGTGTTGTTAAAATTTCAAAAGTGATTGGACCGCAATGTAATATAATATATACAATATACATGACCATTAGGGTGGTTCTTATTTCCCAAAGTGCTAGGATCCTCGCTCCCACCCCTCAAAAAGTTAGTTTAGGACTACAAATGAAGAAACCCGTCGTCATAACTCCCAATAGTAGTCGCTAAACCCTTCCCGTTTTCAAAAAACCGTTTTTTCTCCATATAACCATGTTTTTATCTAATAATCTAATATCTAATAAATCTAATAATCTAGTAATAAATTTGAGGATGCGATTATCGAATCATGGAGCTTATCGAATATCGAATATTGAATCGAATATCGAATGATGAGTCGCGCGAAGAGCGCTGAATGTCTCTATGAATTGAAGTATGTATATCTATATCGAATCAAAATCGAAATGTCTAATCGGAACAGAGCAGATTAAAAATATTGTTAATAAATAATTCGTTAACCTGATCAGTCAGAATAATAAATTAAATAGTACATAACCCCAGGCCGAGGCGAAGCCGAGGCCGCAAAAGAAGTGCATATGGCCGTTCGGGACAGCGCTCGCAAGGCAAGAAAAAAGAAGAAAAAAAGAAGTGCATAAAGAATTTCTTTTTTGACGGCTTAGACTACATAAAAGGAAAATAGTTGCTTACGGGCCGCTGGTAAAATCATTCATAAATAAAATATATCTATGTCTCAGAGCAAAATGATGCTACTGTGGATTAAGAAGGATAGGACTCGATTTAGCAAGATTCTACTTCGACCATCCGTACAATGAAAATAAAAAAATCGCATTCAACGAAGACAATTTAAAACTGAACACGCTTTAAACCCCAAAGATTTAACATTAGTACCTCAAAAAAGTTATTGCCGAAAAATTTTCGCCAGAAACTTTTCGACGCAGTGCTTAATAGAGTTCAAAAGAGTAATTCGTAAACCCTACACTTAAAAGTGTTGCTAACGCAGATTATTTTTTTTCGAAATTAACAAGGGAAAATAATTTATAATTTGGATTATTCTTTTCAGAAACGAGCGATCTGCGTTCTCAACGCGAATCCCAGCGCTTTATTAGAAAGAGTTTTTTGGAACTATGTTCTCCTTAGAGGTTAGGTTAGGTTAAGTTTTTTGGTAACCGCTTCAGCCTATTTGGCCTAGAAGCCGGGGCCACCCACTCACCACCTTTGTGTGGGGGTGTATTGCCGCACCATTTCCCTACCTCTCTCTGCGGGCACTGAGCGAACGTCTCCGGTATCATACCATGCCAGTAAGGCTGACACTCCCTGCACCACCTGGTGCATCGGTGCCTAGTTCGCCAGTGCTGCCCCTTCCCGGATATGCCGCCCTGTACACTGACGACATTCCTCGTCAGTTAAGCTGACGCTCTCTTTCTCCTTAGAGGTGTGAATTTAACTCTTTGAGGTTTAAGAGGATGATGCAGTCAGCCCAAAAATTCAAATTTTAATCCCGTTTTCTGAATCTTTTACTGAATAAAAGGCTCTATGATGAGCTTTATTTTAATGATTTTAAGGTAGCTACTGTAGAGCCTTTCAGATAAATATTCAGTGAAGATTCCGAAAACTGGATTGAAATTTTGATTTTTGGGCTGACTTCGATATCAGCATACACAGTTTTAAATTGTTTTCGCAAAGTGCCATCTTTAGCCGAACTTGATTTTAATTATTTTTACGCTACGGGATGCGAAGGTAGCGTCATGCAACATTAAGCTCCGAAGAGGCATCTTGCTGCTTAATAAACTGGAAATAGCACTTCATTGTACTGTTCTGCGGTGCATCATCGTGTAGCTAAGAAGTTTCGATATGTGATAATAAAACCATATCTAACATAGCTCGCATTTCTGCTTGAAAACATCTTCTGGGTCTGCAATGTCGATTTTTGAAAATCATTTCATTTATAAAAATGAGTATGACATCGCGTTTACTAAAAAAAAAGTACCTCTATTAATGATTGACTCATGAAAAAACAATAAAATAAGTGGCTTATAATTTTGATAAATTTGCTTAAAAAAGCGCGCGAATCGCGCTTATCTACAACAAGTACTCAATATTGTACTATTAGAACATTATATAACTATTCTAAATTTTTTTGGATAATTTTATTCGTTTTATTTTGAAGAAATTTTTGAAAACGGGGAGGGTTTAGCGACTACTATTGAGAGTTATGACGACGGGTTTCTTCATTTGTAGTCTTAAACTTACTTTTTGAGGGGTAGGAGCGAGGATCCGAGCTCTTTGGGAAATAAGGACCCTCTTAATGCCCACACACTAAAAAGAATAATATAATTAAATTTTATGGCTACAATCGTAGAGTCGTGGAATTCAACGGTATTCTATTCTTTTGTGAGTTCGCATGATTAAAAAAGTTATATACAATATAAACAAAACTGTTTTTTCTTGAATGGATGTTAATGAATCGGCGGATTTATCCATATACATATTTATAAAAAATACACAAGCCCAGATATGTTCATGTGCGAGAGCTGCGTATCATTTCAGCTAATTGAATTGAGAAAGAGAAGAAAATTACCCAAATATTTGTTATTCGCTATGTAAATCATTTGTTAACTCATTATGTATGCTATAATTTTTATCGAAAACGTGAAATGATTTTTCCTAATCTACATTAGTAGTAATATTTTTTTTTTACTTTTTTTTTGCATAAAATATTTATTTTTAACCATTTTTTTCCAATATTTTTTTAACTATACTTTTTTAAGAGGAAAGGACCGGAAATGTACCTAAAATTTAAAAAAAATTATTTTTTTCTTTATCAATATTTACAATAGGATTTTTCTTCAACTTTTCAGTGCTAAGATCAGATTTTTAAAATTATAACTTTATGCTAAGATATACCCTATTTAGTACTGACACTTTTATAATTATTTTAGTAAAAATGAATAAAATGATTCAAAGCTAATATATGTAGCTTAGGTGAGTTAATGAGTTAGTTAATTTTTATTTGCATTTACATAGTTAGTAATATTGCCAGAACGCAATTTTCTGTTACAATGTTTAAACATCATTATTAAATCGTAGGACACATTCAATCATTATTTCGTTACATTTTTGTATTATTTATTGGCTCGTCAGCCAGAATGCGTCTTCTTATTTTTTTCTTCATTAGGCCTTGAAAATTTCGTGGCTCCTTCTCGCAGGTATTTAGTGTTTTACGGGAGGCAGGGTCGGGAATCGGACCCCGACCTTTCCGGACAGAAGGCCAGAGCCCCTGCCCACTGGGCTACCTCAGGCCCTATGTATCTTGGAACTTTCATAATTCTATAGCGCCATCGATTGGTACTCTTTTTATTCTTTGGTTAGAGTACATCAAGCAGAAATGATTTTTTGCTTCTTCATAGAGAAAGTTTTGTGACGGACCGATTTTTGACTTTGATAAATAATAATCGTAGAGTACTTTTACATATACAATATTCTTAAACTAGACCGAATTGCTAACACATGTCTGTATGTGTGTGTGTGTGTTTTTTCCTTCCCCACCTCATTCGGACACTCACCGGTAATACTAATTAAAATTAAAAATACTAGGCATTGCTTCGGTGAGGCCGGGGTTAGTTGAGCATTTCTGCTATACTTCTATATTAGTCGTTTCCATACATCCCTCATCCGTCGTATAGTGATATGCGACGATTAGGGATTCAGGGACTCATCTTTTTCTACTTGGTGAAACTCTGATCCTGTGCGATGCCATCTCTCGATTGTAGTGTCCCCCTTTCGAAGCCGCCTTTTTGCGTGGTCACACATTGCTGGCGCCTCCTCCTGAGTTAAGTATTAAAACTCGCTGCCCAGTGCCATCTTGTGAGTGTGGTTCTCGCTTCTGTCACCGCCCGGCAAGTGACCAGGTTGTCGGGTCAGCTTCATCTTGTGAGTGTGGTTCTCGCTTCAGGTGCTACCCTGTGAGTCCTGGTGAGTTTATGATACTCCTTTCTGTTGTCATCTTGTGAGTGTTGTTCTCGCTTCAGGAGCCATCATGCGTTCACCAGCGAATCTTGCGTCCATGCGTCCACGAGCGGGGCCCCCGCATCCGGCGCCATCTTCTGAGTGTGGTTCTCGCTTCTGACTTTATCATGGGGGGTGTTGTACTCCCCGTCTATCGCCAGCCTTGTGAGTCCTAGCCTCGGGCTCCTACTCATAGATATCCTCTTCGTTTTCCAGCTCGCACAGTGATCGGAGTTTTTTACCGCTTCGGAGGCTGATGACATAGCCCGGGTCTTCTTTTTGAGTGGTACCCGCTCCCTCTCGGGCACGGGCTCAACCACACCAGGCGAAAAACCGCCATCGAAAATTCGCCCAGTGGGGATTGAACCCACGCCCTACAGCACACCTTGTATCAGCAAGCAAGAACTATACCTACTGAGCCAAGGAGCCCGCTGTGTGTGTGTGCGTGTGTTGGGATGTGCGCAGTCCTATCTTGATAACGGTAGTTCGTAACGTTACTGTAGATTAGGGTGGTCGACTTTTTCAAAAAATTTTTGTATCTCGGGGGATCCATCGGAATCTGAAAGTTTGAGGTTTAAAATGAAGTTTCCTTTAAATGAGAACTCAAACAAATGATTTTAGATGGTGTCGATGGATTTTTGAAGTTTAAAAACGTGCTCCTAAAAAAGAGAAAAATCGGGCAACCATTCGATTTATTTAAAACTCTGTTCAGAGTGTAAAAATAATCTTAACGATACATTTTCTTACGTGTTTTTGTCTGCGAAATCGAATGCCGTAGTTAGTTTTGACCTAGGAGCACCATTTCATTGAAAAAAATACACTTTTTCGATCGTTCTTTTTCGCAAATTTCGCAAAGTTCATTTCCGAGCGAGCGGCCAATAAACAGAAAAAATCTAGAAAATTTTTTGACACCACCAAAATTTAGGATTTTTTATGAAAAATCCAACGGTATGTATTAGTATACACTTTAAAATTATTTTAATGCAGAAAAAGTACGACTTTGGCGATGTTCGTATCGTCGATTTCGCGGACGACGTAGATGGTGGCTGTCGCCAAGCATCTATGGCAGATCGAACACGATCTGAACGCTGCGATACTACAGGTGCGAGGCGCGCTCCAGGCTCTCAGCTTACAAACGGCTGACAACAAGACGGAGGCTCTGCTCATCACAAGCAGGAAAAAAGAGGAAACCATCACCATCACGGTAGGCGACCACAGCATACGCTCGTCCCCCTCCATCCGCTACCTGGGCCTGCACATCGACGCCAAGCTGAAGTTCGACCACCACCTCCGAACAGTCAGCGCGAAGGCAGCCGGTGTGATTGGTGCCCTTACGAAGATCATGCCCAACTCTGGTGGGCCCAGAAGCAGCCGACGCAAGCTGTATGCTCACGTTGTCGACTCCATACTCCTGTATGGAGCCCCCGTCTGGAGCACAGCAGCACAAAAGCGAGCCTACTTTCGACAGGCGGAGTCAGCCCACCGACGAGCCTGCCTGCGTGTGATCGGAGGCCGGCCGCATGTCTCTTACGAGGCCACATATGTCCTTGCCGGCATACCTCCGCTGGCCCTTCTTGCGGACGAGCGAGCGCGACTCTACGGCCGCCGCCGAGAGGACGCAGAGGACGAAGAACGCTTGGCAACGCTAAGCAAGTGGCAGGAAGCATGGGACCGGTCGACGAAGGCCCGATGGACACCGACTGATCCCAAGTATCAGAGTGTGGATCGAGAGGAGGCACGGAGAGCTGAACTACCACCTCACGCAGCTCTTGACCGGGCATGGCTTCTTTAAACACCATAGCCGACGCTATGATCATAACCATAGCACGCAATGCCCGGTTTGCCCCTCATCCATCGAGAACGCGGAGCACGTACTACCACTGCCCGAGGTTCAGCGAGGAGAGAGCGAGACTACACTCCCTGCTCCACGAGGTCATGACGCCGGAAAACACCACCAGGCTCATGCTCGCGAACGAGCCGAGCTGGCTCGCTGTTGCTTCCTTCGCCTACTGAGTCGTAACAAGACTGAGAGACGAGGAAACAGACAGAAGGTGACGACCCGACGATGCTGCTGGAAGAAGACGCCACCTCAACCAAGCCTCCATGAAGCGCATAACGCCAACCCCTCCATCCCCATGAAGTAATGCCTAACGGTGGTTCTCTACAGCATACTACCATGATCGAGATCCACCCTATACATGGCTCGTCGATGCCAACAGCCAAGCCGCCATCTGGGTCCAGGGAGGTAGCCTGGTGCAGGAACACCCAGCAAGAGCGCGTCCCTTTTTCACCTGGGCCCGTATCAGCGGAATCTACTTTTTCAGCGTCTACGCACCACCAAGACTCGCTGATGTTGACTTCTCCGCTATTCTCACCAACATCACCGAGGAAGCCCGGGGCAAGAGACCGCTCATCATTGCTGGCGACTTTAACGCCTGGTCAACGGAGTGGGGATGTCGAGAGACGAGACAGCGTGCCACCATTCTCCTCGACGCGCTCGCCCCCCTCGAAGCTGTACTGCTGAACACCGGAGATACACCAACATTCACCGGTGCACTGGGCTACTCGGTCGTAGATCTCACCTTCGCCAGCGACACACTCGCTTCCCAAGTTACATCATGGGCCGTAAGCGAGCTCTACACGCATAGCGACCATCAGGCTATCGTGTTTGAGATAGAGATCGCCAGACCGCCTGGACCCGCGACGCGCCAAAGCTGCAAGTGGAACGCGCGCAGCCTCGACACGGAGTGCCTCACGGCCATGATGGCCGGTGCCGCGGTTCCACCCGGGCCTACAGAAGAGATGGCAAGAGGCTCATGGCTGCCATTACCAGTGCATGCGACGCGTCTATGACCAAGGCACGACCGTTCGTGGCGCAGTATACTGGTGGACAAGCGAGATCGCTGACCTCCGGCGCTCATGTCTGCGAGCGCGAAGGCTTGCCCAGAGAGCGCGTGGCCGGCCAAATGAAGACGCCTGCCCGAGCGAGCTATACCTCCGCCAGACGTCTCCTGCGCGCTGCTATCAAGACCAGCAAGCGCCTATGCTGGAACAAACTGTGCGACGAGGTCAACGAGGACGTATGGGGCAAACCATACGAGACAGTCATGTCCCGTCTCAGAGGCGAGAGCAAATTCACCGAGCTCACCGACCATGGTGCGCCGCATAGTGGCTGCTCTCTTCCCTCGTGTGCCTGACGAGCCAGCTCTGCCACCACTCCAAGCAGGAGCAATTGTACCAGCCGTCACCATGGAAGAACTCCGAGGAGCATGCAGGAGATCAAGGATAACACTGCGCCTGGGCCGGACGGAGTACCAAACGCCGCTATCAAGATCGCCATTGCCACGCACCCTGACATCTTCTTGCAGGTGTACACGGCGTGCCTGCGAACCGGTGTCTTTCCCGCGTGCTGGAAAAGACTGAGGCTTGTCCTGCTGCCAAAGCCAGGCAGCCACCCGAAGAACCATCGTCGTATAGGCCGCTGTGTATGCTGACACAGCGGGCAAGATTCTCGAAAGAATCATCTGTGACCGCCTCGAAGCCACTACTGAGAGCCCTGGGGGCCTCTCAGATCACCAGTACGGCTTTCGGAAGGGGCGATCGACGATCAACGCCATCGAGAACGTCATCGCCACCGCCCGAGAGGCCATCGCGGGCAAGAGATGGAACCGCGGCACCAAGAAGTACTGCGCCGTGGTCACCCTCGACGTGAGGAACGCGTTTAATTCGGCTCGGTGGAACAACATCAACGCCGCGCTACGCCGAATGCGCGTACCTGAGTACCTGCTGAGAATAATCAGAAGCTATCTCTCAGCGAGGCTGCTTGATTGCGATACGGACGACGGACCAGAGACCCACAGAGTCACAGCAGGCGTTCCGCAAGGTCTGTCTTGGGGCCCATCCTGTGGAACGTCATGTACGACGCCGTTCTGCGCCTCAACTTCAGAGGCAACGTAAGGATCGTAGGCTTCGCGGACGACATCGCCTTGGTGGCCGTGGCCAAGCACTTGTGGCAGATCGAACACGATCTGAACTCTGCCATCGCGCAGGTGCGTGGCGCGCTTCAAGATCTCAGCCTAGAAACGGCTGACCACAAGACCGAGGCCCTTCTCATCAGTAGCAGGAAGAAAATGGAGACCATCACCATCACAGTGGGCGACTGCAGCATAATGTCGTCCCCCTGCATCCGCTACCTGGGCCTACACATCGACTCCAGGCTGAGGTTCGACCAACATCTCCGAATCGTCAGCGAAAAGGCAGCAAGAGTGGCTGGAGCCCTCGCGAAGATCATGCCCAACATCGGTGGGCCCAGAAGTAGCCGACGCGTGCTCTATGCCCACGTCGTCGACTCGATTCTCCTGTATGGAGCGCCATCTGGAGATGCGCGACGGAGACGCAGGCCTACATACGCCAGGCAGAGTCGGTACATCGACGAGCCTGCCTGCGCGTGATCAGCGGGCGACCACACGTCTCCTACGACGACGTACGTGATAGCCGGCGTACCACCGCTGGCGCTACTACGGATGAGCGAGCGCGCATATACCAGCGCCGCCCCGGGTCAAGGAGGAAGAAAGAAGAGAGACGCTGAACAGGTGGCAGGACCGGTGGGACCGGGCCTCAAAGGGCCGATGGACACACCGGCTAATTCCGAACATCACGGAATGGGTCGAGAGGAGACATGGAGAAGTGGACTACCATCTCACACAACTCCTGACCGAGCATGGCTACTTCAGAAGCCATAGCCAGCGCTATGACAACACCCTTAGCGCTCTCTGCCCGGCCTGCCCAGTCACAGTAGAAGACGCGGAGCATGTGTTCTTTCGCTGCCCGCGATTCCACGAAGAGAGGGAGAGACTCCAACAAGTCCTCCAAGAAGAAATCGAGCCTGAAAACATCGTCAGGCTCATGCTCGAAGCTGCAGTAAATTGGATGGAGGTCGCGTCTTTCGCGCAATCAGTCGTCTCCTGACTGAGGCAAGAAGCACAAGAGGTGTAAAAGCGATCCGGACGATGCTGTAAGAAGAAGACGACGCTTCTGGTTCCCGAACCCCTAATCACCGTATGGTGGACAAGGGATGTACGGAAAAAATTTTAAAATATTTTTTTTTAATTCCTTATCAAATTTTAATAAGTTTGGACTGTTCCAATTTTTCGATTGAAGCCTCCTAGCTCAATTTAGAGGCCACCTAGCTCGATCTAGCCAGGCACATCCACATTAGGGTGGTTCGCTTTTGCAAAAATGTTCTAAATCGCGTTTACGTAATGGCGATCCTTAAAGTTCAAGTTTTTAAGAAAAGAAAGTTTGGTTCAGAATCTCTGAAAAGTGTCAGGAACCGGTGTCGATAGATTTTTGCAGTTTGAAAACGTGCTCTTAAAAAGGAGCAAAATCGGCCAACCATTCAAATTATTTCAAACTCTGTTTTTGAGAGTAAAAATAATCTTAACAATACATTTTCTTACGTACTTTTGTCTGGACAATCGAATGCCATAGTTAGTTTTTACCTAGGAGTACAATTTCATTGAAAAAAATACACTTTTTCGATCGTTTTTTTTTTCGCAAATTTCACAAAGTTCACTTTCGAGCGAGAGGCAAACGAACAGAAATAATCTAGAAAAATTTTTAACACTACCAAAATATAGGATTTTTTATGACGAATCCTACGGTATATATTAGTATACACATTTATATTATTTTAATGCAGAAAAGTACGACTTTATCCCAAAAAACAACATTGAAAAATTGAAAAATCGAAAAATGTATTCGTTGTTTCAAGAAAATGGCTGAGTATAATCACTCATGAAAAAAATTGCATCCAACTGTTTTTATAGGTTTTTTCTCACCTTTCTAACGCCGTTTCCAGGTTTAAAAAATTCCCAAGTTTCGATGAGATACTCGGGCCCTAAACTACGCCGTACCAAAAAGTGTTACTTATGGCACTTTTGTCGTAATAGTATATTATGATATGCGTGACTTAAGCAGGCCATTATTGCACCGCACGGTTAGCACCCGAGCGAAGTGAGGGTGCTAGTGTCGTGTTAAGAATGGGCTACTTGAGTCATAAGTATCTTACGCTTTTTTATAGCACTGTGCTAAATTCACGTTTAGGCCCCCTTTGGCGAGATATAAGGTGCTCATAATAGCGTCACGGTATGAGATTAGTGCACGAGCGTAGCGAGTGCGATAGGCGCGCCGCAGTGCAATAATGAGCAGCTTAAGTCACGGCAAAGCGTGCCTTAAACGTGAACTTTAGCCACACAGTGCTATAAAACATTTTTAAGTTGAGTAGCTCAATAATTATGTCTACCACCTCTGATCAACCGCCTTCGTAGATAAAGGTCATTGTTGACTGCATAAACTCACGCCTCGTTACACTCGATCAGAGCATCAACGAGCTTACGCGCACGCAGCTTGACTTATCTTAAGCTGTTACTCCAAATACTGCTAATATAGCAGCACTCAATCAGCGCTACGACACGGAATTTGAACATCTCAAGGGGAAGCAGACATACCTACAAATGATATGTACAAAAAATCTAAAAAATACTATATTTATGCACAAAAAAATGAAAAATTAAATTTAAAAAAAACATTTTAAAAACGATAAAAAAGGCCATAGCTTCTGATACGTGGGATGGTGGAGGAAAAGGGGTAGATGAATACTACACGATTTGCAATGATAGAGCGCAGGGAGGGAGTAGTATGCAGCGCTTGCAACTGCCTGGTCAGAACCGCTTACTACAATTAGAAAAAGGCGCAACGAGGTAACTAATGAGCTATGCTCATTACCTCGTTGCGCGTCGCATAAAATCGCTGAGTCAAAGTGGGGTCCGGTGCGCATACGTGACACTTCGTAACTACTCTATGGTCCCCACGCATACACTCGTACACTCACACTCTCATACACTCAGATGTCAGGCATGGAGGTTCAGTCAGCCTCCCGAGAAGGCATAATGTTTCGTCCACCTTCACGAGGGCCTGTGACGCCTCCATGTTAAAGGGAGACGGCCGCTGGCGTCATGAGTCGATGTATAATTGTTGGAAGGAGGTCATTGCGGAGTAGCGGAAGACTTAACTGCAAGCACGGACACGTGCACACCAAGCGCGTGGCCGTGTTGATGAAGCCATTCATCGTGAGGAGTTCACCGAGGCTCGCAGGCATCTGTGCGGTGCAATAAAGGCCAGCAAGTGCCCCTACTGGAGGAGACTATGCGATAGAAGCTTATACTGACGTCATACATAAGGCACTCAGGTAAGAGACCACTGTGACACAAAAAAGTACTGCGTCATCGTCACCCTAGATGTCAGGAACGCCTTCAACTTAGCGCGCTAGAATCATATCCTCTATGCCCTGGAGAAGATAACAGTCCCCTTCACTGGACCATAGGCAGCTATTTTAGCGACAGAGTGCTGGACTTCTTTACGGATAATGGCGCGAATGACCTACAACATCGCGGCTGGCGTTCCTCAGGGATCTGTACTTGGCCTCATCCTCTAGAACGCCATGTACAATAATATTCTGAGTCTGAGCCTGCCTGAGACGGTGTGGATTGTTGGCTGACATTGCCCTCACCAAAGTTGATATGTATCTCAAAGGTATCGAGTCGGAGGCAAATGAGGCTATTCGGCTGGTTCGCGCGATACTCGATCTGAAAAACATTTTTGTCCATTTTGGGCAAAAATCCCCTCATATCGAAAGAAAAAATGGACAAAAAAAGCACTCAAACACGTGCCAAATGATGAAAATTTATTTTTTTTACTTTTTCTTTGTTCAATCACTAGCCAAGAATATAAACTTTGAGAAATATGTCGAATTTTTGGTTTCCGATGATCCTGTCTGCCTACCGCAGGATAACAGGATGACCAAGTAAAACAAATGGAAAATTAACAATTTTCAATATTTTTATTTGAAATTTTCTTTTACAGCTTCTCTAATGGATAAACTTCATTATGTAAAAATTTCAAATTGATTGAACTTTTGGTTTTTGAAGTATAATTTTTCAAAAAATAAAATAATTTCCGTCACACAAAGCTATGTAACCCTTCATATGATGAATTATAAGTTGAAACATGAAGAAAGAAAGACCTACACTTGACTGCTACGACCGCTGTATTGGTTAAGTGAGGCTAGATTTGCGACGGAAATAAACATAGGCAGTCGCGAGTGTGCTATACCAGTTCCTTCACTTCTGCCATTTGTGTTTCATTTTAGACATCACTTCAAATTGTTTAAAATATTTTGATGCACCATAAAGAAAAAATAAAAATTGTACTGGATAGTTTAGAGTCTGAACTATCGACAGCAAGTATTTTTTTACAAGAAATTAAAATTTGTAAGTAGAACCAATCGAGCGAAGTGACCAACATTTTTGAACTGCACTTTTCAAAATTAAAAAAATAGATATAAATATCATTTTTTAACTTCGATTTTTTCAGAGAAAATACTTTGATGCATAGTAAATCATCTTATCGCATTAGATTATTTTTAAGATATTTTTTGTTAAATAAATTGTGGTTGCTAGATGAGGCTTAGGTGCCCGCTATACCTCGGTCTCCCCTATCTCAAAACAAATGGGATAGCGCGAGAGCGAAAAAACATGATTAAATAATTAAAATGTCGAGCGTTTTCCGGTGAAAAATTATTTACTAGCGTCGAGTGAGCATTCGTGCGCTATACATGCACCTTACGGATAGCGTCTGTAAATATTTACTCGAAAGTACGATTTTCAACTGTACACGATGAAGATGACGACGGTGGTGGCAGCAAATAATATATCGCATACATGTGCTTTCTTACACACAGCACTAGCTCATATACACGTACGTTGTGTGTGTTTGTGGGTGTGCAACAGCCCGCAGCCGACCAGTGAAAGGAAACGCGGGTTACTGGTAAATAACACACTCGCCTGCGTATATGCTGGTGAATTCCTATATGTGTGTGGTGTAGGTATATGGCGATACACTAAGTGTTAAAAAGAAATAAAATAAAATATAAACGAAAAAAAGGCCGGATATAAAAAGATGTTGAAGTATGTGCGATCAAACGTCCGCGCAAAATGAACATATCCTTATTATTCGATGTATCCTGCGTATTTCATAATAAAAATACATTTAATCGTCAATCTTTTGAATTTTAAACTTTCCTCGAGCCTTTACATATACCTACTTATTTACTTACAAATCATACGAGTCGCATAAGCAAATATTTTAAATTTCTTTTCAACTGTGCAATGTTAAGATTAAAGGGTGTGAGTACCCGAATAGAACGGGGTAGCGTATTTTTTTTTGGTTCAAGTTGGGTTTTTGGATAACCCCAACCCGCACTTTCTCTAACCAGTCTGAAAATTCTAACATACTCTGGCTGTTCTGAAAACCCATTATGATAAATCTATGCAGACGAGCCTACTAAAAATCTTGCAAACATTTCTGCAGAAACCCTGCAGATACATTAAAAATTGGAGTAACCATATTTAAGTAAAGGATAAGAAAAATTATAATCGTGAGCAGATATTTCTGCATTTCATTTTTGCACATATTCGGTCAGAAGAAAATGACTTTATTTTACTAATTTTTATTTATTTCGTTCACCTCTGTTCATGTTTATATCGTGATTCCTTAGCGGTAACATGTCTAAAAAAATTAAGACATTGATTTTTTGCAAAAGTTTTTACGCTTTCTTTGTTTGAATAGCTATGACTTTTTACTATCCAAAAAATCAAAATTTTGAGCTCAGTTTCTGGAAGGGCACTAAATTTTACATTGAAATAGGTGGGTACAAAATGTTTAAGAGGCATTAAACTACGGTACAAATCGCTTCGAAAGCCAACAAAAAAATCTAGCTTTTTTGTCGTTAATGGGTTAAGATACCTTATATGCCAGTTTTCTACTGATGATATGACCTGTGAAATCTCGGTCTTCTAAAGATAAAAAAATTATTTTTCTAAAGGAATGTCTGATTTTAGGGTATTAAGTAACCCATTAACATTCAGAATGACGAAATTTCGGTTCTATTCAGTTTTCAGAGTTCAATTTTTTTTCATGTTTTGAGCTTTGTAAAGACTTTCTTTAAAATTGAATGCCCTTTTAGATTTGAGATTTGATGCTTAATTTAAAAGTTATGGTTGTCTATACAAAAAAACGTTAAAATTTGTGTAAAATATTTACTTTGAGGATTTTTTTGGAAGTATTGCGGTAAAAAACTTAATATTTAAATATAATTAGAGGTGATCATCGGTGCAGAAGTGACTTTTGACAGATTTTTTCAACCACTTTTTTTAAAAAAAAATGGCGTCAATGAAGTAAAATGTTCATGCATATGATCATACAAGAAAATTCATGTACGGGCGAGATTTTTTTAAATCAGACCGAAGGTACATTTCATGAATGGATTAATGATATGACTACAATAAATAAATATAGTTAGTGCAGTACAATTAATAATCTTATACAATACATATAAATGACACTGAAGATAGTTTATCAAAAATGCTTCCTAATATTTCCACTTAGAATTTTCCTAAAAAGCTTGTAAGTAATTTTTTAGAAAACAACTTCCTAATTGATCCGAAACCTGATGAACGGAAAACTATAATAGTTATTTATCACCATATTCCCTGTAGATATTTGATCTGTTTTAAATTGTTTCTTCTCTCTCTCTCTCTCTCTCTCTCTCTCTCTCTCTCTCTCTTTCTCTCTCTCTCTCTCTCTACGCTTCGTCTCACTTGGCTTGGTTTGGTTACTTATTTACATATACATCAGAGATATGAAATATACATTTATATATACAGATACATATAGATATATAAGGAATAGTTTCTCACTATAGATCTTATACCGTATCTACGCTGCAGAAACTTGAGATTTATTGGCTTGAAAGTTTCGAAGGTCTCAGCCGAAGTGTGAGGGGGGGGGGGGGGGGGGGGGCGGAAAGAAGATGAGAAGCGTCAATACATATACACATTCAAGCACACGCATAAAGATCGAAGTAAGTATAGGAGAAATAGAACTATTATATGTATTATGAATTGTTGCTACTATTACTGCTAGCACTAGCTCAAAGTCTATAGTACACTAAGCATTTTTTATTTATCTCAATTGTATTTTCCCATTATATTCGCATGAAGAATGTGCAATAGTGGGTAATGCATGTATAGGTTTATAAACGTATAGCATAACACAGTATTTCATAACTTATGATTTTTTTCAATTTATATTTATTTGTCATGTACTCTGTCACCATGGTTTTTCCTCAGCTAGCGAGTTAAGAGCCCATGACTCTTAAAGATGAACTTACATAGCAGCACCACCACAACTGCTATCACCCGGCAGGAGAAAGATAGAAAGAGAGAATCCCAAAAGCGAAACAAGAGAGGTGCTGCACTCGCACATATACACAAACATAGAGAAGCAGCAGTAGCTGCAGCAGAGGCAGCATCAAAGCAAAAAAAAGAAAGAAAGAAAGAAAGAAAGAAAGAAAATAAGTGCCATCCCAGCGTAGCAACTGCAGCGACGGTATTTCGCAAGAAGCGATATTGCAGCAACGGCCATGAAAGAGCGAAATAGAATTTCCTTCAAGAGTAGAAGTAGAAAGAATTTTACCTTCTACGCGCACGAGCTAGGAGGATCGCAATGTACTTTTTCCTGCTCCCTCTTTTTCTCTCTCTCTTTCTTTCTTGTCTTGTGTTTAATCTGCTTTTCTTGCTTCAACTCTTCTTTTTTTTCTATACCTTTTCTCTTTTTCCTTGATTCTCTTTCGCTTTTCTGATCCTTCTTGCTCACTTCGTCTCAGCCATGTAGTCGACTTCTTCGATGCCCTTTTTATGTAAACGTGCTCGAGATGTAAAATATCCACGTCACGGCGTATTGATAGACAATCGAATTTAAGGCTGTACATAAGACTCTCTTTAGAATACGCTAGAGCATAATTTATGTATCAGAGTGACCCTTAATTTGTTTTTACGGACTCTTGTCCTTCTTAAGGGGACATATACACCTTGAACTCAAAATTTTTTATTTTGAGGATTGGATTTTTGGATTCAATCCTCCCCTTTCCATAGCGATCTTTGGAACTTAGAAACAATGATTTTTCACTGAGATACAGATATTTTCATAAGCCTTTTACGTATACTTTACGTGTTAAATTTTTTCTTCTTACTCGTTTTCTGGCAAGTTATGTTTTTTGTCACCTGTCGTAATTTTCAAAGGGTACCAATTGAGCTTCAGCAACAAGGTCGCGTACACTTCTTTAGAACATCAATGGTCACAAATACAACCTCGGATGAGACGGTTGAACTTATAGGTCACTCTCAAACAGTACTTTTATGACTTAAATTTCAACAATAATCATTGCTCAACAATAACTAGCGGAAAATTTGCAATTTTCAGGTTAGAGTGCTATAAAAAAATTATAAACGTCAATTTTTTTTACCATTAGTTTTTAAATATAAATTCTCGGTCAGCGCACTAAGCAAGCAGTGGGGCGAGGCACCCTAGTTTTTTAAAATAATTTTCAAAATATAATATACATTACTTCTCTAGGCTGAAACCAGCTTCGCTGCAGCTAATAATTATTGCACATATTCCGAGTCATTTCAGTTTTTTTGCTTCCTTGACAGGTAATCTATTATTTAGCAGACTCTTTCGATAATTCAATTTATGGAAGAATCTTTGAAAATAATAACATTGCGGTGTTTGCTAAATTAATGCTTAATATTTTGAAGTCATTGTATTAATTTCCTAATTTTGTTATTCAACTAAATAATAATCAATTATAAATTTTCTGTTATTTAGTTGGCACAGCACACATAATGTTCACTTGAGTGACATATATTCTGATACGCGAGAAAAACGTAAACAGCGAGCTTTGGACTCTGCCTCCTATGCTAGTCCGTGCTTTATTGTTATCATTGGCGTATATCTTATAAACACTAGCGCGCCCTATTTCGCTATGTTTACGTTTTTCCCGCGTGTCAGAATATATGTCACCCCAGTTTTCATGCGTTTTAACCTCTAAAGGGCCGGAAAGCCGGAAACCCCCTGATCGACCCTTTGCCCATGTTCGATCAATGAATTAAGATACCTTTTATGCCAGTTTTCTATTGATGATATAACCTCTGAAATCCCAGCTCTCTAAAGGTTAAAATTATAGCGCACGCATGGCTATATGTTAACCTAAACCGATCGTCACACGGCACAAATATGAGCGGTCGTTGGTTCAGTGGTTAGCATGCTAGTCACGGAAACATCACCGCTTAAGGGGTCGTAGGTTCGATTTCTGTCGAATACATTTCGGAATTTTCCGAAAAAGTATTCGGCGGGAAGAGTACTTACAGGCTCAGCTGTCTCGGGACAAGTTTTTCCTTAAAAATGTACCTCCAGTACGAATCCACTGGTACACCGTACACTGGTACAAGGTTTTTCCTTACGCGTCAGGTCCCCGGACCTGGCCGAATGCGAGATAGTTGTGGGGATTAATAGGCCTAACCAAGAGGTTGGCCCGACCTTAAAGCCTTCTGAAGGGGATGGCCTGGTGCCATATCCACACAAAAAACACGTCACAGTGCTCATGCCTCATTTTTCGTTACCGTAATGATTGCGTCAATGATTAGCGCGCGCGAGCGCGCCTCCTGTTTATATAAAATAATTCATTGAAGACTTCTAATTGTATAACACGCCTCCTCCTTCAAGATCAAATGTAGTCCCCTTCTCCCCTGCCTAAGGTACCACACGTTTATAGCAATTACAAATCTTGACTTGCGCCACCATCCTTTCCGCGTATCACTGCCGCAACTCGTCATTCCTTTCCTTTGTGCCAAAGCAAACGTACGTTGTAATAGTGTATAGCCAAAGTGGAAAATTCAAGAATAATAAGTTAAAGAAAATGAGTGGATCAAGGAAGAGAAATTAATCGAAGTTTGAGAGGAAGTTGAAGAAGGAAGTCGAGAGGATGGTACGAGACAAGATGAAACGTCGGAGACACAGGCATAAAAAACTAACCTCAGAATCGGAGATTAGCGACTAGAGCAGCAGTTCGCGTGGCGGTTATCGCAGGCATTCAAACAGCGAGTCAAGCAGAGACTCATCACGCTATTCCAGCACAAAGTCTGTCTCGGGTACGAGCAACAAGCATAGACGACGCCGATCATCTTCGCACAGCCCTCTGTCCAAGAGACGAAGGAGAGATTCATCACAGAAGCGGGATTCGACATCGCGTAATGGCGCAGGTAAGAGTCGATATTCTTGCTACTCAGATTGTAATGCGTACGAGCAGGAGGCTCTAACCTCGAATATGCCTTGCACAATCTTGGCTGTGTCGTGTTGTTGAGTGGATGCTCGGCTCTTACCAGGGTATTGTACACTCTAAGGCGAGCCGGCGTAGCGTCGCATAAGCATGCGGTAATTATTACAGTTTTAATCTGTATATAATTTGTGACTCTGTGTCACAGTAAACAGAAAATTATTAAAGATTGATCACAGCTCTAACCGGATTAATGCTAAATGTTATAGATATGTTGGTTTTGAATCAATATGATTGATTTTAAATCAATACTAAATACATCTAAATTTATATATGTGACATTCCACGTCAACTGGCCCACCGCCGAGTCCAAAAATGGGAGCCACCTAGAATATCGATTGAGGGCTTAAAATTTTCGTAAAGTCAAGGGCTTTCGAAATTCACGTGGCCTTTTCCCCGAGCCCACCACCCACTGTGCCCGCTAACAGCCCGTGGGCCAACTTTTTGCATTGTTCATCTTTTCATAAAACCCGCATCGGTTGGCCGACTGAGGCTACGATGAACCAAATGAAAGGTTTTGAGCTCTACTTTTAAAAAACATGTGAAACGACCATTTTCGGGTGATGTAAAGTGCCGTATGGCTGCAAAAACCACGCGACACGTATTTAAGCTCTCTTTTTTTATCTCGAAAACCATTGAGTCAAGGAAAAAAGTTTATTGAACAAAAAAGTCTTAGAATTGATCGAGGAACATCCTCAAATTTTTTCAGAATTTTTTGGGTTGATTTTAAATATTCGGAAACGATGGAAAATCGAATTTCTCGAAATCATCTCCAAAAAATTCTGAAAAAATTTGAGGATGTTCCTCGATCAATTCTAAGACTTTTTTGTTCAATAAACTTTTTTCCTTGACTCAATGGTTTTCGAGATAAAAAATAGAGAGGCTTAAATACGTGTCGCGTGGTTTTTGCAGCCATACGGCACTTTACATCACCCGAAAATGGTCGTTTCACATGTTTTTTAAAAGTAGAGCTCAAAACCTTTCATTTGGTTCATCGTAGCCTCAGTCGGCCAACCGATGCGGGTTTTATGAAAAGATGAACAATGCAAAAAGTTGGCCCACGGGCTGTTAGCGGGCACAGTGGGTGGTGGGCTCGGGGAAAAGGCCACGTGAATTTCGAAAGCCCTTGACTTTACGAAAATTTTAAGCCCTCAATCGATATTCTAGGTGGCTCCCATTTTTGGACTCGCGGTGGGCCAGTTGACGTGTAATGTCACATATAGATTTTAAATCAATGCGTGAGTTGGTTTTACAAATATATTAATTATTACACAGATGAAAATCAAGTTTTTCCCAAGAGCAAGGCGTTGGCAGAGCATCTGCAGACCATTGAACCAGAGAAACAGGGCTCTACCTCTGCGGTTCCACCTCAAATAGAGACTGAAGAAGGCGAATTGACACATTCGCAAGAAGAGAATCTTGGCAAGGAAAGCTAGATATCATTGGCCAACCTCTTATAGAGGACCGACAATTAGCTGAGCCTGTCCTCTCCAAGTTAGCCTTTCGCTGGGATGAAGTTTTGAGACTAGGCTTACCCAAGGAAGAGAAAGGAGAGTTACCTTTTTGGATCCTCCAAAGCTCAATCCTGAAGTTGAGCTATCGTTAAATAATTCTTGTAAGAATAGAGACGTGAGGATTGTACAGAAGCAGACAAAACTGCAAGCATGCATGAGTGCACTAGTTCGAGCCATCATTTTATTGATGAGCATGAAAGGAGATAAGCATGTCCCAATTATTGAGTGGCTCAGTAATACGGCAAGGCTCATCATGGGCACGATGCATGATGAGATGGAAATTCGTCAGAGCTTAAATTTAGCTAATATCAAGTTGGCCATAAAGGATGCCTTAGCATCTTCCGAAGCTTCTCATGAGAAGTATCTGTTCGGTGGTAATTTGTCTGACACGCTAAAGCAAGCTCAGGCTACTAACAAGGACGTTCAAGTCATAGCTAAGAAGAGTGCAAGTTTCGCTGGTCAATCGCCAAAAAACCCGTAAGGCCCGACTCGTCATCCAAGCAAGACTTCGACCGTATCCGAGTGTATAGGGCAGCAACGCTCGGAACGGAAGAACCAGCGGGATCACGAGCGTCGGAGCAGCCAGTTCAAGGTATCTCAGCGGAGTGCTCAGAAGAGCTCTTACAGGAGAACATACCCGAAGAAGCGTTAAAGACTCATGTGAATGTGATCGCAGGTGGACTGCGTATTTTCATCAATAACTAGAAAAGATTTACGGCTGATCCGGTAATATTATCGTGTGTAAACGGGTATAAAATACCCTTTCGGGCATTGTCAAAACAGCGAGGGTCGGTAGGAAGAAATAGTTTTTCGAAGCTTGAAACAGTTCGTATAGGCGAACTTATTTCCAAGTTATTATTGAAAGGAGTCATTGTAAAATGCGAGCCTGTGGAAGGTCAATTTGTATCAAGAATATTTATAATACCTAAGCCAGATGGTAATTATAGACTAATCTTAAACCTAAAGGATTTAAATGAATATGTTTCTATAGAACATTTTAAATTAGAAAATTATAAGACGGCGATTAACTTAATTGAAAAAGGGTATTACATGTGTAAAATAGATTTGAAAGACGCGTACTATTTAATTTGAATGGATAAATCTCATCTAAAATGTTTAAGATTCGAATTCGAGAATGAACTCTATAAGTATACATTAGGGTGGTTCGCTTTTGCCAAAATGTTCAAAATCACACTTTTGTAGCTTAAAATTCTGCTTCGCTGGTTTTTTAATGAATAGAACTAGCTCAGAATTATTGGATTTTATGCTTAAAAACCGCATCGTACAAAAACAGCTGTATCTCAGCGAATCTTGCGAATTTTTTAAACTTGAAAATGGCGTTGGAAAGGTGAGAAAAGAACTTATCAGATAGGTGTATGCAATTTTTTTCATGAGTGATTATACTCAGCCATTTTCTTGAACCAACGAATAAATTTTTCGATTTTTCAATTTTTTAATGTTGTCTTTTGGGATAAAGTCGTACTTTTCTGCATTAAAATAACATTAATGTGTATCCTAATATATGCCGTAGGATTCGTCAAAAAAATCCATAATTTTGGTACTGTCAAAAATTTTTTTATATTATTTCTGCTCATTTGCCGCTCGCTCGAAAATGAACTTTGCGAAATTTGCGAAAAAAACGATCGAAAAAGTGTATTTTCAATGAAATCTTACTCCTAGGTCAAAACTAACTATGACATTCGATTCTTCAGACAAAAATACGTAAGAAAATGTATTGTTAAGATTATTTTTACTCTCAAAACAGAGTTTGAAATAATTTGAATGGTTGGCCGATTTTGCTTCTTTTTAAGAGCACGTTTTTAAACTTCAAAAAGCTATCGACACCGGTTCCCAACACTTTTCAGAGATTCTGAACCCGGCTTTCTTTTCTTAAAGACTTGAACTTTAAGAATTGTCATGACATAAATGCGATTTTGAACATTTTTGCAAAAGCGAACCACCCTAGTATACATGTTTACCTTGTGGCCTGAATTCTGGTCCAATAGTTTTCACTAAATTATTAAAACCAGCTGTAAGTTACCTCAGAAGCTTGAGTTTTGTATCAGTGGTTTATCTCGATGATATTCTATTAATTGGAAATCATTTTGATTTTTGCGCGAAAAATTTTGCGGCTACGTGCGTGGTATTAGAACATCTCAGCCTCATATTACACGAGGAAAAGTGCCAGCCCAGACCTGAACAAAGATGCCCCTTTTTGGAGTTGAAAATTGATTCATCGCGAATGTTGTTAAGGCTTCCAGATACTAAAAAACGTGCTATATATAAATTGATATAGAGATTTTTATCTACCGAGAATTGTAAACCACGCGAATTAGCGCAGTTTATTGAATCATTGTCAGCATGTTGCCCAGCCATCGAATACGGCTGGTTGTATATTAAACGTCTCGAAAGCGCAAAGATAAGATAAATTATGAAGCTATTGTACCATTCAATAGCAAGGAGTCGGATCTTACTTGGTGGAAAAATAATATATTGACAGCTTGTAAAAGTTTTGAGACGGTGGATTTTAAATTAGAGATTTTTTCGGACGCATCGTTATCAGGCTGGGGCGGTGCTTGTAAGAACAAGCACGTTAGCAGGTTTTGATCAGAAATCGAACGTAAAGAAAATATTAATTTTCTAGAATTAAAGGCAGCGTTTTTCGTGTTAAAATGTTTCACTAAAGATCTATAGGATTGTCGTTTATTACTAAGAGTTGACAATACTACCGCTATCGCGTATATCAACCGAATGGGGGGAACGCAGTTTGATCATT
Organism: Trichogramma dendrolimi; assembly: GCA_034770305.1. Taxonomy (NCBI): domain Eukaryota; kingdom Metazoa; phylum Arthropoda; class Insecta; order Hymenoptera; family Trichogrammatidae; genus Trichogramma; species Trichogramma dendrolimi. The sequence goes on along the minus strand of JAPMIB010000034.1, from coordinate 31,562 downwards.
TATATAATACTAGAAATCTATCTGCGCGCTACGCGCGAGTGGAACTCTTATGAGTATGTAATTTAAAATATGGAAATATTTTGAAAATAATAATCAAGATATGCCATAATAAGGATGAATTGGTATATATTGAAGTTTGCTATGAAGGAAGTACATTTCCATTTGAATTAACACATAAATATGCTATTCTTCGTGGCGAGCGTCGATATATTTAATATGGTAATGAATTTTAAATAAATAATTATTATGTCAATTGATAGTTTTTTTGAAATATTTAGAATAAATTTTTATACAAATAATTCTTTGTAAACATAGTTTTTTATACTTTTATATTTTCATCATTTGAATATATTTCTAATGAGCTCCATGAACGTACTCGTGATAAGGCAGATTAAAACTGACCGTGATTAAATTCTTTTCTCAAATCTATACCGATTTTTAAAAAGTCTGTCCTTTGGCTTTATTTATTGTTATTGCAAAAGCTATTTTTACGGGAAACTGTTTTCTTTCAAAAACAGTTGGATAATCATTAGTTGATGAATACAATGTAATTCGATTTATAAAAGTTATCTGGCCTTTTTTATCCCCTGTTAATATTTCACATTTTAATATATTATTCAATAATTCTAATACCATTAATCTTGTACCATTACATAGTCCTTCACTTATATTTAAATTTCGTGTGAACATTATAATGCAATAAGTTCGTAATCTTAATGTGTGGGGAGGAAGAGAAGGAATATTTATAATTATTGAGAAATTCTAGTGACAAAGTACCATCGAATCCATTATTATCGCAATTATCTGTACTATCTTATACTTGAATATATTTTTTCATACCAGCGGCCCGAAAGTGACTACTTCCCTGCCACTGTGCAAAGCGGGAAGAGCGATTTTCGAGCTTCTGTGTATGAAAAATAGTATACAGGCCTATGCCGCGAAAAAAGAAAGCCCCAGAGCACGTGTTTATCGGCCTCGGCTTCGCCTCGGCCACTAATTACACGTACTCTGGGACTTTTCTGGTTTCCGCGACCTAGGGCAGTAATATACTATTTCTGTCGTTTCATCAAATAAATTAACAACTTCATTATTAATATCATTAACGTCATCATTTCTAGCAGATAATATAACACAATCAATTGATTTTTTATAATCTTTCTTTTTTATTAAAATTGTCACCTGAATCATTTATTTTTTTCCGTCTCCAACATCTAGTAAGAACTTGGCAAAATGTTTTTCATCAGGCAATGCTCTCATGTTTTCAGTCAATGAAAATTTTGTAAATTCTGACCAAATTGAAGTTCGATTTATATATAAATTGATTGTTTCAGTTCGAATGCCATTAACATTTACTGGAAGTAACTGTCTAAAATCACCACCTAATATGACAGTTTTTCCACCAAATAATGTTATAATTTCGGAGGATTAGAGATGGAGAAGAAGAAACACCTGATGCTCATATATCATCATCATCAAACAGTCAAACAAATCAAACAAATGAAATTAATGACGAATGACGAATGAATATTATTAACTACAGAGGGCGTATATAGATGACACTAGAAGATTTCTTGTACTTACATGAAGTTGACTCTAAGAGGTTCAATTCAATCTATAATCGCAATGGCTCTTCTATATATTAGATGAGATTACTCGAGAATTATGGAAAGGGTGTAAGTCTCCAAAAATAATGGTTTTCATGCTACCATGGCCTAAAATTCGTCTTTCGTCCCTGCACGTATAAACCGAAACATCATTTTTCTTCCACCTATGCGCGCTATCGAAGTTACCGGGAGGAAAAAAATGACATATCTTCTGTGACTTATCTTTTGACTGTTCATAGATATGCGTCTATGGTTACCGATTATTCTGTCATAACCTGCTCAATATAAATATTCGCAAACGTGATACTAAGTCTTACGATATAAAATGGATACTAAACAAATAAATTTAATGATGAAGAGTTTAATGATACACCTGAATTATTACATCAAAATGTCCATCCTCCAAACTTATCAGTGAATTTTAAAACTGCAAATGATAAATTATTGACACGATTTGTGTACGCAAAATGTCCATAAAATCGTGTTGATTTCAGCTAAACGAGGGATTTACGTACTTTAAATGGTACCTTCAAAACGACCTACAGGGCGTTAAAAAAATCCTAGAGAGCTCTATTTTTTTTAAATTACTCGTTAAAAAGAGTACTTTGCGGCGGTTTGTTAGATTTCGATAAAAAAATTACTGTGGTACTGGTACACGTTCAATCAATTTTTTTTCAGTAATTTTTAGTGTTGCGCTCAAATACAACTGGTAACTCGATATTGACTCGAATCTAACCATAGTATATATGGATTTAAAGAGGATAAAATTTCCAAGAAATCGAAAAAAAAATCGTGTCGATACGATAAATATAGCGCAAGATAAAAGCATTTGAAAATCGACAAAATTTCGATGAAATTTTTTGTAGCGATAATTTTGTTGCCGAGTGTAATTATAAACGATTTTGTTCAAATAAATATTTTATGAATATTACACTACGATTTGGCTTTAAATTTGATATATTTTTTAAAACGAGTACATGAAAATATAAAATCAAATATATCTTGCTCATGGTTTTCAAGCAACCGCTTACCAACAACACTCGCTTCGCTCGTGTCGTTAATGTTAGCAGTTGCTAAAACCCTTTGCTCAGCGCCGGGACGAAAGTTTTGTGTGTATCGGGTTGTATATCAATATCATGATAGCTATTGAAAATCAAACCTAACCACGCATATGAATAAATTTTTTCATGCTACCCCAGCCGAAACTAACCTTTTTCGTCCCGGCGGCCAAAACGAAAAAGTTAATTTCTGCTGGTGGATTCATGAAAAATAGTATACGCACCTATGAAGCGAAAAAAGAAAGCCTCAGAGCTCGTGTTTATCAACCTCGGCTTCGCCTCGGACGATAATTACACATGCTCTGAGGCTTTCCAGTTTTTCGCTCCCTAGGCACGTAATATACTATAAATCATTTGAATGGTTTAAACCCCGAATTTTCGGCCCGATAGCATGAAAAAAAGTATACACCACTCGTGACAAAATTTGATCTGGCGAAGCCTCGGGGCAAAATCTTCGCCGGATCAAACGATTAAATTTCGTCCCAATTAGTGTAATATACTATTTCGCATCCTTCATTCAGTATAAGGAAAATTCTGAGGCGGATGCCGAGTCTCGTAGGTTAGAGCCGAATACAGAATATGAGTTGAGTGATCAAGCGTTTAAGGGCTTATATATACCTTAAATTTTCAAAATATTAATTTTTTTTTTATTTCCTTGTTTTATAGGAAATTTTCTCTTCTTTTTGATGCTTCATTCGGAAATTCGAAATTCAAATTGACTCAAAAGATACATTCGATTTTCTGAATAAATCCAATGTACAAATTTTTAACGAAATTCATTTTTCTCGGCAAATCGATTATTTGATGTTTCTGCCCATCCTTATATCCCATTTTAGGACATTCAAACTTTCCCTAACTAATTGATAATCATCTCATTGTGTCACTTATCATTGTCAGGCGTCTCAGTCCGGTGGCTGACTCCAGCGCCATCTCGTGCTCACCATAGAACACATAATTGTAAACACTGAATTTCATGTACTACACAGTAAACTCTATGTGATTTAGCAGAAGAGGATCACAAGTTCAATAAAGCTGAAGTCATTGATTGTTAGTATATTGTTTAGTTGTGCAGTAAAGTATGTTGTTAAAAGGGGTCCAAGTGTAAAATTTATCAAAAAGTGAATACACAGTGAGATTATATACAATTCTAAAAGTGTGTTCTCAAAGTGAATTCTCAAATAAAGTGCAATGAAGTTTTGTTGTTAAAAATAGTAAACAGTTCCAAGTGTGAAATTGATCAAAAAGCGAATACACAGTGAGATAGTGTACAATTCTTATGCAAAGATTATGTACAACACAATTTACAGTGTGTTCTCAAAGTAAATTCTCAAATAAAGTTCATTATTTTTCAAATAACATGTGTGATTGTTTTATTTTAGTTCTAATTCTAATCATAATAGTTATTTCATCAAGTCTTCTTTGAGTTGATCCTATCTTTTTGTTGTATATTGCCACATGAGTCAATCCGGCTTTGAAATATAATTCAGTCTCAGTGGCATATACTTGTATTTTCATCAATTAGGCTTCTGAATAAAATGAATACTACAGTTAATTATGGATTATGCGACATGGCTCTATGGTGACATGGCAATATAGAACAAAATCAAAATTGAATGTTCTCTTAGCCTAGAATAATTATTAGGAGTGATAAAGTTTATTATAGTGATTCAATAAGAATATTTGCAAGATTTTCTTCAATCGCTTGTCCTGGAAAGTTGTATTTTTGCTCAAAATGGCCCATCTCTCGTAAGATTCCAAGAGAAGCGATTGCCCAACAGGGTCCAGGTTGCAAGGGCTTCTTCAGCACATGTGTGGGTATAGCCGCTACTACAGGGAAGATGTTTGGACATCTGTAAGTCTTTCTCTAAGCCAACTACCCAGAAAATTACAAGAAAATGGGTAAAAATTCATTGAAAAAGTGGTTTCAATGATTAAAAGTATAGAAAGATTTTATCAAAACTGTAGCCTGTAGTAGCGTCTATAGCCAAGGCTCCAACAAACAAGATGGTATGACCCTGGGGTCTCAAAAGTTATTATATCACTTGGAATTCTACGAGAGAGGTGAACATGATTGATTTTGAGGATTTTGACTTGCTTGGGTAATCTAGGCTGTTTTGGAGTTAATTTAGGCCATGTCAGAGTAATTTCTGGATGAAAAAAGGGTTGAAAAACAGGAGAAATTTTCCATTTAACCAAATATAATTTTTACTTATATTTTGGTAAATTTTAAAATTAGGTGATTTTAAGGTATATATAAGCCCTTAAGTCTATCGTGGGAAAATTCGGTCAACCGGAAATTGATCTATTTGCATCACGGGTTAATTGTAAGTGTAATCGTTTTATCTCTTAGAGAAAAAATCCTGAATCCGAAGATATAGATGCATTTACGTTATCTTGGCGTGACAAACAATTTTACGCTTTCCCTCCATTCGCGGTTATATTAAAAGTATTAAAAAAGATAAGAAACGAGCAAGCTAAAGGAATAGTTGTGGTTCCTGTTTGAAAACCCCAGCCTTGGTTCCCACCTACTTACATCAGACATGATTGAACTAAAACCAAGTAAATATTTATTATTTGATTCAAATAGGAAACCGCACCCATTGTGGAGATCTCTTACCCTGGTGGTGGGACTCTTATCCGGACAGCACTTCTGAACCAAGGAACACCAGTTGCTTCAGTGGAAACGAGCATGGCATCAATTGGTGAATCGACGATGAGAAGTTATAATCAATCACTAAAGAGATGGTGGAAGTTTTGTCAGGATCACGGTGTAGACGTATATGAGACACAACTCCACGTATAATTCAATTCTCGCAATCAGAATTGGACAAGAGTTTATGGTACAACTCCATAAACTGCACTAGATCAGCATTTTTTTAATTGTTAACACAGATATCACTAACGATAAGCGAATTAGCCGTTTCTTTAGAGGCATAGCCAGGTTGAGACCTCCACGGGCAAAATATCACAGTACATGGGAAGTTATTTTAGATTTTTATTCTAATGAACAAAATAATGAAAAATTAGATTTTAAGGCGTTGTCGCAAAAATTGTTAATCTTACTAGCTATCGTTACGGGCCAGCGAATACAGACGTTATCGCTAATAAAGATAGAAAATATTCGAATTTGTGAGAATAAAATAGAAATTTATATTCTAGAGTCAGTAAAAAATTCAAACATAAACGCGTTTCAGCCCTTACTTATTTTGCCATTCTTTTATGAAAATTTAAAAATATTTCTACTACTACTACTCTACAAGATTATTTGTCCGTATCAAGCAGGTTGAGAGGTGATATAAGGGAACTTTTCCTTTCTTTAAACGAGCCAAAAAAGGCAGTCTGTAAAGAGACGTAGAGTAATTAGGTCAAAAATGTTTTTAAATTATGTAAGGTAGACATTTCTATGTTCTCTTCTCACAGTACTCGACATGCTTCCAGCTCAGCTGCGAAGAGGCTGGGAGTAAATATTGATGTCATTAAAAGCCGCAAGGTGGTCTGCAAGGTCACCTTTGCTACATTCTAAAATCGAAATATTTCTTCGGATCAATCGGCATTTGCTCAGGCTATTTTGAGCCATTCAGTAAATAAGGCCTAGTATAAGTTTATTTTTGTATCTTCAATGTACGACTCTGTTAATTATCAAACTACCTTGTCATTAAACTTTAATTCTTAATAAAGGAAAACAAAAAGAAAAATTTTTCTTTACACTTTGGCGGCCGTAGATGGCTTCAAACATCTACATTTGATCTTGAAGGAGGAGGCGTTCAATACAATTGTAAAATTGAAAGAACTCAAATGAAGCTCGACTAAAATTGCCACCCAGAACCCTTAGCAGTATCCGTTAGATCTACGGAAAGTTTTAAAAAGAATAACGAGTTGCGGCAGTGATACGTGGGAAGTATGGTGGCGTGGTCAAAATTTGTAATTGCTATAAACGTGTGGTACCTTAGGCAGGGAGTAAAGGGACTACATTTGATCTTGAAGGAGGAGGCGTTATAGTAATTTATAGCACTGTGTGGCATAAGTTCACATTTATGGCACGCTTTTCGGTGGCATAAGTCGCACATTATGGCACCGCTACGTTCGCATCGCACTCGCATACGCTCGTGCGCTAACCTCACTTTGCGCTACCAGAAAGTGCGACTCATGACTCGGAAAAGGGGTCATAAATGTGAACTTAGCACAGTGCTATAAAATGTTGGACGATACTCGTGCCATGGGGACACTTTTTGGTACTTGTATCGTAAATTACTAATATGCAACTTGTGCGAATAAGCTTTTTCAGCAAAACTTGTTGCAGAAAAAGCATAACCACATCCGTTGCATAAAGTACTAATAATAAATGGAACATGTGGATGAAAGTTATATTTTCTCAATAAAAAATCTGTGAAATTTATTATAAAATCGCGAAATATAAGGGTTTGCGATAATTTTAGAGAATTATAACGTGTTGAAAGTTGAATTTTTTAACGCGACCTGAGATGACACAACGCATCTGAGCCCGCGAAATTTAAATTCACTTGAAAATTAGAATAAAATGCATCAATTTGATCAAATAAAAATTAAATTATGAAAAAATTAACGTTACTATTCTTGAAATGGCTGATTTCATAAATATTTTCAACAAAACTTTCGATTTATATAAATGACTAACCGTGCGGCACATTGCGCACTGCACCATGTATGTTAGGGTGGTCCACTTTTCCAAAAATTTTTTGTATCTCGGGGGATCCATCGGAATCTGAAAGTTTGAGGTTTAAAATGAAGTTTCCTTTAAACGAGAACTCAAATAAATGATTTTAAATGGTGTCGATGGATTTTTGAAGTTTAAAAACGTGCTCCTAAAAAGGAGCAAAATCAGGCAACCATTCGATTTATTTCAAACTTTGTTCAGAGTGTAAAAATGATCTTAACGATACATTTTCTTACGTATTTTTGTCTGCGGAATTGAATGCCGTAGTTAGTTTTGACCTAGGAGCACCATTTCATTGAAAAAAATACACTTTTTCGATCATTCTTTTTCGCAAATTCCGCAAAGTTCATTTTCGAGCGAGCGTCAAATGAACAGAAAAAATCTAGAAAATTTTTTGACACCACCAAAATTTAGGATTTTTTATAACAAATCCAACGGATGTATTAGTATACACTTTAAAATTATTTTAATGCCGAAAAAGCACGATTTCATCCCAAAAACGATATTAAAAAATGGAAAAATGGAAAAATATATTCGTTTCTTCAAGAAAATGGCTGAGTAATATCACTTATGAGAATAATTGAATACAACTATCTGATAGGTTTTTTTCTCATCTTTCAAACGCTAAAAAATTCGCAAAATTCACCGAGATACAGCTGTTTTTGTACAATGCACTTTTTTTGCTTAAAATTCAATAATTCTGAGCTGGCTCTATTCAATAAAAAACCAGAAAAGCAGATTTTTAAGCAAAAAAAGTGCATTGTACAAAAACAGCTGTATCTCGGTGAATTTTGCGAATTTTTTAACTCTAAAAACGGCGTTTGAAAGATGAGAAAAAAACCTATCAGATAGTTGTATTCAATTATTCTCATAGTGATATTACTCAGCCATTTTCTTGAAGAAACGAATATATTTTTCCATTTTTCCATTTTTTAATATCGTTTTTTGGGATGAAATCGTGCTTTTTCGGCATTAAAATAATTTTAAAGTTTATACTAATACATACCGTTGGATTTGTTATAAAAAATCCTAAATTTTGATGGTGTCAAAAAATTTTCTAGATTTTTTCTGTTCATTTGACGCTCGCTCGAAAATGAACTTTGCGAAATTTGCGAAAAAAACGATCGAAAAATTGTATTTTTTTCAATGAAATGGTGCTCCTAGGTCAAAACTAACTACGGCATTCAATTTCGCAGACAAAAATACGTAAGAAAATGTATCGTTAAGATCATTTTTACACTCTGAACAAAGTTTGAAATAAATCGAATGGTTGCCCGATTTTGCTCCTTTTTAGGAGCACGTTTTTAAACTTCAAAAATCCATCGACACCATCTAAAATCATTTATTTGAGTTCTCGTTTGAAGGAAACTTCATTTTAAACCTCAAACTTTCAGATTCCGATGGATCCCCCGAGATACAAAAAATTTTTGAATAAGTGGACCACCCTAATGTATATACATAAAAATCGTGGTAATACTTTTTTCAAAAGATTAGATGAGTGCAAGTATGACAGTCTTATCCTTGTTACTTGAGTCTATCTCCAAAATACTTTTTTTTCTCATTTCGGAAAGGTTCAATCTCAATTTGGGATTGAATTATTATACGCAGCTATGATAGTAATGAAATCAAATATATTCCGACAACTATTTAGACAAACTGAAACTTTTTTTCCTAAGGATAAACACACTAAGCTTGAGTAGAATGATTTAATAGTGATCATGTAAAATTAATAATTGTATTAAAAAAATCTTACTCATGACTCTACTTGCCCGGCCGTCTCGATCAAAATTGATAAATTTAACTGAAAATTCGAATGCATAATTATAAAATAAATGAACTATTCATTTATCGAAATTTCATCAAATGTACAAATAGCCTTCGCTATATTATATTGTAAAGTTCACATAGTTTTTGATCGAGACGGCCGGTCAAGTAGAGTCATGAGTAAGATTTTTTTAATACAATTATTAATTTTACATGATCACTATTAAATCATTCTACTCAAGCTTAGTGTGTTTATCCTTAGGAAAAAAAAGTTTCAGTTTGTCTAAATAGTTGTCGGAATATATTTGATTTCATTACTATCATAGCTGCGTATAATAATTCAATCCCAAATTGAGATTGAACCTTTCCGAAATGAGAAAAAAAAGTATTTTGGAGATAGACTCAAGTAACAAGGATAAGACTGTCATACTTGCACTCATCTAATCTTTTGAAAAAAGTATTACCACGATTTTGAATTTTTCTAGAGTAAAGTTTTGATTGTAATTATAGTTTGAAAAAGGAAAATTTTAGTTGTGCTAAATAATTGTCAAAATATATTTGATTTCATTACTATCATAGATAGAAACCGTTCAATTGCAAATTGAAATTAGACTTCCAAATTGAGAAAAAAAATTAGGAGTTGGACTAAAATTTTAAGGATAAGACTGTCATACTTGCACTTATCTAATCTTTTGAAAAAAAGTATTACGGCGATTTTGAATTATTTTATGTTAACGTTAGTAGACTAGCTTCAATTTCCGAAATAAATATGTTAGTTTCACTGTTTTATCGAGTATTTCAATAATTGAATTTTAGAGTTTCAAAGTTCATTTCAATAATTTTAAAACTAGAAGTTTAAATTGAACATTTATTGAAGAAAATGATTTTACACCTACTAGTCAAATTTGAGATGAAAAAAATCGAAACTTTTGATTTGCCATGACAAAGTATACTTATCATTCTAAACAAATTATGATTCTTTGCATTATTGATATTTGGACTTTATTTCCAAATTTTGAGAGCTACCAGCAATAGCATTCTGAGTCCCTCAGGTTACTTAGAGTATCGATAAATCGCGACTTTCTTGAAAAAGTTGTTGTTTCTTGAAAAAGTTCGAATTTACACCTAGAGCACCGATCATGACACCCGGAGAGTTAATTTGGCGAAAAAACATTGACTCCCTCGGGGAAAGTCATCGCCGAGTACGTACTCATACCTAGTTCCCCGATCGGGCCACCTGGAGAAATAATCTTGCGAAAAAACGTCGACTTCCTCGGGGAAAGTCATCGCCGAGTTCGAATTTACACCTAGAGCACAGATCGTGTCACCCGGAGAGATAATCTTGCGAAAAAACGTCGACTTCCTCGGGGATAGTCACTCCTGAGTGTATACCTAGTGTCCCGATCGTGCCACTCGGAGAGATAATTTTGCGAAAAAACGTCGACTTCCTCGGGGAATGTCATCGCCAAGTCCGTGCTCATACCTAAAGCACTGTCATACTGCTGTACGTAGCTTCCCCAGCTATGCGTTAGACGTGAACATAACCGCATCTGCTTTTTTAAATTACTATACAACACATCGGCGGCGTATATAGCTCGTGAACATAGCCAATGGTCTGAACCACTTTTTGGTCTGAACACTTTTTAGCTGATAAGAATTTTAGCGAAGTGTATTTTTTTTCAATAGCTCGTATTTCGTTAATATAAACTTTTTTCGGTATGTTATATACATCGTTGGGTCCCATTTTTACTAAGGATTCCATAGCACTTTACAGAATTAAGATATCCATATCAAATTCAAATGAAGTGAAATAGTTTTCGCGGGATGCGAAAAACTCAACTGCGATGTATATGAGGAAGCGTACGCCGCAGCTCTCTCTCTGCCATACTTGCCAGAGGGAGCGCGCTCCTCAACCACGCATTCAGTGTACAAAAACCTGTACCGATAAAACCTCCTATCGGCTCCAAGACCTAAGGTATCAAACTAAGCATGGAGAGCTTCACTTATAACTACCAGGAGATTTTAGCAAATATTTCAGCGCAAGTTTTTGACATCCGGAGGCGGAATAGTCTTTTTGTAAAACACAGTTGTACTGGTTTAATGTGAAAATTTTCATTTTTCATCATTTCAATGAAATTAATTGATCCTCATTTTTTTAAATTTTCATCGTAGACGAGCAGGCAAGAAAAAGGAAGAAAAAGAATATTTAAAATATACACTTTAAGGCAGGTGTCACGTAACGCGAGAAAAATGAAAAATTAATTTTCTTACTAACGAGGTTCAGAGACAGCTGCTGCTACTGCTGTCGTTGTTGCCGCTGTATTTTAACGAAATTTCCTACATGCAGCTTGTTACACGCACACGTGCACACTTTGTCTCATCTACAAATGTGACTGTACATGTATATATGCAACAATTTCCACCTTTACGGTCTGACGAATCATAATTAATCAAAGTGTTCGTCTATAACCGCACTCATAACACATACGCACACACAAACACACTAGCATACATACGCATTTGCACGTTATATATAATATAAGCAAAGCTTGCACGCGTGCACGTTTGTAGCGCTGTCTATGCATACATATAATATTCGAACCGAGGATGTACGTCGTGTTGGTATAGGGAGAGCGTCACACGTAAATATACATCTGCAAGATGACTCTCTCTCTCTCTCTCTCTCTTCTCTCTCTCTCTCTCTCTCTCTCTCTCTCTCTCTCTCTCTCTCTCTCACTCGAGCTCGAACTCGCTCGTTCGCTTACTGCCGCTTCTCTCGAAGCAAGTTCCCTTTTCCCTTTCGGGGGTATGTACCAACAACGATTGAAATTTCCTCTCGAGCGTTTTCGATCTTCGTTGCCCCCTGAAATTCATACACACATATACATATATATGGGCTAAGCCACAGTTAGCGTGATGGTAAAAAATTTTTTTCTTAAATTATGTACTTTGAAGAGTACATTGAAAAGTGAAAATCCTGAAAGTTTCAGCCCTCTAGGTCCAACCCTATTGAATTTTCAGGGCCTCAAAGTTGAATTTTCTTATTCTGATGATATTCTGCTTGCAATTCTTATTTTCTGGGGTTAACATGAAAAAATTTTTCAATCGTGGTTTTTAAAGTAAAATTTGATGTAGAATTCAAATTTGTACTTAAAACTCATATATACAACTTCTAGACCCATAAAAATGATATTTTCAGGCATTAAACATGTACTGTTCAAAAATAAATGTGTTCGTCTCCTTAGGCCAATACTGTAATATGTTCATCGATACTTCAAAATACAACTTCTGATAAATTTGGTTATCGGCAGACAAACAGAATTCATTGAGCTTAATGAGTCAAGAATCAAGGAAAATTAGAGAAAAACCATGTTTCTTGACTCATATTAAGCTCATTAATGAATTCTGTTTGTCTGCCGACAACTAAAATTTATCAGAAGTTGTATTTTGAAGTAACTATGAACATATTACAGTATGGGCCTAATCGAAGGAGACGAACACATTTATTTTTGTACAGCTATATGATTAATACCTGAATGGCTCATTTTTATGGGTCTAGAAGTTGTATATATGATTTTTAAGTACAAATTTGAATTCTACATCAAATTTTACATTTTAAAACCATGATTGAACAATTTTTTCATATTAACCCCAGAAAATCAGAATTACACGCAGAATATCAGCAGAAAAAGAAAATTCAACTTTGAGGCCCTGAAAATTCAATAGGGTTGGACCTAGAGGGCTGAAACTTTCAGGATTTTCACTTTTCAATGTACTCTTCAAAAGTACATAATTTAAGAAAAAAATTTTTTTTTACCATCACGCTAACTGTGGCTTAGCCCATATATACTTTACGTATACATTTGAAGCTCGAGCTGTACGTGGCTTTTTGTACATTTTAGTCCAATGTTAGTATTCTAGTAACTTTCGGACGCACTCTTCGCGAGCGTGTATTTCAATGTTTGCATTAGGAATTTTTAAAGTATTCAAAATGGACTGAAAAAAAGCATATGGGTAGATCCATCAGAAAGAAATTTGGCTGCCATATCAATATATTTTGCAAAATACAAAAACAAAATACAGCTCAATAATATTGCTGTATCAGTAAAATAAATTTTGCGAATCCAACTGCCCACTTGTGCTTGATCTATCCTTACGATTTGTATGCGTATAACCATGAATTTCGAAAAAATTCTAACTTTGGGCCTCTGAGTGTTACCAGGTATGGCGATTAATCGCCAAATTGGCGATTTTTGTATGACTGCGGCGACTTTGTTTTCAAGTTGGCGACTGGCGATTTTCTGGTGATTTTTCATTGATGGCGGCGATTATGGCAAATTTTCATGAATTGTTTTATTTTTATTATTTACTAACAAAATTTTTACCCTGTATATGAGCTTGAATGACCTGTGGAGTATGCAAAAAAATATGTCACGAAGATTAAAGTCTTCAGTTAAACATATTTAAACAAGAGATGTATGTATCTTGTTTTCTGAACCTGGGATTTTTTGGCCCGTTGTACGTTCTACAGTGGTCACGCGTACGTTCGCAAAATCTTCAAAACAAAGAACGCGTGACATCTACAGTATACTATAGTCATAAGTTAGTATGCTTACAACACGAGAGAGAAAGAGATACACAGTACAGGCTCGCGTGTCGTGTTGCGACTTGTATCACCTCAACGGTCAAGATTGTAGAACAGCGTTTGTTTCGTTCAAAGTGATTTTAAACTGTTTTTCAATCGCGAACAAAGTATATTTATTTGTTTTAAATCATGAAGGTTATTAGCAAAGTATTTAAAGCAAGAATATTCGCCTATAAAGAAAGCTGGGAAAAATTGCCTTGGGCCAAAGGTAAGTTTGTGTGGACTTGATTTTTGATATACGCTGATAGTTTAATAAAGTTCTCAATTATTATTTACACTTAAAAGTTACCTTTATACGAGCTGACTTTATTAAAGTTTCATATATTCTTTGTTTTTGTATGTATTAGGATGGCTCATGAAAGCGAGTGCAGAAATTATCATAAAAAGGGGAACCAAGCATTCTGCAAAGTTTGTGTCAAAGATCTACGTGCACACAGTAATGATTTACAACGACATTCTGGAGAAATCCACTCACACGGCATTAATGAATATATCAACGTAAGTAAGCAACGATCGATCGCCTCGATGGGCAAAATTTCTACAGACGATGACAAAATTCGCGATATAAATTCGCCGCATTCATCGCTTGCCACTCATCTGTACGTACGATGTATCTGTGTGAACTTATAAAAACCACCATCCCGTCGATGAAAGATTTTAAGTTGCACCGAACAAAATGCACAAGTCTTATTAATAATGTTATAGCACCTAATCTTCTTAGCGACCTCATTGCAGACGTCGGTTCAATGCCCTTTTCCCTTATAATAGACGAGTCGACTGATGTGAGTGTGAATAAGTTCATGTGCGTGTGTATCAAATATTTTAGTGTGTGCAATAAAAGTATTGTAACTAATTATCTCGGAATAATACAACTTGAGCATGCAGATGCTAGATCATTGTATACTGCTCTTACCGATTACTGTGAGGATATAAAACTTGATTTAAATCGCATGACTAGCGTGGGGACTGACGGCGGATCAAATATGTGCGGAAAAAATAAGTCCTTGTTTGCATTACTAAAAAAAAATATCCGTCAATACAACTGGTGCGTTGCATTTGCCATGCACTGAATAATGCAGCGTCAGCAGCTAGCATAAAGTTTCCTAAACACGTTGAATTTCTTTGTAAAGAGGTGTATAATTGGTTCGCAAACAGCACCATAAGACGAATAAAGTATAAAGAGACTTGGGATACAATAAATATTTGCAACGAGGACAACGTTAATGACACGCCAAAGAATTTTTTAAATTTTGTTAAATTAGCACCAACGCGTTGGTTATCGCGGTACAATGTTGTAAATGTAATCTTAAAAAATTGGTTAGAGCTTAAGGCACATTTCGGCCCAGCAAGCGACAAAGAGCAATGTTATACTGCTCAGCAGTTAAATATAATTTTAAGTGATGATACGAACTATTTGTTCTTAATTGTAGTAACTCCAATTTTACACGATTAAATGATTTGAACATCGCATTTCAAAAAGATAATGTCGATTTGAGTAGTAAGATCTATGAAGACTTGAAAAATTTTATTCTTTTCCTAGCAGCTAAGGTAATGAAACCTTCATTTACAGCTGATAATGATATCAATATAATTATAAATGCTATTGATAATGTATTGGCTTTCATTAATATTAAAGATTTAGATTTAGGCACTGAATTTGATTATGAAGTTCAAGAACGTGGACTTGACAATCAGGCGATAATTATGTAAAAGCGCGAACGTTTTATACTTAAAAGCGCTATGCGAGGAACTTTGTCATAGATTACCGTCAAAATTTCATTTTAAGAAGTTACAAATTTGTTGCCGCAAGTATGCACTAAAAAGAAACGCCTCGCTTTCAAAGACTTACCTTTGATGAAAGAGTTTGTCAAAAAAGATGAAATTAGTCAAATTGAAAGTCAATATGCTAAATTAGTAATGATTGATTGGACTTCAAAATTTGAAGATTCTGTGCTTAATGACAGTTATGCATTTTGGCCAGCTTTGTACTACTTAACCAATGCTGGTGGTAAGTTCATTTTCCGAGAATTAGCAATGTATATGATATCATTACTAAGCCTTCCTTCGAGTAATGCTGTTGTCGAAAGAGCATTCTCGGTAATGAACGCAGTAAAAACGAAAACAAGAAATAAAATGCAGTTGATAGCACTTGATTCAATTTTAAGAATCAGAATTGACTTTTACTCAAGTAAAAAATGTTGCACCACATTTGTACCAACTAAAGACATGATTAAAAGTTTTAATTCTAAAGTGATGTATGAAAATGGAAATGTTGATGAAAGTAATGATGAAAATGAAATATCAGACATTGTAGAATCACTGACACTGTTCGAAAATACATCGTGTTTTTGAGTTTTAAAATAAAAGAATTTTGAATTTGTTTATTTTGTTGTCTATGCATAATTTTATTATCTTCTTATACCTCAATACCTCTTAATTTTTTCAAAATATAAAATGCAATTGATTGAATTCTCACGCGGTTGGCGATTTTTGGCGATATTCAACCAGTAGATGGCGACGCGCGTAAGCTGGGGGCTGGTAAAAAAGTGATAGAAGATCCCAAAAATTATAAATCAAATTTGGTAACTTTTATGGTATCAAAAATGAATTTTTCACGTTTGCAGAAACAATTTTTTTCGTCCGTTTGATTCTACGAAAAATCGGGCATATCTTTATAGAAAGGTATAAACTGAATAAATATATATGTAAACTCATTCATACTCTCTTTATTCAAATAATCTCACGTGTAAAATCCTTCCTTATAGGTTTACGTAACAATATTATCCACTACATTAACTCCGAAACGTGTATATAGGCGCAGCGACAGTAGCAGCATCCAATGATTTCATGTGTGTGTCACTGCACATTTGTATTTCTCTCTCCCTCTCTCTTTCTCTTCTGTGGAAATCGGTGTAACGACCGCTTAACCAAACATCCACCCGCATGGTCAAGTTTGGGTTATTTGCTTCTATAGTGCTTATACGCATACTCAACTAAGCACGAGCCTGTGTGTATATTTGTATGCATGTGTCTGAGTGCAGTACAGCCTCACACTCTAGGCACATCTTCACGTATAGAGGCGATCGATCGTTTTACCCCCACGTACTAATTACTACGTTAAAATTCGATGTATGCGCGCAGCTATACATTCATACATATACGTTGGTAGCGTAGGCAGGCAATTGTTTACACACTTGCGAGCTCTGTGGTACACACGTGCACTCTACGATGGCGCCAATGACGACAACGAGGACGACTATGAGGTCCAACCTTGCTGCGTTTGATGTTTAAACATAACGCGTTTATGCCTGGTATGTTACACGTTTTAGCGATTTTGCAACAATTGACGTCGGTATCTGGCCTGCTATATTTACAAAAATACCCAGAACTCACCCCCTGTGAGATGAGAGCAGCATGAACGTTTAGCTCGTGGTAAAATGAATTTCCACATACGAATCGATACGTATGCACGTCATACATACTCATGTGTGATACTTGGTTTATACTGCAATTGCAATGCATCAATCATTATAATTACATATAATGATATATTTCAAATCTTTCACATTCGCTCTCTCTCTCTCTCTCTCTCTCTCTCTCTCTCTCTTTCTATGTGAGCGTATGCAGGCGACGTTATCAGCTCGCGAACAATTTACAATCGATCTCCAGTCATGCTCGGTACTCACTCCCTCTTTCAATGCCTCTCTCTCTCTTCTCTCTTGCTGTCCACATCGATATGCTCTCCCATTATCAGGCTCTACTGCTGGTTACTGCGTCGCACTATACGAGTTTCCGCATCAAAGGCTGATTAATCTCGGACGATGGCCTCCTACTCTCCTCTCTCTCTCTCCTCTCTCTCTCTCTCTCTCTCTCCTCTCTCTCTCTCTCTCTCTTCTCTTCTTCTTCTTCTCCTCCTCTTCGCTATATATGTATAGCGTTGCACACGCAGTGTTATGACGATGCTGACAGAGAAAGAGAAAGGGGGGGGGGGAGAGAGAGAGAGAGAGACTGTTGCCTTCTTCTCCTATAGCATATATATTATATGTAGTAGCGGAACCAGAGCATTGCATCTTCTCTTCATCTCTATTCTGTATACACAACGTCTCGCCTGACCTCATACTGGCCTGTTCTACTCATATATTATATATGTTACTGCTATAGATGTGTATAGCTTATGTCATTGCATGAAGATGCTGCCTTCTACTCTCCTCATCACAAAGACCTTCGCTACTCTTGAGTAGGTGAAATTGAAGCTACATCGTCTCTTATATCGAGTGTACATATATAGTCTCACTTACTGATGTAATATTATTAATTCACAATACCTGCTCTTTCTCTCTTCCAATATTCAATACCTAAATTCTGTCTCTTAAGTCGCTCGTCGTGATGATTCCACTATTGAATGATAGATTTTACGAGCTGTCATAGCTTTACAATTTAAAAATTTAAATTA
Source organism: Trichogramma dendrolimi (assembly GCA_034770305.1). Taxonomy (NCBI): domain Eukaryota; kingdom Metazoa; phylum Arthropoda; class Insecta; order Hymenoptera; family Trichogrammatidae; genus Trichogramma; species Trichogramma dendrolimi. The sequence goes on along the minus strand of JAPMIB010000034.1, from coordinate 13,345 downwards.
AAACCGCCACTAGAGCTGATGTAAAAAAATTACAATCCAGAGGACTCACGAAGTAATACACTCAAATGTCGTAAAAAAAACAAGTCAGCTTGCGAGTCAGAAAAAGAGAGAGGAAAAGGTTGAAAACTCGGCAAAGACTTACGTAGGCAACGTTTTACTACGTGGGAGAGTCATGGCAGTGCAATGTCTACTACGTGCCCCGTGCGATCATCGATGTTGCTGCAACGACGATTGCGAGCCAGGCAATCGTCGTCTTCGTCGTTACCCCAGAATGTCTAGCAATTTCGCTTTCGAGAACTTCTTAGCTTATACCACTCCATATTCTCTCCCTCGTTGGCTTATACAGCCCGCACGAAACGTCGATTTCATACGGGGAAAGCGAGAGAGAGAAAGAGAACGTAGAAAGCCAATAGTTGACATTCGCTCTTTGGGCGCGCTCAGACAGCGAGCGAGAGATAGCAATTGAATTGATTTTGAAATCGCGTATAGTTGTTGCGTGTGTACGCACAGCGTACAGTGGATATATAATTATATTGTTTCGAAAGAGGCATTATGTGTTGACTACCTCATCTGTCTGTAGATATTGTACTTGTATCCGAGTGTGGGTGTACAAGCTTGCGAATGTTGCCGAAGCGTAAAGTCATCGTGTCGTTTCAATTAAATCATCACCTCTGTTGCTGTAATACTGTGTTTCTGTTCTCTGTTAATGTTTCGGCCTCAAACGCCACTGGATTAATTACACAATAAGAATTTCTTATGGACTTATACAATTAAATCAATACAGGAGCTTGGATGCTCACCAAAACTTAGCTTATATGAATAAACCTTGTGAAATTTTAATATTCGTGTCAACTCTACAATAGTGTAGAAACTTAAAAATAGCTATTCCTTGTAATGTTTATGTTGAATGTTCAACTATTTCTTGTCTTAAGAACAATTTCTAATGTTATCCACTAGAATTCATACAAAAATTATGAAATTTATGGTGTTTTTTATGAGTTTTAAAATTCAACTCATACTATTTTTAATTTTTAAATTCTGATTACCGAAAGTCCCATCAATCTTTTTTATCCAAATCATTACCAAAAAGTCCTAAGAAACTGTACTTTTGAAAAAATGTTACTGATTGCCGTGCATAATTATCCGAGCCATCTATGCTCTTAAGAAAAAATTCAACTCGATTTTTAGTATTTTTACGATTTTTTTATAAAATCCCATTTACCAGAAAAGCCCCACCATAAATCATCACCAAATTATGGGGAAAAATAGTTTTTGAGTAGTAGAATCGAGTGGCATATCTATTTTTTGTGTGCGTGCTTTTTAAAAAAAGTTATACACGATATAAACATAAACTTTGCTCGCGCCCATTGTTGTTTTTGAGTGTATTTTGATCAAATGCTTGGTACATCAATAGTTTTACTTTAAGGGGGGAAAGGTACCTAAAATCTCAACAAAAAAAATTTTTTTTATTGACCTTTTCGATAGGATTTTTCCTCAGCTTTCCAGTGCCGTGATCAGAATTTTTTAATTTTAACTTTACCGTAGGTATAGCCTCTTTATTACTGATACTTTTATGATTATTTTAGCAAAAATGAATGAAACGACCTAAAGATATCGTTGCCGTTCTTTCATGAATCTCAAGATGTAGAGTGCTGTAACGTCCCGCGTTGCAAAACCTGCGCAAGGACGACCCTCCAACGCCACGTACTAACTATCAAGTCAGCCTGCGCAAACGGCTACCCGCCAATCCCATCGGGCCGAATACGTCCGCTTGTCGACTTGCAAGCCGGATCGTCAAAAAACTCGAAACAAATACATTTTTCGAAAAATATATATATTTCATCATTTTACTTGTACATAGTTTGTAACTTGTAGTTTAAGCAAGATACTTACACGCCGAGCCACCGTTACATCTATTTCTAGAGTTTTATCGCTTTTCACACCTTTCTCTTAGGCCATGTGTTGTCAACTCTACTGATTTCGACATACAACTAACTTCGATGTTTTCTATACACATTTTTATGAATAATATTTCAGGCCGTGCAGCTTAAACAATTTATTATACGCAATATTTATATTAATTTTAAGATTCTAATAATTAAAACGAGTAAATCGGTATTAGACTCGACCTGATTCGCCAACCGGACTCACAGCCACAGGCAATTTATGAATTAGTCCGTTAACATTGTTTAATTATATTAACAGCTAAAGTAACCGAACTGCCGCTAATTATTAATGACACATGATCGTCCAAACCAATAAATAATGGAAACATTATTTGTTGTACCTCTGCCGCCGTGCGACAGAGTCATTCTATTTTATCAATAGTTATTTAAAGTATTTGGCAAGAAATATATTAACATTAATTCAAGGCAATATTTAGGTGACTATTTAGCTATCTTAATCAACAATTCCGCTATGTTGTAACGCATATTTAGTCTAATTAAAAACTAACTCTATGATATTCATTGTAAGAGATCAATATAAATTGATCTTCAAATTATATAATTAATTATTATTTTATAACTAAGTATGCGTGCGTAACAAACATTTATAAGATTAACATTAACCATTGTTCATTTATTAATTATTTATTTATTTACGGAGTATATGAAAAACTGTTTATAATATTATATTTGTAATATTTTTATGAATCATGAGGTATCGTTGGAAAGGCAATTTTCCCTACAATCCAAATTTCCAATCCTCATATTTTTAACAATCACACTTTTGCAGCCTCTTCGATTTAAACATTCCAATATCTCCTACTTTCTTTATCCCACTCCAGCCAGGCCCGCCGTCCGTATTTTCGGATATAAATACAGGGGCCCTGGAGAGCAAGACAGCTTTCGCTGGCATTCGTCAGTATTCGCTAGCTACCAGCAGCTTTCGCTAGCAATCAGTTAGCATCCGCTCAAAGGCCTCGAACAAGCCAAGATCTTTGTTCGGCCTGAGAGCACACTCCAACTTCTCGAACGATAGTGATCCCGCGCTCCGCAGTGCGGAGCGGGGAGAAGCGCGGCGCCCGAGTCGAGACCAACGGTCTGAACTATTCGAATCTGCCCGCTCTCGTTCGAAACAGTATTTAATCTCCGAACACTTCGCCTCGTAGCTATCGCTCTCACCTTGAGCTAGTTACTCCCTCCTAGTGTGGGACTTATAAACCGTTCGTGACCTTTCTGCCTTCCAATGAACTTCTACTCGTTTGATTTAAATAAAAACCAGCAACTTAATAAAGAGTAAGTATTTCCTATACCTTTTCTTTAGTCGGACTACCTATCTGACTCTATCTCTAGGATAATTTTATTCAGCAGCTAGCAACACTATTGTTGCGGGCACATAATTATTATCTCTCCATCCGGGTAATTCTATTCAGCAGCTAGCAACACTATTGTTACGGGCACAGAATAGTCATCAAGGTAATTCTATTCAGCAGCTAGCAACACTATTGTTACGGGCACAGAATAGTCATCAGGATAACTTTATTCAGCAGCTAGCAACATTTATTGTTGCGGGCACAGAATAGTCATCAGGATAACTTTATTCAGCAGCTAGCAACATTTATTGTTGCGGGCACAGAATAGTTATCCTTCCTTCCGGTAAATTTATTCAGAGCTAGCAACACCTATTGTTGCGGGCACAGAAAATTATTCTCCTTTCGGTGATTTTATTCAGCGCTCAAGGCGCATAGCCGGGCACAGAATAGTCATCCGGATAACTTTATTCAGCAGCTAGCAACATTTATTGTGTGCGGCACAGAATAGTTATCTTTCCTTTCGGTAACTTATTCAGCGGCAGCAACATTTGTTGTGTTGCGGGCGCAGAATAAGTTATCCTTCCTTTCGGTAACTTATTCAGAAACGAGCAACATTCATTGTTGTAGGCACAGAATAGTTATCCTTCTTTGTGGTGATTATATTCAACGACTCGAAATACCAACTAGAACACCAAAAATACTCGTCTCATTCTCGACAATCCTCTGGCCGCCAACAGCCCTGCTGTGGTAGGCATCCATAACTATCTTCCTACCGACCGTCGTGCTCGCATCATCGACAACCTTCGTGTAGTGGAGTCTCGCCCGAGCACTTGTACCGACCGATAAGTCTTGCCACGGATCCTTGGCTCCAACACACTCACTCCTACTTGCTACAACCGTACAAACTTGAAGGTGATCTAAGGGGCTAATGGTTATTGGCTTTGCCTAGGCCATAAGTCAAAGGTCCAACGGCGTCATTAGTGCAATTAATCTTTGCAACTCAACATAGTGTTTCATATATGAGCTATGAAAGTTTCAATAGCTTTTTATGAAAATGTGACATTTTTAGCAGTTCAAATTCAAGAAATACAGTGTACATAAGTAAATTGACATATAGAGCATCATGTAAACAGGGTGCGACAAGAGTATGGAAACCCCTGGATCGCAGAATATTCGTTAAAAATAATCAAAGACCCCATATCCGACGATTTTTTGACGAGGAATTCGATGGTGACCTTGAATTTGACCTTGGATTAACCTTGAAGCCCCAGCGACCCAAAAATCGATTTTTTAAATGGATACCCCCATTTCTTATTGCAGATTTGAAAAGAGCAGAAAATTTTACGTTGAAACATGTATTTTGTTTTTTTCTTCAAGGTCACTATAAGGGCGTTACGGACGCAAATAAAACCCCAATTTAACCCCAATAAAAACGCAATTTAAATTACTTTTTTTCTAACTGTACCACCTCCAAATTGACCTTAAAAAAAAAAAACAAGATACATAATCAAACGTGAAATTTTTCGCTCGACTTCAAATCTGTTATATAAAATGGGGGTCATCGTGTGAATAATCGATTTTTGGTTCACCGTAGCCTATAGGTTATGTTCAAGGTCAAATTCAAGGTCACTATTGAAAAAAGCGGAAAATTTGACGTGAAAATATGTATTTGTTTGCGTCTGTAACGCCCTTAAAATGACCTTGAAAAAAAAACGAAATACATGTTTTAACGTAAAATTTTCCGCTCTTTTCAAATCTGCAATAAAAAATGGGAGTACCCGTTTGAAAAATCGATTTTTGGGTTGCTGTGGCTTCAAGGTTACATCCAAGGTCAAATTTAAGGTCACCATCGTATTTCTCGTCGAAAAATACATCGGATAAGGGTCTTTGATTTTTTTTAAGGAATATTCTGCGATAATTCCAGGGGTTTCCATACTTTTGTCGCACCCCGTATGTATGTCACTGTACATTGTTTGTATATGACTGTGTCGTGTATAATGTGTATGTTGCATGTGATAAACAAGTTTAGTGATAATTGATTAATTTTGAGTGATTTTATTTCCAATTATAGATTCAGTGATTAATGTTTTATGAATGTTAGTGAATAGGTAGAGGACCGGGTTCAAGTTCTAATGTGAGATTGTGCATATTTGTGTAAAAAGTTGATTTGGACATAATCAACTTAGTTACTAGTTTCCGTATAAAACCCATATTAACGTATACTACATTTTAGTACAAATTATAAAATGTAGTAATGAAATTGTCGCATTTGGCTTTGTTTGGCTGTCTGGGATAATTGAACATTGTCCTTGTGGGTCCAATATGTTGAAAATTCAAGTTGAATTACTGTTTTTTATTATCCAAAAAGTTTAAAGCAGCCTCAGTGACATGAGCGTATCATTATAACATATATTGGTGTATTTTTGTTTTTTTCAACTCTTGGGCAGTTACGTTTCATCTCAAAATTGCTCTGTTGCCGTAACTTTCCATGTGAACCATTTGAGCAAATGAGCTGAAATTTTCAGGGATTGTTCTACATGAGAATGGCTACAAACGCAAGCACTTTCAAAGGTATTGGACTAAATTTGCACTTTTTCAGACCATATGCTAGCATAATCTGTCATTTTATTTATTATATTAATGAATAAAATGTATATATGGCTGTCAAATTGTGTATAATTAATTAAAATATCTGAAAGTGCTTGCGTTTGTAACCAAATATCTACTGAACAAAATGACACCAAGACCAATGACCATGATTGAATGATCGGTTCTAGCTGGATCCTACGGCACAGGTGTAGCCTTTCATGACTGTGGGCTTGCTTCATCGAGGAGGGTTTATGGGATCTGGGACCTTAATTTTCATATTCAGAGTGAAAACTTTGGAAAAAGAGTGAAAAAAACAGAGTTTTTCTCTGTAGAGTCCAAAAAAATTTTTTCTCAATTTTTAATGAATTTTTTTAAAATGCAGGTTTAAGGTACCTTCCCCCCTTTAAATAGCATAATTTGTTATAAGTTCACCGGTGTCTTGTACTAGTGGAGGGGAGAAGCACACAGGATCGGAACTGGAAATTCAGAATCCTCTGTGGTCCCCCTGACGAGGGCCTTCCGAATGATACTAGAAGCTCGCTGACTTTGTCGGCCGAGTAAAAATAACCAAGTCCAAGCGAAGCCCTGAGACGGGCCGTTTTGAGGCTAAATCAGTTACGTTTTCGTACGAGAGTTCGAACTGATTAGAAGCGTAAGCGTGTATCAGCTTAGTAGTTCGCTTTCTTGGCTAATTTTGGCATTCGAATAGTAGTCGTGTGAAAGACTACTTCGGTCTATTCTCGGATAAGCCTGCGAGAGATTTGACCGATTTTTCCCGAGGCGAGGGTAGCTCTCGAGAAGGTTCGTTTGACCAAATTTCTTAAAGTCTCAACTGAGATTTTGAAATTCAAAGTGCAATTTAAGTTGAATTTACAAGTCCAATGTGTACAATTTGGACAATTTTTTCCAAATTCCAGGGGTCTGGGTGTGTGTAGTGCCGGCGAGGTGGTTCTGGCTTCGACGTTGAATCTCTGTGGCCACCGTTTTCCGGGTAGTTGTACCTCGTCGTCGTCTTTGGGAAGGTAGATGAGGGAATAACAAGTCGAGATTTGAAGTTTGAAAAAAGAAATTTAATCTTTATTTTCTCCAATGTCCCTACCCGAGTGACCCTCTGGGAAGGCAGTGTTCCTTTGGATAGCCAAGGAGCCACTGCTGATGTGTCGCGGTCGATAGCTCGACCGCAAGTGAGCTCTGCTGCCCGGCAGTGCTGTACTTATAGCATCGCGGCACCGTAGCGGCGAGCTTGTCGCTAGCAAACGAAGTTTTTTCCACCAGTCTTAACGAACTCTTCTGTGCTAATTTTAGTGAGCAAAAGTCCGCTAAGATAACGGACGGGCGTGGATCTGACTTTGGATCTCGCATATCAAATTTATTTACCCATTTTAGTTTTTGATATTTTGGAAAAAGTAACACTGAGTGCTTTTCGTAAATGGTGAAGAATTAATATTTTAACCAAATTTAGGAGCACATATTGTCTTAAAAATGTTTCGTCGGTTTCAGCTTTAACATTTACTTTTTTAAATATTCGAAGGCCTTCGCCCGAATTTGAAAGACACTACTTTTTTCAGGTTTCTAAATCATATCTTCTCTGCACATCATTTTCGTATACATATTTTCTCAGCTTTAAAATGTATACTAACAAGGAGACCTTCTCACCTTTGGGTCACGGATCTTTACCAAATTTTTTTGGGGTCTCCAGGAACCTAATGATAAAGCTCCCTATTCTTAGTTTTTTTTAATGGGCCTTAAGGCCCATTTTAAAAGGGGTTTTTTATTTTTTAAAAATCGTTGAGATTTTCTATATCAAGATAGATTACATAGCTGTAATTTTCGAAAAATCGAAATTTTTTTATTGTTCTATTTGAAAGTAAATTGCTTAAAGAATATTGTGACAACATTTCAAGTCGATCCGAGCAATATTCCCGAAGTTATAGAGAATTCAATAAAATTGAATAAAAAAATTCAATAAAAAAAAAATGTATGAAGAGCTGAGCTCTGATAAACTTTTAGAGCGCTGTGTAGGTGGTTTCACACTACACAGAACAACAACGAAAGCTATAATCAGCATATTTGAAAAATTACACCAAAAATATTACCTGCTAGCTCAAAAATATTTGAAAATTCTGCATACACTGCTGCTTGTATGTTTAAGCAAGGGACAGAAGCCTTACTTACAATTATGTACAGTATGGGAATCAAACTTGGTCGGCACAGTCACGAGTACGCACGGAGTGAAGACGAAAAACGCGTGCTGATCGCTGAGAAAAGAGCTTCGATACTACTCGAGAGGCTAGAATTATTCGTTGACAACATCAAAAAGATGCTCTAAAATTGCAGATGAAGCTAAGAAATATTATATGGACCCGGAATCGAAGATTTGATGTAAGTCGCTATAATATACAATTCATATCATTCAAATCATTCAAATCACGGTACAAAAACTTCAAACGCGTTTTTCTCGCAACTTTGTTTTCTCGTGCGGTAGGCATGATTTCTCGAGAATGAGTCGACCGATTGAGCTGAAATTTTGGACAGATCCTCTCAAGGGTACTGGCTCGTGATTGATCGACAAGATTTACGATCGGTCGACTCTTTGTTATTTTAAATAAAATTTAGTAGTGAAAAATGGTAAAAATTTGAAAAATGCTTAAAAATCAGGTCTAAAATGCATTCAAACTCGTGTCAATTCATCAAATTTCTTTTTTTTTTTCCTTCGATCAATCACTAGCCAAGGGTATAAACTTTAATAAATATGTCGAATTTTTGGTTTTTAGATGATGCTGTCAGAAAATATCCTGACTACCGCAGGACAACAGGATGACCAAGGAAAACTGATGGAAAATTAACAATTTTCCATATTTTGATCTGAAATTTTTTTTACAGCTTTTCTAATGGATAAACTTCATTGGGTAAAAATTTCAAATTCATTGAATTTTTTGTTTTTAAAATATAATTTTTCAAAAAAAAAAAACCGCTGCCAATTTATTGGCAAATAGCTTTCTCATAAAAAATGATAATAATGAAGGGGTCTGATTGTTGAAAGATAAATTTGTATTTCATTTTTGTTTACAGACCTATAAAAAAACTTAGAGATTTCTATAATTTTGTAAAAGATTCCCTTGTAAAAGTTTTCCTTGCTAAATTTCACGCTACGTGTCTCCGTTCAAAGGTACACTGGATCCAGACGTCCGCTTTTGCTCTATAAAGGAGCAAAAATACAACTTTTCATTTTGAGTCCTAACTTTTTTTATATTCCGTGAATCTCTACGATTTTTGTCTTATATTAAATATTGGCTGCTCCGCTTGAACTATACCGATCAAAAAATAAAATAATAATTCCTTCATTTTTACATGAAAAACGAAAAAAAAATTTTTTTTTCAAAAAATCCAATTTACAAAACTACAATGAAGCATAACTTTTTAACTACTCGGCAGATCATAAAATAAGTTTTTGGGGCTTCATGCAACACACAAATCCTTCAAAACAAGCCAAACCGCTTCTCGATACGTGTCTCCGTTCAAAAGTTACACTGGTTCCAGCCCACCAGACGCGCGCGCACACACACACACACACACACACGGGTTGAGTCTGAAGAGCGAATCAAGCAGGACGTGTTCTGCTCGTGCTCCGGTATTCTCGATCTTTTTTGTGTAGATACACGCTGAATCAAGGTGCGTGTGTGAGTGCTACGCGTTCGCTGTGGCGCGCCGCGTCGGTGCATGTGTGTGTGCGACGGACGAAGTCGGAGAGATGAGCCAGTTGGAGAGCGGCTCGCTGCCGTCGATGCCGACGAAAACGATGACCTCCTCTGCGGTGATTGCGGCGGCCAACACACGGAGAATCATCGGCGCCCCTCTTCTAGCAAAAGATGCCCCGCTCACGACCCCCGCAGAGTTTGCGACCGGGAGCTACGAAGAGAAAATGATTCGTATAGAAGGACTTGTGGAGGGCCTTAATACGTTTATCTTTGGAAAAAATAACCTCCACAAGGAGGTGATCAAATACTCGTTAAGCCTGGAGCGGGCCATCTCGGCGCTTAAGAAGACGAAGCAGAAGCAAGTACCGCCTCGACCTCCCTCTGCCGAGAAGGCGGTCTGTACTTCTCCAATATTCCCGGTCAATGCAACTGGTAAGCGGCCTGCAACGTCACCGCTGGCGACTCGCGCAACACCCAAGCGCTATGCCGTGACAACCGCATCCAAGCGGCTTGACGAGAACAACAACGATGTCGGAGACCAAGACGGATTTGTACTCGTCGACCATCGTCGTCAACGCCAGCGCAATCAGACGGCAACAACAACATCTGGATCTGTTCGCGCCTGGCAACTGCCGAAGCCACGGCCAGCGCAGCGAAGAGTTCATCATCGACCAGACGCAATCGTCATCAAGGCGAAGGATGCGTCTTCGTATGCCGACATCCTGCGAACTCTCAAGGCGAACCCGACGTTGCAGCAATCAGTCGGGAGCAGCGTCCAAAAAATCAGACGCAGTGCTGCTGGCGCCCTGGTGCTGCAACTCAAGAAAAACGTGGACAATGCCTCCACTCTTGGCGCGAAATTGGACCAAGTCCTCGGTGATGCGGCCACTGCCAGCGCTCTACAGCATACCACCATGATCAAGATCAGGGATCTCGATGAGTGTGCCACCAAGGAGGAGATCGCTGACGCGCTGAGCACATCGCAGGGCGCCCCGAGCCTCAACAAGGAAATCAAAAAAATCAAGGAAAGGAGTCAGGACACTACGGAAAGCGTACGCTGGAACGCAGGCGGCTGTCGCCACGCTCCCGGACGACCTAGCCGCCAAGGCACTGAAACTCGGCCACATACGGATTGGCTGGGTCAACTGCCGCATCCGTGGTCGTGAGGATGCTCCACGCTGCTACCGCTGCTGGAGCCCCGGTCACGTCTCGCCCGCTGTAAGGGACCTGATCGCTCGGCGCACTGTTTCCGCTGCTGACAAGCAGGCCACCAAATAAAGGACTGCAAGAACAACCCAATGTGCGTTCTCTGCCGAGAACAAGGCGTTGCCCACGACCATGCGTCCACAGGCCGGTACTGCCCTCTTGCACAGAAGAACACTCAAGCCCGCCGATGATGAGGATTATACAGCTTAACCTCAATCACTGCAAGGCTGCTCAGGATCTTCTGAGCCAAGCCATCCGTGAGCAGCGCATCAACGTGACCATAGTCTGTGATTAGTACAAGAACCTCGATCCACCATATACATGGCTCGTCGATGCCAACAGCCAAGCCGCCATCTGGGTCCAGGGAGGTAGCCTGGTGCAGGAACACCCAGCAAGAGCGCGTCCCTTTTTCACCTGGGCCCGTATCAGCGGAATCTACTTTTTCAGCGTCTACGCACCACCAAGACTCGCTGATGTAGAATTCTCCGCTCTTCCCACCAACATTACCGAGGAAGCCCGAGGCAAGAGACCGCTCATCATTGCTGGCGACTTTAACGCCTGGTCAACGGAGTGGGGATGTCGAGCGACGAGACAGTGCGCCACTACTCTCCTGGACGCGCTCGCCCCATAGTGGCTGCTCTCTTCCCTCGTGTGCCTGACGAGCCAGCTCTGCCACCACCACTCCAAGCAGGAGCAATTGTACCAGCCGTCACCATGGAAGAACTCCGAGGAGCATGCAGGAGGATCAAGGATAACACTGCGCCTAGGCCGGACGGAGTACCAAAGGCCGCTATCAAGATCGCCATTGCCACGCACCTTGACATCTTCTTGCAGGTGTACACGGCGTGCCTGCGAACCGGTGTCTTTCCCGCGTGCTGGAAAAGACAGAGGCTTGTCCTGCTGCCAAAGCCAGGCAAGCCACCCGAAGAACCATCGTCGTACAGGCCGCTGTGTATGCTTGACACAGCAGGCGAGATTCTCGAAAGAATCATCTGCGACCGCCTCGAAGCCACTACTGAGAGCCCTGGGGGCCTCTCAGATCACCAGTACGGCTTTCGGAAGGGGCAATCGACGATCAACGCCATCGAGAACATCATCGCTACCATCCGAGAGGCCATCGCGGCCAAGAGATGGAACCGCGGCACCAAGAAGTACTGCGCCGTGGTCACCCTCGACGTGAGGAACGCGTTTAATTCGGCTCGGTGGAACAACATCAACGCCGCGCTACGCCGAATGCGCGTACCTGAGTACCTGCTGAGTATAATCAGAAGCTATCTCTCAGCGAGGCTGCTTGATTGCGATACGGACGACGGACCAGAGACCCACAGAGTCACAGCAGGCTTTCCGCAAGGATCTGCAAGGCAGATCGAATACGATCTGAACTCTGCCACCGCGCAGGTGCGTGGCGCGCTTCAAGATCTCAGCCTAGAAACGGCTGACCACAAGACCGAGGCCCTTCTCATCAGTATCAGGAAGAAAATGGAGACCATCACCATCACAGTGGGCGACTGCAGCATAATGTCGACCCTGGCATCCGCTACCTGGGCCTACACATCGACTCCAGGCTGAGGTTCGACCAACATCTCCGAATCGTCAGCGAAAAGGCAGCAAGAGTGGCTGGAGCCCTCGCGAAGATCATGCCCAACATCGGTGGGCCCAGAAGTAGCCGACGCGTGCTCTATGCCCATGTCGTCGACTCGATTCTCCTGTATGGAGCGCCCATCTGGAGATGCGCGACAAGGACGCAGGCCTTCATACGCCAGGCAGAGTCGGTACATCGACGAGCCTGCCTGCGCGTGATCAGCGGGCAACCACACGTCTCTTACGACGCGACGTACGTGATAGCCGGCGTACCACCGCTGGCGTTGCTAGCGGATGAGCGAGCGCGCATATACCAGCGCCGCCCCTAGGGCGTCAAGGAGGAAGAAAGAAGAGAGACGCTGAACAGGTGGCAGGACTGGTAGGACCGGGCCTCAAAGGGCCGATGGACACACCGGCTAATCCCGAACATCACGGAATGGGTCGAGAGGGGACATGGAGAAGTGGACTACCATCTCACACAACTCCTGTCCGGGCATGGCTACTTCAGAAGCCATAGCCAGCGCTATGACAACACCTTTAGCGCACTCTGCCCGGCCTGCCCAATCACAGTAGAAGACGTGGATCATGTGTTCTTTCGCTGCCCGCGATTTCACGAAGAGAGGGAGAGACTCCAACAAGTCCCCCAAGAAGAAATCGAGTCTGAAAACATCGTCAGGCTCATGCTCGAGACCGCAAGCAATTGGATGGCGGTAGCGTCTTTCGCGAAATCAGTCGTCTCCAGACTGAGGCAAGAGGCACAAGAGGCGTAAAAGCGATTCGGACGATTCTGTAAAAAGAAGACGATGCTTCTGGTTCCCGAACCCCTAATCACCGTAAGGTGGACGGGGGATGTACAGAAAAGACACAGATGTAGCAGAGAAGCTCTATAGAGTCCCCACCGAAGTAATGTTTAACGACGGTTCCCGGTGGGGTACTCTTTTCGAAGGGCCACTGGCTGCAGAGTTCACTCTGCCCACGTCCACAAAAAAAAAACACACACACACACTCACTGCGA